>JAVANC010000004.1:11054164-11741664 GCA_033319125.1 Parnassius glacialis | reverse complement strand
TTAAGTATGTGGATACTTAATACCTTCGTAAAAATATACGTATATTTTTTTTATAGAATAAAGGTGACAAACGAGCATACAGTTCATTTGATGGAAAGTGGTTGCTGTGGCCCATAGACATCTACATCTACCTTCGTTTGCGAATTAAAATGCAGATGCGTTGTTAGCCGTGAGGACTAAGATAGAATTCCCCTTTTCAGTAAAAAGGGTCTCCGGTTCTCTACACTCACCATACGAAACACAGCAGCATTAAGCTGCTATTTTACGCTGGTATTCTGCGAGAGCGTGGTCCTTCCCCGGTCAAACCGACCCATTCGTGCTACAACTGCACTATTAATATAGCTGCAGCATGGCTCTACATGTATAACTACGCCAAAGTTACAGTTCGTTTGTTAAAGCTATCAAAAGTCCACTACTGAACATCGGCCACCCCCATACATTGTCCCACATGAGGGATTTTTGCTATAGTTGCCACACTTGGCAAGTGGATTGGCAACCAAATTGTTAGTTTTGATGAATTAGTGTCAAAAATTATAACATATTTTTGATAATTATTTTTAACTTGGAAAGAATTACATTTTCAATTTTTTATTTAGCTATATTCTGGAGTTGGCATATGATCTACGTGGAATTATTAAAAGCTACAAACTGTTACGTGTATTCAATTCACGCGAATTATTTATAAATACCATTTTTTTTAGTTTTAAACGTATATTCGTCTCAGTTATATTAAAATTGCCGTCATTGCTTTCGCACACTAAGATAACCTTAAAGTATTGCTGGTAGCAGCTATCGATTACGCAAGCGCTATTGTGATTTAAGAAATAAACATACTCATATTATTCACAGTCTTTGATGTAATTATGCTCCATAAGTTTGGAGGTAGGCTTCTGCAATGTCACATATTGCGATAACTTTTATTGGCACAAATTTTCACGAGAGATAAATGTGCCCTATTATTTTATGTTTCGTGTATCAACTGGATACAAAATAAAAAAAAGAAGCAAATAAAATTGATAATTTTATTGAGGGCGCACCTTAGATTATTGATAGGTCTTCGCGCGCTCAGACTAGATACTGCTGGCGTTCTTGTAAAATGCGGCAACAAATACTACGCCGAAATCGGCGTACCCGAGCCAGTCGCGTTGTCAGAGCGCGCGGATGACCTATTATTATTAATCTATGGGTGCGCACAAATGACTTACTCTGCACTTGCAGGTGCCCGATGATTTTATTTTGTTAAAACAGAAATTATAAAAATATTTATTGACCTTGACATTGTTACTTTTTATTATAAGTTGGTAGTAATGGTAAATGAAATTGTAATAATATGTATAAATAAGAACCCCGAGTTTCTTGCCAGTTTTTCTCTGAGAGAGTCTCGTATTTCCGTACGTAGTATAATGCACGTACTTGTATGTAGTACATATTACTTCAATGTTCAAAGATCACCGAAATAAAGACATAATATTTAGATAGGAATCGAATCTGATCTATTTGTACTGATTGACAACCTGTAATAAAAGAAGAGCTGTTCAATGAGGACATCCACGACTGTTTCTGCCAACAATAAGATAATATTTGACAGATGTGTATTTGATATGAAAATTGAAAGGGTTAATGACTCTTTTTGTTTTACTAGATAAATTTTATATTCATTAGATTAAAAGTAAATTAACCAAATCACAGATTTTCATAGAAGTAGAAAAATTAAAAAAAGAGTTAAAATGTGTAAAAATTAAAAAGCAAACCACTGAGACATTGTTTTGTGTATTAGTATAATACTCTAGAAACTGATAAACTTTTATTTAAAACTTACTTTTCCATTAAATGTTATCATCTTGTGTGTACTTATATATTTATATTTTTAACTTAATTGTCAAATTTATGTACACCTTCCAAATTTGCAATTCGCTGTAAACAACTGTTCTTTGCTAAACAAGCGTTGTCTAGAAGAAATTGCTTTCAGGGCGACCGCCTTTTGAACATTCTATATATTTATTTCTTTTTGTCTCGTTCTAATCTGTAGTGGTGTACAATAAATAATATATTAATTGCTATTGATTGATTGATTAAATAACATTGTGTTACAAAACACTTCACCTCAGAGATACGTGGTAGAGCCATGCTACAGCTATATTAGTAGTATAGTTGTGGCACGAATGGGTCGGCTCGACCGGGGGAAGGACCACACTCTCACAGAATACCAGCGTAAAATAGCAGCGTAAAATAGCAGCTTAACGCTGCTGTGTTTCGTATGGTGAGTGTATAGAACCGGAGACCCTTTTTACTTGAAAAGAGGCATTTCACCTTAGTCCTCACGGGTCAACGCATCTGTATTTCGATTCATAATTGAGAATAGATGTAGATGTCTATAGGCCACAACATCTATTTACAATCAGGTGGACTGTATGCTCGTTTGTCACCCTTATCCTATAAAAAAAGGCACGGACGTTGGGCTGCAATACACACCTAGGACTTTTTAGTAGCGTAAGTTTTGCTTCTTTCGCGGACTATGTAGTAAGTCATCCCTTAATATTGCTATTAACAATTTCAGCGGTGCCGGCACGGATCAAACTGGGTGTACTATGAAATTAACAACGACCGTTCAGCTTCAGAGCTACCACAGGTCACTGAAGTTTGGTTTATGTGTTATGATATATTTATTGTTCAGAATAGAACAAGGGAGATAAAATAAAGCTCTTTGGAACTTTTACAATCATATCTTGATATAATTACAGTAGGTATAATTCGGTTGCGTGCCCGATAAGATATATAATTTTTTGAACACGTAACGAACGTATATATATTTGAATTGCACCGGAAGTATAGACTATACAACTATTATAAACCAATTATCCATGGATTGTACAATTATAGATTATATATTATTTATAACAGGGATAATGTATCTATATTAGAAATTAAAGTTCTTGTAAACATACGGGGAGATTTTTACCGTGAGGAAAAATATAGCAAATTTGCAAATTTATTGTTTTTTCATTGACATTTTGTCAAACTATTGTCCTACCATTAGAATCCGCTTCCATCCATAAGTTTACTTAATAAAAGGAAAAATATTTATGCCATAGGCTTCGGGTTCACTCATGCATACCATTATACCCTCTATAACCATGCCTGTCGTACCATTTCACCCTATATTTTACTCATGGAAAAGAAGTCTCCCAGTACACGGCGCTTTTTAAAATTTAAATATTTATTATTCCGTATTTGGGATTGAAAAATGGTTACCATTTGTTACATACTTCTAGGATCCAGTTTATGGTTCCGGTTCAGTTACGGTTGTAATGAAACTACCGGTAAAAAAATACCTATTTTTTTAGGTTCCTGGTTGAAGAGGGAAGCCTTCGTGGTTTGGATATTTACCTTTGTTTTTATATTAATATTTCCATTGAAACATAAAACAAAAAATATTTTTATTGATGTCAGCGATTATTTTATTGATCATTTTATAGTAAGTAATTCTTATTATTACAAACTATAATAATAAAAAAAACTAGAACTAGAAACTTAATTATCATATAGTCCTATTCCCCGCGGTATCGTGCCAAGAACGCTGGCTGCATTTCCCGCTGAATGGCTAAACTTAGCCTTTGAGCGAGAAAAGAACCAGCCCTCTTATCACCAGCAGCAACGACCAGCCGCGGATGGAGTTCCTTTAGGAACTTCACCGCACGTGGACCCCACGGACCGATAGTCTCTACAGCAAATGGCACAAATATGTGGTCATCTCTCAAAGACTCATATTTGCGCCACTTACTCAGTTCGGCTGCCTCTGATGCCGCCTCGGCTCTAAATGAGGTACCCTTGAGATGAGAGACCGCCAGAGTGTTTACGCAAGTAGCATCCCACACTAGGGCTTTACCTCTCTCCCAAGGGACCAATGTCATACTATCGGGTCTCCTGCCATCGTCTCTAAATATTCCACAAGGCTCTAAAACCGAGGGAACATTTATAGAGCCAAGAGCCCTTCGGATGACATCGTTCAAAGAATTGTGTGGTGAAAACCTACCAGCGCTTTTCTTACATGAAAGTCCGTGGAGCCCAAACTTGTCGACGCTGCTACCACAGGGGCACTGATGGGGTTGACAAATCGAATTTATCAAATTTTATGGCAGTCACTCGTTGAAATCATGCATATTAATATACTTGTTTCACTCTTTTTCCGGTAAATTAAAAACGTCTTTTTCAACGGTTCCTATTTACGTTTCGGTTTGGGTTCTGATTTTAGTATCAGAACAGCAAAATACCGATGTTCTACAGTTATTTCTTGGACTTTTTCAATTGTTCCCCGCTTCCATCTGGTTTCCCGGGCGTCAATCTTCATATCCTATGAATTTGTTTAAATATGCAGATATTTGGCATTATAGATTTAAAACAATTACAAAGGATCACACATTGTCATGTTGTGATTACTGAAATCATCAGTCTTCATCATCATCACCAGCATAAAATAATTACGGTTAGGCGAATCTCAATACAAACATGTCCTATGTATTTGTATATGCTGAAATGTTGGCATTATAGATAACAATTACAATTGCTAAGCACCCACACATACTAGTGTTATGATAACTGAAATGATATTCTTCATATGATACACTAATTAAATTTTATGTCAGGAAATATATGCAAATACGGCTTATCATTCGATTCGTTGCCAAGCAATAACATGTTAGCAGACGGGATAGTATATTATACGTCAAGACACGCAAAATGTTTTTCTTAAGACACTGACCAGTTATATTATATTCTGAAAACGATTATTTATAAGTACAAAAGCGAATTTTCCTATTTGAAATTACCTTACACATTATTTACAATCAAAATTTAAATGTAATGTTTCACTGGAAATTGGATCTGTATCGGGAACATTTTCGCACCATGACTGTTTGTGATTTCAAACCGGACGGATCGTTTCATAGACTTTGTATCGTATCGATATCTAATAATATATCGTATCGATATCTAATAATATATAATAATATATCGTATTGATTAAATCGTTATTAATGTATAGATATAGTATTATTATTAGTATTAAACGTTGCTGATTGTATTTAGTTAATTAAAATCGTAAGTAAATTAATGATAATATATTTTACCGAAATAACCCTAATTAGTTAGTATGTTATTCATTTTATATAACAAAAATAAAATATTTGTAAATATCTATTAGCACATACACCTGAGATACAGGTTTATCTTAGTTCAGGTGCCTGTTATTGTAGACTATTTTAAATTAAGACATTATTTGAATTAATTATACAGTTTCTTGAAATAAATTATGAATATTATTATTATGCGAAACATATTCTTAAAAATAGACGAAAATCACACACCAACGAAGTAACGTTAACATAAGTCACGTATATTCTATACATGTGTATGAAATTTTATTTATTAAATCGTACAGTCTTCTATCTATATCTGTACAAATAAATAAAATTGAAGTGCCAGTTTGTAATGTCAAAATTACAGTTTTTTTACTAAATGCATAGTAATGTAAATACAGTACTTATAACTAAAATACAATTTTTAAAATTTTTGTCTGTCTGTCTGTCTGTTTGTTCCGGCTAATCTCTGAAACGGCTGGACCGATTTTGACGGAACTTTGGGCAGATAGCTGATTTCATAAGGAGTAACTTGTGCTACTTTTATTTTAGAAAAATTATTAGGGTTCCGCGCAAAAACATAAAAACCGCAACATGCGAGTGATATAAAAGAGGATGTCCCGAGTGACTGATTCGTCTATCAACGCACAGCCCAAATCGCTAGACGAAGATGTCTGAAATTTGGATAGTAGTTGCCTTTTATATTATTATATATATTCAACCCAATTATTATATATATATATATATATATATATATATATATATATATATATATATATTCAACCCCTAAGGGTGTGAAATGGGGTATAATACAGTTTCTATGAAACTTTTACTCTACGGGGTGGTTGAGTCGAACTAAAGGTACTCTGTATATAACATAAATGAATTTAGATTTTTTGAACTATAAAATATAACTAAAAGCCAATTTTAAAAAAAAGAGTTTTAAGTGCAAAAAATTAAAAATCAAACCAATGACGCATTGTGTTGTATATTAATATAATATTCTAGATAATGATAAACTATTTATTTAAAACTAATTTCTCAATTAACTGACACTGTGTAACAAAAAACTTTACCTCAGTCACAACTAGCGACATCTGGTAAGTGGAAGATTATTAGCCCTCATTAATTAATTTAAGTACAACTAAATATAAAATTCAAGGTAGTTTAGGAAGAGGTATTTTAATACATAAACATGTAAATATTATGTAAATGTTTACATACTAAAAACGGGCCAAAATCAATTGACGATATTTCTCTGTGCCTTAAAACGTATATATCTTGGTCATTTTTTTCAGTACCGGCTATTATTATTAACTTCATATTTGGCATAGTTGTAGATGTTATGAGTATTTGTCGGCACTTATTTCTGTTGGAAGAGTTTCAGGGTTTCAATATAACTAAATATGGATATAATTTAAAAGATTCAAAAAGCATATCTATTTTCCTTAATTTTATTTCTGTTTTAATCGAGAAGCTCTGTCTATATAATATTAATTATCATCATTATTACAGCCCTTCACAAGTCACAAATTCACTGCTGTACATAAGCCTCCCCAAAGGAATGCCACAAAGCACGGTCCCGAGACACCTGCATTCATTGACTTTTTTACTACATAATATTTATAAATTACAGTAATTATTAACCTCTTTTTGTAATTTCTAAGTAACATAATTATATTATTTAAGTTTTTTAATATAGTAATGTATAAAGCCATTGATGTACGAAAAACACGCGCTTCAACAGTTTTACTTCATTACACCACATTAGTTATGAGTATATACATATTATATTATTACTGTCTGGAATGGAATGAAATTCAATTTAATTGGGTGTAAAATAATAAAGAGTGTGTTGAGTGAGTGCAGACTTAACGAGAATAAACCTATACCATTGATACCTAATTATACCTTTTACTCTACGGTAAATCATGTCAATCTTTTGACGGAGTCGTAGTATATGTCAAAAACAGACACAAGCTTTGTGTGTGTCAAAGAAACAAAACTGATGAGCGCATCTTGCCAACAAATATCTATACTCGACTTTAAAATTAATTAATTATAAATTCATTAAACAGTCACCTAATAACTATGGGGTCTTGTAAAAATTTAATTATAACTGGTGACATAAACATCAATACCATCACTAAAGATATAGAGCAGACATGTGAGCGCACAAATAGACACAATCATCTTAACATGTTGGTGAATTATGGACTGTTACCGGGCCTTTACTTGCCAACAAGGAACAAGAACTGTTTGGATCATTTTATTCTGAAGATAGATAAGGATTGTCACACTGCATCTACGAGTATATTTGTTTTAAATTTTAAAATTACAGATCACTGTATGATATTGCCGAGGCTGCCTAATGTAGGTAAATAAAATAAATGTCCCTAATTAAAACATAACAATAAAATAGTATAATAGACAACTTAGTATCGATAAATAACCCCCCAACTACTTTAATTGTACTATTCATAAGTACACTAAAAATTGTCTCATAGATAATAGTTTAAGAGAAATAATCACATGTAAAAAACGGCTTATCAAACCTCGGATGACGTTAAGCATATTGCGGTGTATCAAAAACAAAAACGACATGCCAAAAAGCTACAAAATGATCCGGAAAATGAAATTTTAAAAGTGACAGAAAAGATATCGCAATTATTGTAATAACTTAATAAAAAAAACTTAAACGTAAGTATGAGAGCGAACAGCTTTCTAAGAGTAAAAGAGATCCTAAAGCACTATGGAAAACAATTAAAAATATAACAAAGCGAGATACAAATTATTATAGACTGTATCTCGGTTTGGGGAGGGGCCACTAAAATGAAATTTCTGAAACCGGACAGAGTACAGAGATTGTTGTTAAAGGTGATGCAGTTTATGGCGTATAGATTCCCTACTAAAGATCTGTACTCTCTATGTGATTACCTTTCGGTCAGGAGGCTGAATGTACTTAATTCTGTCTTAAGATTCTACAAGACCCTGATATACAACCCCTGAAATTGCGACGAAAGAAGAAAACATGCTGTGACCACAGAAGTTCCTACGAAATTAAGATTTGCTAGAAGGCAATTTATAAGTCATTCTGTTGATCTTTATAATTACATTAGTAAAAATCTAAAATATATGCAATGACCCAGCAAAATGTGAAAAAACACGTTTCAGTGTAGTTAAAGACGATAGTGTATGATGAAATTGAAAATTTATTAAAATAAATAGATCAATATACATATACACACACACACACACACACACACACACACGCACATACATACACACGCACGCACTACACAAAACTCACTTCACATACTTACCACACACATACACGCGCATACACACGCACACACATTTAATCTTTATGTATGCGATCTTAGAACTATTAAAAAAATTATGGAAGATAGGGGTCCCCTAAAACAGGTATTGATATACTTAAAAGAAAACCCCAGCCTAGTTAATATATTTAAATTTAAGATACTGAATAAAAAAAATTGAAATAATAAAGAAAAAACTTGAACTTGGAAGCAAGTAAATTTCGTATTCACTCCGCTATAAAATAATGAAATAAAATATTATATGTGAGAAGAATTATAAAAATATCTCCCTCTCTTTCTATTATTAAAAATTAATAATTTAGTTTGAGTTTATTGGTACCGCCTAAACAAATATAACCTTCACGCAGATTTAGAAAAGAAAAGCCAGAAAAAAGAAGAAAGGGAGAATTTCAAGTGCTAACAGATTTTAGCATTCCGAGGTAAAAAATTTTTTAGTTACCTAGATCAGCCAGTCCGTCGCCTTGACCAGTTAAACGGCATAATGATATTTTATCTATATAGGAAGTTAATAGAGCGTATTAACGACAAATTGAAGATGGGTCCAATTAAAATTACCCTTAACCTAGTAAATTATATGTGCAGATATTAATATGCAAAAAAAACGAGAGGGATTTGTCAGGTGTAAATCTAAGTTCACAGCATCTGAGTGACAGGTGTAAGTGTTTATGTACATATGTAAATAAAATCTGTATAAATAAGTTATATAATTTAAAGAAAATCCTCAAACCAAACCAACCGTGTGCTAACCGTATTCGAAACAAGAACCACTTATATGGACATTGTATGTCAACATTCCAATTAATTGATTATTTACGATGCGTTCGAATATGGTTTTCTTTATATCATCTATACAACACATGTGAAGGGGCTCTATAAAAGCCACTGCTGCGTTGTAGAGTTCAAGCTACCCTAATATTTGGGTACTCTACACATCTGTCTACTTTGTTTCATCACGTGGTGTAGAGTCGATAAGTGGCAAGTGCCAGTGAACGGTGAAGAGTAGGTGATAGCTTTTATCGTCAAATCTTAGAAATCACTGAGAGCCTTAGGCCCCAAATATAGTAAGTTTAAGGTTTTCAGAAATTTATTAATATAACTACTGTGTGATTATTACGATGGATAGAGGAGAGGATATTCACATTCATAGAAGATATTTATGATAATTGATAATGTTGACTATCTACTGATGGGTCGTAGGATTCAGATTCGAATAGTGCCTTAAGGCTTGATAATTGAGTGAAAATAAAATTTATCAAAACCTGGCAACTTTTCCATTTTTGGAAGGATTTAAAAACTAGGACCGATTTTCTAACAAAAAGGTACTTTCAGACTGGGCCTCAATATTAAACGTGACATTATATTCTTCATAGATTTACGTATTTATTAGTGATTAACGTTAAATAGATAAAATACTGAAACATAGAAGATGGCAAAGTTAACCTTAACTTTGGGCAACTTTGCCATTAGTATTCTTAATGAAAATAATAGTATTTGATTTCAACGGTGAAGGTCAGCTTACTACATAATATACTACATAATACTCAGTTATGATTTTTCCCTTTAATAGTGTTATAAGTAACAATGTTTACGCTTGTGGCGAAGTTGCTCTCTCATTGTTCAATTATTCATTTAAACTTGAAAATATGTGTCAGGGTTGTCGAAATACCTGATTACGTACTTTACCAGAGCCATGCTGCAGCTATATTGTGGTTGCAGCACGAATTGGTCGGCTTGACTCTGGACACAGAATACCAGCGTAAAATAGCAGTTTAATGCTGCTGTGTTTCGTATTGTGAGTGTAGAGAACCGTAGAGCCTTTTACTGGAAACGACGCATTCCATCGTAGTCCTCAGGGGTTACAACGCGTCTCCATTTTGATTCTTAATTGAGGATAAAACTGTAGATGTCTATGGGCCACAGCATCCCTTTACCATCAGGTGGACTGTGTGCTCGCTTGTCACACTTATACTATAAAACAATTAAAGTAAATCATTTTAACAAGTATTTGTTTTTTTTTATTATTCAAATTTTATTGCGATAGGTAAAAAATAATTGTAACTAACCTAAATATTGTTTTTCCACAATAGAAAAACTTTAAAACTTATATATACGTTATTTTACTTTGGTATTCTGTGAGAGCGTGGTCCTCCCTCGATCGAACCTACCCATTCGTGCTACAACCATAATATAGCTGCTATAAAATTAATAAGATGTGTAAGCTCTTTTTACGTCTATCAATTTCAGCCTTGTGCTGGTTGGACGCCAACATAAAGCTTATTGGAATAATTAGGACAAATCGTCATTTAGATTATAAATATTGTAATTAAAAAAAACACAGTTTTATATATTTATCATTCAACGAATTTAATAAAAAAAAAGCAGATGTGTACCTAATATTATGATTACCGTCTTATGGCTGGCACCAAGTAGGTCTTTAGATTAGCTTTTTATTAAGAGTATTTTTTTATTCTTTTGCGTGGGCTAAGAAATATCTCAATTTAAATTTCGTGTAAATAGTTACATAGTTACAGTTTACAGTTAGTTTATGTTGTAAAAAATATAAATAAAACGTTATATAAACGCTTTAAAGTAATGGGGTAATAAGTTAGTAAACAATAGTAATACCTTTTAGATCTCATTCTAAAATAAGAACAAGGATCGAACGAAAGTCAATTGCAAATTCTAACCGGCAGTAATGGTCTTTGAGGAATTTCGACTTGTTATGGCTGTGTGTTATGGCTACAGTTGTTTGAAAACAATGCCAAATTAATCGTGTTTAGATTTACACACACACAAACTCGCTTTACAGACCGAAACACAGTCATCTGTGTGTGATACGTACATTCAAGTTAATCCTAAACTGGGTACCGTTTAATAGCGGTGTAAGAATATCCACTTCCTCACATCATCCAAAGTCGTGACGACAGAGAGACATAAATCGGGAGATGGACAGCAGCGTCTCCCTAACATCAACTAAAAATAAAAAATTAAGCAGTTGCCAACTGTGTCAACTAAGGGAAATATCTCCTCTATGAGGCGATCTATGGGGGGTCTATGTTCAGCAGTGGACTTTAATAGGCTGTAACGGTAACGGTAAAACTGGTAAGATGCCTGTCTCACTCCTGGATAACTACAATATATGGGTAGAGAGAGAGGAAATGAGGATTCATCTTTTTCATCACCAGCTCCTAGAAGACTACCGCTGGATACAGGCTTTAATTAGGACAGAAAGCGGACTGGCGATCGCAGTACAGTTTTACGTCTGGCGTAAACGAGATGATAATACTTCCATTTACAGGAGGATAAGATCTTGCTGGCATTTATGATAGTTGTCTACTAGTTTGCCCCGGGGCGAAATGTAGCAAATAATGCTCTTAGCACACCACGCACATGGTGAACACACGGCACATACACTGTATTACAGTTTAAGCAGTTCACCTGATGGTAACTGGCACCGGACTGCAGATTTCAGGCTGTCATAAGAAACGTTAGATACACCCGTTTCGTAGGTATGGTCGTCAGTGCCTGTTTCGTCTCTCGTCGCTTGGAACACAATAACACATTATGAATGGTTTTGAAATTGCATGAAATACTAATTCTTAGGAAATTGGTTCTCAAATAATAGTATTTATAATTTATAAACATGATTGTAGTCGTTAAATGAGCGGAAAATTCAGAGATATGCCTTAATTATTTACTTACTGTTTTACCCTTTATGAAATAAGAAAAAATAGTTCGGAAAACCAAAAGTGCACGCCTCATGAGTGTTTCCATTTAATTTTAATGAAAAAAAATTACCCAAATATATCGATTACACAAAGCATAAAATCGATATAGGCTGTATGGTACATTTTTCCAACGAACAAAGAAGAAAATGTAAGTGCTTTTACTAATACCAATAAAATTTATAAAACTTGAAAATCATTTTATTAATAAACGACGTGACTAGACTATTGATATGAAATAGGGAAGCATTTGACGTAATTCTGAAGCTAATTAAAAAACCCGGTCTCAATACGTCAATTTTTTCGGTAGTTACCGTGACCACATACAAAATCAACGTCCAGATGTCCACGTAACATTTTTTTCAAACCATTTTTATCAAAGTAGCAATATAAAATGTTTAGAAAATATAAGATGGATAAATTATTAGTGTTTTCTTAATACTGATATTTTTTTTATAGAATAGGGGGCAAACGAGCATGCGGCTCACCTGATGGTAAGTGACTACCGCCGCCCATGAACAACCGCAACACCAGGGGAATTGCAGATGCGTTGCCGGACTTTTAGAAAGGTGTAAGTTCTTTTCTTAAAGGTTCCTAAGTCGTATCGGTCCGGAAAATTCACTGGTGGTAATTGATTCCACAAGGAAATTGTGCGAGGGAGAAAACTTCTTCTAAAACGCACAGTGGTGGACCGCCAATCATCCACATGGTATGGGTGGTAACGCGAGTTTTGTCGCGATGTGCGATGGTGAAATTGAGCGGCTGGAATTAGTCCGAACAATTCCTCAGAGCACTCCCCGTGGTAAATACGATAAAATACGCAAAGAGATGCAACATCTCTACGTAGTGCTAGTGTATCGAGCCGATCAGAAAGAACTCCGTTGTCGACGATTCGAACCGCTCTGCGCTGGATGCGGTCAAGTGGAAGGAGCTGGCACTGGGGTGCCCCGGCCCAGAGATGAGAACAGTATTCCATGTGGGGCTGAACTTGCGCTTTGTAAAGTTGCAAGCGATGTGCCGGCATGAAATACTGTCCCGCTCTGCTGAGCACGCCAAGCTTTTTAGAGACCAATTTGGCCTTCCCTTCCAAGTGACCAAGAGACTGCGGATGATTATGCGAAAGGGGAGTGCCTTGAAACTGAGGAGATACGACAAAGGGGTTCTTTTTAGCGGTAAACGCGCAAACTTGTGTCTTCTGGGGATTGAACTGGACTAGATTTAATCGGCCCCAATCCGAGACTTTTTTAAGCAAAGACTCGACTTCAGACACAAGTTTGTCCCGGTACTCGGCGACGTTTTCCCGAGAAATATTGGCACGGCCGGTATATAAGGCATCACCAGTGCTGTCGTCTGCATAGCAATGAATGCTACCAGTTAGCAACATATCATTGATATGCAGGAGAAACAGCGTTGGTGATAGTACGCAGCCTTGTGAATCACCAGCGTTGATATGCTTGAAATCAGAGCATACACCGTCTACTACGACCTTGATGCTCTGATCAGCAAGGAAACTGGTGATCCATTTGCACAATTTCTCGGGAAGTCCATAGGAAGGAAGCTTCGAAAGAAGCGCTTTGTGCCAGACCCGATCGAAGGCTTTAGCTATGTCCAAACTAACGGCTAATGCCTCCCCCTTGGACTCTACTGCCTCCATCCATTTATGAGTTAAGTAGACTAGAAGATCATCAGCTGATCGACCCCGACGAAAACCGTACTGGCGGTCACTAATCAGCTGGTGATCCTCAAGGTACCTCATGAGCTGGCAGTTTATAACGGCTTCCATTATTTTGGAGAACAAGGAGGTGATGGCGATAGGTCTGTAGTTGGATGGGTCTGAGCGGTCGCCTTTTTTAGGGATCGGGTGGACCAAAGCTGTCTTCCATGAATTCGGGACTACGCCTTGGGAGTAGGAGTACCGGAAAAGACGCGTTAAAACCGGTGCCAACTCCGGAGCACACGTCTTCAGCACAATGGGAGGGACTCCATCGGGCCCACTCAACTTGCTGACGTCCAGGGAGAAGAGTGCTTTGTGAACCGAGCGCTGTGTAAATATCTAGAGTGGAGTTGGACGCAAAAATAGAACTCAACAGATCGCTTTCTCCTTTGCGGCAGGGGCTAGTGAGTCGTCCTCTCTGTGCAGAGATGGAAGAGATGGCTGACAGAAGTTCCCTTGGACAGCCTTGGCGAGAGACCAGAATGCACGGGTTCTCAAAGGAAGGCGAACTAGCTTCTCGCCAATTCGGCCGATGTGCTCAGACCTTGCCTTGGCAATGACGCTTTTGAAGGACCTGGAGGCGGAATTATACTTCTTTTTAAGTGCGCTGGTGTTTACATCCCGAGACGTTGATGCGTCAGCTCAGGCCCGGTAGCACTCCTGCTTATAGCGTGATGCTATTTTACTGGAGCGACCAAACCATCGCTGTGATCTGCCTCCGAGGGGCACCACAGAGGATGGAATAAAGAGTTCCATACTCTCCAAGTTCCATAATAACGCGTTGCGTTATGGGGCTTGCAATAATTGTATTGGTTCTGTTTATATTTTCCTCGCTACTTTGATCTACCTCCGAACGTATATCATGATCATATCAGTTAGGTTAGAGTGAGCGGGCGTCTCCAGAATAACGCGGACATTTGTATTATATTTTTGTATTATTGTGGGCAAAATTGAGACCAGTGTGTTAATAGAGGACCGTTTAAGATAGTGATGATGATGAAACCAGATCTTTTACTTTTATAGGGATTTATTAAACTATTTATTGATTTATTTTACATAATAAAATAATATTATTTTGTAACTGGCAGAACGCTGCAACTGTATCTACTCGTATTACGAATCAGCTCAATCGAGGAAATATCACGCTATTAAATGATACGTGTTGATAAGAGACCGCTCATTCTTTAACTTAGTATTTAGGTCTCGGGATTCATAACACATATGCATTTTAATATAATTTAGATAAAGGTATACGTTGCCACAATATTCGCTTACAGTCTGCGTAACTATATTATGCTCGTTTTTCACCATAACTTGTAAAAGAAATAATGTGTAATAAATTTAGTAATCACCGTACCTACATAACGTATTTACCT
This sequence comes from Parnassius glacialis, assembly GCA_033319125.1. Taxonomy (NCBI): domain Eukaryota; kingdom Metazoa; phylum Arthropoda; class Insecta; order Lepidoptera; family Papilionidae; genus Parnassius; species Parnassius glacialis. The sequence continues at coordinate 11,726,373 of JAVANC010000004.1, read as the reverse complement.
ATTAATTATTATATTTGGTGTCGGAATATCCACTACCGCATATATGAGACAAATAATAAGAGAGGAGGACTATGTTCAGCAGTGGAGTTTACAGGCTGTAATAAACGGATGGGTGAATGCAGTTATGTACTCTACGACTTAGTAAAAGAAAAAAAAAACATGCCTAGTGTCGTGGAATACTCGGTTGGAACGAAATTCCTTTCGTAGTATATTATTATTGATAAACGTATTATATTATTGATCAACAAATACAAATAAATTAATTACTAGCGTATATCAAAATGAAGCGTCATTTAAAATAATATTTCTTTCATAGCAACATAAGAAAAAGTGCGAGGGAGATGAATATTCCATCTCGCTCGCACTATAATCTTACATTTTTTCTCACCTGGCCCCCATCCACTAAATTCGTACCGTACAAGAAGAAAGGCAAACCAAGGTCCCGTAAAAAGCCATATTATTCTCATTTATGTAATCCGCGACATCCCATAAATGATATTATAATAAGGATAATTTTGTTCAATACAATGCGTATCCTAGTAATGCAGAAAAGACGTCTGGGAGCACTGTCTGGGGGCCGCGACCTGGGTACCTCTTGTCAAATCAGAGCGTACTCTTTATGAAGCATCAGTTACTGAATAGAATGAAATAAAAACATGAGCTATTATTAACCATTGACGTTTTGGATTTGTGACAGGGTCGATACTTGTCTTGATCAGAGATAAGTAAGAGTGGCAAGCGAGCACGCACATGACCTGACCGTGAGTGGATGAAGTAGCCTATTTGTACCTACATCTATTCCTCTATTAAGAATTAAAATCCCGTTACCTGTTCAACCTCGAGGACGAGGACTTAGATGGAATGCCCCGAACACACAGCCGACATACGAACATACCAGCAGTATACTGATATTTACGCCGGTATTAACTTGTCTATAAACTCATGGAATTTTATTATTTTTTTATTTTTAAATATGAATGATGTTGCCCATGTTTATTCTTATTCATATTTATTATTTATATCCTCAATTAAGAATCAAAATGCAACGTTGCAACACCTCAGGACTGAGATGAAATAATAATTTATAATAATATTTTTTTTCAATAAACTGTACAATTAATTCAAATGATTAATTTAATTTTCTTTATTATTATAGTTTTTTATATTGTAGACTAGCTGTGCCCGCGGCGTAGCTCGCGTATATAGGTTTTACTTAAAGAATTTGTCGTTTAGGTAAGAAAATATCAAACGATTTATATCATTACTGTATCAATAAGTGGTAACAAAATAAATCGTTATCAACAAAATTCCAAGTCGTTTATGATAGAGCTTCTGTGTAAACGATGTTAGAAGTAGACTTTGCCGGGGTGTACACAAAAAGATTACGGGGGCTACTAACGCGGGAAAAAGCAACATAAAGTTGGCCATGTGCAAAATAGTACTGAGGTGCACTCCTGCAACGCGTAAAGTTTGACCTTGCGCTTTAATTACGCTCATCGCGTTACACACTGACTGGGAACTGAACACGCTTAAAATTAAAAGGAAAGTTATTTGGTATTAGAGGGATTCTAGGTATAAAAACGATATCACGACATTTTGTTGTAATTTTGCTACTTTTAGCGCTATCTATTACGTTCCCTGTGAGAAAACATCCTTTTTTTAATTTAAGGAAAACATATTTTGTTTGTTTACTATCTTTTAAGTAGGTATAAATATATTATAATGGAACATTTTTTTACACACGAATCTTTTTATTACTATTTCTGAGATTTTATGGCACCATTAAACAAATTCGAACCTACATTTCAAAATAATTTGAAATTTTAGCATTTGAATGAGTTTTTCCAAAAAATAAGAACTTATGGCTAATATGAACTTACAGCGTTGTATTGGTGATTTTAATGATAATAATTCTGTAAACACATAATCGCTACGGTCGCGAATCATATTTTGTTAAATATACAACCTGACCTGCAAATTCCAAAAAACGCAAGAAAATTTGAATTTCGCGGGCCACCCTGAATTTCCACCTTAACCAATGTTAATAAAACAAAGATTAAATGAACTCGAAGATTTTGATTACCTATATTTTCTTAACGATTTCTTTAAAAAAAAAAGACGTTTACTCAAAACTTGATGCGTTCATAAACAAACAGACAGACCGAGACAGACAAATCTAAAAATTATAAAAATGTACTTATTTATGATTTTCAGTCCCCATAATGATTTTAGTCGCAAATATACTATACAATGTACAGAAATAGGCATGTTATGACCATTTTCATTGTATGTATAGATTTAAATTGAGATGGCGCTGTTATCATCAATTCCAAAAATAAGAGATTAATTAAAGGGATTGATACATTATATAAAACATAAAAGAACTTATAAACCAGTGCCTGCATAGTAAACAAAAAAAGAACTTGATTTACCACATAGAGTACTCGGCGGTAAAGAATAAATAAGTTTGTCAACACGCAGTAGTGCAGCAAGTAATATAAAGATTAACAGGAAATATGAAAACTCATCTACAGGAAAAAACCACAAACTACCCTTTTGTACAACACCGCCATCTATCGATAAATTGTTTAACTATTATACTTTAGATTTTTTAGATAATAAGGTTTTTGTAATATATTTATTACGTTCTTTAATACTTTTGTTTACTGCGTTAAAGATATAATTATATCATTATAGAACACTATTTTACATCATTTAATTATGATATCTCATATGGTATTAGTCATTGAGTTATATGTACTACGTACTAGAGAAGCCATTCCGAACATTGACTATGTTCAACTGAACTGTAGTGCAGTCCCTACAGTCCATACAAACTAAATATTGTGTAAATTGAAGATTTGTTTATTCCATAAAATAATTATTATTACATTTTATTTAGAAATATGTTTGTTTAGATTAAATGAAGATATTTTATAATAAATTCTTATATTTATTTTATATCAATATCTTATTTTATATCAAATTAAAGTCTTCGCTCATGCGCGACTACTAGTACCGCGCATGCGCGAAGACATAGAGTAGGACACAATTTTTGTTTGGAATGGCTTCTCTAGTACGTAGTACATATAACTCAATGGTATTAGTTTAAAATGTACTTGATGACTCAAACAACGCCACCATTGAACAAATTTGTACCTACTTCGTACACATACTTCAGAATATTTATCATAACTTTTGATAGAATGAACTGATTTTAATGAAGTAAAGACTAAACGTAACCCGAAGATACACTTAATAATTTCCTTACCGATTCTTATGATATAAGTTAGTACTTTATACGTGATACGTTAACAAACAAACAGACAGACAGACGGACAGACAGACAGACAGACAATTCTAAAAATGATAGAAATGTGTTTAATTACTTATTTTTAGTTCCTCTTAATAACTTCTGTTATAAGTTTATGAAATGTACAGACATCTGCAATTTACATTTTTATTATATGTATAGATAGATAATAAAATATTCAAATAACGTCTTAATTTAAAATCGCCTACAATATCAGGCACCTGAATGATAAGATAAACCTGAATCTCAGGTGTATGTGCTAATAGAAATATTTACAAATTATTTATATTTCTTATATAAAATGAATAACATACTAAGTAATTAGAGTTATTTTGGTAAAATATATTATCATTAATTTACTTATGATTTTAATTAATTTAAAACAATTAGCAACTTTTCCGTATCATCGTATGATAAATTTTGTAACCATGTGAATTACATTTTTACACTCTGCTATTATTAATGGATACATGTACAAAATTGCATTGACTTGGTATTATACAGAAAAGGGCCAAGGAATGTAAAAAATATATGCATGAAAGAATGTCTGATTCTAATGTTAGTTTCAAAGACTTTATCTTTGCGTCTTTTATCAGAGACCTATCTTCTGTACGACAATTATAAGCGCTATTTTAGTAACGTACTCATAACGAATAACTGGCACACTGAGAGGACATAGGATTTATATAAGAGATGGGACGGGAATAGGAGAGGGCGGAATGTTGTGACTTTTAAATACAGCTCTTTGAGCGCATTCCAGTGGTAGTGTTGTAGTTTTAGCTGTTCCTCGCCATAAGGTTATACAATAGTTGAGAATTGATTGACATAATGCGAAATATACTTGCTTTACTACCTTAATATCAGCAAAAGAATGAATCTTTTTAAAAACAAACATCAGTTTACGGACTTTATTGCAAAGGTGGTCTATGTGATTATTAAATGTAAGAGTAAAATATAATTATTCCAAGGTATTTAATAGTTTTTGTATTAAAAATAATAGGGCAGTTACAATTAGATTGCATGCAACATTTATGTGCATAAATATCTGGAATGTTTGTATGCTGTGTTGAGCTGCGCATAGAAAAATGAAATATATAAAGAATATATTTGGTTTCGTCCATATTCAGTGTTAATATGTTATGTTGGAGCCATTTAATAACCCTGTCAAAGCCTTGCTGTGCTCATAAATAAACCTTGTCTACTGTATTTGCGGAAAAAAAGAGCACAGTATTATCTGCATAAGAGATAAAAAGTATATTAGTCAAGTTCAAGATTGCAAAGGTCATTTATATATATCAAAAATAGGTTTGGCCCTAATACGCTTCTTTGAGGCACGCTTAAATGAGTATTTTTTTGTTCAGAGCTACCTTTTCGATTTTCATGCATTGATATCGATTTTCTAAATAGTTCGCAAAAAATTGAAGCTATTTACCTCAAATACCTATGCTCTATAGCTTATTTAACAGGATGGCAATAGATACTGTATCAAAAGCTTTTGCTAGGTCAAGGAAAATGTCAATTGATTGGTTGCCTTTATCTAATTCTTGAGAGACGTAATCAGTCATTACCTGCACAGCACCAGCAGTGGACAGTTTTGGTGTGATACCATATTGCATACTCGATAATATGGATTTACTTTATAAATAATTCATTAATCTATTGTTAATTAATTTCTCTAATATTTTAGACGTAGATAAGAGTATTGAGATAGGCCGATACATGGAAACGTTTTTTGTCCCCCGATTTATATACTACAACTACAATGGCTTTTTTCAAACAATCTGGGAAAATTACTTTAGAGGCAAATTCGACAAATATGAGTTAATAGTGGTACTAGAATTTGTCTAAATATTCTTAATATACTAGTAGGTATGCCATCCCAACCAATCGCGCTTATTTATTTCAGTCCCATTATAATCCTTTATACCTCAATAGCGTCCGTATTGATAATGCGAACTAGCTTAATTGGCAGTTTTTTTTTTGAGTTGAAAAAGTGGCAATGTATTCATGATTATTGTTAGAATTGTTAATTATCTGTTCAGCAAGATTTTTATCGATGTGGCAACTTAGTCAAACATCACCTATTAGTAGCGTGCACGCGTGGTGGCTTGTAACTTGATTATTGGCGTCCATTGCGGGAGGCCTATGTTCAGAAGGGCCTTAACAAGGGACGACAATGATGGTGATTATAGATAAGGCCATTTGTAGTGGATTTATTTATTAAACAATATTAAAAAAATTAAACTAAAAAAACCTTACTTAATTATTAGGATTTATACGATCTGTGGCGGTGGCATAACGACCACTTCTGAACTGCATCAATTTTATATATGAGTACTGCAACTAGAGATTAAAGAAATAAATAAACCTAAAAAAAAGCTAAAATATAATAAGTACGCTGCTAGAACTAGCTTCGTTCATAGTTTTTACTCTAGGTAGATAACGAGCTCGACTGATTCCGATGAATTACCTGATCCGATCTTAACCCTTTCCCTGTACAAATAATTAATTGCTATTGTCTTACTATTGTGTAGGAAAATCGGCCTGTGAAAGTTTTAACATTTTAACGTAGTAGAGTCATGCTGTAGCTATATAATGGTTGTAGCACAATTGGGTCAACTCGGCCGAGAAGGGACCACGCTCTCATAGAATACCAACGTAAAATAGCTGCTCAATGCTCCTGTGTTTTGTGTGGTGAGTATAGAGAGTCGAAGACCTTTTTTAAACTAGGCATTTCATCTTAGTCCTTGTGGGTGACAACGCATTTGCATTTTGACTCTTAACCCTCATTCAATAAAAAAATAACGCATTGACGTTTAAACGTGTGCTTGTGCCATAAAAAACACTTTCGCCATTGCGGCCTCGTAAAATGACATAAGGTTATTAACACCGTATCACTGCTATAAGCAGAGGAAATTATGCGAAATACCAACTGGCAACTAAAAGCACATACCAATTTATAAAGGTACAGACATACCTGTATTGTTTATGTTGTGCCTGTACCCATTACTTTTCAGATCGTTTTGGCGGCTGTAATATATTTTAATACCGTACCGCGTGCTAATTTTAATCTTGGCATCGGTGCAATGCGATGCACCCTACATGATCTCTGACGTTGCAAGCACCGACAACTTTATTGCCAAAATGCAAAAAAATGTAATTAAAATCGCAATCGTTTCGTTACGTATTGGTTATGTGCCAATTAGCTCGAATCTGTTCTACCTAGTGTATCGGAAACACTGCATCATATTTCCGGTCTGGTTCATACATGTTGGAAATTTTACACCTTTATTAATTCGGGCGTTTTATACAAAATGTTTCTATTGTTTGCGTAATGTGAATGTTTTTTTTTCACAATATGCGAGCAAATCGAGTTCTATCCTCGCATGCACCAATGTAATGGTTAATTGGAATTATAATTGTTAATTAACCACGTGCTCGGCGGTAAAGTAAAATATCGATATACGTTGACATATAGTATATAAGACAGTAGAAGTTGACTGGCTGATAAATTAGTAGTAGAAATACATTATCTTTATAATTTATATATCAAAATTACATGTCACATTATTTATCCGCTATGAACTCCGAAACCACTTAACCGATTTTAATGAAATTTTGTAGAAGTGTATTGCTTGCTCCAAATTGAGAGATAGGATAGTTTTTATCACGAATAAGTTACACTCAATATTATTTATTGCGAATATATAGATTTTTTAAAGGACAAATGTTGTCAGAATTGGTAGAACAAAGTCTGCCTGGCCAGCTCTGTACCTACATACATATAATAAATCTGTGGAAAAGTCGTGTCTGTAATTCTAATATGTTCTTGAAAAAACAAGTCCAGGGGACTAAATAAAGGGCACTGAAGTCAAATTAGTGGTTTTTAGAATTTTTGTCCGTCTGTCTGTCTGTGTATTCAAGATACACGCAAACGCTACGAGACCGATTTCCATTTTTTTGTTTCCATTAAAATTTTGTATGTTGGTAACTGTTAACCCAGGGTAACTTATAAAGCTACTTTTAATCCGATTACGCAACTCCAAAAAGGAAGGTTAAGTGTTTTCCTTTCTTTAGATATTGCTTTTCTATTATAAATGATTCTGTTAGTTATGTTTTTTTTTTTCAAATGAATACAATATTTTTATAAATAACGTTTAAAATTAGTTTTAACAGTTGTGTAATAATTTGAAACTACCCCGACAATCTACATTTTAGTTTTCAAAACAGCGCCATCCATCATCAAATGGAAAAGTAGTATATTTTTCCTTCACTAATAAATTAAATAATATTATTAACTTACATTCCTATGTTTAAAAATTCGATTTATAAAATCATTTAAAACTCCTTAATCTACTGCTTATCCTTATCCTTATGCTACTGAAGTATCAGTTTCAGTTGTCAGTATCAGTTGTGCTACTGTATACTTATTCGAGCAGCATCAAAATTTTACACACTTAAGGCCTGTTTTCACTTTGATTAGTGATTAGTGCAGGTAATTAGTGCAGATGCTTAGTGATTAGGAGTAAACACGTGTGGACATCGATTGATTAGTGTAAGTGATTAATAACCTGTGTAGTAAAGTGATTAGAAGCGTGTTATATTTTTTTGCGAGTGGACTGCGAGTGTCACGCGTGCCCTTCCTTTCCCCTCACTCGCAGCATGCCTGCCACTAAACACGTTTGGACAGCAGTGCTAAGTGTTTAGCCTTTAGCGTCGGACACTCGCTTCTGTTAAAAAAATGTCCATAATTCCTGGTTGACTACTAACAACTGAATTTACTAAACACAGCCACTAAACAGAATTGGACACTACTTACACTACACACCTGCACTAATCAACCGCAATTACTAATCACCTGCACTCGCACTAATCAAAGTGAAAACAGGCCTTTGGACTGGTGACCATTATAAAATAGTTTGGCAAAATGGCTAGCGACACTGTTACACTAGGTACTGTACGCAACACATGTGTTTTGTGTGCACAGTATACAGTACTGTGTACACACACTGAGAATAAGAGAAGCTCTTTATTTGAATATATTGGGTGTCCATTTTATTTCACAAATTTCATTTGTTATCAAGTTATCTGATGACAATAATTATAAATTAAGTGCGCTGTCAGATTTTTAACTCTATTTTATAGAATAGTTCGTGGTATCGTTGGATATCTGGTCAACAATCGGCCAAAAGCTTTGTTTCAGGTTTTATAAATTCTATTTGAACAAATTCGAGAGCCGTGTAGCTTGCTATGAGATTTCATCATGACACGGCAGCAAAACGTGTACAATCCCTTTGAGAAAAAGAAATCTGTATTGGGAAAGGAGATTGCCCATCCTTCTATGGACTGCCGTTGCGCATAAAACATTTTTGTATGATAGCATAAATTTTATATAAAAGAGGGGAGATGTCGTACTTTCCAATAAAATAATCTACTTATTTCACGGAGTTTTTGTTGTTCTTTGTTTTTCTGTTCAGTTTTAAGGTTAGTTTTGTAATAAATCTTCTACTAAAAAAGCACTCCTTACAACAAGATGATTTGAATTCTCATAAGACAACAGAAAATAGTTCCAACAAATCAATGAATGATCCCAAGTAAATAATATTACAATGGTAGGCAGGTTATACTAAATGTAGGTGGTTTGTAGGTTTAGGGAATAGAAAATATTAATGCTTGTTTATAGGAATGAAATAGCACCGACACGATGATTTGTTTGACTTGACAGTGACACTTTTGACAGTTCACCTTTCATTTGCTCGTGGTAGTGTTACCAACAGTTAATTTTAATCACCCTGACCATAAGTGATTTTCAACTAAAGAAAGACTTTTAATAAGTAAAGTAATATTATTCTAATTATGTTAATTAAAAATAAAAATATTGGTACGACTTTCCATTGACTCCCGTCGAGTTGGGGGTTGATACGTATTTTTACAGAAAAGTTACACTATTATAAGCACACACACAATAAGTTACAACATGCGGAAGCGCGTAATTTTTGAGAAAAAAGTTATTGAAAATCAATTATTCTTGCATTGTTTATGTCTAATCCTACAATAAAACTGGCGCCATTTTTTATTGTTATTGTCAGTAGGGATCGATCGAAAAAGATCGATTTTTTAAACAGATTCGAATTGTAAGCTGATGTATCGATTCCCAAAAAATCGATTTCTAAAATATCTATATTTTTTCATGTTTGCATTTATAATGTAAATATAAATCCATTTTATGAGAAAAAATCCCCTTCATCATAAAATATAGGGGGACTGATTCAGAAGGATTTCTGTATCTATTTTGAGACTGCTACGTCTCCGGCGCTGCGGGAAGAGCAGCCTCTACGCCTTAGCGTAACAAATCGCAGGCATCCCTCCTCGCCTCCGCAGCTTCGGATTTGTTACAGCAGGCGGAGGCTGCTCCTCCTACGCGCCTCCGACTCTTTAAAACCACTCTAGGGGTAGGACAGACTCGTACCAGGTGGAGTCGGGGTCAATTAATTCGGTTCTTTGACATAAGTTGAACCTAACCTATTTTATTTGTTATCTGCCCTAATTGGTACTGTTAAAATAAAACAAATTTCAATAAGAGATCATTTATTATGGTATCTTTCTTGTTTTTCATAAAATGGAATTATATTTACATTATAAATGCAAACATAAAATAATATAGATATTTTAGAAATGGATTTTTTGTGAATCGATACATCAGCTTACGATTTGAATCGATTTAAAAATTGACCTTTTTCGGAAAGAATCGACATCCCTACTGGTAACAATGACATTACAAAATGGCGTCAGTTTTATGGTAGGATTAGATATAAACAATACAAGAATAATTGATTTTCAATAACTTTTTTCTTAAAAATTACGCGTTTCCGCATGTTGTAACTTTGTGTGTGGGCTTATAATAGTGTAACTTTTCTGTAAAAATACGTATCAACCCCCAAATCAACGGGAGTCAATGGAAAGCTAAGCCAAAATATTAATTAACGCGGCAAAATGTCATAGTCGAAATAATTTTTAAAATTCAGTGCCAATAAGTTATTCATTAGCACATCTAACTCAACAACTATAAATACATAAGTAAAAACAAGAGTTTCGCTCGCAGATGCGCCGATACAATGCTTTGTTTGACTCGACAGTGACACTTTTGACAGTTCACCTCTCATTTGCCCGTGGTAGTGTCACCAAAAGTTAATCTAAATCCGTAAGTATTTTGTCAACTAAAGAAAAATTTGTAATTATTTAAGTAGTATTATTTTAATTATCTTAATTAAAAATTAAAATATTAATAACGGGGAAAATGTCATAGTTGAACTTATTATTAAAACATAACGTCTGCCCTTACATTATCAGTTAAGTGCAATTTTGGGGATGTTCTTAAAATTGGCAACACTGCTTCCACTAAAGTACGCTATTAAAAAAATAATGCAATAAAATCGAACAAATTACTAATTAGACACATTATATTAACCCCACATACGATTTCGATCAAGTTAACTAAGAAAAGGCAAAACAATGTTTTATAATTTATGAGTACGTTTTTGTGACTATACTGTTTTATTATAAAGCGATTCCGATTTTGGTCATTGGCCTTTGACGTGCTGACTTACCACGTGTCAGGTTAAGTGGTGAAGAATAACTTCGTGGGGAATACTAGTTGTCTGAGTAGTTAAAACAGTCGTGGAAATGGGAAAACCATTAATACGCATTGAAGCATTGCGGCATAACTATTCCATTCAGCCCATTTCATTTCATTTCAGACTGCAATCAAATTGGTCTAAAAGATTAATTATTTTGTTAAAACTAAATTAACTTTAATTATGTATGAATGTCAAATGTAAAATATATAATATAATATCATTATTATATTATATATTTTACTTTTTAAATTCAAATCAATCAATCAATCAATCATCAATTTTGATTTCAGACAATTTATCTTTCTTATGAATACATCGGAAGACACGCCTGATATAAAAAATAGTAGATGTTTCTAGACATATGTTATTAATGCAATTCTGAAAAACTTATTTATTCACGTGTTCTTGTAGCATTCATATATATGACAAATAAAAATCATCAACGTCCAAAAGCCTTGGAGAATTCCAAAAAAAATCTTTAACAAACAGACATAGATACTCAGACACCGCGGTAATTCTAAAAGTGATCGAATTTTACTAAATTTGGCACGGAAAAGTATTCATCATCAATTGGCATTCAGCATTCATCAGGAAATATAAAAAGTCAGTTATCTAGGTCTGTTTAAGATTTTGAACTAATTTAATAGATTTGATACAGCTTTCAATATAATTTAAAAAATCCACTCGAAGTAGAAGTAACACTCGTGTACATATGATATTTCTGTTGATAACCTATTATTTAGTAATTTAAGATAAGTATAGAATGTCTTTTTATCTTTCTGAATCTGAATGACAGGGTGAGAAATGAAATGTGACCAGGATTAAGGAAAGAATTCTTCGGTGGTTTGGTCATGTAGAAAGAATGGACGAAAAAAGTGTGACAAAGCAAATCTATGTTGCAGATGTGAACGGCAGAGTCGGGAAGGGACGCCCTAGACGAAATTTTATCTACCAAATTGGTGATATATAGAAAATGGGCCAGATTAAGAGTACCCGTAACCGACGAGCATGTATGCGTAGATGTATGGATGTAAAGGAGACGAGAGATGTGTGTGACAAGCGTGAGTGTGTTTGGTATGATATGTTTTCTAATCTAAGTGATAAGACCCCATTTCTACCTAGGAGTTTGTCTGGGTAGATGCCATCATCCTACCCATTTCAGTCGCCAAATATTAGTGCTTGCACTGCTGTATTTTGACCTGAAGAGTATAGAGTCAGTATAATTACATTCCATCTTAGTCCTCAGAGGTGACAACGCATATGTAGCCTTGAAAATGGCTGCAGTTTGCAAAAAAAATGTTTTCTTGGGAAGATTCACGCATATATTAAGAGAACATTCATCCATATATTAAGATAACTGATGATGTGTTGTGATCAAGTCGTCAATAGAAGACATGGCCTACTATAAAAGTGAATACAGATGATCTAATCGTATATAAGCTTATTTTGATATATTATGTATTTAATTATTAGCCCATGTTTTGGTATATTATGTATTTAATAGGACCAGGCGTTACTTTGCTTAAATCCCTTATAGTAAATGGATGTATTTATTTGATATTTATTTATTTATTAAATCTTTATTGTTAGATACCTTTTACTAATGGCAACAATGGGCATACTTCGTGCAGTTTCGTGTTCTCTATCAGTCAAGCCAGTGACAAATAGAGAAATAAAAGTTAAAAATTATTTGTGTTGTTCCCCCATTTAATGCGAATTCTAAGTAATTTCTAATAGAAATATAACATTCGTTTCATTATGGACTCATACGACTTGCATCTACAGTGGTATGTTATGTTTGTTTAACTTTTAAGAACGAAGGGGACAAAAGTGCCCACGAGCTAATCGACGATAAGTGGATATTGTAGTGTAGACCATAGTAACCTTTATATATCCTTGATTAGGATCTAAAATGCAGACCTGTTGTCACCTCTTATGACAAAGACGAAGGTTTTACCAAGTTATATCTTTATAAATAAAAATTACTTTTAAGTAGTTAAATACCTTGTTTGATAAATGTTTTAATTAGTGTTGCCCAAAATCGGTCTTGGTTTTGCAGTCTTGGTCATCTTCACGCATATTTGCAAGGCTAAGACCAAGAACAAGACCGCCTAATTTTAGCAAGACCAAGACCAAGACTGGCCGTGCAAGATTTGAGCAAGAACAAGACTAATCCTGCGAGACTCTTGCCTCTTGCAGTTGGGACCGAGTGTCGTTTCAGGGAGTATAAGAGTTCAGGTATATGCTTAGGGACTCTATGACTCTATTAGACGCAATATATATATATATATATATATATATATATATATATATATATATATATATATATATATAAGTAGATAGCTCAGTTGGTTAGAGCGTCGGCATGGATCGTTTAGCCCGTGGGTTCAAACCCCACCCGGTGTTAGTTGATTTTTCGAATTTGTCATTAATTGTTTAGACATTTATTAATTTGGTTGGCCTGGTTTTACTATGGCTATGTCACTTCAAGCTCAAAATATACCTACTCTGTTAAGTTGCTCTAAGATCTAAAGTAGTGTTTAATAAATAGCAATAGGCTAATAGGTAATTGCGAGACTTGCAAGACTCTTGCTGCGAGACCAAGACCAGGAACAAGACGGGGAGCGCAATACCAAGACCAAGATCAAGGCCAGGTGTATTGGCGCAAGACCAAGACCAAGACAGGCTAAGTCTCGTCTTGTTCTTGCATTAGGGCAACACTAGTTTTAATACTTAATAATTAAGTTAACAATACAATATAAAAAAGTTTCAGATTTATTAGGTATACTTGTATATGTAGAAGAATCGAAATAAAGCATTTACTAATTATCAATTATTTATTTAATTTAAATAAACATGTAAACAAAACATTATCATAATTTCTTAAATGACGACAGGAATTTTTAGTTTAAGTTTTTATAGTATTTTTATAGCCGAATTTAATCATAATGATTTGTTACATTCAAATTATCTTTTTTTTATTAATTTCAGTATCAGTAAAGTCAATTTCGTCTGTGTAGTTACCTTCCACTCCATTAAAAAAAACAAATTTTCCTTAGCATGTTGTACGCATACATGGTAAGATGTGCTTCAATTCCTCATTAATGAGATGTGAAAAATGGTAATTTCTTTTGTCCGGTTCAATTTCAAAATGCTCTAAACGTGACAAACAAATTTATCATCGTGTTTAGACATGACTTCTAGATAAACTTTATTTCCCTCAGAAGTGTTACTTATTATTGGTTGGTGGTGGGTGGGTGGTGGGTATTGGTACTACATTATTGGTTTTTTAGCAAAGACGGAGATAGACGTTGTTCCTAATCATGAGCTTCTTGAATCTAAAAAATCTGGAGATCTGCTTCGCTTTAGTCCTAAAAAGAATAATTAATTATTATATAAAAAAAATCGTGTGTTTTGTTAAGAAAGTTCTTGATTTATTGCGTTATATTACTAATAATTTCTAAGGTATATATCATATAAATATATAAGGTCACGAATTTTAACTTTAAAGTGGAGATACCACATAATTAATTCAAACAAAACTTACCTATGTTATTCATAATCCAATCGTTGCTGAAAGATGAAAAAAGATGAGGGATGACGTTGCAAGGAAGCCGCATTCATGCAATGAATATTATGTCGTACGTGCGTCTGAAACCTCGTGAATTAAACAGAAGTTGTAAGTACAAAGTTGGGTTAAGCGGGGTAAGGGAGAGTCAATGACGAAAACCGGTTTAGAATTTGAACTGGTTTCCGAGCCCTGACCACAATTGATAGTACCTTTAATAAACGACGGTATAATTAGAACGAAATTATGTGTTCGATAATTTAAATAACGAAAACGATATATTCGAATACACCCACTAGCAATTTGGCAAACATACAAGTACGTTTCAGAAACTAATTTTCGATTCGATCTCACGTCATAAGAGCAGAATCAGTTGTGTTGCCGATTGAGAGGTGCTTAGCGATAGACAAACCCTGATTTATTTGCTACAACACTGTCACCTTCTTTTCAAATCAGTCAGCGTTAGGAATTGAACAGCATGTAGAAATTGCCATGAGAGAATCGGTAACATATGATAAATGCAGAACTAGGAAACGAAAAAGGAAAAGAGTCTATTCTTCCCCAAAGCCCAACTGCATCTGCAATCCCTCCTTTATTCAACGCAAATTCATGGGCGGCGATATATATTCACCATTAGGTTAATCTCTTCTAAAAAAATGTTAATAGTTTGATCTAGAAGCATATTGTTTTACACGTGGTAGAGTCATGCTGCAGCTCTATTAGTAGTATAGTTGTAGAACGAAGGGGTCGACTCGACCGGGGAAGGACCACGCTCCACAGAATACCAGCGTAAAATACCAGCTTAGCGCTGCTGTGTTTCGTATGGTGAGTGTAGAGAACCGGAGACCCATTTTACTGGCAAAGAGGCATTCCATCTTAATCCTCAGGGGTGACGACGCATCTGCATTTTGATTTTTCATTGAGGATAAATGTGGATGTCTATGGGTCACAGCAACTACTTACTATCAGGTGGACTGTGTGCTCGTTTGTCACTCTATCCTATAAAATAAAAAAATAAAATAAATTGTGTTAAACAAATTTTAAGATTGTGAATAATCGTTAATCAATACTTATATTGCTTTGATGGTTGTGAATTAATATTCAAGCACACCTGCAAGAACACTCGCGGAAGTTATGCATAAATTTCTTGCAATACTGTTTACATATCGTATGAATTCTTGGAATTTTTTGGTTCTATAAATATCTTGTGAAAAGCTCGCGAATCGTACTATCGCAGAGGTATTTACAAACGAGGGCTATAAATGTTGCGAAAGCTATGGCAATTTAGTGTTGTTGCGGGTGGAAACGTTGCCATATCTATGTAAAGTGTATACATATTATCCGTTAATTAAAGGATTAAGAGATTTTTTTATAGGATAAGGGTGACAAACGAGCACACAGTCCACCTGATGGTAAGTGGTTGCTGCGGCCCATAGACATCTACATCTATCCTCGTTTGCGAATCAAAATGCAGATGCGTTGTCACCCGTGAGGACTAAGATGGAATGCCTCATTTCCAGTAAAAAGGGCATCCGGCCACCTGCACTCACCAAGCGAAACGCAGAAGTAAACCTCTACTTCACCCTGGTATTCTGTGAGGTCGTGGTACCACCCCGGTTCGAGCCGGCCCATCATGCGACAGCAATTCTGCCGCGTGGCTCTACCACTGTTAAATATTATTTTATGTTATAGATTTGGACTCACTTAAAATAACAAAACAACTTTTAATTTTTGATTGATATAAAAACATAGTAATAATAATGCCAACACCTACTTTCTTATCCTTGCGGACATAATCATCGATATGGCACGCGAAATATGCATTCTGCATTAGCGACACCCACATTATTATAAAAACAGATATGGTCATCAAGAATGAATTACTCGGAATTCGGTTTTATTTAATATTACTTACAACTCTCGTCAATCATTTAATTAAGGTATAATAATATATATGTTACAGTCAAAACTCATAACCAATCAAAACTACTTTAGACTGTAAAAATCAGGCAAAGGTTGTTTTGACTAAGGACGTTTGTCAATACCACTTTTAACTGCTTTTTTTGCAGTCAAAAGTAGTTTCAACTAAGGCCATTGGTCAAATCCACTTTAAGTAATAGTGATTTTGACCAAATTACATCGTTTAAAGAGGGTTTTGACCAACAATGTTAGTCAAAAATTCTTTTGACTTATACTTTTTGAATATTTGAAATTAAAATGTTCAATTTCTTCAATATTATATTTTATATCATTATAATGTACGCGGCTTTAGGGTGGCCCAAGGCCGCCCCAACCGCACCTTAACCTACTATTTATTGCAAGTTTTGATTGTTATTAACTAAGGGCATCGGTCAAAACCATTTTTGCCTGATTTTTGCAATCAAAAGTGGTTTCGACTGGTTATGAGTTTTGACTGTGACACATATACCTATCATGGAATATGGCAAATAAATAATAAGGCCGCGTTTCCACGTACAACAGCATTAAACTAAATTGCCATAGCCTTCGCGACATCTATAGCTCTCGTGTTTAAATAACTCTGCAATAAGTTGTGATAGTATGACTCGCGAGTTTTTCACGAGATTTTTATTGCAGAAAAAACTTGCAAGAATTTATACGATAAGTAAATAGTATAGCAAGAAACTTATGCAAGACTTCTGCGAGATTTCTTGGAAGTGAAAACCCGACCAGTGAACAGTGGTAGAGCCACGCGGCAGCTTTTGCTGTCGCACGGATGGGCCGGCTCGAACCGGGGTGGTACCACGACCTCACAGAATACTAGCGTGAAGTAGAGGTTTACCTCTGCGTTTCGCTTGGTGAGTGCAGGTGGCCGGAGACCCTTTTTACTGGAAATGAGGCATTCCATCTTAGTCCTCACGGGTGACAACACATCTGCATTTTGATTCGCAAACGAGGATAGATGTAGATGTCTATGGGCCGCAGCAACCACTTACCATCAGGTGGACTGTGTGCTCTTTTGTCACCTTTATCCTATAAAAAAGGCCTAAGAATTAAGGTCTCTGCTGGTCTAACCCGATCACGTGGGTAACTTGCGAATACTATCTAAATGGAATGACGGTCCCTAAGTCGACGAATACGACTTAGGGACCTTCAAGAAAAGAGCTTACACCTTTCTAAAAGGCCGGCAACGCATCTTCAATTCCCCTGGTGTTGCGGTTGTTCATGGGCGGCGGTAGTCACTTACCATCAGGTGAGCCGCGTGCTCGTTTGTCCCCTCTTCTATAAAAAAATAATAGCTTTTTATTAAAGGCATTTGAAATTATATACGGTACTTATAACAAAAATACAATTTTCAAAATGTTTGTCTGTCTGTCTATCTGTTTGTTCCGGCTAATTTCCGAAACTACAAAACCAATTTTGACGGGAATTTCACCGGTAGATAGCTGATGTTATAGGGAGTAACATAGGCTACTTTTATTTAAGAAAATGAATTAGGGTTCCGCTCGAAAAACGAAAAACCCATGAAATCCAATAGTAATAAATTACACGCGGGCGAAGAGGCGGGGAACAGCTAGTTGTAAATATAACACTTTAAAAAAGTATGATTAACGAGCGCACTCTTCTCCTGTTAGTAAGTGGATTATATGCTCCATAAACACTTACATCCACGCACATGCTTGTCACACATAAGGAATTAAGATGAAACACATCCACGCACATGCTTGTCACATATAAGGACTAAGATGAAACAATTACATCCACGCACATGCTTGTCACGCATAAGGAATAAGATGAAACACTTCCATCCACGCACATGCTTGTCACACATAAGGAATAAGATGAAACACTTACATCCACGTACATGCTTGTCACACATAAGGAATAAGATAAAACACTTACATCCACGCACATGCTTGTCACACATAAGGAATAAGATGAAACACTTACATCCACGCACATGCTTGTCACACATAAGGAATAAGATGAAACACATCCACGCACATGCTTGTCACACATAAGGAATAAGATGAAACACATCCACGCACATGCTTGTCACACATAAGGAATAAGATGAAACACTTACATCCACGCACATGCTTGTCACACATAAGGACTAAGATGGAATCTCTCGTTACCTGTAAAAGAGTTTCCAGTTCTCTTCACTTACTATACGAAAAATAGCAGCATTTTGCTTCTGTTTTGCACTGGTAATTTAAAACGAACGTGATCCTTCCTCGGTCGAATCTTTTATGCTACAGGCTTACTAGCCGGTATATGATTCTAATAATTTATTCTAATAATATATAAGCTCAAAATTTGAAAGTAAAGTAAAGGTAAAGTTACAGTTTATGTATTTTTCACGGTTGAACACAGGCCTCCTTTCATTTCTGAACGGGTTTAAGGCGAAGAAAATGTCTCCGATAAGTAATAGTGTACTTCACATGTCTTGTCATTTTTTAATTTATCAAACGTGCAGGTTTATCTCAAATGTTATCCTTCGGTAACAGTAAGGCGTTACCGTTACAGTCTATTAAAGTCCATTGCTGAATGTAGGTAATGAGAATGGAGTTGTGAGACTATAGAGATAGCCAAAAAGATAGCTTTTATATTTTCAGATTTAATTTTGTGACGGACCCGATTCCACAGCTCATATGGGCAGCATAAATGAATAACCATTTGGGGAAAAGTACGATAAATATTAAAGTGAGCAAATTCTACTCTAACACAAGCTAATTTTTATTTTGGTTATAAGTAGAACTACATTGATATAATTTAGCAAGTCACTTGTCAAAGCCAGCAATCGAACTGATCTAAAGGTTTTCACAGTGCGTGGACAACCTAAATTAGATCCTCGACGACACCACATATTTTAATTGCTATTCGAACTGTCAATTAACTACTTTTTAGAAGTTAAAAAAATATATCGGTAAATATTTTTATATTTCAAGTCGATCATACCGCGTTTGGGTCAGCGTAACTCTTTCTAATGCCCCAAAGTCATCTTTAGGTCACCGTTACATTCTATTAAATTCCACTGCTGACCATAGGCCTCCCCCTTAGATTGCATCATACTGAACTGCCACGCGTGGCAAGCGGGTTGGCAACCGCAGTTTTTTATTATTAGTTGTAATTAGGAAGGCGTTGCTGCCCATCTCCTGGTTTGTTTCCTCTGCTGTTCCTTAAGCGCTTCTAAGACTCAAGTCCTAAAACAGCCACCCAGGGGAGGTAAAATTGATCCTACAGCGTTGACTATTGATGGATAACTACTAGATAAGGTCGCTCACTTTAAATATCTTGGTAGCAATATCTGGCGTGACAAAACCTTAGCCTCGGAGATACCATCTCGTATTCCTAATGCTGCTGCCAATTTCGGGTGATTCACCAATCGTGACTGGAAGTCCCATAACCTGCAAGCTGGAGACAAAGATTAGTGTCTATAAGACACTTATCATTCCTGTCCTTTTATATAGCACACAGACATGGTGCCTTTACAAATCAGACATAAAGAAACTTGACTCTTTCCACCTAAGGTGTCTAAGAACTCTATTAAAGATCAAGTCAGATCAGGACCATGTTCCCAACTCTGAGGTTCTGCGTCGCTCTGGAATGTATAGAAGCTCTCTATGGAAGCTCTTTTAATGCTACGTCAGCTCAGATGATGTAGGCATGTCCTTCGCATGGATAACCGACGCTTACCAAAAGCTGTTTTCTACTCAGAGATGGTGGAAGGTAAACGAAAGCACGGTGGTCAGCATTTGCGCTATAAGGGTGTGTCGAAAAGACACCTTAACGCTTACACTCTCGACCACGTGTATTGGAAGGAGCTTGCAGCAGAAGGGTCATCCTGGCGGTCGACGATCTTCAAAAGTATAAAATCATTCGAAGAAAGCCGCGTCAAGTCTTTAGATGAAAAACACCAACTGCGGAACGAGACTTAGGCCCTTCTATACACACCGACAACTAAGCTGGGCAACTCTACTGCCACACATGTCAAAGGGATTTTAAGACCAAGTTTGGCCTATCAAGCCATATCAGGGCTCATGGTAGGAAAATATCCTAATTTATAGGGTCGCCCTCATCGAAATCGATGAGGACTATATATCTGTTATATATATATATATATATATATATATATATATATATATATATATATATATATATATATATATATATATATATATACTAGCTCGCCAGGCAGACGTTGTTCTGCCCTCTCCGACGACCTTTTGTTCTATAAAAAATCATTAAATTCGTAATAAAAAATATTGAGGGTCATTTATCGGGGTAAAAACTATCCTATCTCTCAAGTTGGACCAAACTGAACGCAGTGTGCAAAATTTTATTGAAATCAGTTCAGTAGTTTAGGAGTCCATCGCGGACAAACAACGTGACACGTAATTTTTATATATAAAGATATATATATATATATATATATATATATATATATATATATCACAAGACCACTGTTGAAAATAGGCCGCCCCCAATGAATGCCACAAAGCACGGTCCTGAGCCACCTGCATCCATCGACTTCCTGCATGTCTTACCAGGTCGTCACTCCATCTAGTGGAGGGTCGCCTTACACTTCGCCTACCGGCACGAGGCGGCCACTCGAGAACAATTATATATATATATATATATATATATATATATATATATATATATCTATCTATATATATATAGTAAAATAAAATATATAAAAAGTAGAAGTTACCTAGGAAGGCAGCTCTTAACAGAACCAGACTGAGAATGACCTTGCTCAACTAGAACAGTAGCAACTAGTACAAACGACAATATGCGTCGTTATTATGTAAACAGCGCAATACAATGGCCGACGTAATAAAATAATTATTATACAATAACGATAACAAATCATGCACCTGGACGTATTTAGATATTAGCCTGGCATTCTTCACATTTATGTATAATTATATTTCACGTACGTTTGATTATTACCTAATTAATTATAGAGCTTGGGCCGCAGTTCAATTTTTATCGGTTGGTTGATTTTATCGGGCTTCAGACAAACTAGTTTTTTTAAAGAGAATCCAGTTTTTCCTTAAAGTTTCTATCCGGTTTTAGTAGTTGCAAAAAGTTGAAAAGATTGGTAGCTGGGTGGCGAGTTATATTTGTAAAGAAATGTGGAAAAAACATATTTTTGTCAGTTTTATTAAGGATATAACTTATTGTGGCGTCTATGATAGTGGATATGAAAAAGTAGACGCCGATTTAGCCACTTAGTCTTATTTTCTACGAGATAAAAAAATAAAGATAAGTACAAAATTGACGACTCAATCAGATTTTATTTGAATTTTTTATAGAATAAGTGTGAAAAAACGAGTGCCGTATTCTAAAAAAATCCACCTGATGACAAACGAGCACACAGTCCTGATGGTAAGTGGATGATGTGTCTCATAGACTACATCTATCCTTAAATAAGTATTAAAATGCAGATGCGTTGTCATCCCTGAGGTCTAAGGCAGAATGCCTCGTTTTCAGTAAAAAGGGTCTGCGGTTCTCGCTCCCTGTACGAAACACACCAGCATTAATCTGCATTTTTACGCTGGTATTTGTAGCGGTACGGTCCATCCTCGATCGAGCCGACCCATTCGTGTAACAACCATAATATAGCTGCAGCATGGTATCTACCAAATAAGAAAATCTTCTAACAGACGATCTTCAAGTCTTGAAACTTGGTCGGTTATATATTTGATCAAAATTTTAATGACCACAAGAAACTTTTAACAGTGGTAGAGTCACGCGGCAGCGTTTGCTGTCGCACGGATGGGCCAGATCGAACCGGGGTGGTACCACGACCTCACAGAAAACCAGCGTGAAGTAGAGGTTTACCTCTGCGTTTCGCTTGGTGAGTGCAGGTGGTCGGAGGCCCTTTTTACTGGAAATGAGGCATTCCATCTTAGTCCTCACGGGTGACAACGCATCTACATTTTGATTTGTAATAGAGGATAGATGTAGATATTTATGGGCCGCAGCAACCACTTACCATCAGGTGGACTGTGTGCTCGTTTGTCACCCTTATCCTATAAAAAAAAAAACTATGAATGAGGAAAGAGTGACAAAGCAACAGTAAAGTTGCAGAAGCAGATGGGACGCAGCACTGGACACCCTACACGGTAGTTTATCGACCAAATTGGCAATTCGTCGAAGGTGGGCCAAACCCATAACCGACGAGCATAAATGTGTTAACGTGTGCACGTGAAAGATGCTCAGGATAAATTCTATTTTCAATTATTTTTAATTTTATTACCAGTTTGTTAATACCCGAATTTCGGTCTGAATGACATTATTACTTAATTAAAATAGGTGAAATGTATTCGAATTCAAATTATAAAATTTTTAGTAAACTCAAAAGATAAGAAAATTGTAAAAATAATATGAATGATTATTTTTCTGATATAGCATACTGCGAGTTTAAGACACGAGTGAATTAGTTAATAGTCATTAGAACATAATTTTATATGGAGCATAAAGTACCTAGTGATTAGCACTATGGACAGCTTTTGAAAAAAAAATCAATTGTATCTAAAATTTAAAACGAAAAATGTATTTTTTAATGAAAAATCTCTAAATAATAATAAATTAAACAATGGTGACAAGCGATCACACAGTCCACCTGATGATAAATGGTTACTGTGGCCCATAGACATCTAAATCTATTCTCGATTACGAATGAAAATGCAGATGCGTAATATCCGTGAGGACTAAGATGGAATGCCTCGTTTCCAGTAAAAAGGGTCTCCGGTTCTCTACACTCACCATACAAAATACAGCATTTAAGTTGCTTTTTTACGCTAGTACTCCGTGAGAGGTTTCCCTGCTAGAGCCGACCTATTTGTGCTACAACTATATGTTATAGTTGTAACACAAATAGGTAATATAGCTGTACCTTGGCTCTACTACGTAATAAACTCATGATTGATTATGTTATAGGTAATCATTTGATTGCTTTTGTTTTTTTATTTTGTAATTAATTGTATTTATATTGCAATGGCGCCTAGTAATGTATAGTTTTAAAAGCGTTACTTGTCGACAAACTGATTGCAGTTCTGCGAGATGATTTCTGTGGTAATGTAATATGCTTCTACGGAATTGAAATCTATAAATAACTTCGAAGTAACTGAGTCTATTGGGGCAAGGTGTAAAGAATATGGTGGATGAAGAGTTTAGCTGTAGCTCTGTTGATTTTAAAAAAGTGTTTAGTTCACTGTGCTTTACTGAGTTCCTGAGTCAACCACAAAAAACCTTTTTTATTTTACCATTTTTTCGAAAATGATCTTATATTGTTAATAAGACTTATATGTCGCAAATGATCTACGAGTAATATTGTTTAAGACTTACATCAAAAGCCTACGCTAGCTAAGCCATAGTTTGAGACGGATCTGCTTTCACTGTCGCCTTTAGTTCGTCATTAACCTTCGTTATTAATCTTCTCCGGATGGCCACCAGTCAAAATTTACCAAACGAAAACGATTGAACTCATAACGCAACTTTTTGCTTATTTCTAATTTTCTTGTTTGCTTTTGCTAACTTTCTTGGAGCACTTGGTTATTATATGTATACATAGCAGCACTTATTGCAAAAAAAGAAATTATTAACGGGTTTTGAAAAAGGAATAATATGTCTTTTATAAAGCATTCATTTGAATTTAGAATCCAACTATTGCTATTACAGTTTAAAGTGGCCGATTCAACAATAAACGTAATTTTTATAGGTAAATATAATAATTTCAATTGTCTTGAATGAAAATTATACTCTGTTGTGCGAAATTGGCTAACTATCATAAAGACCTGAATTCAGAAGTAGACTTCAAGCTGACGACACGTAAGAAGTAAGTCCGTTCCCCAAATACTCAAACGTCACTTTGACAAGTGATAGAGACAGCAGGAGACTTAACGGCGTCTTAAGATTGAGTTGCGTTTGAGTATTTGGACATGTAAGAGTCTATCATATCCATACCATTTGAGATAAAGCAGAGAAAAAAAGGGCGGTAACAGTAAATTGTATCTGTAATAGAAATATCTGTCAGAGACTGGCGTAGGTAACTCAGACTCCCGTAAATTTTACAGTAAGCAAGCAACTCTGGTTTTGTTTCTCATCGGCACCATTGAATTTTTTGGTTGAAATTTAAAACGGTGATTTACCACGTGCTCTTACTTCTAACGTTACTTCTCGTTTACTTGTTATTTTTTTTTAATAAATTAAGGCGTGTAAAACAAAGGTCAGGTGCGCGTTCTCGTTTGCGTTTTTATGACAGTTAATTTCAAATAATTCCAAACAAAGGTTTTAAAATAAAAAAATAAACTTTATACTTAATAATAGGTCGGGCAAAAGTTTCTTCATATGTTGTTTGTATAAAATTGAAGACAAATCTCTTTGGTGGTATTGTTTATATCTGGCTAGTTTTAATATCAATACATATAGGACATTTAAAAAAAGAAAAATAAAAAGTAAAAACACTTTCCCGCCATTATTCAATTGTTTTTCTTTCCGCCAAAATGAGTGAATCTAACGAAACTATTCGATACATTTTGAAGTGTTATTACTAAAAGGGAAAAATGCTGAGTCGCATTTTTGCGAGCCACGAAATAAAATTTGTAACGTTTATTGACGTTTTTTTAATGCAGTGTCAGTAAAAGTAGTACAAAGTGGGTTCAAGTATTTTCAATCCGGGAATTTTGATGTCAAAGATCCAGCTCGCTCTAGTTGTCCTCATACGGATAAAGTCGATGCCATTTTTGAAAAAATGGAGCAAGATCGGCGGATTAGTAGTTTCGATTAGGCGAGGATTTGAGTTTGAGGATTGAATACAAACCAGTTTTCACTCCCCTTTTGTAAAAGTCTGGCTATACAAAAAAGCCTCGATATTTGGGTACCACACGAGCTCACTGAAAGAAATCTAATGAATCGTGTACTCATTTGCGATTCTGTATTGAAATGTAATGAAACCGAACCATTTTTGAAAAGATTGATTACTGGTGATGAAAAGTGGATCACCTACGACAAGAACGTGCGAAAAAGATCATGGTCAAAGGGTAGTCAAGCTCCAGAGACAGTAGCGAAATCGGATTAGCACGCAATAAGGTGATACTGTATATATCGCAGGTTTGGAAGAGCATCGTTTATTCTGAGCTTTTACCGCCGAGCAAAACCATCAAATCAGATCTCTACTGCCAACAACTAATGAGACTCAAGCAAAAATTGAGAAAAAACGGCTGGAATTGATCAACAGAAAAGCAGTGGTCTTTCGTCATGATAACGCCAGACCACACACATATTTGGCCAATCAGAAAAAATTGAGAGAGCTTGCTTCGGAAATATTAATGCATCCACCATATAGTACCTTGCATCCTCCGATTTTCATCTGTTTCGGTTTCTTCAGAATTCTTTGGGTAGTGTTAGGTTAACATCAAGAGAGACATGTTAAAACTACTTGTCGCAGTTTTATTTATCAAAAATTCCTAGATTTATACAGCAACGGGATTATGTCACTACCTACAAGATGGCAAAAAGTCATCGAAAAAAATAGCACATGTATATTATAATTAAATGTAATTAAACTTTGAGAAAAAATGTCTTTAATTTGTATATAAAATACGAAGAAACTTTTCCCCGAACTACAAAAATAATGGACATCCTCAGTGCATCAGCAGTGGAAGCTCTTCTGCTTGGTGGCATAAAATAAGAAACAGCGACTTACCTTACCTAGATGGATCATAGTCAGAAAAAACCTGCTACCTGGAGTATAATATAAAATGATTTTAAGTTATAAAAATACCAATATTTGAAAATTTTTAACACGATATACGTGAAAAAAACCTAAATTTAAATTAATTTTATAAGTTTAGCTATGCATTACTTTGTTACAAATATCAGCAAAAGTGGAAGTATCTGTTTACAAGTTTATCGTTCATATGCATTTTATGAAACTTCTGGACGGCAGCCAATGCATTGAAATGCAACACTGGAAGCACTAACTACATAATTTAACTCGCCTATTTTGCGTTCTTGCGGTCACTCGGTCAATGTGACGGGGAAATTACATGAAGATTTAAAGTGGATTTGGTCGACAGTCCTCGTAAATAATTCATTTTCCAACGGATTTGTTCATGACCTTTCTCAAATATTCGACGCAAACTTGTACGAGTGCATGTGATAAGTTTATTCGGGTGGGTAAATCATGTTTAAATAGATTTTGAATTTGTTTGGCTAGCCATCACGAAATGTTATTGCAAAGCAATTGGTTTCTGACACAGGATGCTTGTTTGCAAACTACCGAATAGACGCGTTTAATTCAACTCAATCTACGTTTTTGAACGGCCTATAAACCGTAGATACTGGTCTATATTTAATTCTGTTCGCCAATTACCTAATAACGCTAGTCAAGTTTAGGCCTATTTTGATATTTTTATAGTGTTAGAGTGATTGAATAAAATCTTATTTAACTTATTTTGTTTATTTTTAATACCCGCCGTTTTGGGAATTTTACAGCTCCAAAATAATGGTCATGGGGGCTCAGGTGTTTGACGTCCCAGTGTCATTCTTAGCCCGGGTGACCTTCAGCTCTTGAATACTAATATTTGGTTCGATCTCTCTTTTTGCGTCCAACTCGAATCTCGATGACGGGGATAGTTCGCCGCCGACCTCCCCACGATGTGAGTATACATGCCGGATGTACTGTTAACACAGCGCTTAGTGCGCAAAGCACTCCTATCCCTGGACGTCAATAAGTCGAGTAGGCTTGATGAAGTCTCTCCGTTTGTGCTGAAGATGTGTGATACGGAGTTGGCACCGGTTCTAACGCGTCTTTTCCAGTACTCCTATTAGGGAATAGTAGGGAGGAGTAGTCCAGAATTCATGTAAGACAGCTTTTGTGCACCCAATCCCTAAAAAGGTAACCGCTCTGGTCCGTCCAACAACAGGACTATAACCATCACCCCCTTGTTCTCTAAAATAATGTAATCTATTATACACTGCCAGGTTATGAGGTACCTTGAGGCCCACCAGCTGATTAGTGACCGCAAATACGATTTTCGTCAGGGTCCATCAGCTGGTGATTTTTATTATAGGAGAGGGTGGAAACGAGCATACGGTTCACCTGATAGTAAGTGACTACCGCCGCCCATGAACAAAGGCAACACCAGGGGAATTGCAGGTGCGTTGCCGGACTTTTAAAAAGGAGTAAACTCTTTTCTTGAAGGTCCCTTAGTCGTATCGGTCGGGAAAAATCGCCGGTGGTAAATTATTCAACAGAGAGGTCGTATGCGAAAAAAACTCCTATTGAAACGTACAGTGGTGGACCGCCAAGCATCCAGATGGTGAAGTTTGGCGGCTGGGATTTATTTAAACAATTCTTCAGAGCACTCCCTGTGGTAAATGCGGAAGAAAATGCAAAGGGATGCAACATCTCTTCGCAGTCCCTGTGAATGGAGCCGATGGTGATCTTCTGGTCTACCTGATCCATAGATTGATGGAGGCAGTAAAAACCAAGGAAAGCCATTCGATCGGGTTTGGCACAAAGAGCAGATCAAGTCTTCGAGTATTGGAATAAACTTATGTCTGAAGTCTATTCATTGTAAGGCAACATACAACAAGAGCGCCTCGAATCGTCGACGACCGAGCCCTTTCCGATCGGCTCGATTAATTGGCGCTGCGAAGAGATGTTGCACCACTTTGCATTTTCTTACGCATTTACCACGGGGAGTGCTCTGAGGAATCGTTCGGATTAATCCCAGCCGCCAATTTCACGAAGGCACATCGCTGCAGAACTTCCGATACCATACACGCCATCTGGGTGATTGGCGGTCCACCACTGTGCGATTTAGAAGATATTTTCTTCCTCACACAACTTCTTCTTTTTCCGGACCGATACGACTTAAGGAACTTCAAGAAAAGAGCCTACTCCTTTTAAAAAGACCGGCAATACATCTGTGATTCCCCTGGTTCTCCTGGTGTTGCAATTGTTCATGGGCGGTGGTAGTCACTTAACATCTGGTGAGCCGCAAGCTCGTTTGCCCCCTCTCCTATTAAAAAAATCTCTTCAATTTCAAGGTACTGTCTCAGCCAGCATCGGCACCCTCGGCGTTGACATATCGAATGACGTGCAGTTTCGTGGTCACTTGGAAGGGAAGGCTAAATTGGCCTCTAATAAGCTTAGCCTGCTTAGCAGTATTTCATGCCGACACACCGCTTGCAACTTTACAAGGCGCAGGTTTGGCTTCACAAGGAATATTGTTCTCATCTCTGGGTCGGGGGACCCCAGTGCCAGCTACTTCCACTTGAATGCGTCGACGACCGAGTTCTTTGTGATCGGCTCGATATACTGGCGCTGCAAAATGATGTTGAATCTATTTGCATTTTCCATCATATTTACCACGGAGAGTGCTCTGAAGAATTGTTCGGATCAATTCCAGACACCAAATTTTACCAATACACATCATGATAAAACTCACCATACATCTACACCATCTGGGTGCTGGGCAGTCCACCACCGTGAGTTTTACTAGAAGTTTTCTTACTCGTACGACTTCTTTGTGGAATCATTTACCACCGACGATTTTCTGAACCTTCAAGAAAAGAGTTTACTCCTTCCTAAAGTCCGGCAAAGTACCTGTAATTCCTTTGGTGTTGAGGTTTGTTCATGGGCAGCGGTAGTCACTTACAATCAGGTGACCCATGCTCCTTTGCCGCCTCTTCTATAATTTTAATTTGTATTTATTTAACTTTATTTGTTATAGGATCCCTCGGCAGATGGTAGCAATCAGCCATCTTCTATATTAAAATTTGGATGTTTTTTTGTTTTTGTCTTGCGAATCACCCTTGGTAGCAATCGGTGTATTTTTAAGAAGATATTAAATTTAGTCTTTAGAAGTAAATTAAATTTGCAGTAACGGCGGGGACAATCTTAAACATGTTTACAGACTCCTGACTTCACGGAGTGTCGGTGTTTCACGTCAGCTATATGTCCACTCACTCCGGAAAGTCTCACAAAAAAAATTTATATTTTTTAAACATAATTACTACCTTTTAGGTAAGTATTAAAAAAAATGTTATTGGCGACAAAATTAGATTTTTGTTTGTTATAAGGCATTCTACATAGTGTTTACATATATATACATATCTTTGTTCTTCTGTTTGATTAAATATCATTAAAACATAATTTGTTGTTATACGGTTCCGAATGAAATCTGGATGAATCCATTAGCATTCCACTGGCGCAGTTATCAGTAATGCATGCCATGTAGTAGTGTACTCGTAAGTTAATAGTGTAAGTATATAATAATTATTTTCAATGGATATAAACGAAAGTCGCGTAAAACAGCCTAAAGTTAGTTGTAAGAACGTTCACCAATTTTATCCTTTGTTTTAATGCCTATTTTTCTGAATCTCCATTAAAAGTTTAATTATGTAGCGGATTGTTTTTCACACACATTTCAACCCATTAATTTTCTTTTAGTTTATAATTTGCAATTGGATCCCGCCTGCTACTAAGCTTAATTTGGATATTTAACTTAGGCTTTCAGCTCATAATATAGTTTGTTAAACCGAAGTAGAGTTTACTTTGTTTATACTTTATTTCAATTATATATGCTATTCTCAATCATGTTTCGGTCGTTTTAGTGCATTTCTTTTAAATTGTCTATTTTGCAGTGGGGTTTTTGATTTTTTTGATTATTTATTATATTTTAGATTTTTTAGTGTCCCGAGACACTCTTATGAACTAAATATGATATGATAGCACGATGTTGACACAAACATGGCCCATTTTACGTTTATACCATTTTTTCAAAAATTTTAAACCAACTGATTATTCCTAATTAAATTTAGACATATAACTTATATATATTTTTGCATACATTTTGATACATTACTCGATAGATTTGGTTTTTGGTTGGATTTAATTAACATATTACTATTTTGCGCCAAAAATCCGCCATTTTATTTACTTTTTTCAAAAAAGTTATCTAAAAACACTTGGGTTTCTAAGACGAATAAAATGATACCTTAATTGTCGAAATCCATCCAGCTGTTTGGAAGATACGAGCTAATATAGAAATTTAGAAATATACAAGATACGCGCAAAAAACATAACCCTTCCTTGGCAGGCAGTGGTAATGGGAGTTCAGTGGATATATTTTTTATTTGAAAATCAGGGTGACAAACATGTTCACAGTTCATGTGATAATAATAAGTAGGGCCTATATAACATACCTAAAACTATCCTCGATAAATAATGAAAAAGACCGAAGATCTAAATGCGTCGTCATCCGTGAGAGCTACGATGGAATGCCTTATTGCCAGTAACTTTGTTCCTGGTTCCTAAAAAATATTAGCCGGTCGTTCAAGTTTTTTCTGTTTGTAGACAAGTAAGATTATGACTACGTAATATTAATGTTTAACAGGCTACTTACAACTGAAAAATATCTAGCAAGACTAATTTTATCCCGTGAGTCATATCACAGGATAAAATTAGCGTAAATGTAGAAATAGAGTGGTAGCCGTTATATGGCAAGGAGTTCCCTAATGATGTCTAATTGCCTTAACTTACTTATTCCCTTGTTAAGGCTACATATAGTTATATCGGCTACATTAGTATATAGTTAATCTCTTTATATTGCGGTTTACCTTCAAAGTAGCAGTTAACAATTTTTATTAATCACATTATGCAATATATGACGCATATTGCTCAGACCATTTTAATTAAATCAATGACTGCGTTATAAATCTACACTTTACTATTATTTACTATTCTACTAATTACATTACAATAATTTGGGATACCACGGCAAAGCAAAGCGAAACACAAAGCTCGAAAAATGAGATTGTATGTTAAGCCACATCCCATACTACTTTTAATAGGTATTATTTTGTTAATACACACTATTTTTATTCGATTTTATACCAACCCAGTTTTTGTCGTAATAAAAGACAATGCTATATTTTATGTGCTCAAGTTCATAATATGAGGCGATAGTTTAATATTATGGAAAAATATCATTAAAACATGGGTTCTCAAACTTTTTGAGCTCGTGAGATTTAATATTTTATCTCGGCGCCCTAGCTAGTCGAAATAGGGTACAATGATACATGGTAGATACGCACAACAATTAATACTATATGACAGCTATATGAAGTTGAATAAAGAAAAAGTAAATAAAATACAATACAACGGCGTCCATCTTTACTCTCTACAGTGCACCAGGGAACTTTGGGAACCATTGCATTAAAACGTCCTTTTATTTTAGGGAAAATCCAAGGGAGCTCCGGAACAAAGCGGAGAAGCAGCGACGCGATAAAATGAATCGATCTATAGCGCAGTTGGCTGCAATCGTCCCACCAGTTGTGGCTTCGGGACGTAAGGTGGACAAGACGAGCGTGTTGAAACTGTCTGCACATTACTTACGAGCGCATCAATACGGTAAGTGAGTATTTTATGCGGTATATTTTTCATGTTTTAACATGTCAAATAACTAACTTAAGGTGGAAGCTCCAGGGTGGCCCGCGAAATTCAAATTCTCTTGCGTTTTTTAGAATTTGCAGGCCAGGGTTAGGTTGTATATTTAACAAAAAATGATTCGCGACCGTAGCGATTATGTGTTTACAGAATTATTATCATTAAAATCACCAATACAACCCTCCAAGTTCATATTAGCCCTTTGAATGAGATTTTCTGGAAAAACTCATACAAAGGGCCTTAATATTAAATTTATAAATGTATTTAATACGTGTAAATGGTCTTCAAGTAAAAAGTGAAATTACAGTGTATGCGATGGTAAGTGGTTACTGTAGCATTTGAACATTTATAACCCAATTCAAATAAAGAACACACCAACTCACAGCCGGTTTTTTACAGTGGTAGAGCCACGCGGCAGCTTTTGCTGTCGCACAGATGGGCCGGCTCGAACCGGGGTGGTACCACGACCTCACAGAATACCAGCGTGAAGTAGAGGTTTACCTCTGCGTTTCGCTTGGTGAGTGCAGGTGGCCGGAGGCCCTTTTTACTGGAAATGAGGCATTCCATCTTAGTCCTCACGGGTGGCAACGCATATGCATTTTGATTCGCAAATGAGGATAGATGTAGATGTCTATGGGCCGCAGCAACCACTAACCATCAGGTGGACTGTTTGCTCGTTTGTCACCCTTATTCTACAAAAAAAAAAACAATTAGAGTGGCTCTATTAGCCTTCAGTGAAGATATTGGTACCTACCCAATCAGCCTCAGAGATAGAGAATCTTATTTTTTACTCTAATCTTGTAATTATTATACATTTTCTACGTAACTACTAGTATAAAGGTTTATCAAGTCCTGTATTAAATTATATTAAAAATAATATTTTACATAAAAATATTTTTCTACTAAACTAAAAAATACTGTTTCTGAATACGTTCGTACGACTTAATTTATAATGAACACCGTAACTATGTTCCATAGTGCTTCAATATGCAAAAAGTATCAATGATAATCTTCACAGTGTAATGCGAAAAATTCCTTTGCTGTTTTAGTTAGTTTTTTATATTTAGAACTAAATAAATAATCGTATTTTTAAACTTTACACGTTCTCAATAACACAGCTGACGACTATCGTATATTGAAGATATGCTCATTATTAATCAAAATCCAAGACAAAAGAAACAATTACGAATCTTTTAGAATCACCCTATGAGTAATCTCCATAACAATACAACAAATAGCACCAAGACGATCCTCTACACAAAACCGCAATCGGGAATTCAAAATCGGCGTCGGCGCTTATACATTTAGCCGGATAACTTCCATATAATACGTATGGGTGGAGCACACATTCCAAGTCATGGCAATCATTATGCACTTTATATGGAATGTGGTGAAACTAGAAAATTATTCACAAATCAAAGCGTAGAATAACTAGATCACGTCGATACTGCGTCTCAAAAATATACTCAACACATCTTGCAATCGTTTACGAGCGCTACTAAGTTTATTGTTTTCCTCACATATTCATAAATTAAGTAGGTTCTAAATTTCTTAACAAAGCATTCTTAGTATTGTAAACATATACGTAACTTCAGTTATGCGATATTAAGGATGAGTTATACAAGCATGATCGACTGTTATTTCTACAACAGCTGCCTTATGTACAAAATAATAGTGTCACTTATTGTATGCCGTAAGCGCTAAAGCGCGTCGGTATGTTCTACTAGGGCCTAAAAATTAAAATTCCAACGATTTGTCGCATGAAATCGTATCTAGCAATCGTATTGTACATATAAGTGATATAAAAACAGATTGTCAGAAAGACAAATGATTGTTGAACTTATTAATATTTAAACTATTGCGAGATAAGGCTCATTTAAAAACTTGAGGATGCTCGGAATCAGGGTCCTCCGCTAGCGACTGAGCGCCCTCTCAGCCATACACCCTTCTGTATGGGTCGGATCACACCTTGGATTAGGGACTTTTTTATTGAAAGAGGTTTACTCCTCTTGGATGGGATTAACAATTTATGCTTGAAATTACAATTCGGGATTAAGACAGGAAGAAAATTGGGTTCATTTCAAGGATAGAAAAATGGATTATTGAGTGATTTGGATCGTTAGTTAGAAGGTAATTTTTTTTTCTTGTCTTGGTCTAGTTGTTGTGACCACATAAATCCAGTACCATTATTTAAGCCCCCCCCCCCCCACCAAGGCAAGGTTATTATTATTATAATTATTTATAAAAATGTATTATTCAAAAATTTTATTTGCATTAATTATTTTAAAGAATAGGCAAGTCAGAATGTTGCTCAATATTTTGGAAGTTTGTGTTTCTTATATTTCGTCGGCGGAATCAGGAAAAGTTAATTAAAAACTATAAAGTTTTTAAGTTAGTACAAAACTTTTCAATGTTTTAATAAAATTGCTAACGAGTTGTTGTAAATGATTACATAGGCTTTTACATCTTAAGTCGGATTTACACGGGGACAGTAACAGGCGCCAGTGCTGGCGCCGATTGACTGACTTGCACCGTTTACACGCAGTCAATATTCGCGCAGACAGCGCTGTACTGACTTCAAATCAATCTACATTATGCCAGTAGCGGGTCAGCACTGCCTTGCCCCGAATTTGGAGCCAGTTACTGTCCCTGTGTTAATCAGTCATTACATAAAATATACATACCATAAGAATATGTACTTACTCATTTATTTAACAGTTTCTCTGTTCGCGAAATGGACACAATAGTAAAAATAATTTAAAATTAAAAACTTTGTACAGCCGACTTCAATATAAGTTAGAATAACTCAAGAACTATTGGTCTGACCTTGATTAAATTCATATGGGACCACAGGAGAAGTACCAGCTTTCAAATAAAAAAGAATCTCATTGAAATCGGTAAAAAGTGAATGTGATTACAAATCACACGTACACGCGCCTTTCTGTGTGCGATTCAATTTACAACGCTTTTGTAGACCGATCGACCCTTAAGAATTTGTGCGGGTGTAGTAACATACAGTCGAATTGAGTACCGTCTCCTTTTTGGAAGTCGGCAGAAAAAGAAATGTTTATATGATTCATGACATAGGGAAACAGTTACACAATACGGTTATTATCTTTATTAAATAACACCTCCACTCAAACTAAGATGATATTTTATCCACATAGAATACAACCCGTGGCGTTGCGGTGTTAGAATATCCACTATCCCTAATCGTCACGAGGGTGTAGTAAGAGGGCCCATCTCCAAGCTGAGTACATTTATATACAGGCTTATTTTTCAAAGAGTAGCCAAATTTTAAACTTAATTTCAAACATATAAATAATGATATACCGTTATTGCAGTTTTTGAAAATATGAGTAAATAAGGTTTCTTCTTTTGTTTGTAGTTATCCGAGATTGAATGTGATTACATATTACACATACACGCGCCTTTCTGTGCGCTATTCAATTTACAACGTTTTTATCGACCGATCGATCCTTAAGAATTTGTGCGTAGTAAAATAATGCATACATAATGCAACATTTTAAATTTAATATATAAAAAGGACAGACTTTTTGAGATGTTTTTAAACTCAGTATTATTTCCATTTACCAGTCACATTACTTTGTGCCCTACTTTCAATAATGTAACCATTTTACGATAATATGATAATTTATGCTTGACCACATCCATAAAGTAACGTACTGTTGGTTAACTATATTATCATCTAACGATATTTATTTATTGATGAAACCACAGCACATTATGATGAAAGTAATACACAGTGTGATATTACATGAAATGTTTGCGTTCTAAGAAACGTTCGGCCGCTTCAATTCATAGTCAATTCAACGATCGGGCTACGACACAATATACGAGTACATGCCATCAAAAACAAACCTTGTAATAACGACCAAGTCTCGTAACTCAGTTCTTCTACCGTAAAAAGTTGTGAGTGTAGGATAGCTAATTACGTAATAACTTGAGACAGAAGGACCCTTAAGTAGGGACTGAATAAATTAACCGACTTGGTATTACATGGATCTCACAACTTTTTACAGTAGAAGAACTGAGTTGCGAGACTTGGTCGATTTTACAAGGTTTGTTTTTGAATAGCATCTCATTTCTTTTTGTAGATAGTCCTACTTTTTTCCTTTCTGGTACCATCTTCTTCTTGAATACCAACTACGGATTTTCGGGCAATTTAGTCTACTGAATACTTTGCAGGATTTTGGTACAACTTCATAAGACATGTCCCATTCTTGCTTTTTCATTCCGTTGACCATTTTACAAGTTACCTTTGATCATAATTATATCTAGGTACCTATCTACATCTATTATACAGATACACTGATTCATTCACTGCAAATATAACTTTGTAATCCTATATAATTATATAGGATTATAAGGTTATTCATGCAGTTAGTGTATCTAGAAAACTGGATTGAAATTACAAAATATTTCAGTTTTTCCTTGAGATATACAATAAACACTAATTGTATTCTTAATTTGAAGCTTCTACGTCTGCTAGAAGTGCCTTAGAATTTTGATGATCGGTCAGTCAGTGAATGACAAAATTAAGAAACTTTGACTAGTTATAATTCTTAAACTAATGGTTCAATTTAAATTAAATTTAAATATACCGTGTTTATTCAATGAATGCTTGGTCACTGAATATTCAGGCTTATAGTTTTATCCACAACGAAGTTATGGGGGGTCGACAATGGCCTGAACTGCTTCGAGAAAAGGATGGTACCGCCGTGCCGCTTTTTTGCTCGACTTGGCGGGGGCATTGCCGTGCCCCCAGATCTACGAGTATTTTATAAATTTTAATGTAATTTTCGGAACAGAGTTCACATCTTTTTCACTTTTAAACTGAAATGATTATTTTTTGTGTTTGAGAATTTCTCTTTATGAATATTGAATATTTTCATTGTGTTAATATTGTATTCCTACAAATTATTATATTTAGACCGTGATTATTTATCACGGTCTAAATATAAAAATAATTGTCAGGAAGAAAACGTTGTATAGCAATAAGACCGCATTTTGTTTTTCTCTCTGTTTGGTTCTTGTTATGTTATTTGTTTTTTTTTAGTGTACAATAAAGAGCACTGTAACATAAACACAAACACTCACGCCTGTCGCCCAGAGGGGTAGTCAGAGACTATGGACTTCTCGATTCTGACACACCTCTCTCGCTTCCTACACATCCATATACCTACGCATACGCGTTCGTCGGTTAAAGGTACTCTTAATTTAGCCCATTTTCAATATATCGCCAATTTGGTCGATAAACTTTCGTTTAGGGCCCTTCCCTACTCTACCGTTCAACTCTGCAACAGAAATTTGCTTTGTCACTCTTTTATAATTCATTTTTTCTACATGGCCAAACCACCGAAGCATTCCTTTCTTAATCCTGGTCACAACATCATCTTGCAAACCACACTCTTCCCTTATCAAACAATTTCACACCCTGTCATGCCGATTCATGCCTAACATACTCCTTAATGACTGCATTTCTACAGCTTTTATTTTATTCTCGTGCTTCTTCTGCCATACCCAACTTTCACTACCATACATTAAAGTAGAGACTAACACAGCATTCTGACCAGGACATTAAAAAAAGGGAATGAAAGTGAATGCAAGTAAGACGAAAGTTATGGTTTTTGAAAGAGAAGAAAGTAAAACGATATGTGAAATAAGAATAGAAGGGGAGTTGGTCGAGCCAGTAGATGAGTTTGTATATTTGGGATGTGTATTTAGCAGGGATGGTAGATATGATAAGGATATAGAACGATGAGTGAACGCAGGAAATAGAGTGAATGGGCTCTACACTCTATTGTGGGAAGTCAGAATGTGTCCAAAAAGGCACGTATGTCATTGTATTGTATTATATAAAAATTAGAATTTAATTACACTATCAATAATTTCATGATATTAGTATAGTTGAATTGTCGATCGTAAATTAACTTTTAAGCATAAAAATAATTTATCTATTAATGCTCCTTTTGTAATTATTAAATTTAATGTTATCAATACGAGCAAAAAACCCGGGTTCGATCCCCCCGACACCAATGAAATTGTTTGCTCGGTAAAGTAACAAAGCGATTAGCTGAGCCTCTGCAGGCCGCGGCTTCAATTCCCGCAAGGAACTGAGACAAACAATCACCTCTTATATTTTAACTGGTGCGGTTAATCTCAATCAATAAATAGGGTATTTTAAAACAAAATTTTTTGTAACGATTGAACCCAAAACAGTACATTTGCCGTAGCTAAGTGTTATTTTGGTCATTGGCTGATAAACATCACAATAAAAAGCATCTTTCTAACAAATTTAAAGATAATTAATAAAGATTTTAATAATGATACGTACCTTTGCATCCTCAATAAAGTATACGCATTTATTCCCCCGAAAATAAGGAACTTTTCGGATAGAAAAGTTACGCTTCAACATCTTACTCATAAAAATAATACTCATAAAATATTGTTTATTAGATAACCAATAAACAATAACGCAATTAACATAATGTTTTAGTAGCGTAAACCTACATATGAAATTAATATTCAAAATGTGAGTCAGACAAGTACATTAGATATGTGTTGCATATAGACGCTTATGTAATCAGGCTCGTAAAGTAAATTGGCCTTTATATGATGCTATATTTTATTAAGTTTTTTTTTATAGAATAAGGGTGAAAAAAAAGAGCACATAGTCCACCTAATAGTAAGTGGGCACTGTAGCTTATTGACATCTATATCAATCCTCTTAGAACGAATACAAAAAAGATTCATGTGGCATTTAGTATACTCAAATTGAATTTCAAAAAAGAAACTTTCTTCGTATAAGAAACAGCTATCTTTTTTAAAAATTACATCCTTGGCTAATCGTAGACAAATATCCGACTTACTCTTCGTAAGCAAACTATTTAATAATAAAATTAACTGCCTTCAATTGTTGAATAAGATAAAATTTCGCGTACCTCATAGGTACCCCCGTAAGAGAATAATTACTATTAGATGACCTCTTCGTAAAACAGGATTTGGCGCAAATTCCCCGATCTCTAGGTTAAGTAAATTGATCAATGAACTTTCCCATGCTTTTGATATTAATTCCAACTCACCTAACAAGCTCAGAAAAGAACTACTCAAACATAGTGCAAATGTAATAGATTAAGCTTTTCGATTTTTTTTTAACGTTTTGGTTTGCTGTAACTATGTATTATTCGTGATGTTTATTCCAGTGCATGTTGTAATCACCTATAATAGTTTGTAGCATTTAAAGTAATACCCTATCTACGTATGTATGTAAATTATAATTTTAACAATGTATATAAATGTTGGTGATGTTTTAATAAAAAAAAATCCTCGGTTAAGGATCGACACGCCAGTGCGTTGTTTTCCTCGAGGACTAAGATGAAATGCCTTGCTTCCAGTAAAAAGGGTCTCCGAATTTCTAAACTGACCACACGGAATGCAGCAGTGCTACAACCATAATATAGATGCATCGTGGCTCCAATACGTAAAAATCTCTACCACTTCAGTGCTGATTCAAATAAAGAACCTCCTCCTTAAGGCGGGGATTTTTATGCCTTCTCTACACTACTCGCGATCGAAGATCGAAGCTAGACGAGGCGAATAGTGTAGAGAGGTACTTCGATTCACTTCGTCCAACCTCGCTTCGCCTCGGGCGACTTCCGATCGCTGTCGGTTTTTTGCGCCAGAGTCAAAAGGCTTCGCGAAGTACCTCGAAGTTACACGAAGCGTCTCACTACACTACTCGGCTTACGCCAGTTATGAATATTTTATATATATATAAATATTAAATATATAGCTTTCTACATAATTATTTATTTAGTTAACGCATTGACGTCTTACTGTTCATGCAATTAGGTACCTATAGCAGCTGCCTCTTGAACGTCATTCATGTTAACGGTGCGGGAGACTCAAGACGACTGAGCTCTTCGCGAAGAAGCAGGAGTGTGTGGTCACGTTCTTCGGACTGCGACCGACTTCGACGAGCACTTCGTCGAAGTTACTTCGCGAGTAGTGTAGAGGAAGCATTAAACCTTAAAGGTTTCTTGAGCTCTCTTCTCCACTGCATGGATATTTGTCCAGTACTAAGTAACCGTGCGATATTCGGTGGACAAAGTTTTACTTAATTCGAAACGTTTTTGCTTATTATCATAAAATAATGGACCTAAATAAAAATGTATTATATATATAACCGATTAAGAAAGTAATTTAATGACATGACTATTACGTCAATTTTTTTTCCCGGCAATTAAATTATATTTTTATTGGTTTTAATAATGATTGAATGGATTTTAAAATACTTTTTATCGATAAAAATAAAATACTTTTAAAAATTCCATTAAATAATTTATTGAGTTTTTCATGCATGTGTTATTATAATATTAATAACATGACTAATAAGTCAAAGTTTTTTCCCGGCGATTAAATTATATTTTTATTGGTTTTAATATTTTAACTTTTCCGGTACTCCTACTCCCAAGGCGTAGTCCCGAATTCATGGAAGACAGATTTTGTCCACCCATCATCATCATCATTACAGCCCTTCACAAGTCCACTGCTGAACATAGGCCTCCCCCAAGGAATGCCACAAAGCACGGTCCCGAGCCACCTGCATCCATCGACTTCCTGCATGTCTTACCAGGTCATCACTCCATCTTGTGGGGGGACGCCCTACACTTCGCCTACCGGTACGAGGCTGCCACTCGAGAACCTTTCTTCCCCATTGGTTGTCGGTTCTTCGATCTATATGGCCGGCCCACTGCCACTTCAGCTTACTAATCCGTTGGGCTATGTCGGTCACTCTGGTTCTACTGCGGATATC
Organism: Parnassius glacialis; assembly: GCA_033319125.1. Lineage (NCBI taxonomy): Eukaryota > Metazoa > Arthropoda > Insecta > Lepidoptera > Papilionidae > Parnassius > Parnassius glacialis. The sequence continues at coordinate 11,685,582 of JAVANC010000004.1, read as the reverse complement.
CTCATTCCTAAGTTTATCACGCAGAGAAACTCCGAGCATAGCCCTCTCCATAGCTCGCTGAGCGACCTTGAGCTTCCTCATACGGCCAGCAGTGAAGGACCACGCCTCAGTTCCGTAAGTCATCACTGGCAACACGCACTGGTTGTACAATTTTGTTTTAAGGTTTTGAGGTATATCTGACGAGAAGATGTGTCGTAGCTTCCCGAACGCTGCCCAGCCGAGTTGAATCCGTCGATTGACCTCTCGGTCGAAGTTGGACTTACCTAGTCGGACTATTTGTCCCAGGTAAACATACTCGTCAACAACTTCGAGCTTAGTGCTCCCAACAACTACCGGCATAGGTGTGACATGGACATTAAACATAATCTTTGTTTTGTCCATGTTCATCTTAAGACCTATCCGTTGGGAGACACTATTGAGCTCATTGAGCATAGTGCTTAGTCCCTCCAGCGATTCTGCCATGAGGACTATATCGTCGGCAAATCGAAGGTGAGTGATGTACTCGCCATTGATGTTTATTCCGTATCCTTTCCAGTCCAGAAGCTTGAAAACGTCTTCCAATGCAGCGGTGAAGAGTTTCGGGTATATAACGTCACCCTGTCTTACACCTCTCTGCAATTGGATAGGTTTCGTACTCTGGTTCTGTACTCGGATAGCCATCGTAGCTCTACTGTACAAACACTTCAGCACTTCGATATACCGACAATCAACTTGGCACCGCTGAAGGGACTGCAGCACCGCCCAAATTTCGACGGAATCAAAGGCTTTCTCATAGTCCACATACGCCAGACATAGTGACAAACTGTACTCTTCGGACTTATGTACAATTTGCCGTAGGGTATGTATGTGGTCTATGGTGCTAAAGCCCTTTCGGAAACCGGCTTGTTCGGGAGGCTGGAAGTCGTCAAGTCTGCGCACGAGACGATTCGTAATGACTCTCGAAAACAGCACGTAGGCGCGGCTCAGAAGGAAAATCGGTCTGTAGTTCTTCAAGAGAGCGTCGTCACCTTTCTTGAAGAACAAGACCACCGCACTTCTGCTCCACGTCTCCGGTGTAATGCTACCATGGAGGACGGAATTAAAGAGCTTCTGAAGGACTTCAAGTACCGGTCTTCCACCCGCTTTCAGAAGCTCTGCTGTAATTCCATCCTCGCCTGGGGCCTTGCCGTTTTTAAGGTGCTGGAGAGCCATTCTAATCTCGCTCAGACTGACGTCCGGGATATCTTCGGAATAGTGTCGAATAAGACTCGCTCTTGGATCGTTACTCACACTTGCCACCCGATCCCTAAAAAAGGCGACCGCTCAGACCCGTCCAACTATAGGCCTATCGCGACCACCTCCTTGTTCTTCAAAATAATGGAATCCAATATTAACTGCCAGCTGAGTGGATTTTAAAATACTTTTTATCGATAAAAATAATATACTTTTAAAAATTCCATTAAATAATTTATTGAGTATTTCATGTATGCGTATATTTTTTTCGATCATACACTATTTTAAAAAGTATCAATTCCAGAGCATCAAAATCGTGCCTAAAATTTAATAATTGGTCCAACCTACCCATGTGTACGTAAAAAAGTGCGTTTTGTGCTACGTCTAGCTTAGTAGTGTCTTCCGCATATCTAGAATATGCTTGAGTGTAGAGCATAGCGGAGATCCTGTCTTAAATAAAATACGTCTGCCTTTTTTAAGACCTTCCTATACGAGTACTTACTCCCGCCCGAATAAAAATATTTTATCGACGATAATTTTTAAAATTGAAAAGATAAAGAAAATATATTGTACAAATGTAATAGATTTTTTTATGTTTATCATAGAAATTGTTGTATGAAAACCTTATAGTTAAATTAATTGTCCCGTGGTTGAAGGTAATACAGTTGTTCTAATAAGAGAATTTTAACAGTGGTAGAGCCACGCGGCAGCTTTTGCTGTAGCACGGATGGGCCGGCTCGAACCGGGGTGGTACCACGACCTCACAGAAAACCAGCGTGAAGTAGAGGTTTACCTCTGCGTTTCACTTGGTGAGTGCAGGTGGCCGGAGGCCCTTTTTACTGGAAATGAGGCATTCCATCTTAGTCCTCACGGGTGACAACGCATCTGCATTTTGATTCGCAAACGAGGATAGATGTAGATGTCTATGGGCCGCAGCAACCACTTACCATCAGGTGGACTGTGTGCTCGTTTGTCACCCTTATCTTATAAAAAAAAGAATGAGTGAACTTGGAGGCCTTAAATTTATCTATGTGGGAGTTGACCTTCTTTCGCTGATATAAATTAATACGTGTTTTCGTATTTTTGATAAAGTTAACATTATAAATACGTTTCAATCATTCATATATTAAGTATATGTTACATAAATACTCCAATTAAAATATATGTCTCGTGTATATATTTATCGGATGGTTAAAACGGATTTACACTAGCATTACAGTAGTATTAGCTATCGCAATTAATGTTTAACAAGTGGTCTCCCAGTGATCGAAATTCGGCCGTAATTAATTAAAATTTTAAGTTTGTGTATTAATAAAGCTGTATTTCTCTTCCGACTGCACGTCAATATGTAAAATACAGTTATCTAATATCAAAAATCTAAAACAAACGCTTAATTGCTTTGAAATACACTCCACAGATTTTAAAAAAAGGAATAATTGAAATCAAGCCAAATCCACAGCTTATTCAGTCATTCTGTTAGTAATTTATCATCAACATCATCATTACAGGCCTTTACAAGTCCGCTGCTGAACATAGGCCTCTCCCAAGGAATGCCACAAAGCACGGTCCTGAGCCACCTGCATCCATCGACTATCTGCAAGTCTTGGTAAGACGTCACTCCGTCAAGTGGGCGATCTATCACCCTACACTTTGTCCAACGGTACGAGGCTGCCACTCGAGAACCTTTCGTTCCCATCAGTTGTCGGTTTTTCTGCTGCTGATCATAGGTCTCCCCCAAGGAATACCACAAAGCAGGGTCCTAAGCCACCTGCATCCATCGACTTCATGCAAGTCTTGGTAAGATGTCACTCCATCAAGTGGGGGATCGATTACCTTACACCTTGTCTACCGGTATGAGGCTGCCACTCGAAAACCTTTCGTTCCCATCAGTTGTCGTTTCTTGGAACTATATGGCCGGCCCATTGCCACTTCAGCTTACTAATCCGTTAGTAATTATTTGTTATCAGTATTTTAATTTTTTGGCTATAATCTCTATTCTGTGTCACTGTTTGACTACAGACTATTATGTGTTATTCTACTCGTTGTGTTTGATTTTTTTATTAGTATGAACGTAAACAATGTTTTTTTGTTCAATAACGCATCTGCATTTTGATTCTTAAACGACGAACTGTAACATCAGGTGGACTGTGTGTTCGTTTGCCACCCTTTTAGCGAATTTTAGCTTTTTGGACTCCTTATCCATATCAACTTTAACTATGACAAAACTCATACTCCTCTATTCGTAAATAATGCTTAGAAAATGAAAAAGTTTATTTGTCTGGAAAGAACTACAACTCATTAAATTATCCATTAGTACCCACACTAGGTAATCCTGTATCGTGGGTACCCATTTAGCATTAACAATTTATGTATTGTTTTCACTTGGTTTGCTTAAACACAAATTTAAATTAAAAATTTAAAAACTAGTGTACAAATGAACAAACATATTTAGATAGAATAAAACGATATATATACGATATATAATGAATCGGTACAGAGATAGAATAGAACGTTGTATTTCTTTAATAATATGATAGTTGTCCTTATGCTAGATGTGAGAATATTTTTTTTGTCCAGTCATAATTTAAGTAAGCGAGCCAGGAAACACTTTTTGTGTCAGCTTCTTTAATAGAGCAATGTTTTGTATCGCAGACGCTGACTACTTTGTTGTATATTAGCGAATCTATGTAGGGACCGAAAAGTCTGGTAAAACACACCTTGATTTTGGGTAATGAGAACTTGAAGACTTCATTTGAGATTTATTACAGATTGATGGACTTTGAGAGCTAATTGTAAACTGTATATTTGACGAATAGTAAGAACTTTGATCTCCTGATGTAGTCTATCTGTTGGATATCTAAAGGGTTTCTTTAGCATTCTTTTAATAAGTGAGCGTTGGGCTCTTTCTAGCTAAATAATATGTGTTTTCACGGCACTACCCTAGGATGTTAAGCAATAAGTGATCAAGAACTGACATAGGGCAAAGTATACGGACGGGAGGATTTCTATGGATGCTGAGTGTTGAAGCAGTTTCATGATGTTTATAATTTTTCTCACCCATCCTGAAAGAGATCTTATGTGAGCTTTGAGGCTTAAATTTGGATCAATAAAGATACCTAAGTATTTTAATATATCAATTTAAGTCAGCACCATACAGCTACAGTATTTCCGGCCATGTTCACAGGTGTGCAGTTTTATTAGAGTAGTGGCTTAGGTAGAGAAATTGCTGTTTTTTGAAAACAAATGTAGTTGGTTTTTAAAGTGTTCAGCGTGAGAAAATTATTCAGCAGTCACACAAACACACTTCTCATTCCCGTATCAGCCTTCCTAAAAACCTCTGGCCAGTTCGATCCTTCATAAATTAAAACTGTAACGCATGAGTAACAAATTATTTCGCCTTCGAAATTAGTGAATATGTCGCTTATGTACATAATAAAAAGCGTAGGTCCAAGGACGCTGACTTGTGGTACGCTAAAATTGACTGTCTCCAGACCACTGTCGAAACCATCGACTCTAACGTATTGTTTTATATCAGTCAGGTAGCTACGAAATCAATCAATCTCTTACGACAAATGATTCCAGCTTCTTTTCTTTTAATCTTTGATTCTGAGATTATAGTTGTATCGGGATAAGATTAAGCTAAGCTTATGCTCAGGCCCACACGATCAAAAAATTATGGATACTTCATTCCACGCATTAAGTTCTTGATTTTACTTTATAAAATTTAAAAAATGTAATATTTATAAATTAAAAACAGTCTAAATTGTATTTCATAAATAAGATATTATTACATTAAATACAAAACGAGCGTTTGAGAACGGGAACGGAAAAGAATAGTGCAAAATTAGAAAAAAACAAGGAAATTAGTGTGAAATTACGTTAATAGAAAATGGATTAATGCGATTTAAAACTAGAACACGACCTACTGTGTTTTTGGATAATATCCTAAGTTTTACTCAATCGTCGAGTTCGTTGACTTGGCTTTGCTAAGCGTGCACACAGCACGACTTCTAATTTAACAAATAATACCATCTGAATGAAAAGAAAGCGAATACCAGTGCAAAATAGTCACAATAAAATTTACCTCAGTCACAATGGTGAGTGGAAGATTATTAGCCCTCATTAATTCATCTTATATTTTCTAAAAACTCGTTTTATATTGCCTTTTCTTTATCAAAAAACGACTTGAAAAAAATTTTACGTGGACGTCCGGATGTTGATTTTGTATGTTGTCACGATAACTCTCGAAAAAATTGACATCGAGACCGGGTTTTTTTAATTAGCTTCAGGATTACATTAACTGGTTCCCTATTCCATATCAATTACCTAATACGCATCGTTTGTTAATAAAATGATTTTTCCATGCATTTTCTTAATCGATTTATTTTGGTAATTTTTTTTTCATCAAAAATAGATGAAACGCTCATGAGACGTGCACTTTTGGATATTCCGAATTATTTTAAAACTGTTCCCGAGCCAAATCTGTACGTTTGAAGACTTTTTGAAAATTTTACTTGCTTTATATTTCATTATCGATGTAGAAGCCAAATTTTTGGCTCTCTATCACTTTGAACACAATAAGGCTTTGAAACAACTGTATGAATTTTGAAGTAACTGGAATAACATTTAGGATATTTTTATAACGCAACCGCTGCGTGAAATAAATACAATTGTAATACAAGTACAATTTTCATAGATACGTATATTCTACGATCGATGGAACCGGGTTGTCAGGGGTTGGAAGCTCTCTGTCATCCGTTGTACTGGCCAGACGATGCGCCTACAGAATTCTACTTTTTTCGAGAATTTGAATAACTTTTTGGCGGGAAAAAATTCAGTACCCAAGAGGCAGTACAAAATAACTTTGAATAATTTTTTGATTCCTTATTAATCCAGCTGATTTCTCAAGAGGGGCATCAATAAACTGTCACTGCGTTGGCAAATATGTATCGATTGCATGGATGATTACTTTAATTGATAGAAATAAAAAATATAGAAAAAAAAATTACGTTTACTTATTTCATGATAAATGGCTATTTCATTGGTAATTACCTAATAATAAGCTTATGTTTTCATCCGGGCTAAGCCGAGAGCAAAAATTAGCAGGAGATTGTTACCTTAAGCAGTTACAATACGAAACATTCTTAAACTTAATTGAGTTAAGCGGGTTATATATGCAAATAATTTCATTTTTAAAAAGAGATGTATTTAATATCTATGAATAAGTTTCTTAAGAGCAGAAGATATTTTTCTGTTTACTCATTAAATTGTACATACAAATATAATAGAACTAAATTGGCACATTAATCGATGCCGACGAGTCTAATGAGTGTGTTTATCATCTGTCGATATACATAAATCTTTTGCTGAAGCTTTTACGGCACAGACGTCCATAATAAATACCCGTTTTGTGCGTGTTACCTTTCGTGGCAAGTACACAAATCTTCGCGTGCAGATTATGTACTGTGAGATTATAACACATTTATCTTAGAGTATATACTCACTACTAAGACAATAATAGAAGGCAAAAGAAAGTCGGAGCTTGCTTTAAAAATAATTGTAAATGAAATTAAAAGCTGATTTCACATTCTAAAGTTGCCGCTAAGACAGTGTAATAATAAATTAATTAAAATTCGGACGACAGAGTGTGAAATTATGTTTTTTATTTCTTTGAAATCGGCTTTGTATTTTATTTTAAAATTATATATTCTCTTTTGAAACTATCAAGGTGATAACTAAAACTTCTTCTGAATAGTTACAATAAAACTTTCATCATTACGTGGTAGAGCCGTGCTGCAGCTATATTATGGTTGTAGCACGAATGGGTCGACTCAACCGGGATCGGACCACGTTCTCACAGAATATCAGCGTAAAATAACAGCTTAACGCTGCTGTATATCGTGTGGTGAGTGTAGAGAACCGGAGACCCGTTTTACTGGAAAATATGCACTCAATCTTTCAGTCCTCAGGGGTGACAAAGCATCTTCATTTTGGTTCTTAATCGAGGATAAATGTAGATGTCGATGGACCACAGCACCCGTTTACCATCAGAGGACTGTGTGCTCGTTTGTCACCCTTATTCTATAAAAAAAAAAATCCTATTTGCCCACCCTCAGGGATTGAAATTTTCTTTAAAATTATAAAAGGTCGCCCCCGAAGTAAAAAAAGTCTAGTTATTTACAAATTATAATACTAAACAAATTATACTAACACTATTTAATCAAACGAATACTCAAGTTGGTTCAGCCGTTTCCAAACAATCGCTGAATATACATAAAAAGCATACGAGTTCAAACCTTCTCTTTTTTGTACTCGTTTGAAAAATCATAAATTTTACGTCATTTTACATCATGGTTTGTATATTATAATGTTGCAAGAATGCTTTGTTTAGAAAAACGGGTAATCGAGTTTCGCTGGTTAAAAGCAACTTTCTGTAGGATTAGCGCTACTAGATTAATTATTTTCCAAGCCACTTTGTAAATATTAATTTACTGTATAATGAAATGAATTTCTTTGACGTAAGAAAATAAAATTTCCTTTATCAACTTACAACTTACGTTTTTTCATCTACTGTTTCGAAATGAGGTTCCTTTAACCGAAGAAAAAAACTGCGATATAAACTACGCCGGTAACCGCTTTTTTATCATCTAAAAAAATTAAGTTAATATCATAATAATATTTTATAATTAATATATAGAATTGAATATAACAAACCCATCGGTAACCGAAACACGTCCTATGATGTACTCAAAAAAGAACTTAAAAATTTAAAGCTTATCATCACGTAGTGGACCCGAACAAGCCAGAACAAGTAGCACAAGTTCAAGACTATCAGGCACGTGGCAACCACCGTCCTCCTCTACCATATTCATACCAGTCTGTCAATCTTGCATAGTGCATCTGTAGTGCATACTTTAACTGACATATTGCTTATTATTTATCAACGTTTTTAGGTGGTGGAGTCAAACTGTAACGTATTAAGCCTGCAATGCGAGTGGGTCGGTTCGCCCACAGAATTACAGAATCAAATAGCTGCATATTTTTAATGTTTCGTATCATCGAGAACTGGAGAGCCCTTTTGCTAGTAACGAGATTCAGTTTCAGATTATTCAGTAGTAGCAACACATCTGCACACAGATTCTTATTTACTTATTAATTTATTTATTTGTATGGATCTCCAACAATGGTACATAATATTAACTTACATCTAACGCAGGCCTTACATCTACAAATTACTATGTACTACCAATTATAGGAGAACACATCATTCTAAAACAATAACAGTGTTTCTAGTTTGCCTATTAATTATTACTAGTAAAATTATTGAAATAAATATAATAAGTTTGGCTTCTCGGTACCATTACGAAAATTTTATATATGTACACAAAAGTAAAAATAGTTTTATAAGAAATAGTGATGTGCATTCTATAAATACTAGGAACAGGCACGTAATTGTGCATAGTTATACCAGTTTCTCGACTCCAAAGTCACTAATTATGATATATGACAACACGCTTTTACTACAAAGTCCCATAAAATATGCAGTACCTATCTATCAAAAAGTTTAAGTATTTTATAAAGCGTGCATGATTGATTATAACCTCTGGGAAAAAGTGATCATAGTTATAAAGATTAATATAAAATTATTAAAATAAATGTTTAAAAAATGTCCCGTTGGGTTTCTTGCTGCTTCATCCCAAGACAGATGTTTATTTCCGAACAAGTGGTAAAATTTAAAAGACTTTGAATAAGTATTTTTGTAATCCATATTGAATTTGTTGATCTATATAGACTGATGGAGTAGTTTGTCGTCACGCTTATCAGAGCTGACGATCGTTGCATCAGACGACTGGCACCTACGACGCTGGTCGCCGGTCTGGGTATAACATATATGGAGTCAACAAGTTTGTACATGTTACAAAACCCCCGGACCAAAAACGTAGTGCATTACATTCCGCCCTATGCATTCCTCCTAATCTTGATGTATGTTTTACAGTGTTTGGTGACACAATCAATTCAGAGCAGCAGTTTAAAAGGAACTCTGTTCGAGCACTTCTGGGACTTCTGAAGGGGTTCATCCTTACCACTACATACAAAGGCTTGGTGGTAGTTGTCTCACAAAATGTTCAACAGTATCTCGGATATTCTGAGGTGAGTAATATGTTTGTCTAATACACATAGTGTTACGGTTTATTTTTACGTCATACGAGTACCTGAGATAGTTTCAAAGAAGCGGAGGTTTAGTCGGAAAACAATTATCTTACACTAGCTGTTCCCCGCGATTTCGCCCGCGGTAGTTTAGGGTTTTATTTATGTTGCGCGGAACCCTTATTATTTTTCTAAAAATATAAGTAGCCTAAGTTACTCCTTATAACACCAGCTATCTGCCAGTGAAAGTCCCGTCGAAATCGGTCCAGCCGTTTCGGAGATTAGCCGGAACAAACAGACAGACAGACAAAAATGTTAAAAATTGTGTTTTAGTTATAAGTACCGTATATCTATACAAATAAATACATTTGAAGTGTCTGTTTGTAATATCAAAATAACAGCTTTTTACAAAATGTATATGAAAATATATACGGTACTTATAACGAAATCACAATTCTTAACATTTTTGTCTGTCTGTTTGTTCCGGCTAATCTCCGAAACGGTTGGACCGATAGGAGGTAGGAGGGAGGGAGAAGGAGTAACTAAGGCTACTTATATTTTAGAAAAATAATAAGGATTCCGCGCAACATAACTAAAACCCTAAATTACCGCGGGCGAAGTCGCGGGGAACAGCTAGTACTTTCATATACATTTTGTAAAAAGCTGTTATTTTGATAATACAAACAGGCACTTCAATTTTATTTATGTGTATAGATGACGAGATTGCACTGATTACGTATGCCATCGGAATTCTTAAAACGTAAATTTCAGGTAAAGATTTATAAGATGCTGAGTATTAAAATGTTAATACATATTGTATAATTGATCGACTTGTAAATATCTGAGAATAATTCTTAATATACATATGTTAGGTTTATCTGTTTAACGTAAAAGAAGGTTTATAACAGACAATGATTATTATGTTATTACTTACTAATAATTTTATGGATAACCTTTTTTTAATACAACATGCAACAAAACCCTGTTGTTCCCGTTAAGTGCATTATCAGAGTCAGTATTCAAACGTAAAAAAATAACGTTTTTCAAAAAAACTTGAACTTAAAAAAATATTTTAATTAAAATATAATAATTTGCGAATTGTATGTGGTTTTATTACCTCTGCATTATCCGGTGAGTAAGAGGATTGTGAAAGATCCCCCTTCACCGATGCTCGTGTCAGTTAGAGGTAATAAAACCACATACAATTTGCAAATTAATTTTTTTAATTAATTTTGTTTTAATAAATTTAATGTTCAAGTGTTTTAAAAAAAGTTTTTTCTTTATGTTTGAATACTGACTCTGATAACGCACTTAAAAGGAACCACATGGGTTTTGTTACACGTTGTATAATAAGAGTGACAAACAATTACAAAGTTCACCTAAGGGTAAGTGGATGCTGTGACCCTTAGACATTCCTACGTCGATTCCCTATTAAGACTCAAAATACAGATACGTTGTCATCCCCGAGGACTACTATGAAATGCCGAGAGTCTTTAGTTCTCTACACTCACCATACGAAACACACGCAGCATTAACCTGCTATTTTTCGTTGTTTTGCTTTGAGAACGTGGTCCTTCTCCGGTCGAGCCGACCTATTCTACCACGTATGAATCGTTACACGTTAGTTGGACATACACTAGCATTCAACTACATTCTTTTTAGCCTACGTAGGTACAATAAAGCATACGAAATTAACGTTTTTACATGTGAAATAAAAGCCGCCAAAAATGAAATTAAAATTATATGTTTAAATTTAGTTTGAGTTATCAGCTACCTTTGAGTTAAACGCCAACTTAACAGCTAAGTTATTCTACAAGATGGTATCCCAAGTAGCACAAGAGGCTGCTTATCAGCCGAATAACGGATTTCCATCACGGTTAAAGCTGAATAAAAAAGCTGAATAAGGGCTGTGTAGGGCCTTATACAGCCCTTATAACTCTTAAATGGGCACAAATTATTCGGCATTAAGTTCAAATAGCTGCTTAGGAGCTATGTAGCAGCAATTTAACAGTGTTATAAAGGGTAATGATAGTACTATACGCTGAATATCGAATGACTAAGAGATCAAAAGTTACTCTTTATTCAGAAAATATGTCACATGTGTTCTTAATACATGTTTTAAACGGGGAAAGGCTGCTTGCTGCCCTGTATGTAAAAGTGAACATATATTTGAAGCAAAGTCAACAGTGGTAGAGCCACGCGGCAGTTTTTGTTGTCGCACGGACGGGCCGGCTCGAACCGGGGTGGTACCACGACCTCACAGAATACCAGCGTGAAGTAGAGGTTTACCTCTGTGTTTCGCTTGGTGAGTGCAGGTGGCCGGAGGCCCTTTTTGCTGGATATGAGGATTTCCATCTTAGTCCTCACAGGTGACAACGCATCTGCATTTTGATTTGTAATAGAGGAAAGATGTAGATGTCTATGGGCCGCAGCAACCACTTACCATCAGGTGGACTGTGTGCTCGTTTGTCACCCTTATCCTATAAAAAAATATATAACCCTTAGCTGCCAATTGAACACTTGTTTCGTGGAGTGAATTATACTTGGATAATATTCATATTCCCTGGTAAGTACATTGTTTTACATATTAATAAAAGAAAAATGATTGGGAATGTAATTTTACTGACATTATACATATATATTATCTAAGAAAATTTTAATGCGCCACGAAAATATTCTGTTTTAATCAGTTTTATTATAAAAATAAGCCGTGATGAAAACTTGAATAAACAATTTTTAGTGCTTTGAAAAGAATTATAAGATAAAAAGTTATTTTTATGATATCAGGAAGTAAAAGCGAAAGCAATACATTCCTAATTCATACACAAAACATTACAAAAGTTGAAAATTGAATCAGTATAGTTATACGTTATACAATAAAATGGTGGATTCATGTTAAACAGCGATGTGAATAGTTAAAACTCTTATATTCTCCAAAAACCTGTCTAATAGTTCCCTAGTTTACTGTTAATCAGCATAAAAACGTATAAAATTACGTATGTGAACTGTATGCAGCTATAAGCTGTTTTCTTTACTTTTAATCGTTCACAAGCTCTACTGTAAGCCATAATGTGAACAATTAAACAGTTGTTATCCATGCTCTTTAGGGATTCGTAGTATTATATCTAAAACCACCGCATGAATAACTTCTAGTTCAAAATTATCAAAGCGATATTTTTTAGCACACCATTTTACGCACGCGCGAACACTCCAAATCGGGTAGAAAGATATTAATATATAAATAAATATATTTTTTTTTATTGTAAAATAAAGTGTAAGTACAGCAACATAAATATAAATGCAATATTTCAATTCTATTAGCGGTTTAGGCTGCGGGGGAGTCTCAAAACATTTTTATCACCAAAAATGACGACTTCAAAACCGTCTACATTACCAATTTAGAGTAGTTTAAAAAAACTAATAATGCCAATCTTTTTAATTTACTTATGTTCGTATTCGTGTTAAGTTTCAAGTTTATGTATATTAATCTATATATATATATATATATGTTAATCCAAGGAATAACATTTTACTTACAAAGGTTTTTTTTTTCATCCCTTTTTTGAGTGGGGTGCTAAAATCATTTTGTAATTAATCTTCCAAATAGCTTGCCCACCTCGTCGAGATTTTTTTAATATACGAGAGCCATGTGCCGTCTGCTATCAGTAGTATATATTTCATTTATATTTTTTTCAGACCCAAACCAACTCCATACCTAGAAACATAACAAATACGTTCATCAATAATACACCTAACACTGGAGAAGTAATTTTGCAAGTTTTTGAATACCAGAATATGCTTTCGGACAAAATTGATTATTCATTCAATATAAAATTATAGAAAGTACGGTGAACAAAATCTGCATAATATCTGTTCAATTAGAAGATATATCAGAAAACCTGAGCAAGCCAACCTATACAAGTGATATTTTTGAAAGATGTCCGTCAAGATGAAGCCGAGAGCTTTTGTTTTAATATAATTGAATACCAAAGTCAGTTGGATGCGTTAGAAGTCAAACAAGCAGATAAATTCGAATGCCATCAAAAACATAATTTGTAAAAAAAACAAGTCTCGCAACTCAGTTCTTCTACCGTAAAAAGTTCTGAGATCCATGTATTACCAAGTGGGTTAATTTATTCAGTCCCTACTTAAGGGTCCTTCTGTCGTAAATTATTACATAATTAGCTAACCTAACAACATCTTATAGTGACCACATCAATACTAAAAATCTTTAATATTTTAAATAAATAAATTGACTTGGCAATCGCGCTAAACAATCTAATTTAATATAATATGTATTACTTGAGAGATACATTGTGTTTTCATGCGATGGCCAAGTCAATCTATTTATTTAATTTTTTTTAATCTTGCATATTTTGTTTTGTCGGAAATTTTAATATTCCCCATCTGTAAAGATATTTAATAAAAGTTGATTTAAAATTGATCGTATCTTTCACTACCTAAATACATAATTTTACATTTATAACATATACCTACTATGTATCTTCTTTGGCACAAGTCTATATTCCATTTTGGTTCGGTATCAATCCTAGTGTTACACGCTCCGGCTCAAAGTCACCGGCGCTTAAACTTTCATGTACAGAGAGTGTCTTTTTTAACACTTCAGGCAAAATAATGAAACTCATATAATAAAAGAATGATCGGAATTCGAAGCCTTTCAGTAAGCCAGAGTATCCAGGGCGTATACCGCTCTATGAATTTCTGATGGTAACTTACATATTCTTGAAAAAAATGATACTGTTTCAATGTCACTGGCACGCCATTTTATGATATATTTACCAAACTTCTCGTCACCTCAACCGACTAATAAACATTTCATTATACCCAAGTCCAGTAGGTGTAGTGAATCGCCAACAGGGAAATCTTTTACCATGTCTATAGGTGGACTAAGTAATGGGGAATCAGTTCTGTGATGGGGTTCATAAAGCTTGTTCCGAAATACTTCTATTGTTCTCTCTCAATGTCAGAGAAAGTAACTGTGTGGGAATTTTGTGAGTACTCTCCAATGCAATGATAATACTCTTCAAACAATCGTGTTTACCATTAAAGTTGCAAACACCTGAAAAATACAAAATATATAAATAAATTAACATCAACATATTCCTTCATTCAGGTATTTAAATTGGCATCACAATAATTTAAATAGGTAAAGTAAAAAACGATTACCTTTTATGTAGGCTCTAGCTGGTGAGTCGCATATAAAGCATCGAATCTTTGCTGTAATAGACTTTTCGAAATTATGAATTCCTTCATCCAATTTTTTTATGGCGTTAAAAAATCTTCTAAGTAACTGTCCAAGTATTTTGGTTTTCCAACTCCAAAATAAATACTAACAATAAATGGCTTTATCTCCGCCAGATATTTTAAAGCAACATGATTAATACTCTTTTCTATAGCCCACGTTCTAATTTTTTTCCTAAACAGTAAATGCTTTATATCATTGCTGTATTTGCCGTCGTCATCATCTTTAGAACTCGATACTTTTTCTGAGTTATAACTGCCGGAGCTTAGACTTGAACAATTAATGTTATCACCGAGGTTACTGGAAGAAGAACTTGGACATACATAATTTGTTGCATGTGCAACATCTTCTGAGCTATTGCGATTAATAATTTGTGCGTAAATAAATAAACCATCCTAAATTCAAACTATTTGTCACGCTTTGCGTTACTTCCGGACTTGAACGTTTTATTTCTTGTCTTCATAATTTTTTGGTACACTTTCGATAATTTTCTTCTAATAGTTCTAGCTTTCATTTTCCACGAATTACTCGAATTCATATTTATAAAGCAATAAAATATATACGTCGGTAATATGGCCATCAACTTACAGTTACATTGACTGAATACAGTACCACATATATTACTTTTATTCAGATAAAGTCTGGTTAAAGGCACTTATGTGGACCACTATAAAGTAAAAGCCGATAATTTGATAGAGATACAGTGAGTCTCTAAGCAGCTGCAAAGCTTCTAGTGAATGTTTAAACAGCCACTATGCAGACACTATCAATAGCAGTATAAAGGCTGATTAGCGGTAGACATGTTCAGCAACAAGCTGTAAAGTGGGCCACCAATCATCCTTTATACAGTTATTAACTTCATATTAGTTCACTCGTGCTCCTTTAATAAGTCAGTGAAATAGGAGTTCAGAAATACCTTCTTATACAGCATTTGGCGTAATTTCATCCACTAAACAGCCCTTACTACGGTTAAGGCATTAGAAAATGTTAAAAGCTGAATAGAGTCGTTGTAAATATACCTTTATAGCACTCTTAGCGTATTAATGGTAGTTTCGTTGGTCTTAATCAGCCTTAATGCATCTCTTAATCAGCCTAAGCTGTTAAAATATCACTGACAATTATTATTCAGCTGTAGGATCATCGGTGTACTCTTAAAAGAGTCTTAATACGCATAGAGATTCAAATAGGTCTAAAAGTGAGTAGTTATACAGCTATCTGTGCTACTTGGGATAATTTTATAAATGAAAACGTTGCATCGAGAAAAATTTAAAAGCTTAAAGATGAATTTGCTTGCAAATAATTATTTAATAGAATTACATTTTAACTAAAACTTTGAATTTGAAACTTGAAAAACACCACTCACCCTCGGAAACTGAAATAATTTTGGCTTAAATATATGGTCAAGTATTGATAAGACCTCTTCTTTATGCTACTGATTGGCTATAGCGATTTGGTTAAGCATTCTTACGGTATTTATGACTTGTTTTAATAGTCCAAAGTGCAGAGTGTAGGTACTTTTGCTTGCTTGAATTTTTGTTTCCATTTTTAAGCTATTGTAATAAAAATTGCCTTTAAATAATGCATTTACAGAAACATCCTAAGTCTGTAGTTGCTACAACTAGGTATCGTTTGATTTATAAAACAAGTAGAAAGAACTCGACGGAAAAGTATTCTGATTGAACAACATACACACAAAGGATAAGTTGGACTTTGTTGAAATCGCTGTCGTACAAAAAATTTAACATTATTCCCTACTTGAGCACAAATAAAAAAGAAAATTTCAAACGTTCCGACGATATTTTAAAAAAAAACTACCTTTCGTTTTGCATTTAACGTAATAGGAATATTATAAACAAAAAAATGAAGCCAATAATTATTGCAATACTATAAACTAGAAGAAGCTATTAATTGTCGCCATAGTAATTTAGTAAGCCTGTGACCATACACCTGTGGGTAGAGGGATCTTCTAAAGATTTTTTTTGCGCCTAAAGAAGGGCCCCCCTCCGGGAAGCGTGGGAGGGAGGTGGTGAATGCTCGTAGCAGACCACGCAGCCGGCTGCGTGGTTATGTGGGACTCACTATGAAGTGCCTACCCACTAAACACCACCTATGACACTGGCTTTGGCCTGTATGGCCTTTCTGCCGAATCCTAAGCGACCTTATCTTACTTTAATCTCTTATATTTATACACATAGAGCAACACGGGCAACCGGCGGACCAGAGGGGAGTAGTCGTAGCTTTTCCCCCGACACAGAACTCTCTGTCAATTTGTGCGGAGGGAAAATCAGCGTACTCAAAACAATTGTCTGTCAAACTTACAAACTCACTCACACATAAAAATTAAAACAATAATGTAACAATTTCACATATCCATAGTTACATTATAATTTATAACTCGGACCATTCGCACGTCCGATCTGCATAATATTGAATTATGCCCGTGTTGGTAAACAAATCTGTATTAACACGACGGTTATTATTGTAATTTTTAAGTTTAAAATGAAGTAAATAGCAATAATGTGACATAAAAAAAATCCTTGTATATGAAAGGTAACGCCAACGCCATCTTTTTGTAAATTTGACGTGGCAGATCGTTTTTTGCAGCAAACACTGAATAATTCGGCATTTTCGTAGGACGTTGATTCAGCCGCGCAAATAAATTTAGTCCAGTGAGAAGTGCGACCGCAACGTGTTTTATAATCCACTCGTTCCTATGCGTATAGCAAAGGACCGCGTGGATTTACACTTTAACAGAAGGAAACGCCTACGTATGGTTACTCCCCTCCTATACGCCGTTGGCTCGTGTTGCTTTAAGGTGGCTACTGACCTGCCTGCCACAGGGGCAATCAAGGGTGTAGGAGTGGGGATGACCCTTAATTGTGATGTGTGTAGGCAAGCAGGGGCAATTTTTTAAGTCGGCCCTGCGACCTTCGATATTGCTCCGATCGCTGTGCTCCCTAGATTGCCCCTGCGGCAGGCAGGTCAGTAGGCGGCTTTATGTTTATATACATTCAGTTGCTGGCTAGTCGCCTTGCATATGCTCGCGAAGTTGCTTGTCAAAAATGTCTCAGTATTGTAGCAAATGTTAACTCATTCCAAATTGTTATGAATGCCATAAACTATAATATATAAAATAAAAGCGTTTACATTTACATAATGACATTTTCTTGAATCATAGAGACGTTTTACACATTAAACTCCACATAGTCAGACATTCAGACCCATAATAGCTATGCAAATGATTCACATTTAAACACTAGTTTGACGCGGGATTTGAACACGCGGGCCCGTGGTGCCGCAGCCGAACCTTTAGTCACTGCCTTTATCGAGCCGTGACAAATGATATTGTGATTATAGATATTGTGATATTGCAATTGAAAAAGTATCGTGTGTAATATTTTTTGACCTATAATCAATCTATACAAATAAATAAAATTGAAGTGTCTGTTTGTAATATCGAAATAACAGGTCTTGACTATATGCATATGAAAGTATATACGGTACTTATAACAAAAACACGATTTTTAAAATTTTTGTCTGTCTGCCTGTCTGTCTATCTGTTTGTTCCGGCTAATCTCCGAAACGACGGAACCGATTTTAACGGGACTTTCACTGGCAGATAGCTGATGTTATAAGAAGTAACTTAGGCTACTTTTATTTTAAAAAAAGAATTAGGATTCCGCGCAAAAAATTAAAACCCTAAATTACAAGCGGAAGTCGCGAGGAACAGCTAGTATTAAATAAATTTAAGTAATCTGTAACTGCAAGATACGATTTTTGGCGAAGATTTGATAAAAAATTTAACAAGAACACGCTGCATCTGGATAATAGCTGTAGCACGAATGGTTAGCTTGCGAAGGCTCTTCACAGAATCATGATCATCATCAGCCTGCAGAAGTCCTCTGCTGGATATAATGCCTTTTCATATCCATGGCATACCCAGGTTTCGCTGCCATATAACTAAGTCGGTACTAACACTGTGTTATGTATTGCAAGGCGTGCACTCTTCACTACGCCTTGCCTTTCGACTAACGCAGTCAGGGCACCATTGACTTTGTTCCCGGCAGCGACACGCCTGTCCACATCTAAATCACATCTTCCGTCCCGGCTAAAAGCACTCCCCAAGTATACAATTTCATTTACCTGTTCTAGACATTCCTGATTTACCCATATTTCACACTTCGTTCTCTCTTCGTCCCTTTCAAATACCAGAACCTTAGTTTTATTAGCATTCAAGCGGAGACCTTTAATTTCACATTCCTCTTTCATACACGTGACTAATGCCTGCAGTTCTGCCTCTGATGGTGCAATAAGCACTGCATCATCAGCATACAGCAGACAATTTACTTTTATCCAGGGTATGTCACTTAGCCAGGATACCACACAATACTAACGTCAAATAGCAGCATAAATAATGGTGCTTGTACTATTAAGTATCGTATAGCTGAGATCCATTTTATTGGTAACTAAGCATTCCTTAGTCTTAACCCTTCGGGGGTGACAACGCATCTGCATTTTGAATCAAGTATAGATGTACAATATCTGTGGGCCACGACATCGAATTATCATCAAGTGTACTTTGTGCTAGTCACTGTTACTTATTTGAAAAAAGAATGCATGACGTCAGTTTATAATAAATATATTTTGTTTAGTTACATCCTTTAAATTGTTTGGCACAGGCAACCTCCCATTTCTGAGTAAGTTATGGAGCACTTAGTATGCCACGCTGCTCCAATGTGTATTGGCGGACTTTACATCTCCTCGAAATACTGTCTGTCTTAGTTATGCAAGTTTCCTCACGATGTTTTCCTTCACCGCCGCGTACGTGGTAAATCAGTATTTAAATTTGCAAGTAACAATTTAATTGGTGCCAGCGGGGATCCAACCTGTGTTTGTCGCGTTTTGTAAATTAACAACGGGCAATTGGCCTCTGAGATTTCAGCTACGGCTAATTAAGGGTTGTATGATAATTAAGTTACTACTTTTAGTTTTTTTTTAATTATAGTTGTTAATATTGTATATTATAAAAAAAATAAAATCAAATAATATATATATACAACGTGTCCCAAAATTCAACGATAAGCCAACACCGGAGGATAAACCTGCCCCGGACTAATCGGGGGAAAAAAGAAAAAAAATATATCCCAATTATATTTTAAGTTATATAAAAAAATGAAATTCTTCAGATATTGAGACCGTTTATGATATTTTTCACTACCAAGAACACAATTTTTTAAATATTTTTTTCTTTTTTTTTATAGGCAACCTGAATAGCTATCTACCACAATTCTTAAAAACTCCAGAATAACTCTTGTTTTATCACGAAAATTAATGAAACTTATTTTATTCCCTAAACTTTTTGAAGACTTACTTTTAACCAAATTTAACTTATCGTGGTGTAAAAAAAAAGTATGAACACTAGTATGGCAAGTTTTTTTAAAAATTGACGCAACTAACCAACATTCCAAAATGGTATAATACTCTAGGAAAACAAGTTATAAAAAATATGGGCCTATTATTTCTTAACAGGGGCCAAATGACGGTCGGGTGTAATAAAAGTATTAGTTCTTGAAAAATGTTTAATATTTCAAAACAAATGGTACAAACAGTTTCACGTGTAATTTATTAAGTTATTAACATTATAGCAAATGTTCGAACTGTTTGCCACCAGCATTAATACATGCACGACATCGCCTTAAAAATGATCGTTTTATTTGTCTTGCATATCTTCTGCTATTAATGTAATCAGCAGCCTGAGTGATATTTCGACGAAGCTCGTCCAATGTCACAATGGGTTTTGAGTAGACCCTGTTTTTAAGACAACCCCAATAGAAGAAGTCCAGGGGGTTCAAATCGGGTGAACGGGGTGGCCATAAGATAGGACCAAGTCGCCCGATCCAACGCCCTGGATACTCTTGATTTAAATATTCTCGCACAGGACGGGCATAATGTGCTGGGCAACCATCATTTTGGAACCACATGTTTTGAAGATCACTTAAGGGCATGTCGTTTAACAATTCTTGCAAGTCATTTTGTAAAAAGTTTAAATAACTATTGCCATCTAAGTTTCCTTGTAACTCAAAGGGCCCAATTACTTTTCCATTTAATATGCCGGTCCATAGGTTAACCTTGAATTGATATTGGGATTTGTCTTGTCTCATCAGATGTGGATTTTCATTACTCCAACTATGCAGGTTTTACAGTGGTAGAGCTACGCAGCGGTTTTTGCTGTCGCACGGATGGGCCGGCTCGAACCGGGGTGGTACCACGACCTAACAGAATACCAGCGTGAAGTAGACGTTTACCTCTGCGTTTCGCTTGGTGAGTGCAGGTGGCCGGAGGCCCTTCTTACTGGAAATGAGGCATTCCATCTTAGTCCTCACGGGTGACAACGCATCTGCATTTTGACTCGCAAACGAGGATAGATGTAGATGTCTATGGGCCGCAGCAACCACTTACCATCAGGTGGACTGTGTGTTCGTTTGTCACCCTTATCCTATAAAAAAAAGTAGGTTGTGAAGATTTAAATACCCATCTTTCTTGCACGTTGTTTCATCCGACCATAGAATTTTGTCTAGGAAGTTGGGATCTTCACTGTGCCTTTGCAGCATTACACGGCAAAATGTGACCCGTAGCGAATAGTCCCGCGGTAATAACGTCTGCACACGCCTGTAGTGATATGGGTGAAGCTTGTGACGTCTTAATATTCGATGCGCTGAACTTTTCGGGATTCCTGTAGCTTCTTATATGGCACGTACCGAAGTAGTCGAGTCATTTTCTATCTCATTGAGAACTTTTTCATTACGATCCAATCTAGGTCTTCCAGCGCTTCTCCTATTGGATGGCATACGACCCTCCGAAAACGCTTGATGCACATTAATAAACACTCGATAATCAGGATATTTTTGAGCATTTGGGTATCTTTCTCGATACAGTCTGGTAGCAGCGTTAGCATTACATCGGCATTCTCCATAGATTAAATGCATATTAGCGTATTCCTGTGGTGTGTACGGTTGCGGCATGTTAAACGCCAAACAGTCCAAAATGCGCCAGAACTCTAAATCACAAAACACACAATCGTAGTCCAAGATAATGCCAGGTCAGTTCAGTTTGCAGATCACTTCCAGTCCAAATAATGCCAGGTCAGTTAAGTTTGCAGGTCGATTCCAGTCCAAAAAGCCAAGCCAAAAGTCGATAGTCTGTACGAGGGCCACGTAAGTTGAATTGGGACCGGTGCGCAGTAAACAAAGGAGCAGAGCGTACTGAACCGACTTGCTGAGAATAATAACAGCTTCTCTACCTGCCCTGTTGTTGTCTCTTTTTAACGTAAATATCTCTATCTATCTATATCTCTCTAACATCTAAGGTATTAATGCCCCATTCGAATTCCTAGGAATTGTAACAGGAACCCATTTTGGGCATGTAGTAAAAGTGATTACTGACAATTACAATTTAAGGATTTGGCCCCTGTTTAGAAATAAAAGGCCCATATTTTTTTATAACTTGTTTTCCTAGAATATTATACCATTTTGGAATGTTGGTTAGCTGCGTCAATTTAAAAAAAAACTTGCCATACTAGTGTTCATACTTTTTTTTTACACCACGATAAGTTAAATTTGGTTAAAAGTAAAAGTCTTCAAAAAATTTAGGGAATAAAATAAGTTTCATTAATTTTCGTGATAAAACAAGAGTTATTCTGGAGTTTTTAATTGTGGTAGATAGCAGTAGTACTATTCAGGTTGCCTATAAAAAAAAAAGAAAAAAATATTTAAAAAATTGTGGTCATGGTAGTGAAAACTATCATAAACGGTCTCAATTTCTGAAGAATTTCATTTTTTTGTATATAACTTAAAATATAATTGGGATATATTTTTTTTCTTTTTTTCCCCTATTAGTCCGGGGCAGGTCTATCCTCCGGTGTTGGCTTATCGTTGAATTTTGGGAAATGTTGTATACTCGTAGATACAATCGCGCCTATAATAGTATATACGCAATAACTTATATGGAAATCCGCCGTTGATCTGCGGTTTTTTTTAATATTAGTAGTTTTGTAATATTTAATTATATCGCCCGATAATAATTTATGAAATTCAAATACTTATAAACAAGACTACAATTTGTTTTAGTAAGGACTCGGCTACAGAAGGCGAAGAATTTCATAAGTACAAAGTCCGCTAAGTCAGATAAGCCCATTGACTGATACAACTATTGATACAATAATAGTAAAATCAACGTCCCACATAGCAAAAATCTCACGTGCCAAGACGATATATTTTAACTTTTGTCATTCTCTGCTATCACGAGATTCTCGTCATGAGGAACACAGATATTCACTATAATAGCCTTGCGTGTAATTCGGTCTACCACCCTATGTCAGTTTTATTTGCTACTATAAACCTGTCTGTGATAACCGACGGATCATCAGTACAGCGTCATACTTCTATTTTTAAGGACTGGCTTTGGTTCATACTTTATTATAGAACTTTCTGTTGAGTAAAACCAAATTTAATAGCAAGCTACTAGTATATTATCCAAGCTACTTGGTTATGTTTGTGAAAATACTCACCATTTTTTAGTCGTGGACAACCTGAAATTACATGTGTGAATGTCCAGGGCCATGACATGCACGACACTGTTCCGTCCCTCAAATTTTACTTCCGGTAGTTGTTAGTTTTAATTACGTCGTCTTATATTGCACAGACACAACCCTAAGTTTCTGCAAAAGTTTCGCCAAATTGTATCCAATGTACTGGATGTAACCATGTTTACATCAGGATTAGTTTATTATTATGATTATATTGCAACATTAGCGTACTGGTCCGTTGGGCTACGTATGTGTTACTCTGGTTCTACTGAGGATATCCTCATCATGAAATCTATCACGCATAGAAACTACAAACTTACCTATCACCATATCTCGTTGAGCTACTTAATATACATTATATAAATTAAAATTATAATATTAATACATTTTAGTTAAAAAAATATAATATAATTAAGATATATCTTAAAATAAACGAAACATATTCTTAATACACCATTTGTTACAGCTCGACTTAATCGGTCAGAGTATATTCAACTTTACTCATGAAGAGGATCATACAATGCTGAGGGAACAACTCATGCCGAAGAGCTGCCTTTTAGGACCAAATGGCGAACTTCTTGTTTCTGATTCGCCTGACGCAAAACAAAAAGTTGCTGATACACTCGCTAAAGAAAAGAAAAAATTTATTATTAGGTATGAATGTCGCTTTAAATTTTTGTTTTCCAATTTTCTTAAATTTAATATGTTGAATTTTAAAGGTGTATAATGTTTTAAAATTATATTCTTTATAATTAAGTTACATTCATTATCATAAAATTTACATGCTGGCGAACAAACGTTAATAATGATGATGATGCATAAAAATATTTTAGACCTTATTTAACAGAAGTTCCATTGCGTGTAATATTTCTTAGATACTTATTATGTACAGAAAGAAGTCTAAATTCTACTCGGTCGCTAAATGCAAATATTAATGAAATATAAATTAAATTAGCAAGTATGCAAAGCGAAGTATGTATACTGTTAGTGCATTGGCGCCTACTGATATTGTGTTTATTTAGACATTTGTATTCATTACATATCTTCAATTTTACAACTAACTTTGAATTATTTTGTGTGAAGCGTATCTAAAAAATGCTAGTGCTGCGCTGTGCGTTTGTTTTAACCACAGCTGAATTTTGCTGTGCGTACTATCAACTTAAAAATTTGCTACCTGCTCAAGTCAACATAAAAAAGTATTATACATAATAATTACATAATAATTTCCATTTCCATTTTCATACATTCATTAATATCTATAAGTCCACTGCCGAAAATTCGATATTCAATGTGAATGGGTTGGCCATCGCAGTTTATATTATTTTGTGCAGTCATCAGGAGTATGCTGCTAACCATTTCCTTTATTAATTTCTCTCTGTCGCCTCTTACCTATGGGGTGATATTATTTAGTGGGTTTTCTGAGGTATTCATGTTTTTTAACAAAATTAAAATTTATCAGGTTTAAAAAACTTGGACAACGTTCAGAGCCAAGACAATATGTGACGTGTCATGTCGAGGGTACGATGAGAAAATCGGACAAGGCCTGCCACAACCGATGCTGTCAGATGGTGCGACGCGTTAGGTCGAGAAGCGACAATCCTTGTTCCAGTGGAAATGACGTGGTAATTGGCATTTGTGACAAGCTTGGGATTGGCCTTTCGACAATATATTGTTGGAGTCTATTCCATTATTTTCCTTTATTGGCTAATGATGTGATGTTAATGACCCGGTTAAATTAATAAGGTATCTAATTCATTTAGTAAGAAAATCGAACAAGATAAGTGCGAGTAGGACTCGAAAACTGAGGATTCCGTATAAACTTAAATATGTATGTAAACAGTTCATCCATCGCGAGAATCACAGGTAAGTGAAGCAGTGAATATTGCTTTAATCAAAAGGCAAGTCGGATTAAACGGCAAACATATCTTTGCAGTGGAAAAAATATTCTTCCATAAATCTTTCTGCATCACAGTCGATGCTATGACTGCAAAATGAGCAAAAAAACGTTATGTGATATATCATATTAATAATGATATATCATTAGCTACAGCTACAGTTTATAATTTTACTATCCGTTCCTGAAAAAAAAAGGGTCTTGAGAAACGGACAGACAGACAATAAAATAATCCTAGAAGAATAACGTTTTAACCTTTAGAGGTACAGAATGAGCAATATATTATATATTAAACTATATATTTTAAGTTGTTTTTTATATTAATTTATGAAGTACTCATTTATTTATGGAAATTGATCCATAATTAAAATGGATTTCTGTCGCTTGCGTTAAAACTTTGATCAGGTTATTTTTTATCGCATGTGTTATCTCAAACGCCTGGAATCATAAGCAGTCGTTCGTTTGAGATAGCAAAAATATTGTAAACAGCAAAAAGGCCTCAAAACCTAATATTTTTTGTAAGGCTTTAAAAGTTATAATTATACGTTAAATTTCAATTTAATAGCGCAATTAAGTGTAAACATATTTATTAAATACCTTCTCCTGCAAAGTTTGGTTTTAATCGGTTACAGTAAGTCGGCGGTAATGACTATATGTTTCAAATCACTTCTTATGACTCTACGACATACTTTTCGCTTAGGCGGTTTGTAAATTCCTTAGCTTAATTTCTCCGTCGTAAGCGACATATATATTAGTACTATTTCATTTCGAGGGTTATAAGAAAACAACTTGGTTGATAATATTTTATTAATTGGATAGTGGGAAATATGAATTTGTATGTATCAAAAATTATATTTTATATTTTTTTAATAATTTTGATTGTCTGTGGGAAGTGTAGTGTAGTGTAGCCCCCACGATTATATATGTATATTAGTGTTAGGTTTAGATTAAGAATAGTCCAATTAAAGTCCTAAACAGATGAACACGTCTCTTCTGAGCATCGGTGAGGTTGTGCAGCAAGCACCCTACGTCGAACTATCCAACTCACGCGAAGCTTTTTGTGTAAAATCTCGTGAACTCTGACCGATCCAATCTGCAATGTGTGCTGAATGTCTTCATATGAAATTCATCTATTCATCGTTACAGTTCTCCACAAGTTCACTGCTGGACATAGGCCTCCTCCAAGGAACGCCACTGTGTCTTCTCCACCCTACACTTCATTTTCCGGCACGTAACTGCAACTCGAAAACAATTCTTTTCCATCGGTTGTAGGTTCTTCGAGCTGTATACCATCCAATTGCCGCTTCATCTTTTGTTGATTCACCTACTGTCTTTCTGCCCACATGCGCAAGATAAGAACTATACGTAACAGTTTTCCATCAGCTTTCGGAAGCTCCACTGTAATCCCATCATCAATCGAGGCCTTGCTGTTTTTAAGGCGCTAAATAGCTATTCTAATCTTGACCAGACTAACGGCCGGAATTTCAAGTCTCAATCTGTAAATGTATCAAAAAAATGGACGTGTTTATTCTTTCACTCACACTTGGATGTGGCTCTATCGACGATTTGTAAAGCTGACCTTAGAACCTCTCAATTTGACTAAAAATCTTCGGTATTTCACTTAGATGACTGTTCGCAGCGGACAAATCACTAGAATAGAGTTTTGGGCCTCCCTTCCACTCAACCGCTTTCTCAATAAGAGTTGTATTCAAATTGCGAAAATCTTGTCGCATGCATTTCGGGATGTGTCAGTACAGTTCTGGCAACTGTACTGTAGGCTGACATATTTGTTGACGAACACAGTTTAATGTTTCGTCTACTAGCCATTACATAAAGTGTGTGGACTGGATTTTTCTGCGACAGGACTCAATAAACTTAGCTCCGACCACAAGTCACAGAATAATTATTGTATCAGTTTCTAGGTACCTGTCAATATCTATACTAATGCTGCGAATAAACTTTTTTTTCATTGAAATTAAATCCATATTCACATTTTTATTCGGAGAAAAATTTCTATTAATGTTTTAGAGATTTAACGTAGAATTATGAACATCCAGATAATATTGTTAATTTCCAAAACGTTTGTCGCGTTTTCTGTATTGTTCTTTAATAACGCTCGTAATTACGTCATCATCATCATCATTACAGCCTTTATATAAGTCCACTGCTGAAAATAGGCCTCCCCCAAGGAATGCCACAAAGCACGGTCCCGGGCCACCTGCATCCACCGACTTCCTGCATGTCTTACCAGGTCGTTACTCCATCTCGTGGGGGGTCGCCCTACACTTCGCCCACCGGTACGAGGCTGCCACTCAAGAACCTTTCTTCACCATCGGTTGTCGATTCTTTGAGCTATATGGCCGGCCCACTGCCACTTCAGCTTACTAATCCGTTGGGCTATGTCGGTTACTCTGGTTCTACTGCAGATATTCTCATTCCTAAGTTTATCACGCAGAGAAACTCCGAGCATAGCCCTCTCCATAGCTCGTTGAGCGATTTTGAGCTTCCTCATACGGCCAGCAGTGAAAGACCACGTCTCAGATCCGTAAGTCATCGCTGGCAATACGCACTGGTTGTACAATTTCGTTATCAGATTTTGAGGTATGTCTAACGAGAAGATGTGTCGTAGTTTCCCGAACGCTGCCCAGCTGAGTTGAATCCGTCGATTGACCTCTCGGTCGAAGTTGGACTTACCTAGTCGGACTATTTGTCCCAGGTAAACATACTCGTCAACAACTTCGAGCTTAGTGCTCTCAACAACTACCGGCATAGGTGTGACCTGGACATTAAACATAATCTTTGTTTTGTCCATGTTCATCTTAATACCTATCCGTTGGGAGACACTATTGAGGTCATTGAGCATAGTGCTTAGGTCCTCCAGCGATTCTGCCATAAGTACTATATCGTCGGCAAATCGAAGGTGAGTGATGTACTCGCCATTGATGTTAATACCGTATCCTTTCCAGTCCAGAAGCTTGAAAACGTCTTCCAATGCAGCGGTGAAGAGTTTCGGGGATATAACGTCACCCTGTCTTACACCTCTCTGCAATTGGATAGGTTTCGTACTCTGGTTCTGTACTCGGATAGCCATCGTAGCTCTACTGTACAAGTACTTCAGCACTTCGATATACCGACAGTCAACTCGGCACCGCTGAAGGGACTGCAGCACCGCCCAAATTTCGACGGAATCAAAGGCTTTCTCATAGTCCACATACGCCAGGCATAGTGGCAAATTGTACTCCTCGGACTTCTGTACAACTTGCCGAAGGGTATGTATGTGGTCTATGGTGCTAAAGCCCTTTCGGAAACCGGCTTGTTCGGGAGGCTGAAGGTCGTCAAGTCTTTCTTTTGTCGTAATTACGTACTTGGAAGCAAATACGTAAGGGTTTGTTATATGATGTCAACAGCTATTACAATATAATTTTATTATGACTCGCGATGTTATCTACCTCCTCATCATACATTGCTATCCTACCCTTAGGTAACTATTCCGCTTTGGACTCAGTCCTGACACAATATTTCCCAATTGAAATAGAAAAAGATTTATTTTTAAAGCTACGTTCTTCACAAATTTTGTTATTTAATTTTTTTATATTGCTTTTTTATAGAAGGGGCAAACCAATATGTGGCTCACCTGATGGTAAATGTCAACAATCGCATGTATCGTCATGTAAACAACTGCAACACGAGGAGAATTGCAGGTTTGTATTTAAAAAACGAATAAGCTCAATTTCTAGAATGTCTCTAAGTCGTATCGAAAACTCCTAGTAAATCGCAGTGAACTACCAAGCATCCAGATGATGTGGATGATAACAAAAGTTTTGTCACCGATGTTCGTTGGTGAAATTTGCGGCTGGAATTAAATCGAAAAATTCCTCAGAAAATGCCAAATGCAAATGCAAAATGATGCAATATCTTTTAGTAGCGCTTGTGAATCGAGCCGATCGGAGAAAATTCGGTCGTTGACGATTCGAGCCACTCTGCGTTGGATGCGATCAAGTGGAAGGAGCTGGCACTGGGGTGCCAAGGCTCAAAGATGGGAACGAGGATGAGATGATGATGATGAGAATGAGGAGATAAGGCAAAGGCGTTCTTTTCAGCGGTAAACGCGCAAACTTGTGCCTCCTGTGGTTGAACTGCACTAGATATAGTCAACCCCAATCCAATACTTTGTTCAACAAAGACTCGACTTAGAGGCAAGATTGTTCCGATACACGGAGACGTTTTTCCGAGAAAAATTGGCACGGCCGGTTCACAAAGCATCACCAGTGCTATCGCCGTCCGCTGTCCGCATAGCAATGAATATTACCGGTTTGCAACATATCACTGATACTTAGAAAAAACAGCGTTGGTGATAGCATGCACATCTTGTGAAACACCAGTATTAATAGGCTTGTTATCGGAGAATACACCATCTACTACGACCTTGATACTCCGATATGCAAGAAAATTGGTGATCCAATTGCACAATCTCTCGGAAAGACCAAAGAAAAGAAGCTTTGAAAGAAGCCCTTTGTGCCAAACCCGATCGAAGGCCTTTTAAACTAAAGGCCAAGGCCGCCCCCTTAGACTCTACTGCCTCCGCCCATCTATGAGTCAGGTAGACCAGTAGATCACCAGCTGATTGACCCCGACGAAAACCGTATTGGCGGTCACTAATCAGCTGGTGATCCTTAAAGTACCTCATGGGTTGGTATTATATAGAGAATTCCATTATTTTGGAGAACAAGGAGGTAATTACGATAGGTCTGTAGTTAGATGGGTCTGTGCGGTCGCCTTAGGCCCACTTGACTTGTTGATGTCAAGGGAAAGGAGTACTTTGCGCACCGAGCGCTGTGTAAACAGCACATCCTGAATGGAGTACTCAAACCGTCGATAATAGTCGATTTGTTTCCTCCGTCATCGAGGGTCGAATTGGACGTAAAGAGCTTCTTTACACGTAAAGTAACTAAGGGCTGTTAGAATTTCATCATAATCATTATTACCATGATAAAAGCCCATCACAAATCTAGTCCCAATTAAGAGCACTAAGTGCGGTCCTGAGCCGCCTAAAGGACCACGTTTCTAATCCATTTATTATCATTGAAAACACGCACTTGAGATACACTCTTGTTTTCAAGTTTTGAGATATACGTGACGAGTTAAATCCAGAGATTGATCCATAGACTGACTAACATAGTAGTACAATTTGCCTTAGGTAAACATACTTGTCAACAAGTTCGAGCGAAGTCCTCTCAAATACTACCGGTACCACAACAAAAATAGCTATAGGTGTGACATGGACGTTACACATAACCTTTTTTTGCCCATGTTTATTTTAAAACCTACCCGTTGGGAGAAACTTCATATTTTAATTTTTATACGTGGTAGAGCCAGACTGCAGCTATATTAGTAGTATAGCTGTGGCAGGAATGAGTCGGCTCGACCGGGGAAGGGCCACGCTCTTACATAATACCAGCTGAAAATAGCAGTTAAACGCTGTTGTGTTTCGTATGGTGGGTGTAACCGGAGACCCCTTTTATTGGAAACGAGGCATTGGCATAAGACAGGGGGGGGGGGGGGGGGGGGGGTAGACGCGTAGAACCTACTGTAACGGATACGTTTTCAGCGTCAATGGCGAGTACATCACTCGCCTCCAACGATATAGTCATTAAGGCAGTATCGCCGGAGAACCTCAGCGTTATCGTCAATGACCTATTTTTTTAATGGAATAAGGGTTACAAACGAGCACACAGTCCACCTGATAAGTGGTTGCTGTGACCCCATAGACATCTTCATCTATCCTCAATAAAAAATAAAAATGCAAATGCGTCGTCAACCGTGAGCACTAAGATGGAATGCCTTTTTTCCAGTAAAAAGGGTCTCCAGTTCTCTACACTCACCATACGAAACAACAGCTTTAAGCGTAAAATTGTAATTTTACGCTGGTATTCTGTAAGAGCGTGGTCGAGCTGACCCATTTGTGCTACAAATATAGTACTAATATAACTGTAGCATAACTCTACCACGTATAAAATCATCCCTGACACAATCCATCAATCTTTTCTTGGGCCTGCCTCAAAATATACATATAAGTAGTATTATAATGTATTCATATGAAATATATGCTCTCTAATGTGTAACAGAACTTATAGCCATACCAGGTGTTCATAACCTTATCTCCTTCTGTGAGAGATCTTCTAGAAAGAGTAGGGCAAAGATAACTAATAGAGATAGGTTCCTAAAATGAGATACTATAGTGGCTCAGTCATTTGGTCGTGTTCAAACGTTCACCATTTTGGCACCTTGACTTTTGTCGGGAACAGATTCGAATTTTCTTCGTTCTTAGTTGCAAGTTAATTAAATCAATAAAAATAAGTACAATTTGATTAAATATAGGTTAGAGTGAATTTTAATATTCCAATTCATAACATTGTGTTTAAAACATAATAGGTCGGGGAAAAGGTTACTTCGTTTTTTATATACAAATTATTATTATTCATTTCGAGTTGAGTCTACAGCATATTAAATTTGGATGTATTTTAATGTCCATGACATCGTAGAAAGAATGAACGAGGAAAGAGTGACAAAGTAAATTTATGTTGCAGAAGTGAACGCCAGGGTCGGGAAGGGACGCCCTAGACGAAGGTTTATCGACCAAATCGGCGATACATTAAAAATGGGCCAGATTAGGAGTACCCTTAACCGACGAGCGTGTATGCGTACGAGATATATGGATGTAAAGGAGGCGAGAGAGGTGTGTCAGAATCGCGCCAAATGGACGTCAATTGTATCTGCCTACCCCTCTGGGTGACAGGCGTGAGTGTTTGTTTGTTTTTCAGTCGCATCGCGCCACTTAAAGTAATCGACCAAGAAAATTGAAGACAGACGTACGCCTACTCACCTCTTCTTTGTCATATCAAAATCAACTGCTATCTCAAAAACTCAAAAACGGCACGACCGATTTTGATGAAATTTTTGGGTGTTATAATTGGTGCTTAGATGGCTTAGATTCACATTTGGACCCGATAGCATTATTGTTGTCGAGATCCAGAAATCACCATAGTTTATTATGCACTCTCTGTTTCGTCGTACACATTACATTGTTATATAACATATTTCAGTAATGCGGAGGCTGAATGTTATAAAACGAATGTTATATAACTCGTTTTGCGACGGAGGCGTCACGCGGGGCAACGGCTAACGACAATGTCATATAACATTGTTATATTGTATTGTTATTTTAATGTGTACAGTATTGTTATTTGTTGCAATGTTGAAAAACAATGCTACATAATGTGGACGTGTTATAAAACAAAAGTTATACAACATGTTACTTGACCTGTACGCAACCTTAGATTACATTAAACAAGCATTTTGTACGTAAGCAGGTATAAAAATTAAGGAACAAATATTATTCAAAATTCAAACTAATTAATTTGTAAAACATAGGTAAAAAGTTACATTATGTTTCACTTTAGAAGGCATACAAATATTTGTTTAACATGCTCCCCTTGCATTACTAATATATATAATATAATATAATATAAATATATAATATAATAACATTACAATTTCAATAATAATTAGTATGTTATGGAAAAATTGGTTTCGATTGATTGATTATTATTATGCTTTTGTTAGTACGTTGAAGAAATAAATATATTTTAATTCATTTCAAAACACTTATCGCTAGTGTAGAAAAACTGATGTTTATTACGCTAATGTTTGTCCTGAGTGACTCAAGCAATTGAGATAATGATCGGATCCTTATTAATTACAATGCACCTGTTGCTAATTAGGTCAATGTTTTGGAATCCAAGCTACGCAAATTACTGGATATTACGGCAAAATTTATTTTTAATGAGAATTGTGATTCCATGGGTAGTGTATTAAGTATACAGTGGTGATAGTACACACTAAATCATGGATCGCTTGATTTTATAGGATATGGGTGACAAACAAGCACACAGTCCACCTAATGGTAAGTGGTTGCTGCGGCCCATAGACATCTACATCTATCCTCGCTTACGAATCAAAATGCAGATGCGTTGTCACCCATGAGGACTAAGATGGAATGCCTCATTTCCAGTAAAAAGGGTTTCTGGTTCTCTACCCTCACCATGCGAAAAACAGCAGCGTTAAGCTGCTATTTTACGCTGGTATTCTGTGAGAGCGTGGTCCTTCCCCGGTCGAGCCAACCCATTCGTGCTACAACTATAATACTAATATAGTTGCAGCATGGCTCTACCACGTAAAATAGTTGTGTAATTTTAAAAAATAGAACACATAATCTAAGGCAGTATTTGAAATACTGTGCAGCATTCATATATATATATATATATATATATATATATATATATATATATATATATAAACACTAGCCGGCCAGGCAGACGTTCTTCTGCCCTTTCCGACGACCCTTCCTATGAAAAAATCCTTAAATTCGCAATAAAAAAATATTTAAAAAAGTATCCTATCTCTCAAGTTGGACCAAACTGTACACAGTGTACAAAATTTCATTGATATCAGTTCAATAGATTAGGAGTTCATCGCGGACAAACAATGTGAGACGTAATTTTTATACATAAAGATATATATATATATATATATATATATATATATATATATATATATATATATATATATATATATATATATATATATATATATATCGAACTGTATAATATTTGTAGCGTGTTCAAATGATCTCACCTTAGCAAATAATCTAACATAGAGCAACACGGGTCACCAGCGGGAGTAGCCATACATACGCAGGCGTTCCCCTCTGTGAAAGTATCAGTCCACGTAGTCCTGTGCGTACAATAAAACTAGCTGCACTAGACTAAAACTAGTTGCGCGAAAATCGAGGTCCTACAAAAATCACGAATTGTTCCGATTTTTGCTGCAAAAACAGATCTGTCACGTCAAATTTACAAAACAAAACAATCATCACTTTATAGCTTTTTCTTCTTTTTAAACTAGAAAATTACAATAATAATGGTCGTATTGTTTGGGATTTGTTTAGAAACACAGGCCGCCTGGCGAGGGCCAGTGCTCCGTGTTGTTTTAATTATTAAAATGTAAAACAAATACACACGAGTCTTACGAATATTTATAATTGCAGGTTTTTGTAGGTTTAGTACGCCCTACGAGCGAGGCATTTATCAGCGAAAAAACCCTTGAATCTTTCCAAATGGAGTACCGCACCAGGCACACCATTGATGGCAATATCGTCGATTGTGAGTCACGTATGTCTCTCGTGACTGGCTTTATGCCGCACGAAGTGAATGGGGTGAACGCAATGAATTTTATGCATCGAGATGATGTTCGATGCGTTATAACAGCGCTGCAGGAAAGTAAGTAAAGAGATAATCCTATACTTACTAATACTACTAATTAAAATGTAATAAGTTTATGACAGGAATAGACTTGAACTAATTTGAGCTATATTTTTTAATATCAAGCAAAAACGATTGAGCCTTACGGTAGTCGCATATGATGTGTAACATCTGACGTGTCGCCTTGGTAATAAGCAAGATTAACATTATATCCTAAAAAAAATGATTCAGGTATTATTTGAAATGATTTTTCGTAACCGATAATAATTATTTTTAATTAAAATAGTATTTTATTTAAACACTAGAAATAATGCTTTTTTTTTATTGAAAACAGGTATTTTTGTTTCAATTTGGGGGAGAGCGGAGACAATAGACTTATGATAAATACAATTATACCACTAAACCTTATTATTTTTATTACCTTCTTATGTATCTTTTACTTATATAAAACAAAAATATTTTATATAACTACAACAAGTAAAAAAAATCTAGAACATACACTTTAAATAATACATGTTTTCACGTTTCTCTTTTACAATTTTGCTTATATTTCGTAAACGGTTTATGCGATCTTCGTAACTCTAATTGGAATAATAGTCCTTGATCTAAACCTATATTTTGAGACAAAAGTTGTTCAAATATCTCAACAAACAAAAATTCAAATTTTCCACGTACGTAATTATACAAAAATTCTAAAAACATTAAAAATTCTCTTCAAACTTACTTTAGTCAGTCTAATTAGAATACAATAAGAAATGCAATAGCAAATTTAAGTTAAAATAGTCTAATTAGAGTAAAATAAACATGTTAATATCCATCAAATCTCTTTACATGCTAATTAATAACTTATAAAACTTTCTGACTCGCTACATTCACATTAAAAACGAGCGAATAGCGATCCTACTACTACTTTGTTACCATCTGCTCACGCTTCCCCGGCTTTCTGAGACGCACTTGCTCCCTTTCACACAAATCACTCCCACAGATTACGGGAAAACCAGAGGCAAGATGTCACACATCAATAAGGTTTATATTTAATTATAATTTACCCTAGTCGAAGTAGTTCCTGTTTGTAAAATTATTCGGGTAACAGTTCCTGTGCATAACACCATGCAGAGTACCCTTAACCAGTATGCGTTGGTATATGAATGTAAAGCAGGCGAGAGAGGTGTCTGAGGATCGTGCCAAATGGAAGTCCGTAGTCTCTGCCTACCGCCTCTGGGTGACAAGCGTGAGAGTTTATGTTCTTTATGTTATGGAAACAAATAGATATAATATTATCGGCTTAACATAATAATGTCCTTCAGACTTTTCAAGGGAGACTTTCACACGTGGTAGATCCACCCTGCTGCTGTATTATTGATTGAAGCACGAATGGGTCGGCTTAACCGGAGAAGGACCGCGCTCTCACAGAATACCAGTAAAAGAATCAGCTTAGTATTGCTGTGTTTCGTATTGTTAGTGTAGAGAAGTGTAGGCCTATCGAAATGATCGATGTACAGCAACGTCAAAAATGCGAGACCTTTGGCATTGCGATAGTCATTCGCCATTCGCTATTCATCATTCGCCTGATAAACGATACGATTAAGGCAAATCCTACAACGGGAGAGGCCCGTGAGGACTTTTACGAGCTGCTCATGATGAAGAGGAAGAACAAGTATATAAGTTTAATTTATTAATATTTTAACATAAATATAATAGATGCTATATAACGCATGATTGCTAGATTTTATATATAAGTAGGTCGGGGAAAATTTTCTTCGTATTTTATACCAACATTTTTTTTTCAAAGTGTAATTATATCTCATCATCATCATCATTACAGCCTTTCATAAGTCTACTGCTGAACATAGGCCTCCCCCAAGGAATGCCACAAAGCACGGTCCTCAGCCACCTGCATCCATCGACTTTCTGCATGTCATACCAGTTCGTCACTCCATCTAGTGGGGGGTCGCCCTACACTTCGCCTACCGCTACGAGGCTGCCACTCGAGAACCTTTCTTTCCCATCGGTTGTCGGTTCTTCGAGCTATATGGCGGGCCCACTGCCACTTCAGTTTACTAATCCGTTGGACTATGTCGGTTACTCTGGTTCTACTGCGGCTATACTTATTTCTAAGTTTATCACGCAGAGAAACCTCGAGCATAGCTCTCTCCATAGCTCGCTGAGCGAACTTGAGCTTCCTCATACGGCCAGCAGTGAAGGACCACGTCTCAGATCCGTAAGTCATCACTGGTAATACGCACTGGTTGTACAATTTCGTTTTCAGATTTTGAGGGATGTCTAACGAGAAGATGTGTCGTAGTTTCCCGAACGCTGCCCAGCCGAGTTGAATCCGTCGATTGACCTCTCGGTCGAAGTTGGACTTACCTAGTCAGACTATTTGTCCCAGGTAAACATACTCTGAGCGAGATTAGAATGGCTCTCCAGCACCTTAAAAACGGCAAGGTCCCAGGCGAGGATGGAATTACAGCGGAGCTTCTGAAAGCGAGTGGAAAACCGGTACTTGAAGTCCTTCAGAAGCTCTTTAATTCCGTCCTCCATGGTGGCATTACACCGGAGGCGTGGAGCAGAAGTGCGGTGTTCTTGTTCTTCAAGAAAGGCGACAACGCTCTCTTGAAGAACTACAGACCGATTTCCCTTCTGAGCCGCGTCTACGTGCTGTTTTCGAGAGTCATTACGAATCGTCTCGCGCGCAGACTTGACGACTTCCAGCCTCCCGAACAAGCCGGTTGCCGAAAAGGCTTTAGCACCATAGACCACATACATACCCTACGGCAAATTGTACAGAAGTCCGAGGAGTACAATTTGCCACTATGTCTGACGTATGTGGACTATGAGAAAGCCTTTGATTCCGTCGAAATTTGGGCGGTGCTACAGTCCCTTCAGCGGTGCCAAGTTGACTGTCGGTATATCGAAGTGTTGAAGTGCTTGTACAGTAGGGCTACGATGGCTATCCGAGTACAGAACCAGAGTACGAAACCTATCCAATTGCAGAGAGGTGTAAGACAGGGTGACGTCATATCCCCGAAACTCTTCACCGCTGCATTGGAAGACGTTTTCAAGCTTCTGGACTGGAAATGATACGGTATCAACATCAATGGCGAGTACATCACTCACCTTCGATTTGCCGACGATATAGTCCTTATGGCAGAATCGCTGGAGGACCTAAGCACTATGCTTAATGACCTCAATAGTGTTTCCCAACGGATAGGTCTTAAGATGAACATGGACAAAACAAAGATCATGTTTAATGTCCATGTCACACCTATGCCGGTAGTTGTTGGGAACACTAAGCTCGAAGTTGTTGACGAGTATGTTTACCTGGGACAAATAGTCCGACTAGGCAAGTCCAACTTCGACCGAGAGGTCAATCGACGGATTCAACTCGGTTGGGCAGCGTTCGGGAAATTACGGCACATCTTCTCGTCAGGTATACCTCAAAACTTGAAAACGAGACTGTACACCCAGTGCGTGTTGCCAGTGATGACATACGGAACTGAAACGTGGTCCTTCACTGCTGGCCGTATGAGGAAGCTCAAGGTCGCTCAGCGAGCTATGGAGAGGGCTATGCTCGGAGTTTCTCTGCGTGATAAACTCAGAAATGAGGATATCCGCAGTAGAACCAGAGTGACCGACATAGCCCAACGGATTAGTAAGCTGAAGTGGCAATGGGCCGGCCATATAGCTCGAAGAACCGACAACCGATGGGGAAGAAAGGTTCTCGAGTGGCAGCCTCGTACCGGCAGGCGAAGTGTAGGGCGTCCCCCCACTAGATGGAGTGACGACCTGGTAAGATATGCAGGAAGTCGATGGATACAGGTGGCTCAGGACCGTGCTTTGTGGCATTCTTTGGGGGAGGCCTATGTTCAGCAGTGGACTTGTGAAGGGCTGTAATGATGATGATGAAACATACTCGTCAACAACTTTGAGCTTAGTGCTCCCAACAACAACTGGCATAGGTGTGACATGGACGTTAAACATGATCTTTGTTTTGTCCACGTTCATCTTAAGACCTATCCGTTGGGAGACACTATTGAGGTCATTGAGCATAGTGCTTAGGTCCTACAGCGATTCTGCCATAAGGACTATATCGTCGGCAAATCGTAATTACATTTAATTATAATAAATATGTGCCATTTTGTTCAATAACTTGTTGCCATCTTGTATGTAATAGGACATAATCCCGTTGTTGTAAAAATCTTAGGATTTTTGATATAAAAATGCGACAAATAATTTTGAGAGTCCTCTCTTGATGTTAACCTAACTACCCAAATAATTCTGAAGAGACCAAAACAGGTAAAAATTTGAAGTTACAAGGTCAGGAATATAAGGTGGATGTATTAACATTTCCGAACCAAGCTCTCTCAATTTTTACTGACCGGCCAAAAATGTGTGTGGTCTGGCGTTATAATGATCAAAGACCACTCCTTTTCTGCTGATCCATTCCGGCGGTTTTTTTAACTTCTTGCTTGAGTGTCATTAGTTGTTGGAAGTAGAGATCCAAACTGATGGTTTTGCCTGGCGGTAAAAGCTTATAACAAACGATGCCATTCTAATCCCATCATACACACAGCATCACCTTATTGCGTGTTAATCCGGGTTTCGCTACAGTCTGTGGCGCTTCACTACCGATTGACCGTGAGCTTTTTCGCTTTTTTTTGTCATAGGTGACCCAAATTTCATCACCGATATTTTAAATTGATTCGGTTTCATTACGTTTCAATAGAGAATCACAAATCAGTACACGATTCATTAGGTTTCTTTCAGTGAGCTCGTTTTGTACCTAAATATTGCGTTTTTTGTGTAACCATACTTTTTCAAATGGGTCAAAACTGTTTTGCGGTCAATCCTAAGTTCTTCAGCTATGTCATAACCACTAATATACCGATCTTGCTCCACTTTTTCAAAAATGGCATCGACTTTATCCGTACGAGAGCGACCAAAGCGAGCTGCATCTTTAACATCAAAATTCCCGCACTGAAAACAGTTGAACCAACTTTGTGCTACTCTTACTGACACTGCATTAGGTCCATAAACGTCACATATTTTTATCACAGCTTGAGAGACTATCGCATCTTTCACTTTTATATAAAAAAGCTTCAGAATGTATCGAATTTCTTCGTTATATGCACTCATTTTGGTGGACAGAAAAACAATTGAAAAATAGCGGAAAAGTGTTTTTTATTCTTGCCTTTTGTTATTCTTTTTCTCATTTCCTATATGTATTGATATTACAATCAGTCATATACAAACAGACAGAGATTTTTCTTCAATTTTATACAAACAAAATACGAAAAAACTTTTTCCCCGACGTATTCTATCTTACATTTTTCTAATCGTGTGATTTAATTTAAATTTATGTTCCTTCTGTATAATAAAGAAGTTGTATCAATAACGTGTTAAAGTTTTTAATGAAATAATTGATATTCATTGCGATGTAAATGAAATATACAGTGCAATAGACAAACGCTAATCACCAATTGACTCATGTAACCTTGACTTATGTAACCTTGACTTATGTTTGTTTGAAAATCCATAAATAATCATAATCGTCCATAACTGGTGATTCCGATGCACTTGTTTACCAGCGACCGGTCTGACTATCGCACAGTTGTCTTAATTGTTATTGCCTTTGATAACATTTTGCTCGCGACAAATGTAATATACTATTTTTTATAGAAAATTTAAAATAAATATTGCAAATGCAAATGCATTCCACCTCATGATAACTAGATGATATAGTCCACATACACTTACATCTATCGTCGATTAAGATCCAAAATGCAGATGAGAGAAACTATCGTTTGTCACGTATGTACGTAACTCACACATAGTAATTAAAAATATACTAACAATTTCACACATTTTTAATATTTATTTCTCCCACTTTTTATACAGTTTCATGTTTTTTACTTTTTCAAAAATAAGTAAAAGCATGAACTCGTCCAATCTCTAATTCTTCTATTATTTGACTACGCCGATGTTTGTCTAACTAATATTTCTCAGGAGCTGCTAAATAGATTGGACTGGTTACTTAACAATTGTATCCGATTCATCTTTGGCCTGCGCAAATATGATCACGTTTCAGAATTTCGCTCTCAGTGGTTGACTATACGCCAGCGCAGAGATTTCCGAATCCTGTCCACTTTGTTTTCAGTTCTTAATGATCCTTCCTCACCCCTTTATCTAAAAGAAAGATTTCAATTCTGTAGTGACACTCATTCTCTCAATCTCCGTTCTTCACACAGTTTAATCCTGTCTACTCCTCTCCACCATTCTGGGTCTATGTCAAATTCTTTCACAGTTACTTCTATTACCCTCTGGAACAAATTGCCTGTTGACCTGCGAACAATACCTGTCAAAAATGTTTTTAAAAGAAAACTATATGAGCATATCCGTAGCCTACAAAGTTGAATCAACTTTCTTTATATGTATATAGTTATTTATATATACATTTATTGAGAGAGACATTTACACACACACACACACACACACATATATATGTGTGTGTGTGTGTAATTGTGTATTTATTTATATATGTATATGAATTATATATATTTTATGTATATATGTGTATATTTTATGTATGTGTTGCATGTACATATATTTGAACTGAATAATATCATGACAACTTAACTGCCCAAACTCACTTTCTGTTCTACCCAAGGTTAGCTGGTAGAGAATGCCATATAGCATTAAGCTCGCCTTTTGTACAAATATTTGGTGCAAAAAAGAATAAATAAATAAATAAACTTTAGATGGCATCGTGCAGTGAACCGGGCAGTGACGGTATGAGCATATCCACTACCCCATATCACCAGGTAAGTGTCGTAAGAGACGACAGAGAGAAACAAACCATGTGATAAGTAGCAACACCCTTCTAATTACATCTAGAAGATAAAAACTTGCGAAAGCCAATACGCCTGCCAAACGTGACAACCATACCAAATATCCACATATGCGACAGTCAAGTTTCTGGTTCAGATAATCAGGAATAAATGTTTTGGTTCTTCTTATCTATACAAATAAATAAAATTGAATTGTCTGTTTGTAATATCAAAATACCAGCTTTTTACTAAACGCATATGAAAGTATATACGGTACATATAACATTTTTTTAAATATTTGTCTGTCTGCCTGTCTGTTTGTCCCGGTTAATCTCTGAAACGGCAGGGCCGATTTCAACGGGACTTTCTTTGCCAGGTACCTAATGTTATAAAGAGTAATTAAGGCTACTTATAACTTAGAAAAAGAATTAGTGTTCCGAGTAGCATAATAAAAACCCTAAATTATATGCGGGCGAAATCGCAGAGAACAGCTAGCTTATAATAATATAGTTGATGCCAACATCAATTACTTCATCTATTATAATCTAAATAAATAGTTTTTCGTTTTAAGTTATTTTTGTAATTGTTTTAAAAGTACGCACATATTATATAATGTTTATTGATTCCAAGGAACGTGACGTCACTACTCTGAAAATTTCGGGAATCAAGGAAGTGACACAACATTACTATTTAAAAATGTATTTATTGCTTTTCGAAGTATTCTCCGCGAAATTTGACACATTTTGCCATACGATGGAACCAATCATTGAAGCAACCATTCCATTCGGAAGTTGGGGTCTCCAAAATGGCCGTTTTGTAGGCGTCCACAGCTTCTTCAGGTGATGAAAATCTCTGTCCACGCAATTTATTCTTTATTTTAGGGAAATTATAGAAATCATTAGGGCTTAAGTCGGGGCTGTACGGCGGATAGTCTAATAATTCTATGTTTTCTTGCTCTAAAAATTCTTTAGTTCTGTGTGCAGTGCGAGAACTCGCATTATCGTGATGGAGGATGTAGGCGGTTGCAGTTCTCTTTACGGAGTTCAGAAACGACCTGTGGCAAACAAATGCTAGCATACCATTCTGCATTAACCGTTTTTCGTCCCTCAAGAGGAATAGTCGTAACATGGTCGGTTTTGGAGACAAACGTGGCCACCAGTTTTTTGCAACACTCCGTGAACGAACAATTTTTGTAGGCTTTAACTCATTTTCGAATACCCAAACTCGTGACTGGTTTTTTGTTTCGGGTTCGTACGCGTATATCCAGGATTCGTCACCTGATACGATGTTGTATACAGCATTTGAGGATCCTGCGTGGAATCTTTCGAGAGTTCTGACGCACCAAGTAACGCGAGCCGCTTTTTGCTCTTCACAGAGCGAATGCGGTATCCATCTGGAAAACAACTTTTTTACACCTAACTGTTCATGCAAGATTATTTGTATTTTGACTCATGCCAATTTCTAAAGTTGCTTGAATTTCGCGGTATGTCACATGTCGATCTTCCTCAATCAGCTTACGCACAGCATCAACGTTTTCTTGGGTGACTGCAGTTTTGGACGACCTTGACGGGGATCATCACTGAGCTTGACACGTCCACGTTGAAATTCAGCAAACCAGCGATAAATTGTGGTTTTGGATGGGGCTTCATCATCAAATGCAGAAATCATCCGGTCAACACACTGTTTTTGTGTTAAACCACTTCGAACGTCATAATAAATCATCGCTCTTGAATTTTCTCGAGTCAATTCCATTTTCTCAACGACTAATCAAGTTTGATAAAACTTTGTGGCAAGACCGATAATCTTTTTTTAAATAAAAAATGGTATTCGATTTTAAAACCAAGGAGTTTTCAATTAAAAAGATTTTAATATGACAGGAACAGTGGAAATATTCTATTCCCGATACTTTTAGTGCAGCTCTCCGTACAGTTCTATTAAAATAGTAACATATTAGTTCAATTGCATTGAACTACTCTATTGGTAAAATAATTTTTACATTAAATAATGTACTCTTGCGATTCTTCTCACTTCGTGAATGTTTATCCTTAGAGACTTCTTCCGAACTGCAAAACTCACTGAAAG
This sequence comes from Parnassius glacialis, assembly GCA_033319125.1. Classification (NCBI taxonomy): domain Eukaryota; kingdom Metazoa; phylum Arthropoda; class Insecta; order Lepidoptera; family Papilionidae; genus Parnassius; species Parnassius glacialis. Next base: position 11,642,249 of record JAVANC010000004.1, on the reverse strand, counting down.
ATCGCCTTTGAGTTCCGATAATAAATAGATAAATAAAATAAAAAGCCTTTTATTTCTTCCAGAAACGTTTGTTTACAAAGTTGCAATGTCAATTAGTTTTGTTAGTATCAAAAAAGTTTTATAAATATAATTTTTGATTTGTTAGTATTATAGTGCAATTATTCTGTAACAACACCTCTGGAGGTAAAGGCCTCCTCCCAATTAAGCCAGTTTTCTCTGGATTTCGCTGTTTGTATCCAGTTTGTACCCGCTATGCGTTTAATTTCATACTCCCATCTGGTGCGAGATCTCCCTTTTTTTCTTTTGCCCACTAGCCCCCTCCATTCTGTCACTCTTTTTGTCCACCTTTGATCTTGCATGCGTGCTATGTGTCCGGACCACTTCCATTTTAATGTGAGAGCTTGTGCAAAGGCGTCTGTTGCTTTTGTGATGTTGCGTATTTTTGTATGCCTTATTTTACTTATTATTTTTATGTTTAGCATACTCCCCTCCATTCCTCGTTGGTACGTTAATATTTTATTTTTGATATTTTTGTTAAACTTCCATGTCTGACAAGGTTATGCTTGTTGAGAAGTTTAACAAAAATACCTTATTATACCATGCCTGACCTATGTCAGGCAACGTTATACCATGCCTGAACTATGTCAGGCATGATATAAGGCAAGAATTCATAACCTTAGTCTTCAATTTGATTGGCATGTTGCTCTTAAATATTTCTTTAAAACTCCAGTACTTATCCAATGTTAGCTGGGCCCTGCGCTCAATCTCCTGGTAGTTGTTTATTCTATCGAAGCTTATTTGCTTACCTAGGTAAATGTATTTTTCGGTATATTGAATAGGTTCGTTATCGACATATATTTGTACCTTGGTGCTGTTGGTCATTACCATAGACTTAGAGAGGATCATTTCTAGCTCGGTGAGCTTGCTAGCTTTGTTTAGTGACTCTACCATATGCTGTAATTTCTTTCCTTTCTCTGATAGTAGCACCAAGTCGTCGGCAAAACATAGGTGGCTTAAATACTCATTTTTTACTTATATACCGCATTCACTCCAGTTGAGCTGGCTTATTATCGATTCCAATGTGGCTATAAATAGAGGTGATAGTGGGTCCCCCTGTCTTACGCCTCTTCTTACAGGGAACCAAGAACCGGCTGTTTCTAGTCCAAAAGCATATACAGGAAGAGCAAAAGTAGAGTTACTACTTTTGCTCTTCCTGTATATGCTTTTGGTTATTCTTATATATTCGTTTTACACATTTTGTGTTGCTAGAGTTTCCCAGATATAGTTGTGTGACACCGAATCGAATGCTTTTTTGTAGTCGATATATGCCAAGTATAATGGTCTACTTTTTCCTTGATATTTCTCGATGAGAAGCTCTAGTGTGTGAATATGGTTGATGATAGAGAAGCCTTTCCTGAACCCTGTCTGTTCGACGGGTTGTCTTGTTTCTATGGTAGAGCTTATGTTATATTATGTTAGATTCAAACCATTGAGTGAGTGTCTCTCCAGATTTGAGGATTCAGTTGAATAAATTTGTAAAGTGTGTAGCTAGTATTGGGGCAGCTATCATTAGAAACAAGACGTTTGCTAAGTTGTCCGAGCCCGGGCTTTTGTCTAGTTTCAGTTAGTTCAATGCCTCAATGACATCCTTTTCTTCAATTTGGGGTATTTTTAGTTTGTTTCCGTCGCTGCTGTTATTTTGGTTCTCGTGGTTGGTGTCTTCTGACTCTTTTGTGCTGTAGAGATCCTTGTAGAACTCTGTCGCTATGCTGATCATGTTGCATCGGTTGTTTTTGGTTATTTCGTCTCGTTTTAGCTCTTCGATTCAAGTTTTATTTGGTTTCAGCTCTTTGAATGTCATTTTCGTGCTTCCAGTTTGGCGTAGGTATTTTTCAATAGTGTTATATCTGTAGTCGGCGTAGTCTTTTTTTATGCATTTGTTGACAAGTTTGTAAAGCGCCGAGATTTCTTTCCTTGTTGCTCTAGTTTTATTTGAACTTTTTTGCAGGTCTTGTCTTCTTTTAAGAAGTTTTAATGTACGCTCCGAAAGTATTTTGTGGACTTTCTTTGGTTTTGGGTTACTCGGGCGTTTTGCAAGCTTGAAGTGATGATTCTGATTAAGTTATCGTAATATTTCTGGACTGGGATATTAGTCTCGGCGAACATTTGATCTTTCGATATGTAGGAGCTTAGATATTCTTTGAACTTGGTGATTTCTTACTCGCTGGTTATTGTGTTAGTAAACTTTGCTCTATTTTTTTTTAAATGCGTATCATATGATATTGTAGCTCTTACTTGGCTGTGATCCGAAGGGTAATTAATGTTCAGTACTTCTATGTTCTTAAACAGATGAGGTCGATTTGACAACACAAAGTCTATTTCATTTATGTTGACTCCATCCGGTGATCGCCAGGTCCATTTATATTTTTTTTTTTGAGAAATTGTTCATAATTGACAGTTTGTTTTCACTGGCGTATTCGATTAGTCTTTGTCCTCTCCCATTTCTGATTCCATATTCGTGTGCTTAAGTGATTAAATGTTCCTAATTTTTTCGTATCTCAATTTTAGCATTTAGGTCGTCCATTAGTCTGAAGTCTTAGTGTGCTAGTTCAATTTCCCTATTTACTGTGGCATAAAAGTTATCGATTTTATAATCGCTTGCCTGTGAAGTAGGGACGTAGACTTAAATGATGGATAAGCTGGTACTCTCAAATTTCAGGTTCAATATGGCTTCTCTTTCAGAAAGTCCGAGGTAACATTCTATATTATTTTTAAGATGGCATTTAACTATAAAACCTATGCCATGCCTTCCAGGTGTGTGGCCTGTATAGCAGAAGATGAAGTTTTCATGCTCTTCGATTTTGTTTCCAATGCGTCTTGTTTCAGCTAATCTTTATATGTGATTTTAATTTATTTGAGAGCTTCGTTTAGCTCTATCAAACGATCATATGATGAAAGTGTTTTAACGTTGTATGTCATAATGCATAACGTTTTTGTGGGGTTGTTTAATTTTTCGGAGGAATGTTTGGAGGGTTTTGGTCGTGATCTTTCACGGTGACCAGTCGGCTTGGAAGATGAGTTTGGTGTTCTGATAGTGGTTGTTGTATGTTGATGTTGTGAGAGGGGGGCGCTAATTGTTATATATTAATGTTATTATTTTGCTGCAGATCTGATGGATTGTTTGTTTTCCTGTTAGTCAGGTAATTCAGCACGCCCGGTTTTAAAATACCTTCCGATAGGTTTAGTGTTCTTCTTAATTGTGTTTATAATTTATTTTTCGAGGTAGCCTGTGTAGTTGTTCGGCTCCTTTTGTGGTTTTCTTTTCAGGCGAAGTTGAAAGCATTCTTTTGTTATTTCCAACTTTTTGTTTTTTTTTTCATTTATAACACGATTGCCGTATTTTATTTTTACAAGGTTTCCGTTTTCCCTTTCGATTCTTGCTTGTTCTTGGAGCTCTTTTCTATTCTCTAGAATATTTTGTGGGAAATGTTCCATTATGTAGTAACCGGTATTTGTTAGTGCATTTCTATTTTTAAACAAATTAATTTTATGCCGAGTGTACATAACAAATGTGACAATTATTGGTTGAGGTCTTTCCCCTTTCTTGCCTATTCTTCTAACTTCTTGAATATCCCTGCGATCCAGTTCTTGAGTGAAATGTACTTTGATAAAGTTCAGTATGACACTTTCTAGGTTAGAATATAATGTTTCCATTTCTTTTATTCCGAAAAAGATGATGTTGTTTTTTCTTGCCTGTTTTTCTAGAAAATACAGTAGTTTTTCTTGATTTTCACATTTTCCCCTTAAAGGTTCATATTTATCATTGAATAGTTTAAACTTATTTTCTAATATGCAGTTTATATTTTGCGTAACTTTTTTCGTCACTTTTTCTCCACTTTTTTCTATTGCGGTTTTCTGCTCATCTAAATCTCTTCGAATTGTTCGAAGAACGTGCAAAATTTCCTCCATTTCTTATACTGTCCGAATTGCTTTATAAAATATATTACAAAATTGAAGCAATTGATATGTTTCTGCTAGTGCCCACTTGAGTTCCTGTTCTGACTTGCTAAGATAAGATAACTAGCTCCTTGACGGATCGATTGTAGATCGAAGATGGTTCTTGTATTATTGATACGGGTAGCTTTCCACAGATGTCGTAGTGCTTTTTGCAAATGTGCTACTCCCTTCTTATTATTGCAAGTCACTTTTTGATATTTAAAAAGTAGGGTTATTTATATCACTTTTATTTTTAGAAAAACGATTGCCGGGACTTTGAAAGCTCACAATTTACTTCAGTCTTAATTAGTCTTTCACTTCAAATACATAAAATATGGGGGACATATCCACTAGTTTGTACATTTAAATGTAATCCAGCTTAGATTCAGATTAGATTACATGTAATAGAGCTTTGTGACGAATAGGTCGGTTCGCCTTTTTTTGAAAGCTTGGTATAAGTCCAAAATGTACAAATCCAAAGTCAAAAAATAGTCAACCCACCCAAAAACAACACGTACCTACATCTGAATAGCTAATATCAAGCCCGGGTAACAAACCGAGGTAAAGAATCCATATATAAACTAAATCGATAAATTGATGTAACTTTTCCTGGTAAGCTTCAAAGTAAAACATACTTTTTTCAAACTGGTTTCTTCAGAAACTGTACCCGGTTCAATTCGGCCTTTGCTTTTTATTCCCAATCCAAATCGAAATCAATCTACGTATATTAGTCATATTTTATAATTTATTTCATTCATTCATTCCTTTTTTGTTTCTACAGTGTATAATCACAATCAACTTGAAGGAGAATCTTTCTACCGCTTATTCACAAAGAGTGGAAACTTCATATACATGCAGACCAAAGGATTTCTAGAAGTTGACGAACACTCACGTGCTGTTACAAGCTTCGTTTGCACTAACACAGTTGTTGATGAGCAAACAGGGAAACATCTAATTAAGTTGATGAAAAAGAGATACGCGCTTATGGTTAACAATGATGAAGATCCCATAGCTGATGATAATGCTGATGCAAGAGAGGTGAGTTTATTTTATTTATCATGATATACAAACGAATGTTTCTATAATTGTAAAAATAATATATAATTGTCAGATACGTAGACTAACGTGATGAAGGGAAAGACATTATATCACTAAAATAATTGTTATAGTGTATAGATTTGTAATATTTGTTGCCAAAACTCTTAGCCTCTAAACCCTAAAGTCTACAAAAAATACTTTCATATTTATTGAGCCGTGGTAGCTCAGATGGTTAGCGCTCGCTATAAGCTTCACAGTACTCGAGCAACCCGGGTTCGACCCCCACCGGCACCATTGAAATTGTTAATTGCAATTTTAAGTGCTCATTTACCACGTGCTCGGCGGTGAAGGAAACCATCGTGAGGAAACCTACATGTCTGAGAAATAAGAAAAAAATATATTTCGAAGACATGTGAAGTTCGCCAATACGCATTGGGGCAGCGCAGCGGACATTTCTTTGCCCTAAAACCCTCTCAGAAATTAAGAGGAGGCCTGTGCCCAGCAGTGGGACGTAAATAGGCTGCAACTTTACTTTATTTTTATTGAAAGTAAACGCTAATAAGCTGTCCAGTAAAATAAGAAACGGACGATTATACTCGTAGTTACTTGTCAATAACTGTGAACGTCCTTTTCTCATTTGCTTCATTTCAATATAGTGTCGGATATTTAAGCAAAAGGATTTTCTATTCCTACTAACTGCAACGACTGTTTGTACACTGAGCACAGGTTTTTATAGAACAATATACAACTTCAAACATACAAGGTGGCATCTGGTTCCATACAATAAATAATACAACGAACTCCTTACATAATTTTATAACGTATGCGTAAATCAAACATACATACTCACTAATGAGGGCATCCACGACTTTTTCTGCCACCAGGGCGGCGCCACTTTCGAGTGAGGTAACATATTTGACAGATTTCATAGCGCGGACGATAATTTCTTAGGAAAATGTAATCTTTAAGGTTTCTTTCTGTATTATTAGTTATATTTTATATTAATTACATTAGAAATGAATAAACCAAACTATAAATATAACTAAAAGACGACTTTAAAAAAAAGAGTTATAATGTGCAAAAAATTAAAAATCAAACCATTGACGCATTGTGTTATATATTAATATAATACTCTAGATAATGATAAACAATTATTTAAAACTAATTTCTCAATTAAATGACACTGTGTAGCAAAAAACTTTACCCCAGTCGCTAGTAGCGACATCTGGTGAGTGGAAGATTATTAGCCCTCATTTAGCTATAACAGGACTATTTCATTATTTTGCATTAGTAATTTTAAACTTAATGTAGACAAATTATTAGGCGAAGGTCGAAGGATTATGGCCGACTAGTTCAATGAGGGCTAATAATCTTCCACTCACCAGATGTCGCTACTAGCGAATGAGGTAAAGTTTTTTCTTACACAGTGTCAGTTAATTGAGAAATTAGTTTTAAATAATACTTTATCATTGTCTAGAGTATTATATTAATATATAACACAATGCGTCAGTGGTTTGATTTTTAATTTTTTGCACTTTATAACTCTTTTTTTTTAAAGTCGTCTTTTAGTTATGTTTATAGTTTGGTTTGTTCATTTCTAATGTAATTAATATAAAATATAACTAATAACACAGAAAGAAACCTTAAAGATTACATTTTCCTAAGAAATTATCGTCCCCGTTATGAAATTTGTCAAATATTTTACCTCACTCGAAAGTGGCGCCGCCCTGGTGGCAGAAAAAGTCGTGGATGCCCTCATTAGATGTGCCTAAAGAAAACTGCGTTGCCGCTCTTAATGAAATATTAAATTTACTTAAGGTACATCTGTTTCCAATTTACTTGAAAATATTATTTAATTTTGACTTAAGAACAAAAACCTTGATTGAAAAAAGATGTCTTGTACCATTTTCTTACTTATATCTGCCGCCTTGCAGCGGTGCCTGCATCAGTGTGTTCCGTATCCGTAAGAGGCGACAGGGGAAAACTGAAACGAGCATGCGGTCTTAGATGATTTACGTATACGTAATATTGTTTCTTTACATAGGATAACCATTTATGTTAGCTCTCCGCAAGGTCTATGGATCGATTAGTTTACGGTCTGGTACAACTATTTGTCCAGGTTTGGATCGGACAGCTCCACAGATATGACCTCTTTGCTTTGACTTGCGCGCAACTTCTGTCAACCGCAATAACTAATGTACGTTTGTAATGTATGATTGATTTATTAATATTAATATTAATTATTATTAATGTATGATTGGCGGTCAACCACTGTGCGATTTGGAAGATGTTTTCTTCCTCGCACAACTTCCTTGTGGAATCGATTTTTATCAGTGATTTTTCCGGACCGATACGACTTAGGGACTTTAAAGAAAAGAGCCTACTCATTTTTAAAAGGCTGGCAACGCATCTGCAATCCCCTGGTTCCCCTGGTGTTGCAGTTGTTCATGGGCGGCGATAGTCACTTACCATCAGGTGAGCCGCATGCTCATTTCCCACTCTCTTATAAAAAAAATCGTGTTTTGTATACCAAAGCCATATGTCTCAGCAAAATATATCTTTAAGTGAGGAAGGTCACCAGTATTTGCACCCTAATGTTAAAAATGCGTGCTATGACATCATGGCAGTAGGTTGGTTTCTGTTTGTACATGTAAATGTAATCCAGTTTTATATACAGTCGATTACATGTAATAGAGCTTTGTGATGAATAGATATATTCGCCTTCTTTTGAAAGCTTGATATAAGTCCAAAACTTATAAAGTCAATGTCAAAAAATAGTCTACCAACTCAAAAACGACCAAAACCTACATCTGAATTTGGTTAACAAACAGAGGTAAAGAACCTATATATAAAATAAATCGAAAAATTGATGTGACTTTTTCCTGGTAAGCATCCAAGTAAATCATATTTCTTTCAAACTGGTTTCTTCAGAAACTGTACCCGGTTCAATCCGACCTTTGGTTTTTATTCCCAATCCAAATCTAAATCAATCTACGTACATTAGTCATATTTTATAATTCCTTTTGTTTTGTTTCTACAGTACAGTGTTTCTACATTTGCAATATTTTTAAACTATAGCGACGCGAGAAATAAAGACTGTGTATTAGATATGAGCGCCGCGCCGGCGCGCCGCCGTCGCCGTGAGTTCATGTCGGCGCGTCGCCGCCGCGTGAAACATGCGGCGCGCCGTCGCGACGAGTCGTAACTTCCTTTCTCGCTCACATGCACGGCCCGGCCGCATTAGTTTGCCTTGTCGCCTCGCCACGCTTGTCGCTCACTCAGTTGAGTCGAATATATCACCGAGTGAACGTGTATTGTTGTGTGGTGTTAACAATGGACCTCACAGAATACCGGGGTGAAGTGGAAGTAATGCTTCTGCATTACATCTGGCAAAATTCCGCTCAAGCCAATAACTGCTAGGGGCAAGCTGAGCAACAAGGCCAAGGCGACCCCAGCCACGCTATCCGTGAATTTCTGCAACATCAGGGGACTTCCCTCGAACCTAAATGCTGTCCACTACCATCTCGAGATGGCGAAACCGGCCTTGCTCTTACTGACCGAAACACAGGCATCCTCTCCAGCTAATACTTCGTATCTCTCCTATCCGGGGTACAAATTGGAACACCCCTTTGTGCCTCAGGCTGTAGTTTGCGTATACATCAGAGAGGACATCTTTTCTTGACGCCTCGGCAGTCTTGAAGGTTCGGACCTGTCCAGCCTTTGGCTACGCGTAGAGAGCGACGACCATCACGCGTCTACGATTGTCTCTATAGGTCCCATAGCGGTAATGCCGAAACAGACCGACTCGTCGACCACGTCCAAATGGCTATAGATTCCTTGCTACAGCAGATCCCATCCGTAAAGATCGTGATCTTCGGTGAATGTAAAGCCCACCACGCCAAATGGCTCGGTTAACGTTTAACCGATCATGCTTGAAGATCTGTTCATGTTTTTGCCTTGGCATATGGTCTGACACAACTGGATAATTCGCTTACGCGGATTCCAGATGCGGATGATTATGCGCCTTCCCTGTTGGACCTTCTGCTGACCTCTCATCCGGTTAGATATCAGGTCTCCGCCGACGCCCCTCTTGGCTCCTTGGACCAGTGTCTAGTCTGGAGTGTGGTGCCATTCACACTAACATCGCGGTTGCATTCTGCAGGCTGTCGCCGTTTTTGGCATTATAGGTCGCCGATTGGTATAGGATGCTGTCCTTCTTTGCAGTTTACCCTTGTGGGCGGGTTTTCTTCTCGCCGGACGATCCCAACGTTGTTGCTAATTCTGTCGCTGATGTGGTACAGGCTATGAAAATTTTTTATTCCTTCCTCTGTGGTGCCCATCGGAGGCAGATCGCAGCCATGATTTGGTCGCTCCTGTAAAATAGGATCACGCTATAAGCAGGAGTGCTACCGGGCCTGGGCTGACGATTCAACGTCCCGGGATGTAACGACTAGCGCCCTTAAGAATTATAATTCCGCCTCCAGGGCCTTCAAAAGAGTCATTGCCAAGGTAAAGTCTAGTTCGCTTTCCTTCGAGAACCCGTGCATTCTGGTCTCTCGCCAAGGCTGTCCTAGGAAACTTCTGTCAGCCATCTCTTCCATCTCTGCACAGGGAGGACGACTTACTAGCCCATGCCGCAAAGGAGAAAGCCGATCTGCTAGGCTCTTTCTTTGCATCCAATTCGACTGACGATGACGAGGGGAGCACACCGCCGACCATCCCGTGGTGTCAGTGCTCCATACCGGATGTGAAGTTCACACAGCTCTCAGTTCAAAAAGCTCTCCTCTTTCTGGACATTCACAAGTCGAGTGGGCCTGAAAATCCCTCCAATTGAGCTGATGACGTGTGATCCAGAGTTGGCGCCGGTTTTAACGCATCCTTTCCGGTACTCTTATTCCCTAGGCGTAGTCTCAAGTTCACGGAAGACGGCTTTCAACCACCCGATCCCTAATAAAGGCGACCGCTCAGACCCGTCTGAGTACAAACCTATCGCCATCACCTCCTTGTTCTCCAAAATAATGGAATCCATTATAAACTGCCGGCTCATGAAGTACCTTGAGGACCACCAGCTGATTAGTGACCGCCAATACGGTTTTCGTTGGGATCGATCAATTGGTGATCTTGTGCTTATAGACTTATAGATGGGCGGAGGTATTAGAGTCCAAGGGAGAGGCATTGGCCGTTCGTTTGGGTATTGCGAAGGCCTTCGATCGGGTTTGGTACAAAGCGCTTCTTTCGAAGCTCCCTTCCTATGGGCTTCCCGAGAAATTGTACAATTGGATCACCAGCTTTCTTGCAGATCGGAGCATTTCCTCAGTTTCAAAGCACTCCCCTTGTTGCCTCAGCCAGCATCGGAATCCTCGGCGTCGACATATCGAGTGATATGCAATTTCGTGTTCACTTGGAAGAGAAGGCCAAATTGGAGTCTAAAAACCTTGGCACGTTCAGCAGAGCGGGACAGTATTTAATGCCGGCACTCCGCCTGCAACTTTACAAGGCGCAGGTTCGGCCTCACATGGTATACTGTTCCCATCTATGGGCTGGGGCTCCCCAGGACTTTATTAAAAAATATAAAGCTGTGTTTGGTAATAACAAAATGGTTTTCTTTAAGTTTTTGAAATATTTTTATTCCTTTTAAAAAAATATCTAAGGACCACGCCGCGCCGCCGTGACGCCGCCGCCGTCGAGGAAATTTTGAGGCCACGCCGCCGCCGTGGAATTGGCCTTCGGCGCTCATATCTACTGTGTATACCCTCCGAAGGAGGCGGAGTTATAGCCGAAATAAGAATTTTTTTTTTGTTTTTTGGCCATTTGACCGCCTAGGAGTGCAATGAGAACTTTTTGCCCCTATTCAACCATGACCCCCATTACATCCTCTTCATGATAAGCTATTCAAACTGACTATGCCTAAAGTTCGAGCCACCCCCATTTTTTTACCATTTTGACCCCATAGGAGTGTAATGAGAACTTTTCGCCCCTAGCCAACCATGACCCCCATGACATCCTCTACATGATAGGTTATTCAAACTGACTAGGCCTAAAGTTCGAGTCATCCCCATCTAATTTCTAGTCTTCACTTCCAAATATTTGCAATGAATTATTCTTGGTATTATATTCTTAAAACACAAATGTGACGTAGTAAAAATACCGTCTATTTATGTTTATCTCGTCTCAACAGGAAACGAATGCCAGAGTTCGCAATAGTTTTTTGTTGTAATTTTATATCTTATATAGAGAACGCTTGCCACTTCTGCTATAAACATATTATGGAGCGGTGTAGGATGATATTTACCCACACGTCGTCTTTTTACATTTCGATATTTCTCACAGGTTTCAAAGTATAATGTAATTAAAGTTATGAAAATCGTCTTAATTCTTTAATTATTTATTTGTTTTTATTCGTCTATCAAGTCTTAAGTATATACAGTAGATTTATTTTTTATCCTTATTAGTTTTAATAAACGACTCTTTCTATTTAATAAATAATCTATGGTCATTTAACTAAAATCTATATTTTGACAATGCTTCTATTTATACAACACCTCAAAATATATTTTACGATAAACAGAAGCGCACCCAGTGCTGCCTTCAGATTTGTAGGGTGAGAGAAATGATATAATGACAGGTATAGAGGCATTTCATCTTAGCCGTTAGGTGTGATATATATACATCTGTGGACATCTTTGTTTGAAATTGGTTCTGGTGTACATAGGCTCCTGTAGCTATTGACCATCAGCTGACCTGTTAGCTCTTTTATAATAAGTGCATTAATGTTATTAACTAACAAGTACTCTCTAAAACTGTTAAAATGTTAATATTAAACTAAAAAGGCAGCTGTGCCGAACCTGTCAACTATCGGTCAATTTCAATTGCCTTCCATACTCTATAAGATTATAGACCGTATAGTGAACGCCCACTTCATGGTATACTTAGAAAATATAGTCGTATAATAATAGTCAGAATCAAATCCAGACCGAAAAGAAGCTATGGTCGAGCGTGTGAATCTCTCACTGCAGACTGTCTCTAGGGTGACGCCAATCTTATGACACTAAAACAAAAGTGTGTTTCTTCTCTGCAAAACTGAGCCTGCCTAATTCTTACTTTCCAACAATAATGAATCGCATTTCTGTGGTCACACACGTCACATATCCGAATATTAAGTTTAAATTATAATTTATAATTAACATTTTATAAATATTATAATATTTATAAAATTATTCAGTTTTTATGCAATATTACATATTACTTCCCCTCGATCTCTCGTAGAGACCAGACGTGTAAGATAGGGAGATGGTGACAGAAAATAGTCTCCCATTTTCTCCTGCATGCCTTTTTAAGAATTGATAACTAACCCTAAAATATGAAAGATAGAGGGGTTACGAGCCCTTGCGCGCTTGCACGTCATAAAGAAAATGGCTTCTCTTTGTGTAAAGAATCTTAGTATTTTTCCGTGACATTATATTGCATGCCTTTGTAATATAACGTAGTTGGAACAAATTTAAGCTATAATAATTGATGGCATGCAATTCGCAACGGCCGACGGGGCTCAAAGGGTTACGTAGAAATGAAAAAAAATAGAACATTTCCGTGCTTGCAAATTGCATGCCGTTGTAAAAAATTAGTTTTTATTTATCTCAAAAATACTCTACGAAAATTGGCATGCACCCCTCGTATGACCAAGGGTGGAAAATATTAGGAAAATGTTATGAAAATTCAATACAAATTTTCCGTGATTTAAAACTGCATGCCATTTGAACAATACTTAATTTTTATAATTTATTGACGTTAGCAAATTTGGCATGCACAACAGGAAGTTGTAAAGTAGTGGCATGCATGACGAAAATTGCAAAAAACGCTGTTATAATTTCCGTGACTTTATTTTGCATGCCATTCAATATTTCATTAAAAACATTATTTTAAGTTGATAAAAAAATTGGCATGCATATTACACAAGCCTGACATAAAAAAACTTGTGCAAAACTAAAATTAAAAAGAGTTTTTTAACGAAAATAAATATAAGGAACATTTCCATGTTTTTATTTTGCATGCCTTTCTGTACATTGTCCGTAAATATTATTTTAAACTTCAATAACAAATGGCATGCATGTTTATTGATAAAAAATTACTTAAATAAACAAAAAAACCGCTGCCAATACATTGGTATGTGGCTTTCTTCAAACTAAGTTATTGTTTCTATTATTAAGTACTCGGGTTTACTTTATTAAATAACTGAAATATTTTATATAGTATATTATCAAAAAGTCACGTAAAATAAAAAATTGTTTTTTTTTTGGTGATTTTGAAATGCTTGTAATTTTTTTATGAAACTTTCATTATTATTAAAAATACGATGGAGTTATTTAATACGCATGCCATTTTCGATATATACTTAAAATAATATGTTTTTATGAAATGCAAAACGGCATGCAAATTAAAAACACGGAAATGTTTCATATATTTTATGAAACTTTCATTATTATTTAAAATACGATCGTGTTATTTAATACGCATGCCATTTTCGGTATATACTTAAAATAATATTTTTTTATGAAATACAAAACGGCATTCAAATAAAAAACACGTAAATGTTTCATATATTTTATGAAATTTTCATTATTATTTAAAATACGATCGTGTTATTTAATACGCATGCCATTTTCGGTATATACTTAAAATTATATGTTTTTATGAAATACAAAACGGCATGCAAATAAAAAACGCGGAAATGTTTATTTAATTTTTTGCAACTTTTGTTATTATTTATAATATAATGATCATGTGCAACATGCATGCCATTTGTATTTCAGAATTATTTGGTCATAAAATTAATATTTATCTTTATTAGAAGTAGTTTGAAATCACGGAAAATTTGTATTGAATTCTCACAACATTTTCCTAATATTTTCCACCCTTGGTCATACGAGGGGTGCATGCCAATTTTCGTAGAGTATTTTTGAGATAAATAAAAACTAATTTTTTACAACGGCATGCAATTTGCAAGCACGGAAATATTCTATTTTTTTTAATTTCTACGTAACCCTTTGAGCCCCGTTGGCCGTTGCGAATTGCATGCCATCAATTATTATAGCTTAAATTTGTTCCAACTACGTTATATTACAAAGGCATGCAATATAATGTCACGGAAAAATACTAAGATTCTTTACACAAAGAGAAGCCATTTTCTTTATGACGTGCAAACGCGCAAGGGCTCGTAACCCCTCTATCTTTTATATTTTAGGGTTAATTATCAATTCTTAAAAAGGCATGCAGTATAAAATGGGAGACTATTTTCTGTCACCATCTCCCGATCTATGTGTGTCATACTTGTGTTTGAATTCAGACAAAATCAAAAAATTTAAGAAATGTTCTCTCACTTTCGACACTAGTCTTTGATACAGACTTTAAATTGCCATGCAGCTGTGTGAGTAAAACTCTTATCATTGAAGTGTATAAATTGTTTGTAAATTAATGACTAGTTCAAAGACAAAGAAACGCCTAATCATTCCGTCAATGAATAAAACAGGGAAAGCATAAATGAATATTGTATGCATAGGACGAGAGATCAAGTAATATTAGACGGAAAGGCTTTTTGTATAAAGATCGTCGATCAATGACCAGTTGCTAGACCTCCAAGCAAATAGTAACGAAACATATTGGTGCTTGCAATACACAATACCTGATTGTTTATATTGCCCTGATACATTATTTTAACGTCGCTATGATTTCTTGCTCACGACCGCAGTCTACTCTACTTTGCAGCCGCTGCTTCGCTGCTCGCGACTGACACCTCCGTCTCCACGGCGGCCATCAACTTTACATCGCAAACACTATTCCATTCAAACCCAAATATTTATTCCGATTCCGATGGCCAGCCGAACATAGCTTGCCGTACTAAAAGGAAGCGTGAGGATGAATTCAATACATTTAAAATTGATGTTAATAGAATGTTTAAGGAACTTTAAAATAGAATGTTTATGGAGCTTATTCGAGAACAACAACAGTACTTCTTAAATTTAAATTAAAAAATGGAGGAGATTAAAACACAAAATGAATACTTAAAACAAGCCGTGGATTATAACTCGACATTGTAACACTTTTCTAAAAAGAGTAGAAAATCTAGAACAAGAAAAAAGAGACGATCAAAAGTAAATGCAATTTTTAGAAGAAAAAGTGAAACATTAGAGGGGCAGCTCCGATCATCAAGTCTCGAAATCAGAAATGTAACCAAGAAAATGAATGAAACAAAGCAAGATTTAAGTGAGACCATAGTAAAATTGGGTGAAACCATAAATGCTTTCATTCAATCGTCAGATATAAAGGACGTTTTTCGTGTCCATTACAAAAAATAATTGCTGAATTTACGAGTTTTAACTAAGGAAAAAAATTTACAGTCAAATAAAACGTTCAACAAAAAAAGCAATTCCGCAACATTAAACACCCACCAACTACATATCGATGGACCAAAACTGCTATATTTCAGAAAATCTAACCCCCAAGCCAAGCGTCTATTCTTCCTAGCCAGAGAGCTCGCAGCGCTTCAGCGATATAAGTATTGCTGGACATCTTTCGGGAAAGTTTTCCTTCGCAAAGAAGATGGATCTTCAATTATACGTATCACATCAGCAGTGGCCTTGTATCATTTAAAAAAGGAAAAGTAACTAGTTAGCCCTAGTTTGTTTCATTTTTCATGCTTAATTTCTCTGTTAATATACAATTTAAACATAGGTTATACTATCTCATTAAGATATAAAGTAAAACGCATAGAAGTATTAGGCTTAGAACCGCAGTAGGCGTACGCAAAGTGAAGCCATTTCAAGTTAGCCTAAGGCTAAGTACGACTTTTTTCGCGTTAGTACTCGAGTCCACGTAATCGTGTAAACAGCTCGTACAATTTTTCAAAAAAATGACGTACTGCTCTAAAAAGGGTATCACAACTCATCACATAAAAACGAAAAAAAAATGTAAAAATCTCATTTCACGAGTAATTACTGCCTAGCATCTTATATTTTTGTAAAAAACATTCATCAAAACAAAATAATAAATAATTAATTTGACAGACGCCAATGTAATGAAAATGTTGCTGGGCATAGTAAAATATTTTACCCCATTTTTCTTATTATTATAATTATAAAAAGTGTATATTGAAAAAAAACATACATACAGCCAATAGTCTCATTCACATATATAATAGGTATTTTTATTTGTCAAATAATATTAGGGTTCCCATTTTCCGCGAAAAAATATGTTTTGTTTTTATTTTGTTGTGATAATGTACAGTTGTTTTTATCTTTTTACGGTATGTGTTTTAGGATAAATAACATAGCCTATGATTGTTTTTTTTTATTCTAATTTACATATATGTATCATTTTCAGTTCGATTCATTTATGAATTTAAAAAAAGATACCATTTCGAGGATAGCGTCATCAAAGCGGCAGCTATTTAGAAAACAGTTGCAGTTTCAGAGTCATTAAGAAATATTTTTTTAAGTACTTGAGTATATTTTATTTATATATTATGATATTATTTAATAAACATTTTTCATTTCATGTTTCATTTGAATAGTTTATCTCCTTCCGAATCTTAATTTGTTTTAATGCAAAACATAATATCCAATAAAGTAATAATAATAATCACTTGAAGCTGACCGCACTCTTAAGTCTCGTGATTCCTTCTAATATTATATCCATTATGTGAAAGTTGTATGTTGTAACCTTTACGTTGAAATCGATTTATATTAAATATATCACGTAGATTCTTAGTATGGCAAGAATCGAGATCAGTTTATGCTTTAATATTCGGATGAAGCCGTGGGCCACAGCCACAGCTAGTAATGAATAACTAATGAAAAAATATCTGACAGCTAAAATGATTATCTGACAACTATTCACTTGTTATGTGTAAGTGGGGCTGGAATGGAAAAACTGGAAGAAATGGAGGTAGGCATTTGCCTCCACCATTTCTTCCAGTTCTCTATATATTATAGAATAAGGCCATTATATTGCCATAATACTTATGTAAAAATTAATATTTACAAATAATATAAGATTTAATGGAAGAAAAATAACAGATATTTATATAAATATACCACTTCTAACAGAATAATATAATAACATTATAGATTTCTGAATATAACACAAGATATTACGTATATAAATAATATAAATATTACATAAGTTAACAAAAATAAATAATTTTACATTTTTCTCTTTTGAAAATAGTTAATAAATAATTATAAATGCAACCTAAATATTAATTCTATGACTATGTTCGCTATTACATTTTCCCCACTTTTTGGGGAAAATGTCATTACCTTGCAAATATGAATCATTTGCTTGTGTGCGTGTGGGCAAACGTAATTACAGGCCGCTTATGCACACATTCATTGTGTTGTTGCTTCAACTTTGAACGAAATTTTGAATGACACTATCACTCTATGTGTTACTACACACACACACACTATTACTCTAAGGTAAAATGTAACTATTCACACTCACATTCAACACACATCAGTCACATAATACTACATCATTACTCATTCTTACCAATCATACAACCATATTACACTCATACAACACTTCATCGTTATTCATTCCTATTATACAGAAAGCTACAGTACATTATAAACCCAACGCAAGACACTTGTAAAGCGACTTAATTAGTCAAATATTCATTGAGTATTATTTCTGTGAAGTTTTGTTACAAATTCTATCCTATTTTATTGCTAAATGAGCATTTTTATTTTGGCACATCCCGCAATGAATGCTTTGTTTCTTTAAGTAGTATTTACGCTTCATGGAGTAAGTCCTTAAATAAATACCGGCCAATTGACGCCAAATGAAGATGTATCAAACAGCATTGATACATATCATCCGGCTAGTTCGTGCATCTGCAGTGTTGAAGAAATTATAACTTGCCTTCCTCATAACAACCACTTAATAGATTTATCTCAAAATATTCGAAGTGTTTTTCTTAACATAAATCAAATAGAAATACTATTAATAAATCTAAACTTTAACTTAGGTATAATAGTACTCACGGAGTGTTGGTTGAAAGGTAACTCGGATCCACCGGCTCTTAAGCACTATAAATATTATTTATAACATAATACTCAAAACGAAGGAGTTGTAATATACGTCAAAGGCTCAATTACTGCTGATATAATAGAACCACCATTTCTTAATACAAACTGTCTAATTTCTAAATTGCCAAATTAGACTTGTATAATAGCTATCTATCGCCCACCCTCTCATCGGATTAAAATCTATCATTATCATCGTCATTATTACAGCCCTTCACAAGTCCACTGTTGAACATAGGTCTCCCCCAAGGAATGCCTCAATCGAAAGCTTTAAGGTTTTGCACTTCTAATAGTCGTCTTTTATGCCGCACCCACACGGTTATTATAATGTATTGTTTTATTTTGTATATTATATGTAATTTTAAAATTTTACACTTACATGTTGATTTATGTACTGTAGTAAAGTTAAAGTAAAGTTGCAGCCTTTTTACGTCACACTGCTGGGCACAGACCTCCTCTCATTTCTGAGAGGGTTTTTAGGACAAGGAAATGTCCGCCGCGCTGCCCCAAAGCGTGTTGGCGAACTTCACATGTCTTCGAAAGATTTTTTTCTTATTTCTCAGACATGCAGGTTTCCTCACGATGTTTTCCTTCACCGCCGAGCACGTGGTAAATCAGCACTTAAAATTGCAATTAACAATTTCATTGGTGCCGGCGGGGATCGAACCCAGGATGCTCTAGTACTGTGAAGCTTACAGCGAGCGCTAACCATCTGAGCTACCACGGCATGTAGTGTAGATGATTAAATAAATATTAAATAAATCTACACTAGTTTCAGTGCTTTTACATAAAATTCTGAAAGTAATTGCTTCATATCTTCATATCCTGACAGTTTTTGCGCCTCATCTAAAGGCAGCCACTTGAGGTCTTGGTGCTCTTCTGATAAAGTAATACTTTTATCTGGGTTTTTCAATTTAGCTAACCAATACAAAAGACTGTTAGGTTTTCTTTTAACTTAATAGTTAAGTGTTTTTGATATACCTTGATATATATCCAAGTCATTCTCTGACAACCCAGCCTCCTCCTTAGTTTCTCTTAATGCAGTTACCCAGTCTGACTCTCCTCGATCTTCATGACCCTTCGGAGGAGTCCAATGATCTTCACCATATGATGTTTGTAAAAGAAGGAATTGTACACGGTTCACTCGGTTATTATACATTTTAGTACAAAAGAAATACAGAATAATATACTATTATATTTTGGGGGTCGGTATCCTCGAACAGCAAAAAATGCCCAAATTAATTCCCATTACTTGTAATGTGGCTTATTAACGATTGACATTGTAAAGGCTAACTTTATCGAGAATCGTAGCATATTATTTGAACATTTACAAAACTCAAAGCACACTCAATTTAAGCTGCTCCAATTAAAATACTGAACTAATTATGCCAGCCAAGTGATGCGGAGCCTAACAATCTCGCTGCAGACTCTGACTTTTCAGGCTCCTGCTTATGTGAAGATAGGCCAGATAAGTTCAAGGAGTTGAGAAAGTGAACAACGTCACTGGCCATTACAGTACCTATCGATGAGTAAATATTTGATCACCAACATCCATTTTTTATTGGCAATTTTTTTATTAACGTATTCCTTTATTGGCCATACCACTTTCTTCTCACGTCAATATTCGTAATGAATAACTGGCACTGCGTAGAGATGTTGCATCTCTTTGCGTATTTTATCGCATTTATCACGGGGAGTGCTCTGAGGAATTGTTCGGACTAATTCCAGCCGCTCAATTTCACCATCGCACATCGCGACAAAACTCGCGTTACCATCCATACCATCTGGATGATTGGCGGTCCACGACTGTGCGATTTAGAAGAAGTTTTCTCCCTCGCACGACTTCCTTGTGGAATCAATTACCACCAGCGAATTTTCCGGACCGATATGACTTAGGAACCTTCAAGAAAAGAGCTTACACCTTTCTAAAAGGTCGGCAACGCATCTGCAATTCCCCTGGTGTTGCGGTTGTTCATGGGCGGCGGTAGTCACTTACCATCAGGTGAGCCGCATGCTCGTTTGCCCCCTATTCAATAAAAAAAAAAAAAAGAATATTTATATAAAACGTGTGCAATAAACGTGTGAATTTTCCCGGGATAGAAACTACTATGTTAGGACATGGGAGATCTCATCACCAGATTTCATTAAATCTCTTCAGCCATTTTAATGAGAAGAGCTAGTTACAGAATTATGTTAAAGGCTTAATAGCTATATTAACGGAATACATTTTTGTGGTTTAAAAAATATCCTGTCTGTTATTCCAATACTTAAGAAACCCAACTAAATTTCACAATAATCCGCTCAGCCATTATCGCAGGAATCGTAAACCCCGGTCCTAAAATTTGTTGCTTTGAAATTTGCCCCCTTGTTGCGAGAAAGAAGGACTATCCTACAAGCTCACTCGCATTTATGTAACTAAATCGATACTTACGGCGACCGCATTATTAAATGCGGCTAATTCGAACGTTTTTATTTAAATTAGAAAATTTATAACCAAAATAGTAATGGCAAAAATTACAAACTAATATCATAAATTAATGTAATCCCTCCATGTATTACAGCTTACGAAAGGCCACTACTGAACATAAACTCCCCATAGATTACTTCACAATCAAATATCCCCCATATTTTCCATATTTGTCACGCTTGGCAGGCAGCTTGGCAACCTTATTTTCTAGTTGTTATTAGAACGGCGCTGCTACCCATCTCCTGCCGTGTGTGTCCCCTGTCTCTCCTTACACCCATGGTACGATATGGGGTAGTGGATATTCTTACACCGCCAAACAGTTTAATTGTTTAATATAATTATTTCAATTTAAAAAATATTAATAATTTCATCAATTACATTTATATTTTATTAAATTGTTTACTACTGGTATGAATCCTAAATAGCAAGTTTTATCGAAACGACGTAAAATGTCACGAAATAATTATATATATGGAGAAAAATCAATATTGAATCTAAAAATATTAACACTCGGAACAATGTGTTAACAACCAATTTATACGGTCTTATCGCACAAATCTATACTTATTCTGACGTCATATCCCATTTTCCCTAATCCTAAACTTGTAACGTTAAAACATAGAGCAATGAGCGTCGTGCCTACGCGAATTTAATCTCACAAAATGCAATAGGAATAGATGCTATATAACAGCCTGTCTTTTCTAAAGTAGTCTTCCTTGAGGACCCATTTTCAGTATCGTCCACAGAACTCGCGGAGAACTATTGTGTGCATCGAAACGCTTGCTAACTTGTAAAAACTTACAACATTTTGAATGTTACTTTAATAAACCGTAAGTAAAAAGTTAAAATAATTTAATTGTAATCGGTGTTTTCCGTAAGAAGTTTCATATTTTCAATATTCGTTGTCTTTGATAACAGTTATTAATTTTTGTTTTAAATTATACGTATGTCTCAAGACCGTGTTTAATGACATTACTTAGTGTCTCTGTTTAGTAGTGTACATTAAGTGATAGTATTTATTCCCTTAAGTAAACAGATGTTCTGAGGACTAACGGGTAACCTTTAAATATATTTTCTTTAATTTCAACTTGATTTTCATATTATTTATATTTGCTTTGCGATTAACTAAAGCTAATAAATTGTTTTGTATTAAATATAAAATATGTACATATGTACTAAACTATTTTTTAGGTAAACAATAATTCACGTGGTAACTTATTTGTAATTATAATGGTGTTATTTGTGTTAAGATGTTAATTATTTAATATTATTACTATTTATTCTTCAGTTATTCGTTCTTACTACATATTAATAATTTATGCGTAGCCTACTTTATTTAATTATAAGAATTAGCTATTTGGCTCTTTGTGACTTTGATATGTTCTTATTATAAATAAATATTGAAATTAAAAGTTTGCAGGTCTAATGGATTCTATTGATAAAACATTTATAATATCATACATGTTAATAATATTTTCATCGAATGTTAGACACAAGCTTGCGTATTTTTTACTTTATCATTAGATTATTTACAACTTATTTTATACGGTATGATCCTCTTTCATTATTTACATTATAATATTCACCTATTAAAACTACTCATTAACTTAAAAAAGTACTTTAGACAAATAACATCTCAAAAGGCAAATAATATATTAAAACACAGGTAAAATAATTTTAAATATGTAGATACGTGTAATTTACATTTTACACGTGGTAGAGCCATGCTGCAACTATATTATTGCTGTAGCGCGCATGGGTCAGCAGGTCAGCAGAATATCAGCGTGAAATAGCAGCTTAATTCTGATGTCTTTCATTTGGTCAGTGATGTGAACCGTAGACACCTTTTAATGGAAACGAGGCATTCCATCTAAGCCTTCAGGGGTGACAACGCAACTGCATTTTGATATTTAATCGAGGATAGATTTAGATGTCTATTGGCCTCCGCATTCACTTACCATCAGATAGGCCGTGTGCTCGTTTGTCACTCGTAAGTAATGTTTAAGTATCATCATAGTGTTCCCCCTATGAAGCAGTCTATGGGGGAAGCCTATATTCTGCAGTGCAATTTTCATAGGCCGTAATAAATGAATGTTTTACACCAGGTCACTCTATAAAGTCCAAGACGTATAAGTATAAATCTTACGTACTTTAGCAAAACAAAATATTGTAAAAATAAAAATAATAACCTAGGTCAATTGGTATGTTTTGTATTTCTACAGCGATCGATATTATTCTTGCCTATTACCGCTGCTGTAAGCAAATAGAGAGTTGTAGAGACATCGCGCCGTTGCGAGTGGATACAGTAATTCACTCACAACGGCGCGGCGACTGAGCCCGAAGTGCGAGTGAGCTTTGAGGCAAAGTGTATTTAGTAAAATAAATTATTACAAGGCTACTGAAGTCACCGAAAATTTCGGAATTTCTTATACAAAATTAAACTGCTATTTATTTACATTCCATGGCTTCCCATATGATAGAAAAAGAGATTTAAAAATTGATTTTTTTAAAAGTTATCGTGTTTACCCCTCCATGCGGACTTGATAAATCTACTCCATAAGCCACTAAAACCACTTTTTAATGTAAAAAGCAATAAATCGATTTAAAAAAGTTATAAGTTCAATAATCATTTATCTTCCTGACAATGTGCTTTTTGTATCATTTATATATTCAATATGTTTTTTATTGTTAGACACGATTTCATGAGAAAAAACGTTAGAATTCCCATTTTAGGCACTAGTAGAATATACCTACGCGCTTTGCGCTTAAGGCATGCAATATTATTATCTACGTTTTGTGCAACATATATACATATAACTGAAAACATTGTTCTTCGGAGTCTTCGAGTAAAAATATTGCATACCTCAGGCATGTATATATAATATGCATGTAATAGCTTTCTCATATTGAGTAAATAGGGTAGGGAGGGTATTTGCATACCATTGCAGTCATAACAAAACTTTTTAAAATTTTTGATATGTAAAATGTACCTATTTAACAATATGTACATAGTGTTGTAATTATTTTGTTTAAATTATTTTCTTTTACTTTTTAACAGGTCAACGACAATGCTCTTCCAGTCAAAGACCCGAGGCAATTAGAGAAAGATATTTTACATCTGGTGACCAATTTGCCATCTCCACAGCCTAAATCGCCTCAAACAGCTTTTTCAGATCACGAAGATAGTACTCCGTTTCATCTGTCTATAATTCCACCACAAAAAGAAAGAATCGTCAACGCTATAGAAAAAATATATAGTGTTATTAAAATATTTAGTAAGGAACCAAAATCTAAAATGCAACCTTACAAAGCTGTTAAAGAAAATGAACAGAGTAATGATGAAGATATTAGAAAAATATCAAATGAGATGGTGCCAACGTCTTCCACAACCTCACTAATATTAGAACGTTTATATTCGACACAAAGTGATTATGACCCTAACAGATATGGCAGTAATTTATATAATTTCGACCATTATGGCAGAGCTAGAAGTCCCACTACTTTTACGACTTCAATGATACCTGAAAAAATTTACACAACTTCAGTTTCTAGCAGTTCGTCAGTAATTACTTCAGGCATGGCACTCAACTCAGATAATATTGTAAACCCCTCTATAACTATGTATTCTAACGCTTTAGGATTGTCACCAATTTCTGATAGACATCGTATTATTCGACCTTCTCATGATTCAACGAAACTATTAGGAATGTCACAACAAAATCCTCAATTCCTGGGTTTAAATAACGATCCCTATACTGTTGAAACGTGTCTTTTGGATTACGAAAGTCCATTAGTAAATTACTTTTCTCCTATGAGTTGTCCGCCAACATCTCTTCCATCGACAATAACAGATCCTTCTTCAAAATTTGTAGCAGAGATTATTAACCCCAATTATGAAATGATGATTCCAACTGATACTTCAACACTAATAGATAGAAAATATCAGGACACGCATTCACTTTATGACACTGTGGTGCACGCTAACTGTCAACTTATGGAGAATTATGGGTCTGATGAACAAAATGACAATAATAATCGACCATTACTTGAAACTGTTACAAGTAATCAAATTCACTATTTGGAGGAAAACCCAATGATTTTCGCGTCCACAAATACAAGCTGTAGAAATGAATCTGTTCCTTTGGAAGCAAAGCGACTAACAGATGAAATTATAGGTTATACCAAAAGTAGTGTGGAACCATCTATTTCCTTGGCGCCCATTAGTTCTGACGTTTCAGAACCAAAGATAATGTCTTGTGGTACAAAACGGCCAAACGATTCGGAAGATATTGATGAGATCCCCAAAAAAAGACTGCTTTAGATATGACTGTTGATGCAACGGATTCATTAGAGAAATCCAGTAAGTCTATATACCTAGTAATTATATCTTTTTTGTTTTTACAATTTAATTACATCTTGTAAAATTGTGTGACTTAGTGGCTAAGGTTTTGACTAGCTCGGTTCATAGATTCACATTTGAACTTCTGGCAACATTTTAGCAAGATACACTATAGCTCTCCCCATATCTCTGACAATGTGCCAGCCTACACACGTATGTTAAGTTAACCTCTGTGTACAGTTACGAGTACACAGATTAGAAACACAAATTGTTAGTTTTTGGGTCTGGTTAAGATGTGATTGTTCTCGAGTTTTTAGCCCAATTATTCTATAATTATCAAACCAAAAAACGTCATCATATGATACTAAATTTATTTTTAAATTGTTTCAGTTTTGTGTGCCAAATATCTGAATAACGATGAGTTGACATATTCTACTTATAACGATGAGTTTACAGATTCTTCTTTAGAACAAGAACTAAATTCCGATTTACAGAATTAACGGTAAGTGTAATGCCTAATTATTTCATAATTAAATTAATCATCGATAAAAGCACATAACAATAAAATAATATATAATTACAATAAAAGATAACATCGAAGCATGTTATCAATGATTAGAGTATGTAGTAACCCTACTGCAAACTTTTTAAAAATGAAACGTAATACAGACAATTATTATGAAGGATGTAAAACGCGTGATTATATTTTTACTCGAAGTCTCCGAAGAACAATGTTTTCAGGTGTATGTATGTTGCACAAAGTTTAGATAACAATATTGCATGCCTTAAACGCAAAGTGCATAGGTATGAACACAGGCGCTAGTAGAACTACTAGCGCCTGTGTCAAGATTCCAACGTTTTGTCGCAATTAATCGTATCTAAAAATCATTTTGAACATATAAATGACATAAAAAGCACATTGTCCCTGTTCGGGCGTCACATTTTTGGAACGTAGTTGAACCATGCTACAGCTATATAAATGGAATAGTTGCAGCACGAATGGGTCGGCTCGACCACACTCTCACAGAGTAACAGCGTTAACACTGCTGTGTTTCGTATGGTGAGTGTAGAGAACCGGAGACCCTTTTTACTGGAAAAGAGGCATTCCATCTTAGTCCTCACGGGTGACAACTCATCTGCATTTTGATTCGCAAAGGAGGATAGATGTAGATGTTCATAGGCCACAGTAACCACTTAGCATCAGGTGGACTGTGTGCTCGTTTATCACCCTATCCTATAAAAAAAGAAGATAAATGATTGTTGAACCTATAATGTTTTTTTCGATTAATTGCTATTTTTACATAAAAAGTGGTTTTAGTGGATTATGATGTAGATTTATCAAGTCCGCATGGAGGGGTAAATACGATAACCTTTGAAAATATACATTTTTTAATATCTTTATCCATCATGGGGAAGCCATGGAATGTAAATGGCAGTTTAATTTGGTTTTGTTTAGTTATATTTTTTTTTCGGCTGAGAAATCCCGAAATTTTGGGTGTACTAAGCAGCCTTGTAATAATTTCTTTTTCCGAATTACACTTTGCCTCACAACTCACTCGCACTTCGGGCTCGGCCGCCACGCTGTCATGAATCGATTATTGTATCGTTTGCTTACAGCAATAATAGGCAGCAAAAATATCGATCATTGTAGAAATACAAAATATTCCAATTGACCATTATTATTTTTATAACTACAGATTTTTATTACAATATTATGTTTCGCTAAAAGTATGTAGGATACATCTTGGACTTTATGGAGTGACCTGAAGGTATAATTCGGTATTTGCTACTGGAACTCCTCGACGAATAGAACTAGGTGTGCCAATTTTGTGCTCGTTATGTTAGTTATGACGAGACATTACCCCCGGGCTTGACGGAGTGACCTGAAGGTGTACTTCGTTGAATGCTATTAGAAATCCTCTAAGAGTAGAACTAGATGTGCGAAATTTGGTTTCGTTTTTTTAATTATGGTGAAACCTTACCTCCTGACTTAACAGAGTGACTTGAAGGTGTACTTCGGTGAATACTACTGGAACTCCTCCAAGAGTAGAACTAGGTGTGCCGAGTTTCCCTCGTTTTGTTACTTATGATAAGACCTTACCTCCGGACTTGACAGAGTGACTTTAAGGTGTACTTCTGTGACTGCTACTGGAACTCCTTGACGAATAGAACTACAATTTACAAGTTTTTTTAAATTTTTTTAATGTTCATATGAGCATTATGTGTCGTGGACTTTTGTTTTCCAAGCTCTCTTTTAACTGAAATTTGACATAAAATTTTCGGAAAATTGGAAGTTTAGTAATAATTACGAGTATAAGATTTTTAGTGAAAACTTATGTGTAATTTAACTACCTTAAAATTTACGTTATACGTAATGTTATACGTAATTTTTTTAGTGCGCTTAAGGCATACACAGTTGGATTTACCAATAGCTTTTACTTTTATGTACTATTTGTAATCTCTTCTAAATGGGTTGGTCGTATATAGAAGTTCATAATGCCGTTAGATTTATTTTCATCTTCGGAGTCTTAGACTACTTTAAACAATAAGATATTACTGTAGTAAGATTGTAATGTCTAATATTCTGATATATAGTGTGGACCAGGTCATTTAATATTCAGTCACATTGCTTCGTCACAGTACCTTTACTACACAGACAATTTAATTTTACCCCCATTTCTCTTTAAGGTTTTAGGACACCATGTTTTTAAATTTGAGTGAAATATGATTAAAATTTAGTTTAAAACAACATACTTAGTCAGGTCATAAGTTCTGTCAAAAACTTTTTATAAAATTAATTATACACTTTTTAATAATTATATAGAAATTATATATGAAATGAAAGGTAATTTAATTTAGAATACAATTTTATTAACATAATTCAAAATACCTTCTCCTATTTTGAATACATGCCCTTAATCGACGCGGCCAATCATCAATCGCAGCACGCACCACATTCATATCTATTTCTGCCGCTACTATAGCCAAAGATGCTCGGAGAGATTCCAAATTCTGATGAAGTTTAGCGCAGACTTTCTCCTCCAAATGTTGCCATATCTAATAATCCAGTGAGCTTAAATCTGGACTAGAAGAGGGCCAGTTCATGTCCGATAAAGACAATTCCATGGGCGGTCAACCAGTTTTGTGTATTTCGTGCCCTATGAGCTTGTGCAGAGTCCTGTTGGAATATCCAATGTCTGTTTTTGAACATTGTTTGAGAAACAGGTCCCGCTATGTTTGTTGGGACAGTATTTTGGTACACCTCGACACTCGTTTTTACACCTTTTTCACAGAAAAACACCTCAGTTAAGCCTGAATATGAGACTCCAAGCCAAACTATGAGTGACGAAGGATAATGTACTCGTTGAACCCTCTGAATACGCGTGCTGGTTTCTTCACTGCTGTGGGTATACATCTTATCATTTTGTTTATTATAACTTTCTTCGATGTTAAAATTTTTTTCACCCGAAAACAAAATTTCGCGGTATTTTTTCCCGCGTACCGTGCGTACCAAAGTGTACCGTGCCGTAACAAAGCGCGGGATCTATCCAGCCTAATTTTTTTCACACGATCGTTCAAAAATGTCCGGTCTTTTTACGATAAGCTCGTAGTCCTAGGTCTTCATTGATCACTCTTTTGACCGTAGTTCTGCTTAGGCCCATCTGAAAATCTAACATTTTTTTTGTTTACGAACAAGATTTCGTTGGATTCGCGCCTTCACTGCTTTGATGATCGCGGGTGTCCTAACTGTACGAATACAGTCGGTCCTCTTATGATCTTCAAAGCTTGAATGTTCAATGAATCGTTCGATAGTGCGATAAACAAATCGTAGGGTTATTTTCAATTTTTGTAGAATATTGAACATCTCCTTTGGCGCGTAACCATAGCGGTGCAACGCGATAACCGCTAATCTATCTTCTTTAAACGACCAATCCATATTTGAAAATAAATGAAAATTAATGTCTTTTTTATTTTCAGCAAGCGGAAACGTTATATTTTTAAAATTGGTGAAGTTCATCTAGGCAGTATTAAAATTTTTTAAATAATTAGGTTTTGACAGAACTTATGACTCGACTAATTATTTGCAATAAGACGTCGCCTTAAATTATTTTCAAATGAGCTAGCAGTCAACCTAATACTCACTCACATGACTACTGCAGCGGTGAACACTTACAATGAGGGATAAACTGATAAAAGGAGCACCATTGCATAATAAAGTTCTTAAGTCTGTACGGTGATAGTTGATAAAAAGCGTGATTTCTAAATTCATTACAAAGTACCACCCTAAATTATTTTTGCTGGTAGATAGCCGGCGCCACAGTATAAATATGAACACTGTGGAAACTAAGCCTAGTTGAGGACATAATTATATATCTACGCTTCATTGAAGTTTTTGAAGCATTGAAGGTTGTAACTTTTAATGTTTTTGATATTGTTTTTTTACACATTTGTTCTGTAGTAATCTATCAATCGAATTTAAATACCTAGCTTACAAATACAATTTAAAAAGGTAATCTCATGGCGTCGGGTAATCTCAGCAAAAGACGATAGTTTAAACACGGAAAACAATTTAATATTAACACACAACAACTTGTAGAACTATAGATCTTTGCTCATCAAATCATCTCGTGCAATCAAGCGAAGCCATTGGGAATGTCTGAAAAAGATAACAAAATATTATCTTACTCATTCTCATCAGAAGTGGTATAGGCGTAGCAATCTGTTTAATAAACAAAAAGTCCAAGCTGGTGGCCAATTTTACAACTCTGGAGGAAGGTAAGAAACAACTTTTGTAAAAAACTGCTGTCCTATTTTATTTACACTTTGACAGTACTATTTATTCAAAAACTTTATTGCGACCCTTTAGAAAAAAAAGATACAAAGAGCGGACATAATGCCTAAAGGCATTCTCTACCAGTTAACTGTTTTTTTTTCACCGTTTTCGTTATTTGAGTCAATGTATCAGTACCTCTAAACAGCTTTAAGCAGCCGCCATCTTGGATTTACATTTCGATCGCACTATCGGCTTCAACACCCTCGAAAACCATGAAAATGACACCCATGACAAAAATATGATATCTATTGCAGCCTCCATCTTGGATTTACATTTAGACAGCACTATAGTCTTCAATACACTCAAAAACTATGAAAATGACACCCATGACGAAAAAATTGATACCTATTGCAGCCGCCATCTTGGATTTACATTTCGACAGCACTATCGGCTTCAACACCGTCGAAAACCATGAAAATGACACCCATGACAAAAAAATTGTTACCTTTTGCAGCCGCCATCTTGGATTTACTTTTTGTTAACACTATTGCACTATCAGCTTTAAATAGCCTCAAAACCGCCACGTTCTGGATTTACAAATAAGTTCACGAATTCATTATGAACGATCACACGGACTTATAATTCGATAACAATTATAACAATAACTATAAAAATCATTCTTACCTTTCAAAATCAGCAGGAAGCTTAAAATACGATCGCTCCAGTTTTAATGAAGCCGAGTTCAAACAGCCGTTTACTGCGCAGTACGTTCATTGCATTTTTAAAGTCTTGACGCGACACTCGCTACTGAGAGCACCGCGACGAGCGCTTAGGAGTGTCGTCGTTGCGCATGTTTGTGTGAGTGTGTCGTTTCGAGCGTCTGTAGGGAGTTTCCGTACTGTTCCTACTATAATTTTTACTGTGCCGGCGGGCCGGCCGCTCTTCCGCCCGGCCTCGATCTTAACAACAGCCGTGAGCTTCGTACCTTATCGAGATCCTTACTCTGTGGTACCACAAAACTCAGTGTTTGCAACGATAAACGAAGCCTGTCATAAATTGCGATAATTAAGCGACAGACGCTATTTGCAAGACATTTTCTTAAAATTTATCAACTCTCGCCGAATAGACTTATACCATTTAAATATTCAAATCATGTATTAGTCAGTTTAATTCCAACATCCACATACCAGTACACAGTACTCTCCTACGAACTGCTTAAGAAAGCCAATTGAATTGTATTGTTTGACAATAAATATATTATTTATGTGATCATTAAATAGATCTTTTTCTAAAATTGAAAAAAGAATTATGAGTATCCTTCAACTGATTTATTATTTGGATATATGGTGGCGAAGTATTATATACATATTACTTCATTTTAATTTCCTCTCGTAAGAACGAGGAAATAGAAAGGCGACTGTGGGTAATACTAGAAAAATATTTTGGCTCGTTAACTCTAGACTTAAAATACCTAGGCCGGCAAGGTGCAGCATTGTCGAAGGTGCTAGATATCCGGTAGCGTGATCGTCAATCCATTTGTCAAGCGTGACGATTACAGCAAATCTTTCTTACAACGAGAGGACCATTTCCAGCAGTAAGCTTATACAGGCTGATGAAGAAAGAAGAAAATGCATATTAGTATTTTAAATAATATTTTTCTCTTCTTCTTTTTGTAGCAAAATGAGGAGGAAAAGAAGAGAAGAGAAGAAAACTTGGAGTTTCGAGGAGAGATTTACTCATTAATAACTGAATTTGGTACTGTTTTTTAATCGATTATAAGAAACTGGAAAGTTTTCCCAAGGTGGATTATTATTTCTACCATACAATATGAATTAACAAATAAAATCATTCAATCTCATAATAAACTAATATATAAAAATAGTTCTTGTTTGTTCGTATTTTATGCGTTACTTATACCGTTCGTTAGATGTTATCGGTAAAACTTTGTCAACTTATTGTATTATCATTCCCAATTAAACAATACAACTCTTCTAAATTTAGAATAATGTTTTCACAATTATTTCTTCCGCGGCTGCAATGCACCCGGTATTAACTAGTTTATAACATAAATAAATGCAACATGCTTAATTTAGCATGTGGTAATACTTAATAAATGTTTTAATGCATAAGGCCAAGAACTCACGGAGCTACACTTAAACGCAACCGCGTAGGTTGCGATTTAATATAAAAACTCACAAGGCCGCTGTTTTGAGGTGTGGAGGGATCACAAGTATTCCCGTGTGGTGTATAAGTTAGTTAAAAGTTTACAGCTTATATACGTCCCACTGCTGAGCACAGGCTTCCTCACACTTCTGAGAGGGTTTTAGGGCAAGGAAGGGTCCGCTGCGCTGCCCCAATGCGTGTTGGCGGACTTCACATGTCTTCGAAATATTTTTTCTATTTCTCAGACATGCAGCTTGCCTCACGATGTTTTTCTTTCACCGCCAAGCACGTGGTAAATAAGCATTTAAAATTGCCGGCGGGGATCTTACCCGGGTTGAGATGATTCGAGCTGATCGGCTTAATATATTAGTATAGAGCGTACGCGCCAAAGGCCACTACCCGTTCTCACAGGTATCAAACGCCGTAAGTGTGTTTAGAAATTATTAATAATCCATAAATGCAAAATTTATGCATTCTATTTTTCTGAAATGTTTTTGCACAAGTATCTACTTCAAAATTAAAAAAAAAGCTCTAAATACATAGAACTTTTTAACACTCTCTAAATGTTTATATATTTTAATTATTATTTTGATATTTAAATTATAATATAAGCTTAGGTTGTTGGGAGTGACGTATCAAATTAAAAACATTAACATAAAAGCACTATTTGAGAGATTGTATAAGTCAAAAATGTATTCTAAGTTGTGACCAAATTCAGAATAAATTGGAATTATATAACAACTGATAAAAAGCCTGAGGTACATCAATGTTTTTATTTATAAATACACTTATGTATAAGCTTAGCTCTTATCGATTATATGTTTTATTTCAAAGCTATTACAAGTAAGCTCGTAGATATTAGAAACTTGATTTACCTTTGTTATATGTAACAATTAAAATAGTTCTACGTTAAATACTATTTAAGCAGTACCAAAGACTACTATTTTACTGGGTTCATTTGGTTCTTCATGTTTCCTTTGTTTTTACAAAAGACTAGTCACCATTTAAAATACGTATAACTTAAATTATGCCAAAAGGTTTTGTTATCTATACATATAATAAAAATGTAAATTGCAGATGTCTGTACATTTCATAAACTTATAACAGAAGTTATTAAGAGGAACTAAAAATAAGTAATTAAACACATTTCTATCATTTTTAGAATTGTCTGTCTGTCTGTCTGTCTGTCCGTCTGTCTGTCTGTTTGTTTGTTAACGTATCACGTATAAAGTACTAACTTATATCATAAGAATCGGTAAGGAAATTATTAAGTGTATCTTCGGGTTACGTTTAGTCTTTACTTCATTAAAATCAGTTCATTCTATCAAAAGTTATGATAAATATTCTGAAGTATGTGTACGAAGTAGGTACAAATTTGTTCAATGGTGGCGTTGTTTGAGTCATCAAGTACATTTTAAACTAATACCATTGAGTTATATGTACTACGTACTAGAGAAGCCATTCCAAACAAAAATTGTGTCCTACTCTATGTCTTCGCGCATGCGCGGTACTAGTAGTCGCGCATGAGCGAAGACTTTAATTTGATATAAAATAAGATATTGATATAAAATAAATATAAGAATTTATTATAAAATATCTTCATTTAATCTAAACAAACATATTTCTAAATAAAATGTAATAATAATTATTTTATGGAATAAACAAATCTTCAATTTACACAATATTTAGTTTGTATGGACTGTAGGGACTGCACTACAGTTCAGTTGAACATAGTCAATGTTCGGAATGGCTTCTCTAGTACGTAGTACATATAACTCAATGACTAATACCATATGAGAAATCATAATTAAATGATGTAAAATAGTGTTCTATAATGATATAATTATATCTTTAACGCAGTAAACAAAAGTATTAAAGAACGTAATAAATATATTACAAAAACCTTATTATCTAAAAAATCTAAAGTATAATAGTTAAACAATTTATCGATAGATGGCGGTGTTGTACAAAAGGGTAGTTTGTGGTTTTTTCCTGTAGATGAGTTTTCATATTTCCTGTTAATCTTTATATTACTTGCTGCACTACTGCGTGTTGACAAACTTATTTATTCTTTACCGCCGAGTACTCTATGTGGTAAATCAAGTTCTTTTTTTGTTTACTATGCAGGCACTGGTTTATAAGTTCTTTTATGTTATTGTTTTTAATGTATCAATCCCTTTAATTAATCTCTTATTTTTGGAATTGATGATAACAGCGCCATCTCAATTTAAATCTATACATACAATGAAAATGGTCATAACATGCCTATTTCTGTACATTGTATAGTATATTTGCGACTAAAATCATTATGGGGACTGAAAATCATAAATAAGTACATTTTTATAATTTTTAGATTTGTCTGTCTCGGTCTGTCTGTTTGTTTATGAACGCATCAAGTTTTGAGTAAACGTCTTTTTTTTTTTAAAGAAATCGTTAAGAAAATATAGGTAATCAAAATTTTCGAGTTCATTTAATCTTTGTTTTATTAACATTGGTTAAGGTGGAAATTCAGGGTGGCCCGCGAAATTCAAATTTTCTTGCGTTTTTTGGAATTTGCAGGTCAGGTTGTATATTTAACAAAATATGATTCGCGACCGTAGCGATTATGTGTTTACAGAATTATTATCATTAAAATCACCAATACAACGCTGTAAGTTCATATTAGCCATAAGTTCTTATTTTTTGGAAAAACTCATTCAAATGCTAAAATTTCAAATTATTTTGAAATGTAGGTTCGAATTTGTCGTGTGTAAAAAAATGTTCCATTATAATATATTTATACCTACTTAAAAGATAGTAAACAAACAAAATATGTTTTCCTTAAATTAAAAAAAGGATGTTTTCTCACAGGGAACGTAATAGATAGCGCTAAAAGTAGCAAAATTACAACAAAATGTCGTGATATCGTTTTTATACCTAGAATCCCTCTAATACCAAATAACTTTCCTTTTAATTTTAAGCGTGTTCAGTTCCCAGTCAGTGTGTAACGCGATGAGCGTAATTAAAGCGCAAGGTCAAACTTTACGCGTTGCAGGAGTGCACCTCAGTACTATTTTGCACATGGCCAACTTTATGTTGCTTTTTTCCGCGTTAGTAGCCCCCGTAATCTTTTTGTGTACACCCCGGCAAAGTCTACTTCTAACATCGTTTACACAGAAGCTCTATCATAAACGACTTGGAATTTTGTTGATAACGATTTATTTTGTTACCACTTATTGATACAGTAATGATATAAATCGTTTGATATTTTCTTACCTAAACGACAAATTCTTTAAGTAAAACCTATATACGCGAGCTACGCCGCGGGCACAGCTAGTTAAGAATATAACTAGGTAAATCACCCTCATCTTTTTTATAAAAAGCTGACGCGTTTATTAATTTTATGTTCAAGTTATGTGCCATATGTTTAATAGTAACATTGTCCTACGTGTACATTTTTAAAATTGTATAAAGTAGCCCAGTCCATTATATTTATATTTTTATATGTGGTAAGACTGAATATTTTTATTTGTTGGAATTATAAATATAGGAATCTAGGATATTTAATTTGCAGCATTTCAGTAATTTCCGTTTTAGGCCATTTAGTTTTGTACTTATTGTTACCATTGATTTGTTATTATTTTTTAATACTCGAATATAATTAATCTACAACTTACAGTTGACTTGATGGTAAGTGGCTGCTGTAGCCCATATACACCTGCAATCAACTTGCAAATGCCAAATGCCCCACAGCCTAAACTGGTATACTGGTTCTCTAGACCCTTCAGACCCAGACCACGACAGAGCAAGCACTGCTGCTTGGCGACAGGAACAGTTAGGTACGTACTCAGAAGGGCTCTCGGAAAAGTAGTCCTACCACCGTATTCGTACTGAAGTGTCATTAAATATTAATATAGTAGAGTACCGAGCGTTAATTAAGACTATTTTATTGTTTTAAATGCGAGATGTTATATTTTAGAATAAACGGAGCTGAGTCTTGGCATTTGTTTTTCATTAAATTAGTTTGATATTTTTAATAATTTGATAAAATTAAAAACATTTTATCTACGTGACTGCATGTATCTATTGATTGTGGCGTATTTTTATTTATAGTTTTGAATTTTTATATTTGTTTTCTTGTTCTTTGATTTTTGATGAAGCTCAGTTAGGGTAAAGGTAAAAATTACCTATGTAATTACTATGTTGTAAGTTTAGATAATAAGACGTAAGAGAGTTTCGAACAATATTATGTATGTAATATGCAGAAATAGATCTGCGTTAAAAATCAATCAATGTAATAATTTACGTCCAGATTTGTAATGGAGATTGCTAGGTGTTTATTTGTTACTAGTATTAAGCTAATCGTACAAAAAATTTATGTTCAATATTTATCTTTGGCCTGTGTAACATGGCTGATTTTTGTATCTTATTTTAAATTCACGTTTGTCTTTAATAAAAGTCGTAAGAAACTTTTTTTTTATTTGCTACAAGCACAGCTGTAAATTTTAAGTTACCCCAACCAGAACTAATACACTTGCATTTGATTATTTCATAGAATATACACAAACTTCCTTATTTAGTTTTATAAATAAATTATGTACAATCATTTTATCACACTTGATTGGCGAATTTCAACCATTTTAATCATAAAAGGGAACGTTATGTTGTTTGGCGTTCGAGACCATTAAAAATGCCGACTGAATTAACAAAATATACACTTTAATTACAGAACACTAATTACAACTTAAAACAGGCTAATAACAAAACACAATAGTACTACTGATCACTTTAGTTCGCAGTTGAGACTAGTTAGAGTTCGCAGACTAGGTGTCGATAGTTCTAGAAAATTCTTCCAAGCGCGCTCGGCAGATTTTCGTGGAGCCATTCACACGTTTGCGTGTGTCATTCTGCATTGGTAGCTAGATGATGATGGACGTTAATTTATAATAATATTTATCATTAGGTAAGGTACTCTGAAATCGCAACTAAACATGTATTATTTAATGCAGTTAGGCAGGTTACTTACTCTGGTTTTATTTTTAAGTTGCTCGTGTTTGGGGTTCCATATAACTGATTCATTGTGATAAGAATCAATGAACCTAAATATTTCCTCCTTATTCCATGTCGCCATGTTCGTTAAACAATTTTATTAAGCCGACACTATAGTCTACTCCGACGCGTAACTATGAACTGAACACTCGGCCAACGTGTGATCGCTGCTTACGGCTTGCGCCAAAATTCTTTGATTTGTGCACGGAAAACCGACAGTATACGGCTTGTGTCGAGCGAGTGTTGGCCGCAAACGCCAAATAGACACAAAACAGACCAGTACACGTTGGACGAACGCGCTCGCAGACTGCTACCTTTAGATTTATTACAAACTGACTATAGATTGCAAATGCAAAAGAGTAAAAACATAGTGTACGCGTATGCTAGAGCGAGAAGAATAGGCGAGACTGTTCACGTAAGTAGGAATTCGCTCCTGATCAGCATAGGATCTTTTCTTTCGTATAGGTTCTTAACTATTGTATGAATTTCAGTGTCCACCTCTGTACTACCAGCCATTCTTAATCCGAGTAGAAATTTTAATCGTTCCTCACACTTTTTGGATTCTCGATCTGGCTTTTTTGATCTTGCTCCATTTCTAATACCACTTCATTCGGAATTTCAAATACAACTAGTTCACTAATAATATAACAACAAATTATGAAGGCTAATTCACTTCATCGTTACAATGCAAGGTGGTACAAAACAAAAGCAATTACTTTAGTAATACTAATCGATGTTGGTCTGAAACTATGTTTTTTTCTTTTCCTCGAACCCAAAAGTAGCTTAAATTAAAAGATGATGTTTTTATTTTTTTATTTTATTGAAAATCAAACAATCACTTCGTTTTAAAACACCATTTCTTAATATATAAAACAATTTTAACGCACACATTTTCTTATGAGTGAAATAGTTATACAGTAAAGTATCTTTACAATATAAGTTCATAAAGAGTACTTAAATTGCGAGATCCTAAGCAATTTATATTTAGGATAGTATTATTTTCATTACAAAGATCTTGTGCCCATTTTATTTTTTCACATCCTTTTAAAAATCCTTTTATCTTTCAAATATGTCTTGATAATTCTGTGAAACTCTATAATCAACAAAGCCCTCACTGTTTCGATACCCTCTGTGCTTTTCTATCCAGCAAATTTGTTTTTTCTCTTCACGAGATTTCACTATCTGAACGGGTAAGGAGGTTTAATTAGGAATATTTTGGTGCACTCTAGAGTGGCTATAGCAAATTCTTTTTACTATAAATTCATTTTTGCTATTTTTGAATCTTTTTGGTGTAATACAATGTACTGAAATTGATAGTAGTAAATTTTTCTAAATTGTTAAGTTACTATTATAGATAGATATTATTCAATGTTTAACTCTGCTCTAGGTAGATTTACCAATAAATAGAACGCCTTACTTGCTGTCGAATAACTTCTTTATTACATTGTCTACAATTATTCACATTTTAATTACAATAGGCTTAATAATAAATCCATTTAGTAAAAGTAGAAACTAAAAATAGCTAGTAATATACTTGGAAAAGAAACTGAAATTATAGATCTTTGTAACCATGACAACCTATTAACACGAATAGAATCAATTTTAGATTCTGTTCATGATTCTATTTATAGACTTAGAATATACTGGCGTATAGACGACCTGACAGCCCGAAAACGCATGATAATGATTTGTCATTATGTGCGTCAGCTTAGTGATGTACATTTTACTTACAAGGACCATCGAAAAATGATTGTTAAGATAGCGGTAAAAATATTTAAAAAAATAGTTTAGTTAACTAATTTTTTACCATGATAATTCTAAAATAATTAAAAAATATGCATATTACATGTTCCTAGGAATAAACTGAACCCATTTGCTTTTTGTTGGATTTTAATTCGAATGTAAAAAAAATCCCATGATACTCTACCGATAAACTTAAAAAACTCCCCAAGAATCAGATCGGAAAGTTGTATTTTCGAGCTATGATATTTGAAGAAAAATATTCACTGCCATGGACAGTTTTCCCGGCATTTCTTCTTTTTTAAATATCGTTAATATAAATAAGTAGATACTTAACTAAGTATATACCTATTTATATTTTATATATTATATAAAATGTTTTAATGGGAAAATAAAAATCGGGAACACGGAGTACATACAATGACTGTGTGGCGGCGCTGTCGTTGCGCCATCAGCGAAACACATCAAAGCCTAAATCGCGCTAACAAAGTTTCGAAGTTAAAGCAGTACCTATATATAGAATAGCTCCGAACTACAACTCAGAGCGTTGGCCGCTCCCCGGGCAGAACACCTTGCCCGGCGGGAGATCTCCCCTTTTCCTTCCACTCGTCATAACTGCTTTACTGGTCATATAAGTATTAATTTTGATAATTACAAACATTTAACAATAATTAAATAAGCTTACTATCAACAATATATAAACTCTTTTCATCAATCATCCTAAAAAGAATAGCACCAGATATTGACAATAATCAGCTAATAGAACAAGCGGGCTTCCGGCCGCACTACTCAACAATAGACCACATTCACACAATGGAACAAATAATCGAGAAATATAAAGAATTCAAAAAAACACTCAACATAGCTTTTGTGGATTATTCCAAAGCATTCGACAGTATAGTACACCCACCTATACGGACTGCTCTAAGAAATAATGATGTAAACAAAAAGTATGTAAATATCATAAAAAACATCTACTCTAAAAATGTAAGTAGAGTAAAACTGGAAAGACAAGGGGAAGAATTCACAATTGGTAAAGGGGTGCGGCAGGGCGACCCGTTGTCTCCAAAGCTATACATAGCTGTACTTGAAGACATTTTGAAAAACATTAATTGCGAAAATAAAGGCATATGGATACTCAATAATAAATTAACACACCTAAGGTTTACAGATGACATTGTTCTTTTTAGTGAATCAGCGACAGATTTAGAAGCAATGCTACAAAGATTAAACTTTGAAAGCAAAGAAAATCGGTCTACACATGAACGCATCAAAAACTAAAATAATGTCAAACAGTCAAAAGAAAACAATCAAAGTAGAGCAAGAACCGACAGAATTTACAAATGAATGTGTGTACTTAGGTAAATTGGTGTCCTTTGATGAAAATAGTAACGAAAACGAAATAGACAGACGAATAAGTACAGCATGGAAGAAATACTGGGCCCAAAAAGAAATGCTAAAAGGGAACTATAGTCTTAATATAAAAAAAGACTATAATGGATTCTTGCATTCTCCCAAACTTAATTTACGCTAGCCAGAACTGGGTCTTCACCGAAAAAGTAAAAAAACAAAATTTCATCTTGTCAACATGCAATGGAACGTAGTATACTGAAACTGAAGAAAATACAAAAAACGAGAAATGCAGACATCCGCATGAAAACAAAATAAACAGATGCTCTTAATTTTAGTTTGAAACAGAAATGGAACTGGGCAGGGCACTTGTCGAGATACAAAGATAAGAGATGGACTTACCAAACAACTAAATGGTTGGGCCCAAGAGGCAAAAGAAACGTGGGAAGACAGAAGAAAAGATGGTCCGATGACATAATAAACACAGCAGGAAGAAGTTGGATGCATGCGGCCAAAGACAGGGAAAGATGGAAAAGCATGGAGGAGGCTTTTACCCACAGGGGGGCCACATAACAAAAAAAATGGGAAGGAAATTATTATAATTAGATTTAATATATTTGAAACAATTGTTAAGTGGAAATAAAGCTGTAAAAAAAAACAATAATTAAATAAATTATACAAGTTTATTTTAACATTCGACTTAAATATGAATGTAAACTTAATAATTCAAGCAACGAAACTTGAAGAAATCAGTTAAATAACATTGCTCTGTTTAAAGGCCAATATGTTTATAAGGCTTCATCATGCTTCATGTTTATATTCGTTCATCTGTCGCTTAAAACTATACAGTAATAATAAAATTATTATTATTTTAGCTGCATGAATTTTAAAAACATAAAGCTCTTAACAGAGTAAAGTGCACCAAGTGTCTGAGGATATGGATGTACCCTCTAACTCAATATCGGTATGTTAAGAAAATGTTCACTCATTCATAGACTGAACGCGGCAAGTACAACTTGATCTAGCATATCTATTGGTCCGCGCAGCTATTCCTTAACCACAAGTTCCTCTTCTCTACAATTAACGCTGTAGGCGATGAACCACATTATTTAAGCCCTCAGCACAACGTCATCGGCCATCAAGCATGAATCAGGCATCGAGCGTAGAGAGTATCAAATACTATGGAATTTATACTATCGCGTCCCATGCGCGGGCGTCTAGTGAAGCATTACTAAATATCTATATCTAACTACGCTAAAAGTTTATCATTGTGACTTAGAAATATAATCCGAACTCCGCTCAGCCTCTTGAGGAAAATAGCGTGATGCTATGGATATTATAGTGGTTTGATCGTGAGGCTGTGCGGTTAGTTAAGTAAGGTTATACATATATTTTGGTTAATAAATAGATACTTATACTAGAATTATTTTGTCCATATAGTTTGAGTCATAAATCATCGGAGTACTTCGCTCTCTCTCCCACCCACGGGCTTTAGGGGCGATCATAGTGATGCGCATTATTGTTGTCGATAGACGTTATCGATAGTCTGTTTAGTATTGTCATTATGTGGGTTAAGGATAAAAATAAAAAAAAAATAGATAAAAAAACGTATTTCTTAAAATAGGAATAATAATAATTTAAAATAAATTATTAATTAAGTATCTATGTATTAAATAAAACTATAAGTACAAATATTTGGAATGTAACAAGTAAAATTAAAAATAAATTTAAAAGTAAAACTTATTTACATTATTATGTAAATATTATAATTAATAAATATTTATTAAATAAATATAAAAATCATTTGTTGTTACCGATAATGGCGTTGCGCCCGCGCAACATGCTCACTGCCCTAGCCGGGCTGAGGCCAAGCTATAATTTATGACCCCAACTGCACGGAGAAAATAATTTTACTATAGTTGCCTTAAAGAGGATAATCTCAAATTTTTTTTATATTTAATGTAGAGTCACCCGGGGCAAGTGTGACATAAATTAATTAAAACGAAAATGAACATTTAAATACTTCTACCCTGTAAGGGTTTAACGTAGATAATTCCGTTTCAAAACATCAATTATTAAGTGGTTGTTTGTTTGATTAAACATTTTAATATCTATACGTAGCATTTTGTAATATGAGGCAGTTAAAACTAATTAAGGTGGAAGACTGTCACACTTGCCCCATTGATGGGGCAAGTGTGACAGCACGCTTCTTTTTGTAGTTACTTTATTATTATCTGTAATTTTCGAGAAAATTGATGAGATGATACTAATGTTAATATATTTTATGAACTATTAGAACGATTTGAACGTCCATTTTTATATAACAATGGATTTTTCCCCGTTTGGGGTAAGTGTGACAGTTTTTGACCGATATAGTGATGTGCCTAAATGGATTTATGTATCACTTGCCCTAAATGTTTTTGAAAGAGTAATAAAAACAATGCTAAGTGAAAAATAACTTTAAATCAGAAACCTTAACAATCAATAATAAAGTAATATAATATTTGGTATGTACTTGTATTATACAATTTCTGTTGTATAAAAACATTATTAATAAATATATTATTTACTTAAAAGATTTTTTAAATGTCGATCGCAGCTTCAATATTGGTAATGTATGGATATCAGATTGTATCGTAAGAATGTGCGTTGATTTTTCCTTTTTGCTTCTAAAAATTTTGTTTTTTTCTCGACAGAATTGTTTACTTGAACTCTTCCAGAATCGCTGTCACTGATAATGTCTACTATATAAGAGCCTAAATGCGTACTCCAAACCAAAACCATACCGTTCCATGGTGTGGAATACTGCAGCCATATTTTTTTCCAAGTCTGAGTTTAACGCTGTTGACCTACCATGAGTGTTCTATTTCACACCTCGATCACCATTTACGTGTGCGATTATGGTTGTTCTAGGGACACCGTAAGCCTTGACTGCCTTAAACGGTGTCATATGTTGCTCCCGTACAGCTTTTCTGAAATTCTGAATTTCTCGAGAGTTCTCGAGAGAGATTTATCACATTTTTACCATCTAAATCAAACATAATAAACATCATTGATGCTTTTTCTATAATTAGTTTTAGGCTAAAAGCATACCCCATGAACTGATATGTTCACCCTTTTGACCCCCCATCCCTCCATATCTAAAAACCATCAGTTTTTTTATTTGTTTTATATACATGTATTTTAAATTTAATTAAAATCAGATAAGTCTACAAAACATACCTCACTGTACATACAAAACCGTATCACGGTACGTACAAAAATATATATACATACAAACACAAGTACAAATTAACATACAAACAAAAATTCGTAAAATGTGACTCTGAGATCTCACACGCTTCGCTCGCTGGTTTATTAAGTATAAATATAAAAGTAAATACTTAAATATAAATACATAGAAGAACACAGGTAAATAGCACCATCGTTTTTTGAAAGTCGGTTAAAAAAATAGGCTGTCCCATCACTAGTTATGATATTCTCATACAAGATGACCGGGGTAAGCGTAACACTGTCACACTTACCCCAATGTTAGGTATTACGTGACCAAGTATAACTGTATCCGTATTTCAAGGAATAGTCGATTTCAGGTCTCAGAAACATATTACACTATAAATATCAATATTATTCTTTATCACTCACCTTGTATCTTATTTAAAATAACTGAAAGACGTATCGAAAAACTTAAAAATTTTGGCTCTTAAAATTGCGCGGGCTTTCGCTAGTTGAGTAGTTTTAAAAAAATGATCTCTGTCGATAAAATAGTTTAATTTATATACTTAACTGTCGGTATAGTCAATAGCGTAAAAGTTTCTGCGTTGTTCAATAGATGGCATTTAACCAAAAACCGCATTTATGCCGCATAATTTGCATTTGTTACACTTGCCCCACTGTCACACTTGCCCCAGTCTACCTTACTACAGTTTTATAATGTACATAAATCTGTCTCGATTTTTATACAAAGTTTTGAAAGTTAAATTTTTAAAGTCTTATTAGGACAATGTTATACTTACTTACAAATAATATAGAAATGACTCCTTTTTAATAAGAATGTTTTTATACTACTTTTCTTTTCTATTTATCGAGAAAATGTTTGCTGCAAAAAAGAGTTCTTCTTTGGATTCTAAGCAACCCGTCTACTTAAGCTTAACCATTTTTTTTCTTATTATAGTATCTGCAGGGAATCTATTTTAAAAACGGTAAAATAAAATTACATTTTAGAATGCAAGCCGAGGATTTATTTTCTTGTTCTATATATCATATTATGTACTAGCTGTTCCCCGCGACTTCGCCCGCGTGTAATTTAGGTTATTTCTTTTTTGCGCGGAACCCTAATTCTTTTTTAAAACAAATGTAGCTTTAGTTACTCCTTATAATATTCCATCAAAATCGGTCCAGCCGTTTCGGAAAGATAAACAATATGTGCAATTGGATCACCAGTTTCTTTGCAGATCGGAGCATCAAGGTCGTTGTAGACGGTGCATGCTC
Organism: Parnassius glacialis; assembly: GCA_033319125.1. Taxonomy (NCBI): domain Eukaryota; kingdom Metazoa; phylum Arthropoda; class Insecta; order Lepidoptera; family Papilionidae; genus Parnassius; species Parnassius glacialis. The sequence goes on along the minus strand of JAVANC010000004.1, from coordinate 11,597,787 downwards.
CGACTACAAGCCTATTAACGCTTATGTTCCACAAGGCTGTGTGCTATCTCCAACGCTATTTCTTCTGCATATCAATGATATTTTGCTAACTGGTTACATTCATTGCTATGCGGATGAAAGCACTGGTGATGCTCTATACACCGGCCGTGCCAATATTTCTCGGGAAAACGTCGCCGAGTACCGGAACAAATTTATGTCTAATGTCGAGTCTTTGCTAAACAAAGTCTCGGATTGGTGGCGACTAAATCTAGTCCAGTTTAATCCTCAGAAGACACAAGTTTGCGCGTTTACCGCTAAAAAGAACCCCTTTGTCGTGTCTCCTCAGTTTCAAGGCACTCCCCTTCTTGCCTCAGCCAGTATCGGAATCCTCGGAGTCGACATATCGAGTGACGTGCAGTTTCGTGGTCACTTGGAAGAGAAAGCCAAATTGGCCTCTAAAAAGCTTGGCGTGCTCAGCAGAGCGGGACAATATTTCATGCCGGCACACAGCCTGCACCTTTACAACGCGCAGGTTCGGCCTCACATGGAATACTTTTCCCATCTCTAGGCAGGGGCTCCCCAGTGCCAGCTCCTTTCACTTGACCGCATCCAACGCAGAGCGGTTCGAATCGTCAACGACTGAGTCCTTTTCGATCGGCTTGATTCATTGGAACTGCGAAGAGATGTTGCACCCCTTTGCATTTTTTTTCGCATTTACCACGGGGAGTGTTCTGAGGAATTGTTCGGATTAATCCCAGCCGCCAAATTTCACGAACGCACATCGCGGTAGAACTCCCGTTACCATCCACACCATCTGGATGATTGACGGTCCACCACTGTGTGTTTTAGAAGATGTTTTCTTCCTCGCAAGACTTCCTTGTGGAATCGATTACCATCAGCGATGTTTCCGGACCGAAACGACTTAGGGACCTTCAAGAAAAGAGCCTACTCCTTTTTAAAAGGCCTTGCAGGTGTTGCAGTTGTTTATGGGCGGCGGTAGTTACTTACCATCAGGTGAGCCGCATGCTCAATTGCCCCCTCTCCTATAAAAAAACAGACAGACGGACAGACAGACAGACAAAAATTTTAAAAATTGTATTTTTGCTATAAGTGCCATATATACTTTTATATGCATAGAGTGAAAATCTGTTATTTTGACGTTACAAACAGACACCCTAATTTTATTTATTTGTATAGATTTATTATAAACATTCAAGATAAATATTGATATAGTTGAGTCAATCCCTAGCGTACATGTAAAATATTTTGTATAAAAATGTATTTACCAAATCACGCATATTATCAACAACGTGACTTTTTTCTTTGTAAAATATCAAAATTAACAAAATAATTGAAAACATTCTATATTTTAAACAGTAAGTATATAACATAATTTTTAACCAGAAATAAACGCGTCATAAGATTGACAAAGTGTTGAGAATTTACATTACATTACAGAATTAGAGATCGGTTTAGATTTTTTAATGAATATCTCCGCTCCGCTACATTCACAGCCTGATTTCCTACAGTGTCAAAATTGTACCGACTGTAAGCTATATAAAGGTAAAAGGGGATTAAATATACATATTAAACGATGACATAATGATATCAATTTTGAATGATATTTCATTAGATTCTGCTACTCAGTGCTTCTATGAGACGATATATAAAATTGTAAAATGCATGAGCCGCAGCGACCTATAAAATCCAATGATTATCCTATTAGGTTTTCCCGCCCTTTACTACATATTTTTAAAAACAAAGAAAAGGCGTGGATTAAATGAAAAAAATATCATAACATAACTGACTACGAACAATTTTCATTGTATCGTAAAAGGTTTAAGGCGCTATCGGCCGAATGTTTTGATAAGTACCTGCAGTCTGTTGAGGATGGAATGAAAAAAGACATAAAACAATTTTGGTCCTTTATAAATAGTCGCAAAAAAAACGGGTATACCTAGTCCAGCGGTCCTCTGGATGTGTGTAAATTATTTTCAAGGTTTTTTAGTTCAGTGTACGAAAACAGTAAATACATAAATCAATCTAATGATGTTGTAACTAGTTCTGACTCAAATAGTCAAGTAACTATATATGACTTAACATTCTCAAAATATGAGATAACTAAGATTCTTAAAGCCTTGGACGTGTCAAAGGGATCTGGACCAGATGGTATCTTGCCCTTTTTTCTAAAATATACCGCCGAATCCATTAGTACACCATTTTTTATTATATTGAATCGCAGTTTGAGGGAGGGAGTAGTGCCGCAGGCATGGAAATCGGCAAACATTACACTCACTCTTTTGTTTAATTACCACTGGTTCGAAAAAAAACCTGTCCTGGGAAGAACCAGCAAGAAACCCAGCGGGACTTTTTTTTAAAATAACGGCTTAGAATCATGTATGTTACACAAATTAACAACACAACAAATTAGAAATAGCTTGGGAGGTTTGTTTCTTTTTTTCTTTAAAATTCTTTAATATTATAATAACCCTTTTTATACAAATTTAGTTTAATAAAGTTTTTGAACTTTGAGCAGGTCAAATTTTGTTTATTTTCTGGAATTTTGTTGTAAAAGCGTATACATTGCCCCAAGAATGAATTACTGACTCGATGGAGTCAAGTAACTGGTACTACTAGCTTGTATCTGTTCCTAGTAATTTTTTTAAGTTAATTCCAAGCAATTAACTAAGCATAAATCTAAAATATTTATGTGAAAAATGTTTTATATGTATATGTTAACACCGCTGAAAAACTTTTTAATCATGATTTTGCAAGAATACAAACCATTTTTCCGGAAAATAATACTAAACTTTATTTATCAAACTATAAAAAGACTCAAAGAATTCCTATTGCAATATACAGCGACTTTGAGAGTTTATTACATGAGTATTCAGATAAAAATAAAACTTCATATTATATGGAAAATATTCCAATCCATGAGGCAAGTTGTTCTGCATATTGTATATTTTGTGATTCTAAGCCCGAACTAAATAAGTTAGTTTCTTATAGAGGACCAGAGTGTGCTAAAATGTATAAAATCAATTAGTAAAGATGTTAAAAGAATATATAAATTATTTCCAAATAATGCACCTATGGTAATCATTGAAACGGAGCGAGACTGTTTGAATAATGTAAAGGAATGTAATTTTTGTAAAAAAATATTTAGTAATACAGATATTATGTTGCAGATCATGATCACTTTACTGGAAAATACAGAGGACCTGCTCATAACGAATGTAATTCAAAAGCTAAGACATGCTCGTTTATACCTATAATATTTCACAAACTTTGTGGTTATGATTCCCATTTATTTATAAACGTACTTTCAGCCACGTGTGGTCGTATAAATCTAATACCCAGAAATAAAGAAAACTTTATTTCATTTACTCAGTTTATTCCAATATATCATAATATTAATAAGAATAAGAACTCAGCTCATCTGAAATATATTAACTCTTTAAAATTTTTGAGTTCGAGATAAATAATTTAGTGAAAACCTTAATATTGAAAAATATAAACGAACGTTATAGTCTTATAAAAACTTTAGAAAGAGTATGTGTATAATTAAATCAATGAATCATCGAATATTTACTTGTACTTAATAGAGATGATGACAAAAGACAAATTATTGCAGTTGGCTACAATTCGTTACCATGGGGAAACTATAAAAGTGTATTGAATAAAACTGTTTTTTACGGATTTTATCGCGTTTATTTTATTATTTTTATTTCCGACGTTTCGAGTGCTTTTCAGCAACCCATGGTCACGGGGGGGACTGAGATGTTTGAAATGTTTCCCCCCCGTGACCATGGGTTGCTGAAAAGCACTCGAAACGTCGGGAATAAAAATAATAAAATAAACGCGATAAAATCCGTAAAAAAACAGTTTTATTCAATGTGTAGTGTTCGCGTAAATATAAGAAATCATTATATAAAAGTGTATTTTAATAAATTTTAATGTAAAACTGTAACGCTACTATGTATTGTATAAGTAAGTAAGACATAAATGTATAGCTTAAGTTACATGTATCATCATGTTTATAACTATATATTTAGTTTCAATACATTCGTTGGAACAATAAATGCCTTTTCCTTTTTTCGCTCTACACAATTAAATAATGATGATACATAATAAAACAGCAATAAAGTTCAATGTAAAATAACCTTTATTATATTTTACAAGCTACATTACCTAAATTACTAGTTCTCACATAATTTTTCACCTATTTTTTATATAAGTCCGATGAAGTATTCTCGATACTTATATTAGCACTAAGATCGTTGATGACATTTTCTTCTTGCTCATTAAGTCCGTAAATGTTGTTTTTCATTAGACAACAACGATACTGTAATATGATGATGATGATTCTTGAGATCGGTTTCTCTTCCTGGAACATTTCTTGATTGATTTCGATTGATGCTCTTTATTTATACCTATTCTATTTGGTGGTTAATCAAGAAAACGCTCCTCTTGGTTGTAATCATTTATAATACTTTTATCTACGTCTTTTAGCAGTGATACGGATTAGTGATTAGTGTTAACCATGATTTGCAATTAACAAAACTAGCATGAAGCCAAAAATAAATAAAAAAACAAATAAAAGTTAATCGCGACTGAATTTCTGAATAGTAAAAATTATTAGATATTTGGTGAGAGTTGTAATTAACGTGCAAACGCTTCGGGAATAAAACAATAATGAAACATTAACATACATTACACACTTTTTAATTTGATTCCTACACATATAGGACTATCGTAATAAGGCCAATTGTAGAGGTGTTATATTAGCAAGACAGATTTTGCTAATAAGGTAATGATAATTGTACTCGTGCAAGTAATAGGAGCTAGCGCTATATTAGGTATAATTATCCAAAAAAAGCATTGCTTTATTAGCACTGACCAATTAATGCTTAATGAAATTAGTAAAAACATGCTGTGGCTAAAATAGCTCCTATGAAAACGAGATTTGCCAGAAGGCAATTTAAAAGTCATCTCATCTCTATAACTACATTAATAAACAACTAAACATATATGAAATCACCCAGTACAATGTGAAAAAATACGTTACAGTGTGGTTAAGACAATAGAGTATGATGAAACTGAAAATTTATTAAAATAAGTAGATCAATGTACACACCATAGCATAATAACCTACACAAGCAAACACAAGCACACACACACACACACACACACACACACACACACACACACACACACACACACACACACACACGCGCGCGCGCGCGCGCGCGCGCACGCACGCACACACTCACGCACACTTATAAGTATCAACAAAAAAAATGTTATGGAAGAGCGGGGTCCCCTAACACAGGTATTGATATACTTAAAAGGAGACCCCAGCCTAGTTAATGTATTTAAATTTAAGATACTGAATAAAGAATTTTGATTTTTTTTTGAAAGTCGTATCATTAGAAAGTAATCATATAGATGCAGCAATACTAGTAATATCTTACAAACGCTCTGAATATAACGCTCAATAACTCAATTGAAAGTGGAAGCACACTTGTTTCCGCGGGATAGAAAAAATAGCAGGCCGTGTAGGCCTGCTATTTTTCTATCCCGCGGAAATCACATAGGTGCGAGGTCGGGGCTATAGGACGGGTGACCCATTAATTCCACGTCTGACGTCGCTAAGTAGTCAATTGTTTGCATGGCGGTGTGGACGAGGCGTTGTCGTGGTCAAGGAGGATCCTACTGCGATGTCGGTTCTCCCGTTCTTTTTCCAAAACAAATGGAAAACAATTGTTAGTGTATCACTCTACAGTAGCTGTTTTTCGATCCTCTAAAACAATTGTTGCGTAATGAGCTGTCTTTACGAAGAAAGAGGCCACCATCTTTTTTCCCACGCTCCGACCTCTCTTCACTTCAGTTGGCAACTCCTCGGAAGGAAACACCCAGACAGCAGACTGTCCCTTAGTTTCAGAATCATAACAGTAATTCCAGCTTTCGTCAACCGTAAGTATATCGAACACAGCATTTGAGTCACCTTCGTTAAATCTTTGAACCATTTCAGGACACCAATCAACACGACGTAGTGTATAGGCCTCTGTCAAATTATGAGGTATCTACCGGGCACAAAGCTTCCTGACCGTTAAATGTTCATTGAGAATTTTATGCACTTAACTCATACCGATGCCTAAGCTTGTCCGAATTTGCTGATAAGTCTATATTGTCAGTCTCTATCATACGCTACAAAACACTGATGTTATCTTCAGTCGTCGCCGTAAAAGGCCGTCCCTCACGCAGATCATCGGTGAGATTAGTGCGACCACGTTTAAACTCATTAAACCAGTTTTCAACAGTGGCACTAGGCTGGGCTTCATTGTGAAAGTCCAATCGAAGTCTATCAAAACTTTCATGTTGACTTAAATGACATCGAATGTCAAAAAAATCATTGTTCGAAAATTTTCTCGCGTTATATTCATGCTGACGTGACACAGACAATTTTTAATTTTCTGCCAAATCGTAAACAAATGACAAATTAATTAAACATAATATACACAATAATATTGGCAAAGAGTTTCATTTTCAAAATTTGAACTTATTTTTTATTATATCGTTAACATATGGCCAGTTTTAAAAACTTTCATTGTCGCCCTCGTATAATTCTAACCGCTTTTATTTGTACTTTTCTTTTTATTTCCTAAAACAAATTAAAAGATTAAAGTTCAGCCCCAATTACATTTTAGGACATCTTAGTTACTCACTTTAATTTTAATTATAATTTATAGCAGTAGGTAAGTCTGAATATGTTTCGCAATGTTCCAAAAAATTAACATCGTATTCTTGTTTAATACCTTTTTAGTACGCGTTTCTATTGCAGTTTGGTTTTAGTCATTAACTTTTTATTTATATTTAACACGCATATAATTTTTAAGAACAGCGCTTCTTTTAGTGAGCTTATATTAAAAATTTAATATATGAACTAAATGGTGGAACTCCATTTCTGCCTCGGTTCAGGGCCTACTTGTGGGAGTATGTATCACCCTCTTATCCTAGTACCGGTATAAATTCAGGCTTTGATGTATTGCATCAGAATCCTTAGATGTGATAACGACTAAACCTTCTTTATTTGAAGTTAACTGCAAGTAGGGTTACCAGGTGTCTTGCTGGAAATTCCTGACAAAAAGCCTGATTTCTATAATAATGTGCTAACATTATTGCCGCGAGCGGGAGCGATTTAATATACATAAATAAAAAATTCTCTGTAACACATATGTAGCGCTTGTTCAAACAATCCCTTTCCGGGGATGGGGGTGGGGGCTTAGGGTGTTCAAATTTGAATGGAAAAAAATGTTTATCGTTTTTAGCTTGAAAACCGGTGCAAACACTCTTAAAGTAAAATAATAAAATATATATTTAGTTTTTCAAATGTTTCAAATGAAGAAAAATGGTTTATACAAAAATTTATTATAATAAAAAGCTTGGCGTGCTCAGCAGAGCGAGACAGTATTTCATGCCGGCACATCGCTTGCAACTTTACAAAGCGCAAGTTCGGCCCCACATGGAATACTGTTCTCATCTCTGGGCCGGGGCACCCCAGTGCCAGCTCCTTCCACTTGACCGCATCCAGCGCAGAGCGGTTCGAATTGTCGACGACCGAGTTATTTCTGATCGGCTCGATACACTGGCACTGCGTAGAGATGTTGCATCTCTTTGCGTATTTTATCGCATTTTTCACGGGGAGTGCTCTGAGGAATTGTTCGGACTAATTCCAGCCGCTCAATTTCACCATCGCACATCGCGACAAAACTCGCGTTACCATCCATACCATCTGGATGATTGGCGGTCCACGACTGTGCGATTTAGAAGAAGTTTTCTACCTCGCACGACTTCCTTGTGGAATCAATTACCACCAGCGAATTTTCTGGACCGATACGACTTAGGAACCTTCAAGAAAAGAGCTTACACCTTTCTAAAAGGTCGGCAACGCATCTGCAATTCCCCTGGTGTTGCGGTTGTTCATGGGCGGCGGTAGTCACTTACCATCAGGTGAGCCGCATGCTCGTTTGCCCCCTATTCTATAAAAAAAAAAATAAGCATCAGAGCTGAAACAGCTGTACGTAGAAGTGTGAAATTAAGCCGTAGGTTCTTTTTATTACCTAGGCATCGAAAATGAAAGGATTTTTGAAAATTCAAACTAAAAGGGGGAAACAGGTTGTTAGATTACACTTTGACTGGCAAAAACAATTAAAGGTTTAAAAGTTTACATTGTGCCCCCACTTACAAAGCTCTTTAACTAATGTATAAAAGACGGTGTATTTCCTGATGCTTTTAAGAAATCAGTTGTACTGCCTATCTACAAGGGAGGGAAAAGAGACTGTATCAATAACTATCGCCCCATGTCAATACTCTCTACTTTAACAAAAATCTTTGAAAAAATTATAAATAAAAGACTTTTAGAATATCTAGCAAAAAGTAAATTACTGTCTGTTTTAGAAAATTTAAATCTGCAGAAGAAGCAGTAAGAATGGTTGTAGATTACGTTGCAATAAACTTAGATTCTCATTCAAAAGTTTTAACTATATTTTTAGATCTTGCTAAAACGTTTGATGCCGTCTCTTTCCTAGAACTTTTAGCAATTATGGAGAAATTGGGCATCAGAGGTACCCAACTGCAATTGCTAAGCGACGACTTGATGATATTTTGAGTGACGATTGCTGTATAACGCGTGGAATTCCCTAAGGCAGTGTTCTGGGCCCTACCCTTTTTTTGTGTTATATTAATAACCTCTGTCAAATTAATATTCTTAATTGTAAGGATATGTGCTATGCTGATAACACCACACTTACTTTTACGGTCAATTTTGGTAAGAAGTTTATTCTGTTGCACAAACTATGCAACCAAAACTAAATACATTCCCTTTTGTATTACCACACCAGCATTAAAAGGCCAAAGAACTTAAACTTATATGTCTATGATTGCTGCATACCACCGCTTAGTTTATGTACGTGTCGCTCTCTTGAAAAGACCACGAACACAAAATACTTAGGTGTTATAATAGACCCTAAACTTTCTTTCGAAGAGCATATAAACCACATTTTTTTTCAGAGTTCGTAAACTTACATATATTTTTAAGCAGCTTCGTCATCTTGCTGATACCAGTATTATAAAATTTGTTTATACTGCCTTATGTCAATCTATTATTAACTATAGCATAACGTCTTGGGGTGGTTCAGAAAAAGCCAAATGATTAGGTTAGAGCGTGCACAAAGACTTATACTTAAAATATGTTATAAAAAAACATAGATTATTTTCAACAAATAAAGGAGACGGTCCATTTCTGGCCCAGTCTATGTACAGTATACCGTAAAAAAGAGAAAAATTCAGGGATTTTGTTATAAATAAAATGAGAGAATAAATCAAACTAGATAACTTGCAAAAAATAAAAATGCAATCCCAAGTTTTTGATGGTTTTACGAGATGGTGCCCTTCCAGACATAAAAAGTAAAAAAGACACGGTTATTTGTCAAATATAATTTCTCTCAAATGATATTTTTATTTATTCCGAACTTGTTCTGAACTCGTGAATGTGTTTAATTGTGGATTTCTTTGGCGATTTGGTTTTTTGTTTGGACTCTGCTTTTGTTTTATGGACTTAATGATTTACGTGAGATTTCGATTTCGTTGATATCGGACATCTGTATTCTGTAGAATCACATTTTGAATCAGTAAGCAGGTATGTACTACAGAAAGATGTTTCCTTAAGCTATTAAACGCATTTGAATGACAAGCTTCTATCTGTGGTCTGTTAATAATTATTAATTTCTACATAAGTTCATAATGGATGCAAAATTTTAATATGATGTAATTATCTTTCAGTTCACCTGTTAAAACATGTTGCACTGTTTAAAATGCGCTTCTGCAATATAGACAGTTTATTAAAGTAAGATTGTTTTGTTCTAGATGGATGAAAATGCACCAATATGTTCACAATGTTTTGCAAACGTATTACAAGTATTATGTGTCGGCACAAATCATGAAAATGAGCTCCAGCGCCCTAATGCCAATATTATCAGTATATTATATGTATGGTGTCAACGAAGACTGGGTAGCAGATAAGTTGTGACCCAATTAATATCACCCCAACAAGACTCTGTTTCAATAAGCGGCGGTATAAAATCTGACCATCACTCGGACAAAGCTTATTATACATATATACTGTTGGCGAGACAAGGGACAAGTTTGGATGAGATGATTGCAGGTTATTATTGCAGTTGCACTTCTGGACAACTGACAGTGGGTTGCTGTGCCCACATAATGACCGCTATCTGGTATTTGTGTTGGGCTCGGTATCAAAATTCGATAACCGCACCGGCCTCAATTCTGGATGGCATTTTAGTAAGAGAGGATTTTGTAGTAGGATAAATAAATAAAAAAATAAATTAATTAAGCTGTTTTATTTATATTACCTTAAGTATCCAAAACATTATTGACCTAATGTTTCACTTTCTATAATTCATAGGACTGTTAACCTTTGTTATGACATTATCCAGGCTTTAAATGTCTGTCAAGGCGCATACTCTGGCACAGTGAGCACATGTTATATGAAAATATTTGTACTCCGGAAACGTATTTAGGATGCAAATATTCTTTTGTAACAACTGTAATGTACCATATAACAAATAAATTATATTATCTATGATTGTACTCTAGCACTTCAGCAGCCCAGATAGACACAGTACCTGAACAGAAATTAGTATTCAGGATTATTCTGTTTATCCACCTTAAAACAGTCACTCTAAAGTAAAATGAGTTAAATATATTCTTTTTTTGTAGTATCTCAGGGTGAATTTTTTAGGGTAGAGAAACGGAGTTACCCGCTATTCACATATAATCTCAGCTTTGAGCTAACTGGCACAAAACTTTTGTAAAAGCTAACAAAACACTTAGGCTCCATTTCCCCATGTAAAACAAAAAAAGTTCTGGATGCCCTTGGCACTGAAATATGAATTAGTACACACTAATGAATGCAATGAAATAATTTTGTGTGTAGACACCGTTGATTTATCTCAACAATTTTCTTGTCTGGAATTAAATAGTACTTTTTACATTTGTTTTACAAATATCAACAAGAACGTTAGTTGTTTTAAGATAAAAAAGCACATACACAATCTTTGTTACACGTTATTCGTGTTTTGATAAAAAAATACAACTTTATTGCCTTACTTTCCTACTAGTGTCGAGACATTTTAGCTATTTTACATAATAGATCTACCTCATAGGCTATAAGGTGATATCAGAGATATCAGAGATGACAGCTAACGTTAAATCAACACGCTTCAATGAGGGCTAATAATCTTCCACTTACCAGATGTCGCTAGTTGTGACTGAGGTAAAGTTTTTTGTTACATGATGTCAGTTAATTGAGAAATTAGTTTTAAATAATAGTTTATATAAATAGAGTATTATATTAATATACAACAAAAAGCGTCAGTGGTTTGATTTTTAATTTTTTGCACTTTATAACTCGTTTTTTAATTTTTCTACTTTTAGTTATATTTATAGTTGGGATTATTCATTTCTAATCTAATGAATATAAAATATAACTAATGATACGGAAAGAAACCTTAAAGTTTATATTTTCCTAAGAAATTAACTTCCCCGCTATGAAATCTGTCAAAAATTTTACCTCACTGTAAAGTGGCGCCGCCCTGGTAGCAGAAAAAGTAGTGGATGCCCTCATTCGCTATTAGTGTTGCAGTTTTTGGTGAGAATAAAATATTAATACCACTGAAATTAAGGCAAATTCGTGGATTTGAATGATCAAAAGTGGTTTAATATTTTATTTTAATTTATTTCCATACTAGTACATAAACTAGGCCTATGCTTCATACAATTTTAGACTGTCTCCTTTACAAATTCTGTGAATTGCTCACTGTACGTCAGCTCTATATTCTTGGGACAATATTATTGAGTCATTCAAAAACGGAAAATATATGTAATAAATCCAATCCTGTATTAAACAAAAGACTTCCTCATATGGTATGCACAAAACCTGTTACCAATTTATTATTTGCTCCAAGATTTTTCAATTACCAGTCCTATATAATCTTGCTGACAAATTATTAAATATATAAAGCCGTTAACTAAAAGACAGACAAAAATTTCCTTAATCAAATGGCTTAAATCATTAGACTACGAACAGACAGAAAAAACTATTTGAACGTATTGTTTAACTAGTCGTATATATTACACACCACATGCATACACACACACACTCACACACACACACACAGACACACACACGCACACGCACACACACACACACACACACACACACACACGCACACGCACACACAAACACGTGCGCGCACGCGCATACACGCACACCACATTATTAACACTTAATACACCTGCTTACCTTTGCTAGTAGACTACTTAAAGCATGTTTTTCTTCTTTATATATACCTAATAAGTATTTTTTACACAGTTTCTCCAAACCGAACAAGTATATTTTAATGTAATTTTATTACACGTAGATCCCATAGCACAGGGGAACCTAGTTTGGGCACCAGTCTCCCACCTAGATCTTATTTAGCTAATATTTATAGCTGTTATTTAGTTGTATAGTTCATTGTTACTAAGTTTATTGTAATATACTGAATCATAATATGTGGAAGAAAATAAATACCTTTTATTATTATTACTGGAAACTTGCTGAAAGTCCTTTGTAAATAAAACAAATAAATACGTATATTGCAGTTTTAGCAAAAAGAAAATTAATTAATGATGTTCTAATTTAAAAACTGGTTCAAATGCTCTTCAAAATTGCAAAATATGCCATTTTTACCCTAAAAATCTTTTAAAAAGAGGATGCAAAGTTAGTTATATGCATTGTAAATTTATGCTAAACAACTTAACAAAGATTTTATATGTATAAGTAGATAAAGGGATTGAATCGAATATTAAGTGAAACTTACACAATATTCAAACCAATTTTGTACATATAGTTGTACAGTGCAATTAAGAATAGAATAGAATAGATTAGAATATTTTTTTATTCAATATTGATTATTACATAATTCTTATTGAAAGTCATTTTTTTATTTACCACTGGTTCGGAAAATACCTCTGTCCTGGGAAGAACCAGCAAGAAACCCAGCGGGATTTTTTTTTCAAACATCATTTAACAATAATTTTGTTTATATAATTTTAAATGATTTTTCATAGAACCAGCACGGTGGCGATCACCTTATTCCCAAGGGTTAATTTCATTCATGTATTCCTTGATATTATAATAACCCTTTTTGTACAGTTTTTCTTTAATAAAACTTTTAAACTTGTTTATTGACAAACTTTGAATATGTTCTGAGATTTTGTTGTAAAAGCGTATACAATGCCCCATATAAGTTCATTCTTATGTAGGTAGATTAAAGAATTACAATTATTTTTATGTTAATTGTGTTGATTTGAGTTTGTTTTATTATTTCTACAGATAACACAATACTGAATTATTTAATATTTTATTCTCACCAAAAATCCTGACATTTCCAAAAAACTTCGGAATCCTGACCAATGCCTAAAAATCCTGACATGTGACCAATGCCTAAAAAACATGACAAACCCTAGCTGCAAGTGTCCATTGGCTGCAGTAAACACTTATGATCATCAGGTGTACTGCAAGTTCGTTTCTTACTTCAGATTTATAAAAAAAAACTTTAACTAATAAATACTAATATATTATTTTTATAATATTAATTTTCTCAATATAGAGAATATTCCGAATCACACTTTTTAATGCATACCAGATATTATTACATCATTTTATAAGTATTTATATATCCGCAATAAGTCACCAGGTTTGTTTTTATGTGACTTCGTGCAGCCTAAAACCCGCGAAAAGGCACATAGCTTCTAAAGATATCTAATTTGTTAAATTACGATGATTAGTTTAGAAGATCTGAGAACAGATGAACATACATACATAGGCTTCTGAAATCGTAAACATTCTTTTGAATTTTCCGTAGTTGGTTAAAAATATTCGCTTGCATAATCTGCATCAAATCAGAAAACACGGTATCTCGGTATTGATAGTTGAAGTTGAGGCAAGCAGTGGAAGTGCTTGATGAAGCACTATTTGTCGTATGCACATTTCGCGCACACTGATGTATTTTGTTTTTGGTCTCGCCCTAATTCCTCCATCACCAATTTAATGTAATATAATAATAATAATAATAAGGAGCTCGCTCTGAAATACGGTCTCGTAGATCGGAAACTGCCATATCATAAGTACTTGCCGGAAGCCGTGCTCGGAAATGACGGCGCCAGGCCTACTGGGACCGGGCCATCATCACAAAAAGGACTATTCTTGCGAATAAGCTTGATATTGTGCTGATGGACCGGGCACAGTCGAGGATATTTTTGGTCGACATTACCGTTCCTTATGACGAGAACCTCGTGAAAGCCGAAACAGATATGCTGACAAAATATCTGGACCTGGCTCACGAGGTGAACGACATGCGGGGTGGTCTGCCGGACCAAATTATTCCTATGGTCGTTTCTGTGAACAGGTTAATCCCAGTCAGCCTCTCGAGTCATCTGAGGCGACTGGGATTACGTGACGGGCCGCTCCAAGCTCAAATGCAGAAGGCGGTGCTCCTTGATACCGCCCGCATCGTCCGTCGGTTTCTTTCTCTTTCCCACTAACACTCCGCCGTTTGGTCTCACCTGCCGAGGGCTTCCACCTGGTTGGGTTTTTATATATTTATGTATTTTTATATATTTATTCTATTTTACACAGTTACTTTTAACAGTTATTTTTAACAGGCAGGAGATGGGCAGCAGCATCTTCCTGGTAACGGCAAAAATACAATAAAAAAACTGCGGTCGCCAACCCGCTCGCCAAGCGTGGCAACTATGGCAATATACCCCCCATGATGAGAGTTACGAAAAGACGGCCCCCAGTCCCCGGCGGCCCCGCTATTCCTGGCTACGGTGGCGACCATGGTAACGGCGGGGCAGTGGGTGCTAAGAATCTCCGGTGGAGGTTCGGTTGCCACCTTAGACGACTCGACCTGGCAACGTACAACGCACGCACCCTGAGGACTGACGAGAAGATCGTGGAGCTGGAAGAAGAGATAGACAAGTTGCGCTGGCATATTATAGGATTATCCGAAGTCCGAAGAGAGGGGGAGGACACGGTAATCCTCGAATCCGGCAACTTGCTCTATCACCGGGAGGGCGACCATCTGTCCCAAGGAGGTGTCGGATTTATCGTCCACAAGTCTCTCGTTAACAACGTTGTAAAAATCGGGAGTGTGTCGACGAGGGTTGCGTACCTTATACTCAGAATCACCAAACGGTATTCGCTGAAGGTCATACAGGTTTACGCACCAACCTCGGCACACCCCGATGAGGAGGTGGAGGAAATGTATGAGGATATCTCTAGAGCCATGCATTCCTCCAAAACCCAATATACGGTGTTAATGGGAGACTTCAATGCAAAACTAGGCACAAGAGAGAACGGTGAGCTGAAGGTAGGGAAATTTGGAATAAGGCAACGGAACCCAAGGGGCCAACAGCTGGCCGACTTCATGGAGAAAGAGGGACTCTTTATGATGAACTCTTTCTTCAAGAAGCGGCCCCACAGGAAGTAGACCTGGTCGAGCCCCGACGGTTCGACAAAAAATGAGATTGACTTCATTATGACGACCAGACGACAACTGTTCAGTGATGTCTCAGTGATCGCGAGGGTGAAAACCGGCAGCGATCACCGAATGGTGAGAGGCACACTGAACCTAAATGTTAAGTTGGAGAGGTCTCGTCTGATGAAGTCAACGCTCCGTCCCCCTCCTGCTCTAATCCAAAGTCCCGAAACCTTTCAGCTCGAGTTACAAAACCGTTTTCAGTGCCTAGAAGACTGCAATGAAGTGAACGATATGAATGACAAGCTCGTGGAAACTGTCCATGCGGTCGGAGCTAAGTTCTGCAAGACCCGCCGCAGAAGAACACAAAAACTCTCCGATCACACTCTTAATCTCATGGCTGTTAGACGGGAGATGAAGCTACATTCTTCAACAGATTTGACAGCATACAGGCAACTGAACAGACAGATCTCCAAATGCATGCGGCGGGACTTACGCAACTTCAATACAGCTCGTATTGAAGAAGCGATCGAGCGGAACCAAGGCTCCAAAGTCTTTGCCAGAGATCTGTCTGCCAGAAAGAGCCAACTGTCAAAGCTGAAGACCGAATGTGGCAGCATCGTTTCCGGGACACCTGAGATTTTGAGTGAGATTGAGAGGTTCTATGGGCAGCTGTACACGTCATCGTTGGAGCCACACGCAAGTGTGAGTAATCCAATCCAAGAAAAAGATCCAAGAGCGAGTCTTATCCGACACTATTCCGAAGATATCCCGGACGTCAGTCTGAGCGAGATTAGAATGGCTCTCCAGCATCTTAAAAACGGCAAGGCCCCAGGCGAGGATGGAATTACAGCGGAGCTTCTGAAAGCGGGTGGAAGACCGGTACTTGAAGTCCTTCAGAAGCTCTTTAATTCCGTCCTCCATGGTGGCATTACACCGGAGGTGTGGAGCAGAAGTGCGGTGGTCTTGTTCTTCAAGAAAGGTGACAACGCTCTCTTGAAGAACTACAGACCGATTTCCCTTCTGAGCCGCGTCTACGTGCTGTTTTCGAGAGTCATTACGAATCGGCTCGCGCGCAGACTTGACGACTTCCAGCCTCCCGAACAAGCCGGTTTCCGAAAGGGCTTTAGCACCATAGACCACATACATACCCTACGGCAAATTGTACAGAAGTCCAAAGAGTACAATTTACCACTATGTCTGGCGTTTGTGGACTATGAGAAAGCCTTTGATTCCGTCGAAATTTGGGCGGTGCTGCAGTCCCTTCAGCGGTGCCAAGTTGACTGTCGGTATATCGAAGTGCTGAAGTGTTTGTACAGTAGAGCTACGATGGCTGTCCGAGTACAGAACCAGAGTACGAAACCTATCCAATTGCAGAGAGGTGTAAGACAGGGTGACGTTATATCCCCGAAACTCTTCACCGCTGCATTGGAAGACGTTTTCAAGCTTCTGGACTGGAAAGGATACGGTATTCACATCAATGGCGAGTACATCACTCACCTTCGATTTGCCGACGATATAGTCCTTATGGCAGAATCGCTGGAGGATCTAAGCACTATGCTCAATGACCTAAATAGTGTCTCCCAACGGATAGGTCTTAAGATGAACATGGACAAAACAAAGATTATGTTTAATGTCCATGTCACACCTATGCCGGTAGTTGTTGGGAGCACTAAGCTCGAAGTTGTTGACGAGTATGTTTACCTGGGACAAATAGTCCGACTAGGTAAGTCCAACTTCGACCGAGAGGTCAATCGACGGATTCAACTCGGCTGGGCAGCGTTCGGGGAGCTACGACACATCTTCTCGTCAGACATACCTCAAAACCATAAAACGAAATTGTACAACCAGTGCGTGTTGCCAGTGATGACTTACGGAACTGAGACGTGGTCCTTCACTGCTGGCCGTATGAGGAAGCTCAAGGTCGCTCAGCGAGCTATGGAGAGGGCTATGCTCGGAGTTTCTCTGCGTGATAAACTCAGAAATGAGGATATCCGCAGTAGAACCAGAGTGACCGACTTAGCCCAACGGATTAGTAAGCTGAAGTGGCAGTGGGCCGGCCATATAGCTCGAAGAACCGACAACCGATGGGGAAGAAAGGTTCTCGAGTGGCAGCCTCGTACCGGTAGGCGAAGTGTAGGGCGTCCCCCCACGAGATGGAGTGACGATCTGGTAAGACATGCAGGAAGTCGATGGATGCAGGTGGCTCAGGACCGTGCTTTGTGGCATTCTTTGGGGGAGGCCTATGTTCAGCAGTGGACTTGTGAAGGGCTGTAATGATGATTCTATTTTATTGATATTATGTATGTTTATATATTTCGTTCTTTGTTTGTTTTGTCCATGTTCATCTTAAGAAAAGGTTCTCGAGTGGCGGCCTCGTACCGGCGGACGAAGTGTAGGGCGTCCCCCCACTAGATGGAGTGACGACCTGGTAAAATATGCAGGAAATCGATGGATGCAGGTGGCTCAGGACCGTGCTTTGTGGCATTCCTTGGGGGAGGCCTATGTTCAGCAGTGGATTTGTGAAGGGCTGCAATGATATCTTTCGTTTACAATTATATATTTAAACAGCCCAACCAGATGAGAAAACTTTATAGATCACCCAAAACAATAATAATCTTTAGACATAAAAGTTTTTAAAATATTTTTGTGACCTCAGACTCCCAAGCTAGTTTAGAATACCTGTGTTACGAAAGTGAGTGCCATCACGAAAATGGAGGGTATAAATGATAGCTAAATTATTTTATGTAAACTAAGTCTAATCTATTTGCGTGCATGCATATCTGCGGTATGTGTGTTTGTGTGTGTGTGTGTGTGTGTTTGTTAGTGTGTGGGTGGATTTACGGGTTCGTGCGGCGATGCTTCTTGATTAATTTCAAAATGTACAGTTGCCCCACAGTTAATACTCGACATTTTTGATACAGTTCTTTAGTAGGAAATCTGTATGGCGTAAAGGTCATGACTTTTTAGAGGGAACTATGTGCCCTTACCAAGCGGATTATAAAGATCTTACAGGCTCCTCTCCAAACGTTCCAGTACCCTATAATAGACTGAACTAAAGAATAATACATGGAACGCCGAAGAGGTAAATCAGCGGCGTATCTCAACTTTTTAAACACCCAAAGTTTTCTAGTACGTTCTGTTGTAATAAGTTCGTCGTCCAATATTACGTCAAGATATTTGACATTACTGGATTAAGTAATTGCGAGAAATGGACATCGAGAGATAGTATTGGAAGGGTCAGTACACGTGTGGACCTTAAGATAAAGGTTTACGGAATACATACATACTTACGTATGTATGTATGTATGTTTCCCAAGGAAAACTGCATGTATGTAGGCTTAGAAATGTTTAAGGTCAGGAGATTTCCGCTGAGCAATGCCAATCCTGTGAAGTCCCAGGTGAGCATTATGTCGAGCCTCATCCCAAAGTCTTACCGTAGAAGACCAAAGCTGTATCATCAGCATAGATAAATATTTTCGTTAGAAGTTTCTGACATAAATCATTTATGTAGATAAGGAACATACTAGGGCCTAGGATAGTTCCTTGTTGATCGCAACATACAACAGGTTCCACAAGACTGACGTATTCACCCACTTTAACTTGTTCTATGCGGTCACACACGTCCACGTCCTTAAAGAACATCAATGTACTACCACGTATACCAACACGTTCTAACTTGCTCACAAGGATAGGAAACGAGACCGTATCAAACGCCTTGGCTAGGTTGAGGAAAATCTCTAAACATTTTAGCTTCGTATTAACCTTTGATGTTACAAACTCTGTCAATGGAATTACTGCGTCTTTAATGAACTTTCCCGACCTAAAGTCAAATTGTGAAAAAGATAAAACTTCATTATGTTCTATTTATATACATATTTATGTGTTATATTAAGTCTATAATATAATGATTTTACTGTACTGAAATTGGTCTGTAATTGGATATTTCATTTCGAGACCCATCCTTATATTATAACAGGAGTGATAAGCGATTTCTTAAAATTTTGTAAGATTCCTTGCGCAAAACGTAGCTCAAAAAGGTTAGCCAACGGTTGAACTACAAGATGTATAGATAATTTGAAAAGTTGCACAGGCATATAGACGTAAAAATAACTCTGATACTGGATGGGACTCCATGTCCCATCCAGTAGCAGAGTTATTTTTACGTCTCTAATATTAAATTCAACATCGTCCTCATCTAGTGGAAGTAGCACAAAAGAGTTAGGGAGTGGTGGAATTGTGAAATTGTATGGAGACCTATTTTGATTTGATATGTTCGCGGCTTCAGCTAGTTGTTTACCAGTATTATAAAAGTACTTTTTATAGCTTCTACATCACGAACACCATTTTTAGCAGAAATCAAAAGAGTATCAGCACTCGTGTTTTGTTTTGTGTAATTTATTATAGATTTAATTACATACAAAGTATCTTTATTATTTTTCGCGTTTTGTAACAGTGACTTTTCATAATTTCTCTCCGAGAGCTCATGAAGCATTTTTCATGAAGTGTTTGATGCATCATGAAACTTTGTTGAAAAGTATCAATCCACTCAATAAGCAGCTATTTGACTGTTTGCCTGGCCTACCTGGGTACACCTGGTACTGCAAATACAGGTAAGTCGCAAAAAAACTTCGCACAAAAAGTATTTAATTTAAATAATAAAAATGACTATCCGTCAGCTAAGTTGATAAAGAATTAAGAAAAAAATGACAAACACTTCTGAAGGGGTTGAAATAATGGCAAACTACCCCAAAGTAGTATTTACGAAAATTCAAAATAAGTGGTTGATTTAATCTACCATATTTACAGCCTGTTTATTATATATGATAAAAATTCTCACAAAAGGGCAGATAGTTTCTCCGGGTGTTAATAAATTAAAAATATTTAAATACATCTGATCTACTCACCGGTTAATGAATTACCATCGAGTAATTTCGGCACATTACTTGATGAGGAAAGCTTGCGGATTGCCGTATGAATCCGAACAGGATTTGTCAACCCCATCAGTATCCCTGTAGTAGCAGCGTCGACGAGTTTGAGGTTTTTACGGTACGGTTCTTTGAACGATGTCATCCGAAGGACTTTTGTTTATATCTAAATATTCTTTTGCTTTTAGAGCCTTGTGGAATAATAAGGAGACCGGACGGTATGGCGTTGGTCCTTGGGGAGAGCTAGTGTAATGTAGGATGCTACTTGCAGAGACACTTTGGTGGCCTCTCATCTCAAGAGTACCTCGTTTAGAGCCGGGGTGGCATCGGAAGCAGCTGAACTAAGTAAGTGGTGCAAATACATGCCTACATATTTGTGCCATTTGCTGTAGAGTCTATCGATCCGTGGGGTCTTCGTGCGTGGAGTTCCTAAAGGATTTCTATCCACCACTGGTCGTTGCTGCTGGTGATAGGAGGGCTGGTTCTTTTCTCGCTCAGCCCAGTTACATTGCTTACTAACTTATACTTTATATCTCCTACACACAGATCTTGGGGTTGAATACGAGGGTTTTTGTAGCGCTTAATGTGGAGATACTTTTTTTCGTTACTGATTGTTAGACCAACCTTTCTTGCTTTCACTTCAAAGATACTGGTTGCTTCTGCAAACTTGCTTCAGCATCCTTCTATTATCAAAGGGAATGTGTGTTCATTTGTCACCATTATTTCTATAAAAACTTCTTAATCATCATCATTACATCCCTTCACATGTCCACTGCCGAACATAGGAGTCTCCCAAGGAATGCCAAAAGGCACGGCCCTGAGCTATGTACGTCTATCGACTTCTTGCATCTCCCACCAGGTCCTCACTAAATGACTTATGGGGCCTATCCTTAACTTCGCTTACTGGTACGAGGCTGCCAATAGAGAATCTTACTTACCCTTCGGTTGTCGGTTCTTGGAGTCATATGATCGGCACATAGCCACTTCTGATTACTGATCCGTTGGGCTGTGTGTGTTACTAAGTCTACTCTTTTCTAAGTCTATCGTGCAGATAAACTCCGAACATTTTTTTTATATGATAAGGGTGACAAACGAGCACAGAGTCCACCTGATGGTAAGTGGTTGCTGCGGTCCATAGACATCTACATCTATCCTCTATTACAAATCAAAATGTAGATGCGTTATCACCCGTGAGGACTAAGATGGAATGCCTCGTTTCCAGTAAAAAGGGCCTCCGGCCACCTGCACTCAACAAGCGAAACGCAGAGGTAAACCTCTACTTCACGCTGGTATTCTGTGAGGTCGTAGTACCACCCCGGTTCGAGCCGGCCCATCCGTGCGACAGCAAAAGCTGCCGCGTGGCTCTACCACTGTTCTTCTTCATAGCTCACTAAGCGACATTATAAAAAATCCTTACAGTAAAAAATAATATATTAAAGCTTAATTCATAACATTAAACCTCGTCAACTTTGGCTTTGGGAATTTTTATATATAATATCGTATTTCCAAAATATAGATTAGAATTATTTTTATTCAATATAGATTAAAATAATACTTATTGAAAGCCATTTAAGTCTTACCACTAGTTCGGAAAAAGCCTCTGTCCTGGGAAGAATCGCCAAAAAACTCCAGCGGGGATTTTTTAAGCATTAATTTACAATTATTTTATATAATTTTGTATGAAAATACTTAAAAACAAAATAGTACATATTAGCTCATTCCCAGGGGTTAGAATAGAATAGAATAATTTTTTATTCAATATCGATTACTTCATAATACTTATTGAAAGTAATATTTTATTTACCACTGGTTCGGAAAATACCTCTGTCCTGGGAAGAAACAGCAAAAAACCCAGCGGGACTTTTTTTTCAAACATAATTTACTTAACAATAATTTCGTTTATACTATTTTTAAATGATTTTTCATAGATGGGGTTATTTTCATTTATCTATCCCTTGATATTATAATAACCCTTTTTGTACAGTTTTTCTTTAATAAAACTTGTTTATTGACAAACTTTGAATATGTTCTGGGATTTTGTTGTAAAAGCGTATACATTGCCCCATAAATGAATTACTGATTCTGTGGAGTCTAGTAACTGGCATTACAAGCTTATGTTTGTTCCTAGTGTTTAAAGTATGCACATTTTTTCTTACATTGCATTCTTTAATTGCACATTACATTCTTAGTAAATCTATTTATGTTTTTATGCACATACATACATGTAAAATATGTAACAAAATATCACGACCAGGCTGGTGGTTTACGAGCCAGTGAGTGGCAGACTTACGGTATTTCAATAAGCTTCACGTTTTTTTCCAGTTAGTTTTCACCATTTCATGTACCTCAGGTATAGGGGATACCTGAGGTACATGAAATGGTGACTCTTTAGTTTAACCGGCGGTCGATATAGAGAGGCTGAGGTGTTAAAGGTGTAAAAAATTACCAAGTACCAAGTCAAATAATAAACTATGGTGCAACTTCCGTAGTAAAATTTATATGTACGAAACGGGGCAAATTTTAATGGCTTTTCGTATAAGCATTTTGGCCGTTTTTGGCCGATCGCAACATCATCGATTCGCGACTAAATTGAGCATTTTAACAAAAGCTTGGTGTGCCAAATTATAATTAATAATTAATTTTTAAATAGCTACCAAAGATAGTAACCTAATATATCAGTTATAATGAGAACTTTCGAATATATTAAATATTGATTCATAATATTGAAGAAGATATCGACTAACATAAATAAAAACAAACTTTTCTTCTTTTCTGTCGGTTAAATACATGATTACTGTATGAAAGAAATATTACATTTATGTATTGCATTTATTAATCACATAAAATACATAGGTGGCATTTGAGAAGCCCTAGTGCCAAATACTTTACAATTAACTTGTGTTTTCGGTTTGGCTTTGCAATAAAAAGTAACGGCATCTGTTATTTGATAATGAAGTTAACTTTTTGATAATAAAAAGTACAGATACGTTTACTTCATTCTAAGATTATGGCACATTTTTAAATAAAGATGATGTATTCGAACACAGCTTAAGAAGACATGCGTGATAAATAACGTCACGGTATAATTATCACTGTAACTTTGTGACTTCTTTGACTATTTAAAAAGTTCCAAATCTAAATCTCTGAGGCATAGGTGGAGAAACTAACTATGTTCCTTCGCGCAGCCACCGTACTACGTACATCGCTTTAAATCAGTGACAGGAGTACTGCTGCGTTACTCCTGTCACTGATTTAACCAAAAAATAGGAACCACGCGTATGTACTAGAACGGTACACCAACGACAGCAAGGTTAGGTGAAATTCGTATATTAAAAAAAAGGTCAGGTAAGGAAGATAATAAAAAAACGACCTGAAATAAAACCTAATAAATTAAAATGCTTAAGTTAAGTCACGTTATAAGTTTTTTTTAAATTTATTTATTAATGAATTTATGATACAGTGGTGTTGCTTAATTCTAAAGTCGCCAAACATTTACGTTTGATGGCCGTACTAATGTTCCAAGTATCCAACATTATCGACGTACAATATTACGCGATGATTTTTCACTGTGACTTTTTGGTAACCAGAACAACAAAAAGTGGCTTCTATGTGATTCGGTCCAATACGACTGGATACGACAGATTCATGAATCGATTCTGTGAAAAGATCCAAAGAATTTGAAATCGATTCCTTAACTCTAAATAATCGATTTTTTTTATTAATCGATCTCAGATCGACATGTCAACTATTACTTTACTATAGCTTGCTCGTATTTATTAATCTGTGCGTAACTTGTCGAAACTGAAACCGAAACATTTCAGCTCGAGTTACAAAACCGCTTTCAGTGCCTAGAAGACTGCAATGAAGTGGACGATTTGAATGACAAGCTCATGGAAACTGTCCATGCGGTCGGAGCTAAGTTCTGCAAGACCCGCCGCAGAAGAACACAAAAACTCTCCGATCACACTCTTAATCTCATGGCTGTTAGACGGGAGATGAAGCTACATTCTTCAATAAATTTGACAGCATACAGGCAACTGAACAGACAGATCTCGAAATGCATGCGGCGGGACTTACGCAACTTCAATATAGCTCGTATTGAAGAAGCGATCGAGCGGAATCAAGGCTCCAAAGTCTTTGCCAGAGATCTGTCTGCCAGAAAGTACCAACTGTCAAAGCTGAAGACCGAGTGTGGCAGCATCGTTTCCGGGGCACCTGAGATTTTGAGTGAGATTGAGAGGTTCTTAGGGCAGCTGTGCACGTCATCGTTGGAGCCACACGCAAGTGTGAGTAACGATCCAAGAGCGAGTCTTATCCGACATTATTCCGATGATATCCCGGACGTCAGTCTGAGCGAGATTAGAATGGCTCTCCAGCACCTTAAAAACGGCTAGGCCCCAGGCGAGGATGGAATTACAGCAGAGCTTCTGAAAGCGGGTGGAAAACCGGTACTTGAAGTCCTTCAGGAGTTCTTTAATTCCGTCCTCCATGGTGGCATTACACCGGAGGCGTGGAGCAGAAGTACGGTGGTCTTGTTCTTCAAGAAAGGCGACAACGCTCTCTTGAAGAACTACAGACCGATTTCCATTCTGAGCCGCGTCTACGTGCTATTTTCGAGAGTCATTAAGAATCGTCTCGCGTGCAGACTTGACGACTTCCAGCCTCCCGAACAAGCCGGTTTCCGAAAAGGCTTTAGCACCATAGATCGCATACATACCCTTCGGCAAATTGTACGGAAGTCCGAGGAGTACAATTTGCCACTATGTCTGGCGTATGTGGACTATGAGAAAGCCTTTGATTTAGTCGAAATTTGGGCGGTGCTGCAGTCCCTTCAGCGGTGCCAAGTTGACTGTCGATATATCGAAGTTTTGAAGTGTTTGTACAGTAGGACTACGATGGCTATCCGAGTACAGAACCAGAGTACGAAACCTATCCAATTGCATAGAGGTGTAAGACAGGGTGACGTCATATCCCCGAAACTCTTCACCGCTGCATTGGAAGACGTTTTCAAGCTTCTGGACTGGAAAGGATAGGGTATCAACATCAATGGCGAGTACATCACTCACCTTCGATTTGCCGACGATATAGTCCTTATGGCAGAATCGCTGGAGGATCTAAGCACTATGCTCAATGACCTAAATAGTGTCTCCCAACGGATAGGTCTTAAGATGAACATGGACAAAACAAAGATCATGTTTAATGTCCATGTCACACCTATGCCGGTAGTTGTTGGGAGCACTAAGCTCGAAGTTGTTGACGAGTATGTTTACCTGGGACAAATAGTCCGACTAGGTAAGTCCAACCTCGACCGAGAGGTCAATCGACGGATTTAACTCGGTTGGGCAGCGTTCGGGAAATTACGGCACATCTTCTCGTCAGGTATACCTCAAAACTTGAAAACAAGACTATACACCCAGTGCGTGTTGCTAGTGATGACATACGGAACTGAGACGTGGTCCTTCACTGCTGGCTGGATGAGGAAGCTCAAGGTCGCTCAGCGAGCTATGGAGAGGGCTATGCTCGGAGTTTCTCTGCGTGATAACCTCAGAAATGAGGATATCCGCAGTAGAACCAGAGTGAGCGACATAGCCCAACGGATTAGTAAGCTGAAGTGGCAATGGGCCGGCCATATAGCTCGAAGAACCGACAACTGATGGGGAAGAAAGGTTCTCGAGTGGCAGCCTCGTACCGGCAGGCGAAGTGTAGGGCGTCCCCCCACTAGATGGAGTGACGACCTGGTAAGATATGCAGGAAGTCGATGGATGCAGGTGGCCCAGGACCGTGCTTTGTGGCATTCTTTGGGGGAGGCCTATGTTCAGCAGTGGACTTGTGAAGGGCTGTAATGATGATGATGATGACGTCACTTGACACTCGTAGTCACTCGTTGTTTTGACTTGTTCCGTTTTATTGTTATCCACGGCTTTATTTCGCGATTTTACTTACTTATCCTGCTTTTTATTGACCCTTGCTTCGTTATTTGACACCGATAATCTTACTTATACGACTACCCAGCCTTCTTTTCCAAACGTGTCATGTTCCAAACAATACGTATCTAAAATGACAATTTGAACGATTTTCCCAGCTTTCTTATAGTGAACTTATATTAATTTCGTTAGGTACATACCAATTGAAACAGGCACGTTCCTAGTATGGTGAACACATAAGAGCAAATGATGTTTATATAATTGAAGTGTGCAGGGAGGCTAGCAGCAGCCTATTGCGAGAGCTGTCTGTTTCAAATACCTAATGGCTGCTTAGAGGAAGAATAAATTCAATGCACATTAGCCGCAAAATATACTATGTATACATATTGGTTGACAGCTCTCGCAGCGGCCGAGAATCTATTATTCAATATTATTGTAGAATAGCTGAATTATATAGTACCTTAGTTGGGCAATATATCAGGACAATATAGCGCCACCTGCACAGTTCCTTGACGATATTTTAATAATTATTGAAGACGATTAAAATACCTAAATAAAATGTTTTTTGTTTAATAACCAACACCCTATTCCTAACTGTCTGAATTCGGTAAATATAGAGAATTAGGTAATTAGGTAGGTTGAGACATATTAATGTGTGCTTAAAAAACCCTATCAAAGTCAGAGGTGTCTGGTTCGATTCCTAGTTATCTTTTTTCGTATAAAAATTGATTGTTAAGGGATATTTGTGAGAATAAACAAGTTGCCTGAATGTACTCGAAGTGTAGCCAGCTTGGTTGAATATTTATTTACCACTTGGATTACAAGAAAGCTTGGAACAGTTTATCATGAGCTGATGTTATTTGAGCAAAACATTACAGGCGAAGTACGTAGGCATTTACCTCCATTCACGCTGTTAATATGAGAATTTATTAATATAACTATTCTTTAAAGCTTTTGATCCCTTTAACACTTGAAAAATATTCATTTAATAGTTAAATAACTATATTATCTATAGATAGAAATCGACTGTTACAATGTAGTTAAAATATAACCTCACTTTTACTTAATCTTAAATAACTCAGCTCCTAGATAGACAAATCTTGCCAAATTTTCAACTGTGGAGTGTTTATATGTAAGCTTTCAAATGATCCAACTTTCATCTTGTTAACACCTGTACCCAAGAATGTATGGAAACGTATCCGTCTCCTTTATATTTATTTTAATTGTTTAGATTTCTTTTAATTTTGCTATAGGAGCCGCTGTTTATTTACAGAATTGTTACAAATCAAATATGCATTATAAAACTTGCTAATTAGATGGTATTAGAAGCGAAAAAAATAATAACAAGAAAAGGCTTATTCATAACAATATTCCCCTTAGATGATGAAAGGTACGTGGTGATTTTAACTTTAATTGTAGTAATATGATATTTAACGCGAATTCATTTTTTGATCTTTATTTGTAGTAATGTCCTCCAAACCAAATTGCGATCACGGATACTAATATCACCGAAGACTAGCCGTCTACGTAGGACAGGTTTTTATAGTATATGATTGTGTGCACAAATACACTATTTCCTAACTCTGATAGATCGATGGGAAGGCGATTAGAAACGAACAATACTTAGAAACTATATTATCAACTATTGTGACTGCTTACATTCTATTTGTAGAATAAAAATGTGAATTTTCAGATGTAAGTAATGGGTAAAATTATATGGTAATGAAAATCTGGCAGATGTACCAATTGAAACACTTCACATGTCAAAACATATTTGTGACAAACATTGCAAATCCGATGATTTCAACCCTACTAAACCGAACTGTTATTCCATCAGTGTACATAAAGATTCCATAACTATGTGTACGTTAATTACATTTACCTTACACATAGCAAAAGATAATATCCCTCTAACATCACATTTTGGTAAGAATTAGGTTACGTAACGAAACTCAAAGTTATTTGTAATTTCCTTTTTTTGCTGCTTTTTTTAGATACACCTATAAACATTAGCGGCTTAGCTTTCCATTGACGTCCGTCGAGTTTTTTATAGAAAGGTTACATTATTATAAGCACATACGCAAAGTTTCTACATGCGGAAACGCGTACTTTTTGAGAGAAAAATTAATAAAAAAAATTTTTTTTTACTTATTATAAGCCAGTGCTTGACCACAATCCCACCTGGTGGTAAGTGGTGATGCAGCCTTAGATGGTAAATCACACTGTCTTCTCGTAACAAAAGCCTATTCACTCTTGCCTTGAAGACGCCTAGATTATATTCGGACGGAAAGATAGACGCCGGCAAATGATTCCACTCTTTTGCTGTACGCATTACAAAAGACGAAGCAAACCGTTTGGTTCTAATGCGTGGAATATCGACAACAAAGGGATGAAGACCCGCCGACCATCTGGTTGTCCAATGGTGGGAAGGAGAGGGAGGAATTAAGGCGTGTAATTCCTGCACACACTCACCGAAATGCATTCTATAGCATACCGAGAGACTGGCTACTCTGCACCTGTACTCGAGGCTGACAAGATTGATTTCAACCAAATCAAGGTCACCAATGAGCCTCTTAGTACGTCTCTCCACTGAGTCCAATGCTACCAGGTAGCATTTTGCAGCACCAGCCCATATGTGACAGCAGTACTCCATGCACGACCGGACTTGCGTTTTATATAAGGTCAGAAGCTGCCCCGGCGTGAAGTACCGCCGCACCCTTGCAAGGACACCAAGTTTCCTTGCGGCTGCTTTGGCTCTGGACTCAATGAACCACCCATAGTTTAGGTTCGGAGAAAATACAATCCCTGACAACTGAAGAGGGTCAGTGTACTCCAAGGATACATTCCAGAAAGTAGGAGCCAAGGTGAGCGGGCTCCTTTTAGCGGTAAAAAGACACGCTTGTGTTTTGGAGGCGTTAAATCTCACGAGATTGGCGTCGCCCCATACGGCGACTGCCTCTAGTGTGAGACTCACACGCTCAACCATAGCTTCTCTTTCTGACTGGATTCGATCCCGACTGGACCGGGTGATTGGTTGGTATCCCTCCACAACTGTGCTGTCGTCTGCATACCCATAGACACCGGGAATATGCAGATCATTTATATGCAGCAGGAAGAGAGTTGCGGAGAGAACGGACCACTGAGGAACACTGGCGTTAATCGCCACAGTATCGAATGAGCAGCCATCAACGACTACCCGGAGATACCGTTCACTCAGAAAATCCTTCACCGAGACAATTAGGCCAGGGGATAAGCCGTACGCTGAAAGCGTGCCCAAAAGATAAGCGTGCCAAACCCTGTCAAAAGCCTTCGAAACATCAAGGGAAACAGCAAGTACTTCGCCACTGTTCTCGAGTCCTTCGCCCCATATGTGAGTGGCATACGCTAGAAGGTCTTCAGTTGATCGATTTCGGCGAAACCCGTACTGGCGATCACTGAGGAGATCATTTTGCTCTAGGTATGCCATGAGGTGGGCATTCAATATACGCTCCATAATCTTGCAGAGTATGGAGGTAATTGAAATTGACCGATAGTTGGCAGGGTCGGTACGGCTACCTTTTTTAGGCACAGGCTGTACATTGACCAGCTTCCAAGATTTAGGCACTATTCCAGTCCTGAATGAGAGGCGGAACAAGCGTGCCAATACAGGAGACAACTCAGGTGCACAGACCTTTAGAACTATAGCTGGTATACCATCAGGCCCACTAGCTTTGTTCACATCTAAACTTCGCAATATTTTAAGAACCTCCTTGTTGATGATACGGACCTCAGACATAGAGGTACCGCAGTGAGGTAATTGAGATGGTACGCTGTTGCTACTGTCCAGACGCGAATTACAAGCAAAAAGAGAAGCAAATAAGTCCACTTTCTCCTTAGGCGCATGCGCCAGTGAGCCATCTGGTTTTATCAGCGGAGGCAGTGTAGACCGATAGAAGTTTGTCTGGACCGCTTTGGCGAGAGACCAAAAAGCTCTACTGCTAGATGGTTTGACAGAGAGCTTTGTGCCGATGCGTTTAATGCGGTCGAAACTGGCTTGGCGTAATGCCTTTTTGCACGACTTGGCGGCTTGGTTAAAGGCTCTCTTCTTAAGGCTAACATCCGGAGCTTTAAGGTCTTGAGCATCGACCCAGGATAAGTACGCCATATGCTTGTGCTTTTCAGCACGAGCGCACTCGGCGTTAAACTAAGGGAGAGCTTTACCACCAATGGGCACGTCAGCAAAGGGGATGAAATACTCCATCGCTTGACGTATCACATTGTTTATGGCATCCGCGCAGCTCGATGGGTCTTCAGAGGAGAAGCAGACCTGCCGCCAAGGATAAGATGCAAAGAAATGCCACATACTATCCCGATCTGCTGAATTGTATCGCCACATTTGTCGCACTCCGTGGAATTCGTATTTAGGTGGGGAATATAACGACACAGATTTCACCAAACAGTGGTCAGAAGTTCCCAAGGGTGAGGTAACCTGAACATCGTACCTGTCTGGATCGGTCGTCAGCAGAAGGTCTAAGCAGTTGGCTGTATGCCCATCCACATCAGGTACCCTAGTCGCTTGTTATACCAGCCTGGAGAGCCCCAGCGACAAGGCAAAATTCCACGCCTCTCTCCCAGCGTGGTCGGTCTTCTGGTATGGGAACAGCCAGTCCTCATAACAGGCATTAAAGTCCCCCAGAAAAATCAATTATTTTTGCAATATTTATGCCATATGCCAATTCCCCATTTACTTTCGTCAAGTTGGGGGGTTGATATTTTTTTACAGAAAGGTTACATTATTATAAGCACACACGCATAGTTTCAACATGCGGAAACGCGTACATTTTGAGAAAAAATACATTGAAAATCAATTATTTTTGTAATATTTGCGTCAATTCCTATATTTAATTCTAATATAAACCCCCAACTCGTCGGACATCAATAGAAAGTCGTACCACATTAGCTATAATGAGCACTAATTTTGAAAGCGACTGTTAGTAAACGAACTCTGCGAGTAGTATGTACCTCAGTGAAGAAGCATAGCAATTTGTACTTATATAGTATTTATTACACTTAGAAGCAAATTGTTTCAATCAGTGTTAAAGAAAACAATATATTTACCCTTTTTAAGCCAGCGTCCAGACGCAGACTATTTATTTTACAGCATAGAAACACTTGTTCAGTGCGAGAATGAACCTTCCGTCCTGCAGTGCTGTAGCCATATCCTGCCACTGTGCCACGGAGTCGTAATTTATTTTTTATTACTAGTATAATTATGCGTTATTTTGTTTTCATAAATATTTTTGTACCTAATAATAGAGATATAATTAAAAATTGCTGTGTGTAAAATACATTGATTTTTTATCTTCATCGGCATTTTTACTCAAGTCCCACGTGAAAACTTTTATTTCTCATGAATTATCCAGTTTAGATATCTAACTTTTATTATTAAAAATATCGATAAACAATATATTGATAAACATTATATCGATAAAATTATTCTAGGATAGACATTATTTACAACATTATTGTAATTCGCCAATGTTGTCAGCACTGTTTGCCAAAAATTAAATGTCATGCCTTGAAGATATTAGTAGAGTAGCTTGGCGTACTTTCATATATTTTCTTTTACTATGGAAGTCCCGCTTCTTAAACGTAGTGATTATATTCTCTTTGATCACGACTAGCAAAGGGATCACATATCCGGTTTCATAAAAATATAAAATAAAAAGCCGAGATGTCATATCACATTCGTTATTTTATAACCTTGTATGTATATTTTTTAGTTTACGGTAACCTCACCGAATGTTACTATATCGTATGCTGGATTGTTATGATCTATGAATTATACAAAGGAGCAACCATAAATATTAATTAAGTTATAATATATACAATATATAACTATTAAGTTATAATATGTATACAACATATATTATAACTTAATTAATATTCAAAAACTGAAAGTAACCAGGCTAACTTGACCTATACACCTCAGTCCCCGTGACCATGGGTGCTGTAAAGCACCTGAAACGTGGGGAATTAAAAAGTCAAATTAAACGCGATAGAATCCGTAGAAAATAGTTTCATTTAATGTGTAGTCGTCGCATAAATATAAGAAATAATTATCTATGAATTGTGTTATACACTGTGAACAATGGACCAGAATTAAAATTTTTAACTCTGAAATGAAGTTTGAGTTGCGATATTACATCCTATACAACGTAAATATGTTTAAAAAAATAGTTAATCACCTAAAAAATTTCATCAATAGATTGAATTCTCTTTTGGAATTGGTAATCTATAACAGTCTGCAGTTATCGCTTATTTCATATAAAAATAACTACTTATATTTTTATAATTTATAATTGTTAATGTTTTTTTATAATTTTTGTAATAACATTTTATAATTATTTTTTTATAACTATTTACATTTTTTCTAAAAAATTAAACTATAAACATTGTCAGCCATTAATTCTGATGCATTCAACGCATGCCCGGTAACTTCAACTACTTCACGATGCGTATACCATGCGATTTTAAGCTTTGAATTATTTCATGAAAGGCTAAATTTGCAGGTCACCTTTGGAAAATTATATTCACTGGGCGTAACACGTTCAGTTGCAATCTGAATCTGAAATCCACCAAAAAAAAAGCAACTAAAATAATCAATAATAAATATTCAATTGGCAATAATCCCCAGAAAATTACCTCGCTAACAATGCCACTTAAAGAAAAACAAGCAATATTTCAATTCGTATGCATTCAAAATTCGCTAATAAAACTATGAAATCTAATAGTTTGCGACTCAGTCAGTCGACCGGTCAAACCTGCTCAGGCTGGACGTAATATTATTTCTAAAAAAACTTTTCGTGCTTTAAAGCTTTTGTTCTGTAAACGTATAAGAAGTAAGTTTTTAAAATTTTAATTTATATTTAAATTTTAAATTTATTGCAAATGTTTCCATTTATAAATCGTCAGATAGTTGGTGTTAGTTGGTTCTATTTCTATGTTTTATTATTCTGTAGAATAATCAATTAATTTAAATAGGAGTGATATTTTAATTACCGTAATAGTATATCACAGTGATTGTAATGAAACTGTTCTGTGCGTATACCTGCGTGTTTATTCGAATTTTCATTTGTA
The DNA here is from genome assembly GCA_033319125.1 of Parnassius glacialis. Classification (NCBI taxonomy): domain Eukaryota; kingdom Metazoa; phylum Arthropoda; class Insecta; order Lepidoptera; family Papilionidae; genus Parnassius; species Parnassius glacialis. Next base: position 11,564,229 of record JAVANC010000004.1, on the reverse strand, counting down.
TAATTTAACTTTAATAGAAACGTATACGAAATCATTTTATATAATATATAATATATTACCATACCACAGCCAACTGCCAGGTATAATTTTATAAATATTTAATATGTTTTATAATTAAATACTTTAGTAGCTATGTGTATAAATTGGCATAGTATAAAATACTAAGCATTCAATAAAATGCGTTCCTTGCTAAGGCTCCAACTGTGGTCTAACCAGCAATCTGTTATATGTATGAATTGTTCGGATTAATCCCAGCCGCCAAATTTCACGAACGCACATCGCGGCGGAACTCCCGATACCATCCACACCATCTGGATGATTGGCGGTCCACCACTGTGTGATTTAGAAGATGTTTTCTTCCTCGCACGACTTCCTTGTGGAATCGATTACCATCAGCGATTTTTCCGGACCGATACGACTTAGGGACCTTCAAGAAAAGAGCGTACTCCTTTTTAAAAGGCCGGCGACGCATCTGCAATTCCCTCCCTGGTGTTGCAGTTATTCATGGGCGGCGGTAGTCACTTACCATTAGGTGAGCCGCATGCTCAAAAAAATGTATTTCATACATCACAGCCTAACAAAAATTCACTACTGAACATAGCCCTTCCTCATGGACTGCACATTGTAAAAATCTTTGCCATAATTGGTCCGCTTGGCAGGCGTGCTGCCTAAACTAGTTATTTTTTTTATTTGTAGTTGCTATCAGGAAGATGTTGCTGCTCATCTCCTGTTTAATTTCTCTCTGTTGACTATAACGACACTCACTGGATGATATGAGGTAGTGGATTTTCTTTCACCACAACTAGACAGCTCAGATGTTTAATAATATTAAATTAATAATATTATTAAATATAACATTAAATTGTTGTAGTTTGTTCTTAATTTAAAAAAATTAAGAACAAACTACAACAACAAACTACTCTTGCAAGTTAATTGGGCATTGTTAATTGTTATTACAAATTTATAAGTGTTTCATTTTAAGCGAATTTGTGGGAAAAGCCACCCCTCACCACATTTTTTTTATAGGATAAGGGTGACAAACGAGCACACAGTCCACCTGATGGTAAGTGGTTGCTGCGGCCCATAGACATCTACATCTATCCTCGTTTGCGAATCAAAATGCAGATGCGTTGTCATCCGTGAGGACTAAGATGGAATGCCTCATTTCCAGTAAAAAGGGCCTCCGGCTACCATACATTATAACCGATGGCAATATCTGTGTCTATCACGTTATTTTAAGAAACAACAAATTTGAGCCGTGTACTATTAGTTAAGATTTGGAGGTAGGTACATTAAAAGTGAATAGTAACACATGACCATAAATTTTAAAAGAAATCAAGCGATTTAAGCGATTTTACAGTGGTAGAGCCACGCGGCAGTTTTTGCTGTCGCACGGATGGGCCGGCTCGAACCGGGTGGTACCTCGACCTCACAGAATACCAGCGTGAAGTAGAGGTTTACCTCTGCGTGTCGCTTGGTGAGTGCAGGTGGCCGGAGGCCCTTTTTACTGGAAATGATGCATTCCATCTTAGTCCTCACGGGTGACAACGCATCTACATTTTGATTTGTAATAGAGGATAGATGTAGATGTCTATGGGCCGCAGCAACCACTTACTATCAGGTGGACTGTGTGCTCGTTTGTCACCCTTATCCTATAAAAAAAAGCGAAGAAGCAGCGATACAAAGTAAATCCCCATGACAGACTATAAAATTCCCCTGTTGAACATAGCACTTCCCTATTGGATTGCCTCATTGGGGGGATTTTTCCATTGTTGTCACACTTGGCAGGCGGGTTGGCATCTGCACCGGTAGGCGAAGTGATAGGGGGGCCACTAGATGGAGTGACGGCCTGGTAAGACGTACAGGAAGTCGATGGGTGGCGGTGACTCAGGACCGTGCTCTTTGGCATTCCTTGGGAAAGCCTATATTCAGCTGTGGACTTGTGAAGGGCTGTAATGCTGACGATAATGATGATGATAAAGTAACGTTCGGAGAGTTATAAAAATAAAAATCTTTGTTTGGTTATATATTGAAAGTCAATTTCTTTATAGAAAACGATTTATGCATAGGTATACGATATTCTTTTTTCTTTCTTTATTTTAACGTTATAGCCACACTAGGATTTGGAATTATTGTTACTACTCCATACAAATACTTGTATGATTCGAAGCCGCGGCACTTGCGCTGCTACGAGGTGGCACTGAAAATTTCGGGAATCAAGGAAGTGACACAACATTACTATTTAAAAATGTATTTATTGCTTTTCGAAGTATTCTCCGCGAAATTTGAGACATTTTCCCATACGATGGAACCAATCATTGAAGCAACCATTCCATTCGGAAGTTGGGGTCTCCAAAATGGCCGTTTTGTAGGCGTCCACAGCTTCTTCAGGTGATGAAAATCTCTGTCCACGCAATTTATTCTTTATTTTAAGGAAAGTATAGAAATCATTAGGGCTTAGGTCGGGGCTGTACAGCGGATGGTCTAATAATTCTATGTTTTCTTGCTCTAAAAACTCTTTTGTTCTGTGTGCGGTGTGAGAACTCGCATTGTCGTGATGGAGGATGATGCGGCGGTTACAGTTCTCTTTACGGAGTTGAGAAACGACCTGTGGCAAACAAATGCTAGCATACCATTCTGCATTAACCGTTCTTTGTCCCTCAAGAGGAATAGTCGTAACATGGCCGGTTTTGGAGACAAACGTGGCCACCATTTTTTTTGCAACACTCCGTGAACGAACAATTTTTTTTTGACGGAGATCATCACTGAGCTTGACACGTCCACGTTGAAATTCAGCAAACCAGCGATAAATTGTGGTTTTGGATGTGGCTTCATCACCAAATGCAGAAATCATCCGGTCAACACACTGTTTTTGTGTTAAACCACTTCGAAAGTCATAATAAATCATCGCTCTTGAATTTTCTCGAGTCAATTCCATTTTCTCTACGACTTATCAAGTTTGACAAAACCTTGTGACAAGACCGAGAATCTTTTTTTAAATAAATAAATGGTATTCGATTTTTAAAACCAAGGAGTTGTCAATTAAAAAGATTTTAATATAACAGGAACAGTGGAAATATTCCATTCCCGATACTTTTAGTGCAGCCTATGTACTCATTATTTGCAGCCCTATGTGCCGCGGGTTCGAATCATGTATGTCAGTAACGATAAAGCTATTGCTCCACAGAGCCGTTAAATATAAAAGTATCATTAAAAATAGGAGTTCAGTTTAATTAATTCATTTTTTTTTTTCGTATACAGAACGATTTATAAAAACTTTCTACAACCGTAGTAAAAAATATATTAGTAGTAATTAAATGAAAAAAATCACATTAATTGGTATTTTAAAAAGAAATGGCACTATTATCACCAGATCTTAAAAATAAAAGAAAAGTTTTCGATGCGATTGATACCTTATATTATGAAAAAACCAAAATCAGCGCGATAAATTTTGTCCCGTTCCAAAAAACAAATCCTTTCAGAAATATAAAGATGCTTATGTATATGATATGTGCTATATATTATATTATGCTGGGCATACCCAGCAGTAGGATATATTAATGTTGTTAGGGTACTTTTTAATTAAATTTGAACATCTAACTTTAGACCTTGTAATAGATAGACGCCGTTTTATATAAAAAGGAGAAATTTTTTGATTCAAAGTCTTCGATTTGATTGCCATTCTGGCTACATATCACGCTTTTACCATTCGTTAATCTTAAGATTTACACATTAAAATTTACATTTCAATATGAGTTATTAATGATGAGCAGTTGTTATGAAAATAAATCTACGACATTACATTTGCACAGCACCATCTATCGATTAGAGATTAGATTAAAATGTAATTGATGACACAACGCCACCATTGAGTAAATACTTACCAACATTTCAATTTGTTAATCATAACTTTTAATACAATGAACCGATATTAATAAAGTTCAGACTAAATGTTACTTGAAGATACGCTATATAATTTTCGTAACAATTTAAAAAATGTAATTAATTTAGACGTGATACGTTCATAAACGTCTGTACGTTTACAGGCAAACAGACAATTCCAAAAATGATAGAAATGTATTTAATTACTTATTTTAGTCCCTCTCAATCTTTTCGTTCTAAGAATATAAAATGTATAGACACCTGCAATTTACAATTTTGTTATATGTATAGATAACAGCCCCTATATATAAGGGAAAATGGTCACAGCAAGGCAGTCAAAACTATCGTGGTATCAGCCTGTATAGCATTGTGGATAAACTGTATGCTAAAGTATTAATTGAAAGACTTATGAAAGAAACTGATGGAATAATATAGGATATGCAAGCTGGATTTAGAAAGGGAATGGGGAGTACGGATCAAGTCTTTTCCATGCGCTTGATAGCCCAAAACCCAGAAAGTTTTTTATGCGTCCATGGACTTGGGAAAATCTTATGACCAAACGGACAGGAATGTATTATACTGAACTGATTTGGGTTGAAAGCTGGTTTGATACAGACATTAAGGTCTCTTTATAAGGACTTTAGTGCTTGTGTTAGATAACTGTCAAATGCCTTTTGTACGAAGACGATCAAGTCATATTTGCGTTAACGGATGAGTTGCAAGTGACGGTTACATTAATGAACAGGTCATTAAAAGAAAGGGGAATGAAAGTGAACGCAAGTAAGACGAAATATTTTGAAAGAGAAGCAAGTAAGACAATATATGAGACTATAAGTATAGAAGGGAACTCCCCTTGTATTCTTATAGTCTCATATATATTTGGTTGAGCAAGTGGACGAGTTTGTATATTTAGGATGTGTATTTAGCAGGGATGGTAGATATGATAAGGATTAAAACGACGAGTGAATGTAGGAAATAGAGTAAATGAAACTCTACTCACTAATGTGGGAAGTCAGACTGTGTAAAAAATCGCACATATGGCAATTTGTAATACTCTGCTAGTCCCTACATTAATGGATGGTAGAGAAAGATGGGTGTGGCAGAAGAATCATGAAAGTAGAATAAATGCTGTAGAAATGCGGTCACTACGGAGTATGTCAGGGCCAAATCTGAATGACAGGGGGATAAATTGTGTGATAAGAGAAAAGTGTGGTTTGCAAGATGATGTTGTGGCCAATCCAATTAAGAAAGGAATGCTTCAGTGGTTTGGTCATATAGAAGGAACAAAGGGGAAAAAAGTAACAAAGCAAATCTTATCTCAATCTACAGACATGAAGGGCAGAGCCTTAGATGACTGTTTATTGACCAAATTAGCGATATGTTGAAAATGGACCAGATTAGGAGTACACTTTACCCTTTACCTTTACGAGTACGCATGTACGAGTATGCGTAGATATATGGATGTAAAGGTAGCGAGAGGGGTGAGTCGGGATTATGGCAAATGGATATTCGTAGTCTCTGCCTACCCCTCTCGGTGACAGGCGTGATTGTTTATGTTATGTGCGTAACAGTGCTAGAGCCACGCGGCAGCTTTTGCTGTCACACGAATGGGCTGGCTCGAACCGGGGTGGTACCACGACCTCACAGAAAACCAGCGTGAAGTAGAGATTTACCTCTGCGTTTCGCTTGGTGAGTGCAGGTGGCAGGAGGCCCTTTTTACTGGAAATGAGGCATTCCATCTTAGTCCTCACGGGTGACAACGCATCTACGTTTTTATTTGTAATAGAGGATAGATGTAGATGTCTATGGGCCGCAGCTACCACTTACCATCAGGTGGACTGTGTGCTCGTTTGTCACCCTTTTCCTATAAAAAAAAAACAATAGCGTACAATGCTAAAATACTTATACAGAAAATTGAAATGTCTCTCTTTAATGTAAAAATAACTGACATTTTTTGAGTGGAGAGTGTTACTTGCACGTCAATAACATGAGTAAACGTTTTTATATTTTTGTATGTCTGTGTGTTTGTCTGTCCGGGATAATCTTCGGAATGGCTGAAAATATTGCAATAAAGCTTCAAGAGCAGACCTATGTCTGCAATTCCGGGAGTGATCTAGCCAATTATGTCGATAAACTATCATGTCTTTTGCTCACGTAGCCACTTACTTCTGTTTCTTACATTTTTATTCCTTCTTTCTTTTTTAATACCGAAATATCCCTGTTCTAATCTAGGGTGGAAAGATGAATAGAAGCCTTTGCATGGTTATGGACCAAAATACACTTAACTTTTATTATGCACATGGAATAATTTAATAGGAAAAAATTTAAAAAATAACTTAAATGAATATGTAATTAAATGAAGATGTAGAGACTATCAGTCCGTGGGGTCCACAAGCGACGAAGTTCCTAAAGGAACTCCATCCGCGGCTGGTCATTGCTGCTGGTGATAAGAGGGCTGGTTTTTTTCTCAAATGTTAAGTATAGCCATTCAGCGGGGAAACGCAACAAGGTTCTTGGCACGATACCGCGGGGAGTAGGACTATATGATAATTAAGTTTCTAGTTTTAGGTTGGTTTATTATTACATATAGTTTTTTATATTGTATATACTAAAATAATGAAGATGAAAAATAATTTGAGTAAACTATAATAAATTCTACTATCTTTTATGTAATAAACTATTTTTTAAATTATCGCTTTTATTCTAAAAATATTTTAATTACAATTCCTTGCCACGCAGGTGTATAAAAAAGTAAAGATGAACGTAAAGGACGTTGAAAAATTTGAAGAACAGATTAGGAATGAGCAGGTTGGCGATGACGATAATGCCCGTGTGATTTTAAACTTAGATCAAACAATAATGACGGAAAAACAAAATCAAGAAGATGGATTTGAGAAGGTAAAAGAATTACCGAACATTAATAATGAAGATGCGATGGGAATAGTGTCGAAAGAAGATATAATGAGAGGACAGGATATAGAATATTTAGATGAAAAAAGTACTCACCCAAAATTAAAAAAACACACGATTGAGAATGTAGATATTCATGTAATACCAAAATTGGATGAGACATATAACGTGGTAGAATCTGGTGATATTTGGAATATGGTTAATTTTGATGAAGGAAATAGGATGTTGCCAAAAGTAGGCGAGGATCAGAATAATAAGGAAGAAGAGGAAATGTTGCCACCTGGTAATATTTTAAAATACTTATATGAAATAATAATAATAATAATAAGTTGATTCCCTTAACTGGATACGTTTCGGTGACCTCTTTCGGAAAATCGAGAATTCTTTTGTCTTTTCTTTGTCTGATCGGAAACACGTCTTAAGGGATAGCACCATCGATATCTGTCGAGCAGTAGTATAATCATCCCTGTGAATCCCTTAGGCGTGTCATTTCCGGTTGTTCCAGGGTTCCACACCAGGAGCTCGCTCTGAAATACGGTCTCCTGTATCGATCCTTCGATCACGGAGCCTTATCACAAGTACTTGCTGGAGGATGCCGTACTCGTAAATCGCCAGGTTTTACTGAGACCGGATCGTCATCACGAACAGAACTATTCTTGCGAATAAGCCTGATATCGTGCTGATGCACCGGGCACAGTGAAGAATATTTTTGGTCGACATTACAATTTCATTTGAGAAGAACTTCGTGAAAGCCGAAACAGAGAAGACAACAAAATATCTGGACCTGGCTCACTAAGTGAAAGACATGTGAGGTGGTCTGCCGACCGAAATTATTCCTTCCTAACGAGGGCTTCCATCTAGTTGGTTTTTTATTAATTTATTTATTATTTATTTATGTTACTGTATTTATTTATGTATATCTTAACGTACAATAGGCTTAAGATAGTAGCAGGCAGACTGACTGCGCCTATGTGAGAGGCTTGTACCTGAAGAAATATTAAATGTTAAGCCGTTTCTTGAAGTAAATTTATGACACTTTAATCTATTCTTATTATTTTTTAATTAAAATATATAATAACGATACGCTGCTTTACGTTTTGTTTTTCAGAACTTCTCAATATATATTTGAACGAGTGCAACGCTTCTCTAGAAGAAGCCGTCTTTGCAAAAGATTGCGTAAGTTTTTAAACATTATATACATTTTGTCTTCTATTATCGATTTGATTTTTAGTTCTTAATTTGTTTGAAACATAATATGTTCAACACATAAACTAACACCCAGACCAGTAAGAGTTTTTAAGAGTTTGTAGAGTTCATACAAAGTTCTTTGTGGGATTCGAGATTACGATCTGTAGCGCCGCAACGATGCTTTTACGCTTATAAGTCGCTATCGCCATATTATATATATTGATATCATTTAAGTCAATATTAAAATCAATAAAACAGATTTTTTTGTAAATTATTTATTATTAATTTTGTAAAGTAACTGCGTTAATAAAAATAATAATTTCGCAAAAGCGAGTTTTACTGCTATATAATGGCGAATAATTTCACTAATCTGTAAAGCGAACTTATTTGAAATAATCTATATACAAATTACTTGTACGTACATTATGTTTTCAGCAGTTATAATAACTCATACACGAGTATTCTGTGTACATATATATAATATAATGTATTAATAGGTGTAGATAGGTACCTAGAAATAACTAACCTAACCTAACCTAACAAAGTGACCACATCAATACTAAAAATCTTTTATATTTTAAATAAATAGATTGACTTGGCCATCACATGAAAACACAATGTATCTGTCAAGTAATACATATTGTTACGAGCTTGGGGTTCGAGACAATTAAAAACTGCCGATTGAATTACCAAAATTGACACTTTAATTACACAACACTAATTATATTCTAAAACCACACAATTATAAAACACAATTGTCACTTTGGTTCGCAATTATTTCGCTTCGAAGTATTCTCTTGTAAAGCCAATTCAATACTGCTCGGTCGTGGTCTATACCGGCCTTATATACGGCCTCAGATAGTTTCCAGAACCTTCTACTGTAGCGACATCTAGAATGTTCGAATACATATCGGTCTCGAAATTTCTGGAATTATCTTGACTCTCCTAGTTCTGCTACTCGACACTAGAGGGCGCTAGTGTTGCCATGTACAAGACATTAATAGTGGTTATATTAAATTAGATTGTTTAGTGCGATTGCCAAGTCAATTTATTTATTTAAAACTTAAAAGATTTTTGATATTGATATATGTATGGGCACTATAAGAATTTGTTAGGTTAGCTAATTACGTAATAATAGATATCAACCTTATGTTTCTATATCGCATTATCTACCGATACACCAGCAATTCCTCTGTCGAAGACCAAACTTATCGTGGAGACCCTATGCAGTTTTTTTTTAATAGAATTTAGCGTGATCCATCACCGCTTAGTAATCAAAATGCGAATGCGTCGTCACCCGTGAGGCTTTAGATAGAATACCTCATTGGTATCAGTAAAAAGGCACTCCAGTTATCAACACTTATTGCAACATTATGATGCTATTTGGCACTGCTTTTTTGAAAGGTTGTGGTCCTTCTCCGATCGCACTTACCCATTTATGGTGCAGCCACAATACATCTGCAGCGTTACTTATTCTTCTGCGGGTATCAGTTACATTGTTACTCAGTTGCAATATACCGTTATAAATTTGTAATGTGTAACAAAACACATCGCCATACTGGGTAGATTGTAAAATATTCTATACTTACAAAAATTTAAATTTCATGAATCTGTAAAATATATATTTTGCCGTATCTTATTCATTATAATTATCCTCTCACTTTATTGTCATATGCTTAGTTTATGGGAACGGAAGCCGAAGAAGAAGAAGGAAAAGAAAACGTACTAAATTTGGAAGAATCAGAAAATGTTTTCATTCAAAATGAAGAGAAGTAAGGGGGTTCATGGATCTACATAAAGTCGTAGAAATAACGATGACCGAGCTAATATTGTCAAGATTTGTTAAGTCAGTTAATGTTCAATCAAGGTTCTTAAGCTAAATAAATACGTGTGTTATTTCAAAAATATAAACTTTTATGGTAGTTTGTAGTATGATGTCAGAAATATAAACTTTGATGGTAGTATATATAGTATGATGTCAAAAATATAAACTTTTGTGGTAGTATGTATAGTATGATGTCAAAAATATAAACTTTTGTGGTAGTATATATAGTCTGATGTCAAAAATATAAACTTTTGTGGTAGCGTTTGTAGTATGATGTCAAAAATATTAACTTTTGTGGTAGTATTTGTAGTGTGTTCTTGAAATAAATAAAAATCGTATCTGGTATATTCACATTTTCTAAATATTTTAAAACATTAATTCATATTAAATAGAGCTTTAATTTTTAACTAGATTTTTCATATCTTTGTTTAGTCAAATATATGGTTTGTCTCTCAAAATCTCTTTGTATCTTTTTTTTATAGGATAAGGGTGACAAACGAGCACACAGTCCACCTGATGGTAAGTGGTTGCTGCGGCCCATAGACATCTACATCTATCCTCTATTACAAATCAAAATGTAGATGCGTTGTCACCCGTGAGGACTAAGATAGAATGCCTCATTTCCAGCAAAAAGGGCCTCCGGCCACCTGCACTCACCAAGCGAAACGCAGAGGTAAACCTCTACTTCACGCTGGTTTTCTGTGAGGTCGTGGTACCACCCCGGTTCGAGCCGGCCCATCCATGCGACAGCAAAAGCTGCCGCGTGGCTCTACTACTGTTAAAAATGTATCTATATAAATAGTGATATTGTGTGTAATATATTATGTTTATGTACTATACTTCTAAACTATATGCGTTAAACGTACTTATAATAGAAAAATAAAAGCGTCAAAGTTCCAGAAGTCTAGTCCTGCCATCGCCAGTCCGCCTGCCAAGCGTGGCGATAAGGCTAATCCCCCTCACAATGGAAGAAGTTCATGTTTAGCGGCGATATTATATGGGCTGACGAAGGAACAATCTCAACAAATATAGTAGAAATAAATTAAGAATTTTACTATTATCTGTTGCAGTAATAGTTTATTCCCATGGCATTCTGTACTAGTTAATTCCCGCGGCTTTTTTGTCGTGGAGTTTTGTTCACCATTATCATTAAAATTCCGTATCAAAATTAGTAAAATGAAACACTCATGAAATCACCTCAGTGTCTGTGTTTGTCGTAATAAAGCTAAAGCGTATATTCATTTTACATTCAAGTTATGTTTCAAATGTTTTACGGGAATAACATCGCACACGGTTTGTTTAACTCGCAATTTATGATTTTTAATATTGTACAAATTAGGCCAGTCCAATATGTTTATATTTTTAATTGTGGTAAGACAGTATTTTTATTTGATGTAATTATAATTTTATAGGAATCTAGGATATTCATTGTGCAGCATTTCAATAATTTCCTTTTTAGACCATTTAGGTGTGTAGTTATTGTTACCATTGATATGTTATTATTTTTATTACTCGAATATAATTAATCTACAACTTACAGTTGACTTGATGGTAAGTGGCTGCTGTAGCCCATATACACCTGCAACCAACTTGCAAATGCCAAATGCCCCACAGCCTGTATTGGTATACTGGTTCTCTAGACCCTTCAGACCCAGACCACGACAGAACAAGCACTGCTTGGCGACAGAAACAGTTAAGTACGTACTCAGAAGGGCTCTCGGAAAAGTAGTCCTACCACCGTATTCGTACTGAGGTGTCATTAAATATTAATATAGTAGAGTACCGAGCGTTAATTAAGACTATTTTATTGTTTTAAATGCGAGATGTTATATTTTCGAACAAGCGAATTTGAGTCTTTTATTGTTTTGTTTTTACTTTTTTGACGTTTTTAATAATTTCATAAAATTAAAAACATTTTATCATTGTGACTGCATGTACCTATTTACTGTGGTATTTTGAAAATATACCTACGTATGTTTTCTATCATACAGTATTGTAGTTTCATAGCTTTTTATTTTTTATATTTCTTTTCTTGTTCTTTGATTTTTGATAAACCCCATAACTATGTTGTACTTATAGGAAATAAGATGTAGGAGAGTTTCGAACAATATTATGTATGTAATATGCAGACATCGATCTGCGTAAAAAATCTATCGATGTACTAATTTACTTCCAGATTTGTGAGGGAGATTGCTAGATGTTTAATTGTTACGTATAAATTGATCGTACATAAAATGTATGTTCAATGTGTATCTTTGGTCTCTTAAAAACGGTTGACTTATGTATCTTGTCTGAAAAGCATGTTTTTCTTCAATTAAAGTCGTACAAACTAACTTGACTTTTATTTACTACAGCTGTGCTGCACTGACTGCTGCTTTTGAGTTCCAAATGGAACCAACATTTGTACAAATATCCCAATCGCTGGTTTTTGATTTTGCAGTTGTTTCTAATACTAAGTACAAGCCTAGCTCCTGTCTTATATCATCTTACAGGTAGTCGTAATAAGCTATAGCATTTGACTTAAGATACTTTGAAACAAATCAACACATAAAGTTAGACGGATTGCTGCGCATTCACGTAGACATCTTTCTTCTTTCTTTCGTTTTCATCCCGCAATAAGTTACTGCTGGGCGCTCAGACATGCACGTAAAACCATGTTTTTATTAGCAAACAATTTTAGATAAGTGTAGGTGTAAACCTTAAATAACAATAACGAGTATTAATACACTCGATTTCGTATTTTCATAGAATATTCACACATCTCCCTATTTAGTTCTATAAATAAATTATGTACAATCGTCTTATAAAACTTGCTTAGCGAATTTTAACCATTTTAATCAACACATTTATTTAACGTCTCTTGCAAGCGATTTCATTATTTAACATACATTGCAGATTATTACTAATTCTAATGTTTTATATAATCTGTAATAATTAAATTAAATTAAATTACAATAACCTTTGGAAACTGCCGTCAAATCACTTCACTTGGTCCCGCGGGTGTCGTAAGAGGCTATTAGTTATCAGGAAATCATAATGCTTCCTATATATATCAGTATAACCATCATGTTTACACCAGACATAGAAAAGACGCCAGACTTGTGACTAGCAACGTTCTTCGCTTGAGACTACGTCCGTTTAATAGTTGTATATAATATTTTGTTACATCTACGATTGCTACGTTGAGTTCAAATTAATTATGACACTTCAAGCTGGTAAGTCCTCTTCTGTATTGAAGTCCGTATAGTCAGGCACCACCTTCTTACATATTACTGCGTCGCTGTACACGCAGCGCTGCGTTATTGTCTAAAGATAATAGAGAGTCGGTATAATCACAAGTTAGGGTCAGTATTATAAAATAAAATAAAATGATGACCACCTAAAATTGGTCGCTTATTCATTACTCACTCTCATCGTTTAAGCGAACTGATTTAAATTATCGGATTAACGAAGGACGCAATTTTTATTCGTCCGCACCAATGGTAAATTGAAGAGATTGACTTTCAATAAGTATTATTTATAATCTAATCTATGTTGAATAAAAAAAAATCTGTGTGTTTTCTGTTTCTGTTTTCTAGTAAACGGAATGATTTAAAGTAAAATTTATTTGTAAACCACACTGTATGATTTATACTTTTTAGTTACATACGTGCGAGTTTTGATTGATACTCTAGAAAAGTCAACATAAAGCTGACTATTCGAAAAACCATGGATATCACAAATGCATATTCGTTAATTTTAAGATTTGATCCTGACACTTATACCTCTATATTAAAAAGCCAATTGCTGTCCATTAGTATCCCTAAAACTTAAAACGGGTCAAAAGATTTTGATGACATTTTTTGTGTTTGAATGGGTCCCTAGACGGTTTTAATTCCCGAAAATTACACGTCGAGGCGGATCGCTAATATCATGTAACATATCATCGTAGTATTTTAAATTGAAATGGTAAATTATTTGGAATAATGAGAATGAGTAGAACCAAAACACATTGTTTTTTAGGTGATCCTTTGAGAACAGTAACGTTTAGAACAATATTTCTCCCATGCTCTGTGATATGCAGCTTGGCGCCATTGCATAATCTCGGTACGTTGCATGCCTGTTAGTTAGACAGCCAGCAGCCATCTATCCATCCAGTATAAAAATATTCTAGTAAATATTACAACTTGTTCATAAATTATTGCCCCTTGAATAGTTTTGGTTATCAACGTCATCATCCTGTGAACAGACTTCAGTGCTTGAATATGGGAAGGGCTAGGAAGGGAAAGTATAGGAAAGTATGCTTGCAACTACTTAAAATTGCATAAAATGAATTTTTGGCCGTGAAAGGAAAAGGAGAGATCTCCCCGCCGGGCAATGTGTTCTGCCCGGGGAGCGGGCAACACTCTATGTGTTATTTAGAAACTTTACCATATATATAGCGCATTAAGTTCGGAACTTTGATAACGCGATTTATTTAGGCTTGGGTGCGTTTCGCTTACGGCGAAACGACAGCGCCACCGCATCACCCCCTCCTCAGACCAGAGGTCGATAGTCCAAATGCTAGGGAGTTGCCTTGTTAATTTGCTAAAAGTCGGGAATCGACTTAAAAAAAATCAGACCTAAAATAGGCATTTACCATCAGGTGAGCCGCAATTAAAAAAAGACATAAAAAGTCAAATTGAGAATGTGCTCTTTTCATTGGTGTGGGTTATAATGTGACAATTTTTGTTATATGTTTATTCTAAGAGAAGCTGCTTAATTTCTGGTATTTGTTTTCATAAATTGAGTCTATATAGGTACGAGTAGTATGAATATACACTTACATGAAATAACTATTTGGGCGCGTCAAGACTGTAAATATAGCTAAATTTGAAAACAGAAACATATGCAGATATAGAGAAAGATAGATATATAGCACTAATATAAATGGACTGTAAATTACTTAATTCGAAATAACTAAATAAATTTTTTTATAGGATAAGAGTGACAAACGGGCACACAGTTCACCTGATGGTAAGTGGTTGCTGCGGCCCATAGACATCTACATCTATCCTCTATTACAATTCAAAATTGCAGATGCGTTGTCACCCGTGAGGACTAAGATGGAATGCCTCATTTCCAGTAAAAAGGGCCTCCGGCCACCTGCACTCACCAAGCGAAACGCAGAGGTGAACCTCTACTTCACGCTGGTTTTCTGTGAGGTCGTGGTACCACCCTGGTTCGAGCCGGCCCATCCGTGCGACAGTAAAAGATGTCGCGTGGCTCTACCACTGTTAACAATGCTTTCGAGAGTGTAATAGGGCTGAGACACTTGAACCACAGCCAACGATAAACGAGAAGCGAGTAAAGCTAAAAACTACTCGTAGATAATAGATGGCGAGCAGCGAGAAGCGAATATGTAGTTCAGATAGTTTTATCGCTAGGCTAAATCCGCACTGTAAAATGACCGCTGGTTGGTTTCTCGGCGTGAGTTCTGACCGCCAAGTGAGTATCGTTGAGCGAGTTTTACCTTTAATCTAGTGGAGAGAGAGTACTCGCCGACAGTGTGAACAGCCAGCGATCAACTACTAATACATGTATCTCTTTTATTATTGAGCGAGAAAACAGTCGATAGCTAATCATTTCCTCGTCGGCGGTGAGACAAGTGCCTTAGCCGTAGCGCTTATGTTCCATTAACCGATGAATGGCGGACGCTATAGTATCTAAAGCAATTAAGTTTTTAATTAGTCTCATCTCTTTTGATTTCACATACAATCAATAACAGGAAAAAATTCAGTGAATTTCAAATAAACGAAAAAAATACAGAATTCAATTTTCAATATCCAGTCTAGAGTTGAACACGATAGATTTTTAATAATAAAGCTTCCCTTTTCCAATTTCGACAGCAGCAAAAATATTCCTTGCCGTGAACGTGAACTAGTTTGCTATAAAATATATTACTGCGATTTAGTTTTTAATTTTCTTAACTGTCCATTTAGATTATGTTATTATTATTATTCATATATTATATTTCAATATCTTTAAGCCTCTGACTGAGGTATTTTCCGAACCAGTGTTAAATAAAAAATGACTTTCAATAAGTATTATGTCATAATCAATATTGAATAAAAATTTATTCTATTCTATACTATTCTCTAGAATCCGATTATTTCGCATATTCTGTTGCAAGGAATATTTGTGTGTATACATTTCTAAGAGAGTATGTTTTGCGCGACGTGGTAGAGCAATGCTACAGCTGTAACAAGGTAGCCACACAAGTCCCGCTTGACTGCGAAGGACCATACTCACAGAATATTGGCGTAAAACAGCAGCTTAATGCTCTTATGTTTATATTGAGTGTAAAAAATCGGATACCCTTTTTACAGGTAAAAACTTGAAAATCACCCTTGCAAACAGCGATAATTTTGCTCAAACATTTGGGCAAGCATTGGCTAGACCTCCTTTGTAGTGTTGTGTTTAGGTCTCCCCTTACAAATAAGTAATCTGCTCTATCCTGCTTATTATTTATAGGTTATTTTTATTTTTTTAGAAAGCATTCTAGAAACACTTTTAATCCTACGTCATCCACTCTAAGTAAGATTTAAATACATGTGTTAGGAGTGGCTTGAATTAGCGAAATAAATACTGGTTTATATTCCGACCGACATAAAAAGATTGTTGAGTCGACTCCTCATAACAAAATTAATAAATTAGTATTTACGAATAGCAATATTGATTTGCATGAGCATTCTTTAGGCATTTATTGATGCCGGGGTCTAGCCGTTAAATTTCTTTGCTGTTTAAACTATTGTGCTTTAATATATTATATTAATAATAAAGTATTTCTAAAACGGCGATTTCATCTTAGTCATCAGGCATGAAAACACATCAGCATTTTGATTCTCAATCAAGAGTAGATGCAGTGTCTACGAACCACGATATCTACTTATCATCAGGTGGATTACTTAGGTGTATGCTCGTTTCACGTTAAAAGTGATTGGGAAACATTCCTTTCCTTAAAATAATTTTCAGATAAATTTTCGTTAAATTTCAAATGTCCATACTTTAAATCTAGAATTTAATAATAATTAACTAGAGTTTCCCGAAGCAAGTTTGCGATATTATCCAGTCATGGTGGAACTTAAATATTATTTTAAAGTGTTTATTTAGTATGATAAATAAATTCGGGCGTTCACACGAAATGAGATTTTAGCAACTATTCGACTTGTTTACGAGTATGTATTTTTTTTCGTTTTATAAAGTTTATTCTACGATCGGTTATCACAGTAGAAAGGTGTTATATTTCATCATCATCATCATCATCATCATCATTACAGCCCTTCACAAGTCCACTGCTGAACATAGGCCTCCCCCAAAGAATGCCACAAAGCACGGTCCTGAGCCACCTGCATCCATCGACTTCCTGCATATCTTACCAGGTCGTCACTCCATCTCGTGGGGGGTCGCCCTACACTTTGCCTACCGGTACGAGGCTGCCACTCGAGAACCTTTCTTCCCCATCGGTTGTCGGTTCTTCGAGCTATATGGCCGGCCCACTGCCACTTCAGCTTACTAATCCGTTGGGCTATGTCGGTTACTCTGGTTCTACTGCGGATATCCTCATTCCTAAGTTTATCACGCAGAGAAACTCCGAGCATAGCCCTCTCCATAGCTCGCTGAGCGACCTTGAGCTTCCTCATACGGCCAGCAGTGAAGGACCATTATATTTATTCTACAGAAAATTTACTACTAATAAAGAATACTTACCAACATTAAATATCGTATGAAGCGACGAGGGAAACAAATCAGGAAATGAGTAGTCCTAATAACAGGCAATCTATGGGGACGCTAGATGTTGAGCTGTAGGTTTCAATAGGCTGTACTAGTAATGGTAATATTTATGTAATATAATTGATTCGAAAAAAATAAATCGGAATATTTTATGTATTTCTCACATGCAAATTAATTTACGCAGTTTGTACGCAGTACGCAGATAATGTTTTTTTTTTATAAAATAAGGGTGACAAACGAACACACAGTCCACCTGTTTGTAAGTAGATGCTGTGGCCCATACGTAGGTCACTCAATAAGTTTTGAGATATACAAAAAGTATTCTAGATATTGTTAAAATTTATTTTTCATCTTTTTAAAATATTCTCCATCATTCTCTATACTTAGTTGTATTCGCCTAAACCAACTCTGAAAACATTTTTGCCAGTCTTGATCTGACAGGTCGAAAATCGCTTCTTCGTAGGCAACCACGGCTTCTTCGGCGCTTGAAAAAAACTTGCTTTTTAGTTTTTCTCTGACTTTTGGGAACAAAAAGAAATCACAAGGAGCTAAGTCAGGGCTGTAGGGTGGGTGACTTAGAGTTTCAACACACGATGCCTCAATAAATGCTTTTGTTTTAAGGGAGGTATGTGAAGAGGCATTATCGTGATGCAGCATGATTCCCCGAAGCCCGGTCTTTAGTCCTTCTCTCCCGCACAGCTTGAAAAACTTTGGATAATGCAACTGTAGTATACCATTCAGAGTTGAGTGACCTACAATTTTCCAGCATTGACATCGACACGTCCACTCCGCAAAAAAAACCAGCCACCATTTCTTTGCCGACGTTGCGAGGTCTTTGCAGTTTTGTCGGTAACTGCCCTTCTGAGTAGACCCATACCGATGATTGCCTTTTATATTCCGGGTCATATTAATAGATCCATGTCTCGTCACCAGTAATGATTTCTGAAACACGCCTAGATACTCTGTTTTCAAAACGTAGACGCATTTCATGGCACCAATCGACAGGAATCTGTTTTTCGCTTACGGAGAGCAAACAAGGGATCCATCGACAACAAAGCTTCCTCATTCTAAGATTTTGATGTAGGATGATATGAATGCTCCCCAAACTAATGCCTACAATCTTTTCGATGTCCGTATATGTGATTCGTGGGTCTTCTCGCATCAACATTTCAATAGTCCATACATTTTCTGCCATTACTGTTGTTTGCGGAGCTCCGGTTATTAGCAAATCATCTAAAAATTTTTGCACGTGATGGAGTTGAGTCCCCTAATGCTGATTGTAACCGTTATAAAGTTAATTTTTCGATTAAACCAAATTTAAAATCATAATATATCATAGCACGCAAATGTTCACGGTTAGATCCATCGTTTTAAATGAAAGACGCGGGAAGCGTTGCAGGATAATTAATAGAACTTTGTTTTGTTTTTAATATTGAGCAATTGGCTTATGGGGTTCTATTAATAAATAAATTTGCTTTTTAGAAACATATAACACGGTGGGTTGCGTTCCATTTTTAAATTTCGAGCATCTCAAAACTTATTGAGTGGCCTACGTAGACATCTATTTGCATTCATCATTATGAATCAAAATTCAGATGCGTTGACATCCCTGAGGGCTAAAATGGAATGCCTTGGTTCCAGTAAAAACTATAAGTACTAAGAGTACTGACCCCGGTGACCCGGTTCTCTACACTCACCATACGAAACACAGCAGCGTAAAGCGGCTATTTTACGCAGGTATTATTTGAGAGCGTGGTCCTACCCCGGTCGAGCGGATCCATTCGTGCTACAACCATAATATACGTGGGGCACACTGAAATGATCGGGAATAAGAAAAACCACATGCACATTTAGCTAAATTGTATTTTATTGTTTTTCGAAGTATTCTCCGTTCAACTTAATGCACTTTTCCATTCGTGCAAACCAATCATTAAAACAGTAATTCCAGTCTGAAGTTGAAAATGGCTGATTTGTACGCTTTCACAGCTGCTTCGGGGTCTTCAAACCGTTGACCGCGTAGTAAATCTTTTATTCTAGGGAAAGTACAGAAATCGTTTGGGCTCAGGTCAGAACTGTACGGAGTAAGGCTCATCAACTCAACGTTTTCCTGTTTCAAAAAATCATTTGTTTTCCGAGACGTATGGGAGCTCGCATTATCGTGATGTAAGATGATGCGAAGTTTAAGGTAATTTTTTCGGAGTTCGGTTATCATTTCTTGCAAACAAACCGTGATATACTCAGCGGTAACCGTTCTGCGTTCCTGTAAAGGAATTGTTGCAACATGCCCCTTTTTCGAGACAAACGTAACGACCATTTTCTTTGACACGCTGCGGGAGCGAACCACTTTCGTTGGTTTGACCTCGTCTTTGAAGACCCAAACTGCTGACTGATGTTTTCTTTCAGGTTCGTATGAACAAATCCATGACTTGTCACCTGGAACGATATTATAAACTGCATTTGACTTCCCTCCGTTGAAGCATTGCAGAGTATTCCGGCACCAATCTACACGAGCCGCCTTTTGCTCTTCGGACAAATTGTGGGGATCCCAGCAGGAAACTAGCTTTCTTACACACAGCTCATTATGTAATATCGACTGAATTGCAGTCATTCCGATAATGATAACAGCCAGAATCTGCTCGTATGTCATATGAAGGTCATTTAATATAATAGTTCGCACAGCTGCGATGTTTTCAGGCGTGACCGCTGTTCTTGGTCGACCTGCAGAAGAAACAGTGCTGAGCGACACACGACCGCGTCGGAACTCGGCATACCAGCGGTATATTGTCGTTTGACTCGGTGCTTCAACATCATAAATCGAAACAAGTTCACTGAGATTTTATCTTGAGATAAGCCGCGACGAAAATTGATATAAATTATGGCACGGCAACGGGTTCACGCGTAAGCTCCATTTCTGTTTACGACGTGTCAACTTTAAACCATAATAGTTTTTGTTTTTAAACATTTTTTTAATTGTTTGAATGTCATTAAGATTATAAGAGGCCAGTAGTCAAATTCTAAAAAAGGTTTTATTGTAACACATAATAACTATACACACATATATATATATATATATATATATATATATATGTGTGTGTGTGTGTGTGTGTGTGTGTGTGTGTGTGTGTGTGTGGCTGCGTGCGTGCGTGCGTGCGTGCGTGTGTGTTTATTATAATACTATCTTCGCTTTCATGGTCACACTCGGCAGGCGGATTGGCCGCAGCCATATAATTACCTTGCCGTTTCCCATGATTGTCTCTTACGACTAATACGGGACGATTTTATTCTCATACTGCCGTCACAAAACACGGCAATTTTTATACAATGAGAGCTAATATTTTTACACTCACCTGATATCGCTTAATAACATTGAGGTGAAGTTTTTTGTTACACAATGTCATTTAATTGAGAAGTTAGTTTGAAATAAAAGTTTATCAATTTCTATGTTATTATATTAATACAATATAATGCCTCAGTAGTTTTCTCTGTTTATGCACATTTTTAATTAATTTTTATTTTTTCTACTTTAATATCTGTGGTTTAGTTTATCCAATTTTAATATAATTAACATAAAATATAACTAACTTTTCAGAAAGATACATTGATCTCTACACTTTTTACGACTATCTACTACAAATCTGTCAAATATTACACCTCACTTTTAAGTGACGCTCCTGGTGGTAGAAAAAGGAGTGGTTCATTACAATTTATGTACTGATTACTGTTTACATTTTTTTTTAAATCATTACATGAAAAACCATATTTTAATATTAAAAATATTTACATTTTTTATTTTATTATCATAAATGTTTGTCCCGCAATTGACGGTGAAAATTGCACATATTGTTTTCAGTGTAATCAATGACAAAATTAAAATTTTCATACGATTGAAATAAATGTGAAAAAATGTTATTTTCTGAAAGTGAAAGGGGTTGAAGTACGACGCTGCCGTTTTAATGGAGTAGCCACTTTGAATGTAAACTATAATATTCGAAATTCAAAAAAATTATTTGGTTAAACATGAAAACCTCAAACTTAGTGATTCTTAAATACGGATTCCAACGTAGTTCCTTACACAGTAGAGACAGCTCGCAATATCAGTACTGCGTTTGGAGCTAACAAACACACTGGCGCTGTAATTTTTATTATTTAATGAAGAATGAACCACGATGAAGACCAGACGCTAACGTAAATAACTATGAATTACATGTAATGGTGGGAGCTGATCATCATCAAACTACAAAGGAATGGGCATTATGATTTGACGTTAGCTTACCATATAACACCGCGGACCATGTAGAATCGGTGTAAGAATATCCAAAACCCCATGACGTCTCGGTGGTAACGTAACAGATTACAAAGGGGAAACAAACCACGTGATGGGCATGTCACTGACAGGGTTGCCATGTAAATCGGAGGGAATAAGATGCAATTAAACACTTGATTTCTAAGCGAATACTGCCTTTATTTTAAAGGAACATAAATTTTTATAATAACCTATGACATCATCAGATGCAATTATTAAGTCAACAATACAATGACATCCGAAGTTGAGTCGTAACTACAAAAATATTATTTACGACTACTATACGAACGAAGTCATAGGCGAAAGTTAAAAGGTGAACATGGGCTGGTTTTTATAAACGATGTCGTTTTCAAACCTCCACGCAGGCAAAGCCGCGGGTAAAAGCAAATGTGGATTCAATAAATAAAATATGTTTTATATTTTTATTTATTGAATTCAAAAATGTACATATATATGTACCAATCATCATTACAGCCCTTCACAAGTCCACTGCTGTACTTAGGCCTCCCTCAAGGAAAGCCAGTCCACAATATTCAATAAACCTAGCAAGCTAACAGCATAGCAAAGTGGCGAAGCAATCAGCTTTGTAGCGGTTCCTAACGGTTGCCTTTGAGCAATCAGTTTCAAAATAGGAGGTTTAGATGCCTGGGTGATCAGTAATCGATTGCTGAAAACAGAATTTGAAAATTCGAAACCGTTCTCAAGATAATCGTGGGACAGACGGACAGACGGACGTACAGACGGACAGACGGACAGACGGACAGACATCATGAAATCAATAAGTGACTTCGCAAGCTTCGCCACTTAATAAGCTGTTCATTTAGGTTTATATTTTTATTTATAAAATGCGCATATCACACATAGCTCTAGTATTAAATAAGATGTTCATTTAGTTTTTAGTTTTGAACCCTAAAACCAAATAGCAGTATTTTTATATTTAATAATTAAAACGTTTGCTGGTAGATTTTTTACATTCGATACCGTATTTAGTACATTTTTTGGAGATAAACAGCGTGCTCAATGATCGAAAATATGATATTCGTCAAGGTAGATTCACAAAATATATTGTTACACTTCTTTTTAATACTCTAGTGTAAATCCTGGCTAGCGAACAACGTTCCGGACTACGTAATAGCTGAAAACTGACCCTATTCCAGTACAGATGAGCGCTACAAATTGTAAAATAAATCAGTATAAGAGGGATTACTCCGGTATTGAGTCTCTCAAGTAACCTAACATTTAAACATTTAGATACGTCTTCAGAGACATTAATAGCCTGTATGCAAGCCAAAGGACTGACTTTTCAATAATCAAATAAACTCTCTGGTTGAGTGTTTAATTATCGAATGTCTTTTTTTAAATTGTGATTTATCTCACGTATAACTATCCAACTGATTTATTGGACTATAGTGTTAACTTCAGGGCAATGGAACAAATATATTACATAAGCTAACGTTAGAGCGGGACAAAAAAATCTAATTTCTTTAAGGAAAAAATATCATGTTTAAGTCAGAGATTATGGATCTCTTTGTTATTGTTTGCGTAGTTTGTTATAAGCATCTCTTACGACTTCTAGTAACGACTTTATTTATTATTCGTAAAGAAGTTAATGAAGGAAGAGCGTATAGGAATTTTTAATACTGCATAGGTTTAATTGGTACCGGTATTCATAATACTATTCCTTGTTGTACATATAAAGGATTTAAAACTTACTTTTAGGTTAATCTCTAATATACTCGTACTACTACTTACTTACTCGATTTTATCTCTTATCCTGGAAACTAAATATTGCACAGACATTTTAAAACTCTGACTAAATAATGTAATATTTTTAAGCCTATACAGTTAAGTGATTGGACCTGGCTTTAACAACTTTTATTTATCTATTAGGTAGATTTATTAAAAAATTCATCAGTATTACTTCCTCAAACGACTTTGTACTAGACAAATATATATATATATATATATATATATATATATATATATATATATATATATAACACTCACGCCTGTCACCCAGAGGGGTAGGCAGAGACTACGGACTTCCATTTGACAATATCCTGACACACCTCTCTTGCTTCCTCCACATCCATTTACCTACGCATACACGCTCGTCGGTTAAGGGTACTCCTAATCTGGTCCATTTTTAATGTATCGCCAATTTGGTCGATAAACTTTCGTCTAGGGCGTCCCTTCCCGACCCTGCCGTTCACTTCTGCAACATTAATTTTGCTTTGTCACTCTTAACAAATATGATATAACAATAAAATGTTTTGCATATGTCATCTGCCGTTGAATGAATCTCTGTCGAATATTTGTTTCAAATTACTCGTCAAAGAGTCAGATATATTCCATACAAGTTTCTCAACATCTAAAGTTACTCAATTAGTCAAGCTAATCGTCAAATAAAGCCTATGAAACTATGAATTCAAATGTTTGCCATCGGTCGTATAAAGGTTATCTATCTGTTTTTCTGGGGATTGAAAAATATGCATAATAAGTTTTATACTTGTTATCACACTGTTTTTTTTATTTAAGAAGTGTTTAACAGAACATTTGTCGATACTGGTACCATTATGTTTTTGTTTCCATTTCAAGTCCGGTTGACTGTTTTAAATAAAATACATCTTAATTAGAATATTGGTTAAAGAAAAAGAATATTATTTATCCGCCTATCAGACCTTACCTATAAACTTAATATATAAAAATACCATGTCACGATGTCCGTTCACGCTATATATATATCCGACGCCGCTCAACCGATTCTAATGAAACTTTGTAAATGTATTGCTTACTTTATTTTTATTTGATTTATCATTTATAATTTGAATACAAAATCATAAGTAATATAACATCTATAAACCACAAAGGTTTGTAAATAATGCTATCATTATCAACATCGATATTTACATAAGGATTTGATAAGTAAACAAAATATACGTAATCTTATATTTATACATCAGCAAAACAATTATTTCTACAGTAGCATATAAGACAAATGCATTTATAACCTTAGAAATACATAGAGTATATGTAATAGAAGAAAAGTAATAAAATATTTAATCCTATTGTGAACATTGTGGTCTATGTGTATTTTTTATAAAATAGGACACAAAAGAGCACGCGGCTCACATACTGGAAAATATGAATTCGAGGAATTGATGCAATATTGAATATGAAATATCGCTAATTGATACGAGATATGATTTCGCAGCTTTGTCGTAGCACTCAACCGTATCGATGGACAGGGTATTATTTTATTTCAACTCATAGCTTAATGTACAATTTCAAAATTAATTTTCGCGTTACATACAGTTGCTGTTAGTTTTTATATATTATTTTCATTAGTAAAATGACTAACAAATTATGAAACAGTCATTAGTGGTCTACATCGTGTGTAAATTAACTAACACGAAATTTCGTGGGTTTTATATACAACTGAGTTAATGAACTGTGAAGCAAAAAAATAGTATTTTCTATTATTGATGTTAATGCTATAGTAAGCTTGAACGGATACATAAACATATTATGATACCGGTCGCCCGGGTTTGGTTTTAGTTCTAGTAAGAATTACATTTTAGTTCTAGCAAGTATTGATCATACAGTGCGGCGGTAATAGCGGTAAATGGGCCTCATGGGTTCGGATAACACACGGGCACGCATAAGCTGTCAACCACATTGGGTAGCGGTAACACTTGAGGGGATAAGAACTACCCCATATCGTCCAGTGGAAATCGTAAAAGACGACAGAGGGAAACTGAAATGGACAGCAGCGTCTTCCTAATGATTATCAAAAATAAAATATTATACCGTATTTAATGAAAGCAAGTAGAGTGATCTAGTCAAGTCGATAATAAAGTCCAACCTCTGTCGCCTCTCGTTCAAGATGTGAGAAATTGCAATTACCAAAACACCCGCCATCCCACCTGCCAACCCCCTGCCAACCCGCTTGCCACCCCGCCTGCCAACCCAACTACAAACCCGCCTGCCAACCCACCCACCAACGCGCCTGCCAACCTACCTTCCAACCCGCCAGCCAACCCACCCACCAACCCTCCCGCTAACCCACCTGCCAACCCGCCTGCTAACCTGCCTGCCAACCCACCCGCCAACGCGCCTGCCTACCCGCCTGCAACCCACCCACTAACCCGCCCGCCAACCCGCCAGCTAACCTAGCCTCCTACCCGCCTGCCAACCCGCCTGCCACCCCGCCTGCCAACCAATCCGCCAACCGGCCTGCCAGCCCACCCACCAACCCGCCAGCCAACCCACCCACCAACCCGCCTGCCAACCCGCTAGCTAACCCAGCCTCCTACTTGCCTGCCAACCCACATGCACCCCACGTCCCAATCCATCCTCCAACCCGCCTACCAACCCACCCGCCAACCGGCCTGCCTATCCACCTGCCATCTCGCCTGCCAACCCACCCGCCAACCCGCCTGCCAACCCACCCGCCAACCCACCCGCCAACCCACCTGCCAACCTACCCGCCAACCCACCCGTTAACCCGCCTGCTAACCCACCTGTCAACCCACCTGCCAACTCGCCTGCCAAGCCACCAACTATAACAAATATTTGCAAATATCTATGTCTATGGGCCGCAGCAACCACTTACTATCAGATGGAATGTGTGCTCATTTATCACCTTATCTTACAAAAAAAAATTGTTGAAGCGCAGTGAAACTCTTGAATAAGTATATGTTAATTGTATTTATGTTTCGCCTTTTAAGCTAATATACCTTGAATAGCGTTTTGAAAGTTGGTTGATTCCCTTGGAAAAAAGGCATGATCCTGGGATTCTAAAAGGCCTCTTCAGTATACATCACCACATCGTTGCCGTCTAATTTTATACCAAACAAATGCTTTTTCAGGTGAATAAAAAGGTCAACATTACTCGGAGCTAGGTCCGGAAAATGTGGTGGGTGCTGCATCAACTGAAACCCAGCAGTTCGGATGGCTGCACCTGCAATATCAGATCGATGGGCAGGGCTATTATGAAAAAGCACTCCAACACCCAATTTCCCTCGACGTATGTTCTTTAGTTCTTCTTGTAGGTTTTTGATTAGTGATTCGTAATAATCTCCAGTCGTTTTCTCTCTTTTACTTAAATAGTACTCAAGCATTATTATACGTTCCGCATTCCAAAAAACGGAGGCCATAAGACCCATACACCTAGAATCTCTTGAAGACGGTCTTTTCGACACCTTCAAAACGGTTTACCCACGTTTTATCTACGATAATGAAACGAGCGCAAAATGAATCTAGATCTTCTTCAATGATTGCTAAATTTAGCTTTGAAATGTCAACTCTTGGTTTTTTTGGGCGTCTGTTAACATTCAATGAACCCAGCGCCCGGCCACTTTTTTTAAGATATCGAGTTAAAACAAACTGAATAATTACAAAGGCAAGCTTTAGAATTTCAGCTAAATATGGATGGTTACACGTCGATCTACCTTCACAATTTTTTCTATTGTTTTAACGTTATTTTTTGCGTTGTGGCATTTATTGGCCGTCCGGAGTGAGTGTCGTAATTACATGTGGTCCGCCACGTTTGAATTCAGCACACCTGTATGCCATTGTCGAATAAGACAAAGCATTGTTTGCCAAAGTAGACTGCAGTAATAAATATTTCTGGCTGAAAAAAATTTCCTGCAGAAATATCTAATAACCGTACGGAGTTCGAGTTTCTCCATTTTGCATACGAATAAAATTACCGTCAAAAGTAAAGTTTGAAAAAAAATTGGGTATATTTTTTTATTTAGTACTTTCTGGCGTTGGCTACTAAAGAAGTTAAGATTCGAAAAAAAAAATACAGAACGCATTTCTATAACTCATTGTTAAGTGTCCTATTCCGAAAACTAAATAAAAATAAACTATTGTATTTTAAAATATAAAATTTTATATTTTCGGCTTAGGCTTAAGCTCGTTTCTATCAAACTTGAGTTTTGTGGCTACTTCTAGTTGAATGATACCAGTTAGCCATCTTCATTAAGATTTTGCCTATAAATCCGAGCTTGTAAGAAATATTTAGAGGCCGCAACTTTAAAATATAGAACGCGGGCCTTGTTTGATTAAAGTTGTTTGCTGTTTCACATGGACTGCAATAATGTCCTACAAACCGAATTCTCATCAAGGCAGCCCTTTCATCAAGGCGGTCAGTCTCTACAGAGACTAGCCGTCTGCGTAGAATAGGATTAAAATACACGCGTTTATACAATTTTGTACTCTCTACTCCCTCGCCCTCAAAGTATAATGGAACGGCAATCCGACTTTAACCGGAGAGAAATCATGTGCAGAGCCAACAATGTGGTACAGGGAAACAGCTCCATTAACTTCCTAACTCCGGGCTGCAAGTGAGAATTCCTCAATAGAAAAACCCAGGAACTGATTTTTAGCTCGACCCGAGATTCAAACGCGGCACTAAATGATTAACAGTCTTCCGAACATGAGACCAACGAAGCAGTCATGTCCTGAACAGGACTGCAATTGCCACTTAACATCATGTGGACTGTGAGCTCATTTGTCTCTTCAAGGTAATAAAAAGTGTAGTAAAGTTCTGTGATGCGAGAATAATCTTCTGAACTCCATCTTGTCTATTTTTAAGAAACCTGTTCAAGTGTGAGCAATCCAATTGATAAACGCTGCAACTAATACAATTATTTGCAACGAAGTTCCTTATCGCACGGTACGTATTTGGCGGATGGGGACTAGGCGAGAAAAAATGTTAGATTTTTTCATCACGACCCCCTTTCTATATTGCGAGCGACATGGACTCGCACTTTTATTATCTTGCCATGAAATAAACATTATTTTAAATGACGCTTCATTTTAATAGACGCTAGTAATTCATTTATTTGTATTTGTTAATCAATAATATAATACGTTTGTTAATAATAATATATAGGTAATACGAAAGGAACTGCGTTCCAACCGAGTGTTCCACGACACTGACGCATTTTTGTTTTATATTAATGTATGTTTATATCCAATAGTGAAATTTACAATGTTATAGGAAAATACTTTTAACGTTTTTACTAATGCATAATAAAACTAAATAATTTATACATGTCGCTGTAATTTTCCATCGGCTTATAGTAATTGAAAAGTAATCCTTACTAATACCTACCCTTATTAGCAAATATTAAAATGTTTTTACTACACAGTAATTTTTCCATTTATTTTCCATTAGCGGTACTCGCGACTTCTTTTTCATATAATATTTTACTTTGTTTTAAAGCAGAGTTAGTTGTACTTTTAAGCGATACCACTGTGTCAATTCAAATAGTAATATTTCAGATATGTCTCTACTTATAAGGTGTAATTTCGTCATAAAATCAACTAAGATTAAGACTCCCAAGCCAAAAGTTCCTTAAAGCATTATATCACAAGAGTATTTATGATTGCATCGTTGATCTAGTGGTCGTAAGCGTAACTGCCGATTATAGGATACTGGATTTGAATCCTCAGCCGTACCTAATCAGATATATTTCTATTAAGAATTTCTTACCCCCGTGTCTAGAAAAGCATAAACTCGGCGATGAAATGCAAGTCGTGTTGAATGCTCGTCCCAGCGGATTATGGAGTGCGGCGAAGAGAGAGCACCTGTGTTTGCACAGACACTTGAGCATCAGGTGCTGTGCATATTTCTAATTTCCGTTTAGACTGACCACCGTGAGCGAAACTCATTCTGGACGACATTGTTATTACAATAATATATTTAAAAAATTGAAAGTTAAGATCATTCACAAAGAAAATACGAAATTACACTAATTTATAAAAACAATGAGGTAATTTGTTTGTAAATTTTAATGACAGGTTTAGTGGAAATTAATCTATTGAAAAATATAAAAAACTATAATAAAGAAAAATGAAAACTAAAAACTTTAATTACTATACTGTCCGTGGTATCTGGACGAGAACGCAGGCTGCGGTTTCTTACTATACTTAGCCTTTGAGCGAGAAAATAACCAGCCTTCTTATTAAATTTAAAATGAATTGGAAATTGTAAAGAAATGCGTTTACCATGTTACGTGCCGTGGCCGTTGTAAGAGACCAAAAAATCTAATGACTTCCGATACATGGCGGAACAACCATTACTATAACGCCAGTTGTGGCAGGGTTAGAATATTCACTACTCCACATCATCCCGTGGGTTCGTAAGAGGCGACAGAGGGAAACAAATCACGATATGGCAACGTAATAAAAAACTGCGGTTGCCAACCCGGTTGCCAAGTGTGGCAACTGTGTGGCAAACATCTCCTCTATGAGGCAATCTATGAAGAAAGCCTATGTTCAGCAGTGGACCTTAATAGGCTGTAACGGTGTAACCGTAACGGTAACGCCAGTCGTAAAATACTGAGACCTGCAACTGACAGCAGCATTCATTCGCGTCAAAGGTCCGAGAGATCTAGTACTGTGATCGATCCACGATCCACATCTCAATCTGGAAGATTAAGACAAATGCTCCCTACGGTAAAGAGACCCATTTCCATTTTTTATGGAATAAAGGTGACAAACGAGCATACAGTCTACCTGATGGTAAGTGAATGCTGTGGCCTATAAACATTTACATCTAACCTCGATTAAGAATCAAGCCTTAGGACTAAGATGGAATGCCTCGTTTCCAGTAAAATGGGGATCCGGTTCTCTACACTCACCATACGAAACAGCGCAACTATGGAGTTTTGTGGGCTAACAAAGAAGAAGGAGATAATTAATTTGACATTTTGGAATAAAAATAATGCCACAACTTTACTTTTTGAACACAATATTTTTAGTAACGGTCAAGTAGTATAGTTAACGTGCCTGTTGCCCCAAGCAATAAGGTATCTTTTATACAATAGTTTTATATTTATTTAGGATTTAATAGACAAGAAAAAATATTATTCGTAAAAATAATTATCTTGAAAAAGGACAAAGCTATTGAACTGAATATGCGAAGTAATTTCGCGCGCTATACCTACAATACAACATTCCGCCGTGCTCCGTCAAGTATTTTTATATCATAGATAGAGGTAAGCGATGCTGTGGTAACGGGAGTGGAACTTCGATCGTGTACAAGTAGTTGCTTTCTTTTCTACCTATCTGACTGGATGGTGACCACCCTGGTAGTAGTAGCAGAACTACTTTTCTGCTTAAAAGTCTGTCTGGGTACTACCCTCTTACCTAGTTTTGCCATCAAACACAAGTACCTGCACTATTGTGTTCTAATTTAAAAGGTAAAAATAGCCAGTAAATTTACATGCTGTAATTCTATCCCACTCTAACCGTGACAACGCATCGGCAGCCTTATTTTTAGTTGGCTGCAGGTGTTCATGAGTTGCTTGGCTGCTGTAGTTTATAGGTGCAAACCACCAGTTGTACTTTAAGTTCATTTGATCAGTTTTTGAAAGGTACGCAATCACGATCCAAGAGAACACGTGACAGAAAGCAAAGGCAAAGAGAATAGGAACTAGAAAGAAGCAGACGCGTAAGTGCGCACGAGGACAGACGTCGTTAACGCTTGTCTCAAAAACGTTATCAAATTGAATATTCAAGGGATTCTACGCCCGAACAATCATACCACAAACCTATCTTAGAAGTCAGTCTGCGTATGATAAACGTAATAGGCTATGCTGAAGCAAAACAGAATTTTTAACAGAAACTACATCACTTTATGCCTTATTTGTATAATAATTTATTTTAAACGTGGTAGAGCCATGCTGCAGCTATATCAATAGTATAGTTGTAGCACGAATGGTTCAGCTCGACGGGGGAAGGATCACGCTCTCACAGAATACCAGCAGCATGTCACGAATCACTTCGTACCGCTTTTTTGTGACGGTGTAGGTATCATTGATGACATAGTCGCGATCCAATTCTCTGTCTCATTTTTCCAGAACATCATAATTCATCTTGAACACCTTCCTTTCCATTTGGATCATTTCCATTGAGCATTCAGAGCATCAAAACTCTTCTTTATGTATGTTCCTGTCTTACGTGAATCAGAATTCTTCTAAGGATAGCTTCAATGATTGTTTTCTGTTGTTGAAGTAGGTTCTCCATGGTTTGAGAACGATATTGTTAACTTTTGGTGTCAGATAAGTGTGACTGTAACTCTTACCGTAGTATACACCTTAATAAAGCTGATGAGACTCGCTTGTGGGCGACCAGCGACCAAAGTGCCACACCGGATAAAATCACGAATTACAGTTATTGTTTTATTTATTTTTTGTTTTTTACACTTTCTGTAGAACTATTGTGGACGTAATTTCTAGATCGTAGTTCGCGTCGAAAGCTCGAAAGACCAAAATGTAGGGGAAGGGTAAACATATTAAGCAGTAGTAACTAAAACAAAAAATACTTTCAATAAGTATTATGTAACAATTTATATTGAATAAAAATTATTCCATTCCATTGTATTCCTCCAAAACCCACTACACGGTGTTAATGGGAGACTTCAATGCAAAACTAGGCACAAGAGAGAACGGTGAGCCGAAGGTAGGGAAATTTGGAATAGGACAACGGAAACCAAGGGACTCTTTATGATAAACTATTTCTTCCATATGCGGCCCCACAGGAAGTGGACCTGGTCGAGCCCCGACAGTTCGAGGAAACATGAGATGGACTTCATTATTACGACCAGACGACAACTGTTCAATGATGTCTTAGTGATCGCGAGGGTGAAAACTGGTAGCGGTAACCGAATGGTTAGAGGCACACTGAACCTAAACGTTAAGTTGGAGAGGTCTCGTCAATGCTCCGTTCCCCTCGTGCTCTAGTCCAAAGTCCCGAAACCTCTCAGCTCGTGTTACAAAACCGTTTTCAGTGTCTAGAAGACTGCAATTAAGTGAACGATATGAATGATAAGCTCTTGGAAACTGTCTATGCGGTCTGAGCTAAGATCTCCAAGACCCGCCGCAGAAGAACACAAAAACTCTCCGATCACACTGTTAATCTCATGGCTGTTAGATGGTAAATGAGTCAGTCCTCAACAGATTTGACAGCATACAGGCAACTGAACAGAAAGATCTTTACTCACTTAACTTAACTTCAATACAGCTTGTATTGAAGAAGCGTTTGAGCGTAACCAAGGCTCCAAAGTCTTTGCCAGAAATCTGTCTGCCAGAAAGAGCCAGCTGTCAAAGCTAAAGAACGAGTGTGGCAGCGTCATTTCTAGGCACCTGAGATTTTGAGTGAGTTTAAGAGGTTCTATCGGCAGCTGTACACGTCATCGTTGAAGCCACACGCAAGTGTGAGTAACAATCCAAGAGCGAGTCTTATCCGACACTATTCCGAAGATATCCCGGACGTCAGTCTGAACAAGATTAGAATGGCTCTCCAGCATCTTAAAAACGGCAAGACCCTAGGCGAGGATGGAATTACAGCGGAGCTTATTAAAGCCGGTGGACAACCGCTACAAGAAGTTCTTCAGCAAGTCTTTATTTTGTCCTCCATGGTGGCACTACTCCGAAGGCGAAAAGCAGCAGTGCGGTGGTCTTGTTCTTCAAGAAAGGCAACCACGCTGAACGCTTGTAGAACTATAGACCGATTTCCTTTCTGAGCCGCGTCTACGTGCTGTTTTCGAGAGTCATTACGAACCGTCGCGCACGCAGACTTGACGACACTGACGACTGACGACTTGACGACAGCCTCCCAAACAAGCCGATTTCCGAAAAGGCTTTAGTACCATAGACCATATAGACACCCTTTGGCAAATTGTACAGAAGACAGAAGAGTACAATCTGCCACTTTTCCTTGCCAATGTGGACTATGAGAAAGCCTGTGATTTCGTCGGAATTTGGGAGGTGCTATAGTCCATTGAGCGGTGCCCAGTTGACTGTCGGTATATCGAAGTGCTGAAGTGTTTGTATGGTAGAGCTACAATCACTATTCGAGTACAGAATCAGAGTATGAACCCTATTCAACTGCAGTGAGGTGTAAGACAGAGTGACATTATATACCCAAAACTCTTCACTGCTGCATTGGAAGATGTTTTAAAGTTACTGGACTAGAAAGAATATTGTATTACCATGAATGGTGAGTACATTACTCAACTTCTATTTGCCGACTATAAAGTCCTTATGGCAGAATCGCTGGAGGACCTAAGCACTATGCTCACTGTCCTCAATAGTTCCTCCCAACGGGTAGTTCTTAAGATGAACATGGACAAAACAAAGATCATGTTTAATGTCCATGTCACACCTATGCCGGTAGTTGGGAGCACAAAGCTCGAAGTTATTGACGAGTATGTTTACCTGGACAAATAGTCCGACTAGGTAAGTCCAACTTCGACTGAGAGGTCAATCTACGGATTCAACTCAGCTGGGCAACGTTCGGGAAACTATGACACATTTTCTCGTCAGTTATATACCTCAAAACCTCAAAACGAGATTGTACAACTAGTGTGTGTTGCCAGTGATGACTTATGGATTTGAGACGTGGTCTTTCACTGCTGGCTGTATGAAGACGATACAGGAAGTCAATAGATGCAGGTGGCTCAGGACGGTAGTTTGTGGCATTCCATGGAGAAGGCCTATGTTTAGCCGTGGACTTGTGAAGAGTTGTGATGATGGTGATGATGATTCTATTCTATTCTAAACATTTAATAAAGCCTTTTATACAAACTTTGTTTTATAAAGTTTTTGATTTTTGACCAGGTCAAATTTTGTGTATTTTCTGGGATTTTTTGTAAAAGCGTATATGTCGCCTAAACAATGATTTATTGACTCGATGAAGTAGTTAATGGTCCTACTGGCTTGTTCCTAGTATTTACAAAATGAATATCACTTATTTTTGTAAAACTACTTTTATTTTTGTGTCATACATTACATTCTCATAAATGTATTGAAAGGCCAAAGTAAATACATCAATTTCCTTATTTTTTTGTGTGAGCGATTCTATAGTTTTTAAATGATAGATTGCTCTTATGGTCCTCTTCAGAAAAACAAAACTTGTCAGTCAGTTTTTAACCGACTTAGAACCGAAAAAGAAGAAGGCACTCTATTCGACTGTATTTTTTTTCCTTTTTTATGTGTGTTACCTGATTTCTTTTTTCCACCTGAACTAATTTTAATAATTCTGATGATTTTTATTTGAAAGCTGGTGCTTCTCATGTTTTTATTTATCCTTAATAATTTATATTGAAGTCCGTTATGCAATTTTTTTAATTTTCCACTTGTATCGCTTATCAGGTTCTAGTTGCATATCGTATACTGAATTTTTTTTGTCATAATTATTTCTAAATTATCCATTTGTTAGTAATAAGTACACGGACGAACATCAGAAAAATTCGTAACTTATATTCACGACCGTTAACTTTAACTCTTAAGGACTCTCTTAATAAAATCTTCCCAGGTTCAGAAACTGTAAGAATTCCCTTTGTTTATATCCTGTTCATGTTTATTTACTGTTTACGTTCCTGTACACGCTTACTTTGTCCTGTTACCAGTATTCGTAATATTGTTTATAATTTTTCGATAGCTCTCTTAGAAATATTGGCTGTTACTTTATTTTATTTAGGTAAAGTGATATTTTCTTACCCATTAAACTCATTTCTATCATACGCAACGTTTTATGGACCGTTACTATATTTAAATATGGACATTTTGCTATACGATCCCTTGTATGAGTACGAAGCACATGTTAAAAAAAATATTCGTATAGCAACTTAATGAACTAAAATGAATGCAGTTTGGAGTTTTAAGTTGTCGTGGAATAGAAAATAATAGAATAGAATAACTTTTCTTCAATATATGTAGATAACGAGAATACTAATTGAAAGTCATTTTTTACTTTTACTACTGAAAAAAATCCTCTGTCCTGGGTGAACCAACAAGAAACCCAATGCGATTTTTGTAATAAAATCAATTTATAGTAGATTTTCTTATAGGATAGGTTGACAAACGAGCACACAGGCCACCTGATGGTAAGTGGTTGCTGTGACCCATAGACATCTACAGCTATCCTGTAGTGTTATGCAACTTACATTTCATTGTACACTAATTCTCCATTCTGCTTTAATATTCTGCATTCATGTTTTGCATCACTTTATACTATTTTTTTCATTCTGTTTTTGATTCTCTGCATTTATATTTTGCAGCACCTTTATTTATATAGGATCCTGTAACGTTTTTGTTATGTCGGTATTTGGATAATAAATGTGAGGTGGGTTAATTTAAGTTTTCAATAAACAGTCGTTCCCAGATCTCTGCCTTTTATTGACGCGTACATTACATTGGCGCAGTCGGTCTAGAAGTTCGATACTTACGTGTAATTTTGTTTGACATAATGCCGATTGGAAAAATAGAACCTTTTAATATCGAAAGCCAAAATTGGGACAGTTACATTCGTCGCGTAAAACAATTTATATTGTTAAATAGTATCGATGACAAGCTAAAAGTAGCTACGCTTTTGACGTTAGTGGGTTCCGAGTGCTATAATCTTATTTGTGATTTGTGTTCACCCGCGGAACCGGAAACAAAGAAGTTCGAAGAATTGGTTACACTCGTCAAAAATCATTTGGAGCCGGAGAGATCTGAAATAGCGGAGCGACACATTTTTCGGCAGCGGACGCAACAGCAGGGAGAAAGTATCCGTGTTTACCTACATGGCCTAAAACACTTGGCTAAAACCTGCAACTTCGGTAATACTCTGGAAGAAAACCTTCGCGATCAGTTCGTGTCGGGTTTATACAGCGAAGAGATGCGGTCAAGATTGTTTGCCGAAAAGAGTATAAACTACAAAAGAGCTGTGGAGTTGGCCACGGCGCTCGAGGCAGCTGAGCGGCATGCAAACACGGCATGCGCATCGGGCGGCGCGAGCGCTGGCGGAGCTGGCGGGACCGGCGCAGCGGCGGCCGGCGGCGAGGGCGGCCTGCACCGGTTCGGCAGCGGCGGAGCGCGCGCACGATCTTCTGCGGCTCCCGTGCCTATGACGGTGACGTCACAGCGTCGGCTTTGTGCGCGTTGCGGTAAGACCGGTCACATAGCCGGTAAGTGTCGTTTTAAAAATTATACATGTGATGCGTGTGGCCAGAAGGGCCATTTAAAAGTAATGTGTCAAGGTAAAAGTGAACTTAAGAGTGCAAAGGAGAACAAAGGTCAGTACTTTTTAAATGATTCGGACTCAAATGATGACTGTAATTTTTTTAACTTGATTACAAGTAATGACGGTGACGGACCGTACTATGCGAATTTAGTAGTAGAAAAAGTGCCATGTAAATTTGAAATTGACACGGGCAGTAAAATATCGGCTATTTCGAAACATTTTTATGATAAACATTTTAAACATGTACCTATTCAAACTAAGTTGTTATGTCTGAGATCATATACTGGCGACGTTATCGAGACCATCGGTTATATTGTGGTAATGGTTATCTGTGGTTCAAAGTCGGCGATGCTTAAGTTATTTATTATTGAAAACGGCGGTCCACCTTTAATGGGCCGTACGTGGATTAAGAAATTGAAAATAGAAATAGTTGAATGTCACAATATTAGCGACTCGGAGTCGGTAGCAAAAGCTTTGAGAGACGAATTCCCTGAAGTGTTTGCAGAAGGTTTAGGTACATTCAAGTCACCTGTATCGCTGCACCTCAAGGTTGAAACTCCTGTGTTTGTGAAAGCGCGGCCGCTGCCATTGGCACTGCGCCCGCGAGTCGAAAGCGAACTCAAACGATTAGAATACGAAGGGGTTATTTACAAAGTCGAAAGGTCAGAATACGGTACGCCTATTGTCCCTGTTCTTAAGTCCAATGGCTCAATCAGGATATGTGGGGATTATAAAATAACCATAAATCCGATTTTAAAAGATTTTCATTATCCTTTACCGCGGATTGAAGAACTTTTTGCGACCTTGGGGGGCGGCGAACAGTACACAAAGCTTGATTTATCAAATGCGTTCCAACAATGTTTATTGGATAAAAAATCACAGCCGCTGACAGCAATTACCACTCATATCGGGACGTTCATTTACAAAAGAGTACCTTTTGGAATAAAATGTATTCCTGAAAATTTTCAAAAGATTATGGAGGAAACATTGAGTGGCTTGCCTTCAGCGGCTGTATTTGCAGATGACATATGTGTAACTGGAAAGGATAAAACTACCCATTTAGCAAATTTGAGAGCAGTGTTAGAAAGGTTAAAACAAAATGGATTAAGAATTAATTTCAATAAATGTCAATTCTTTCAGGATTGTGTAACGTATTTAGGGTATAAAATTGATAAGGACGGCTTGCATACGGATTCTAACAAAATTAAAGCGATTATGGCAGCCCCATCTCCAACAAATGTAACTCAATTAAAAAGTTTTATGGGCCTTGTTAATTTTTACTCAAAGTTTTGTTCAAATATAAGTGAGATAATGAAACCGTTGTACAACTTATTACAAAAAAATGTTAAATGGCAATGGAATGATGAGTGTGAGGTTGCTTTTTGTCGAATGAAAAAAGTATTGAGCAGTGCACCAGTATTGGCACACTACGATCCTACTCTGCCGTTGGTGTTATCAGTGGACAGCAGCGCATACGGACTGGGCGCCGTGCTCGCTCAGCGGTACGCAGACGGCAGTGAGCGACCCGTGTGCTGCGCGTCGCGTACACTTAACGCCGCCGAGCAAAATTACTCGCAGCTGGACAAGGAGGCACTCGCAATTGTGTTCGGTGTGCGCAAGCACCACCAATATTTATACGGGCGACAGTTTATTTTACGTAGTGATCATCGTCCATTGAGTTACATCTTAGGGCCGAATAAAGGAATACCTGTGACAGCCGCAAGTAGACTACAGCGTTATGCCGTTCAGCTATCTGCTTATAATTTTAAAATCGAATTTATTAAATCAGTTCAAAATTGTCACGCCGATGCGCTTTCTCGTCTTCCTTTGAATCCTACTAGAAACAGAGTCAAATGTGAGGACAGCGACTGCAGTTACCTTAATTTTGTGCAAGAAAATTTTCCACTTAGTTTTAAAGACATTAAAATTGAGACGGCAAAAGATTCTTTATTGAGTAAAATATATGGTTACGTAATGTTCGGGTGGCCAAAAACTAGTAATATTGAAACTGAAAAAGCATATTTTAATCGTAAGGAAAATATTTGTGTGGATCAAGGTTGCCTAATTTGGGGTTACCGGGTAATAATTCCCAAATCATTACGATTGTCAATTTTGAAAGAAATTCACGACGGCCACCCAGGCATCGTAAAAATGAAGCAAATAGCGCGAAATTATGTCTGGTGGGAAACATTAGACGTTGATATCGAGCGAACAGTACAGGAATGCGTCGCATGCCGGTCGCAGCGCTCAGCTCCCGCCCCGGCTCCCCTGCACTCCTGGCCGTGGCCGGAGGAACCATGGGCTCGATTAAATTTAGACTTTTTAGGGCCATTTAATAATAAGTATTATTTAGTTATTGTCGATGCTTATACAAAATGGATCGAGGTTGACCATGTTTCTGGTACGTCCGCTGCGGTGGTAATAGATTGTTTACGAAAAAAATTTGCGCGTTTTGGCTTACCTAAAAGAATTGTTAGCGACAATGGACCACCTTTCTCCTCGGCAGAATTTAAAAAATATTTGGACATTAACGGTATTCGCCATACCCTAGTTGCACCATATCACCCATCGAGCAATGGGGCGGCTGAAAATGCCGTGAAAATGGTTAAGAGGGCATTAAAAAAGGCCCAAGTTGATAATGAAAATGTTAATACGGCACTCAGTAAATTTCTTTTCTCATATAGAAACACTGAACATAGTACCACTGGGTGCGAGCCCGCAATGCTTATGTTCGGACGACGGTTGCGTGGTCGACTGGACCTGCTGCGGCCTGACACACGAGACTTGGTGCGACAGCGGCAGGAGATTAGTGAGCAGCGACGGGACACCGCTCTGCGGGTGGCTGAGCCCCAAGATTCCGTGCTATTACGGGACTATTCTCAAAACCGGGGAAAGTGGACTGAAGGGACGGTGGTACGCCGAGAAAGTCCAGTTTCTTATACAGTAAAGTCTCAAGATGGTCGTGTACACAAGAGACACATTGATCAAATCTTAACAACTAAACATCCAAAGTCTCGATTTTCATTGTCAAAGGTGGAAGAGGAGGCGTATGACATAACTGATACAGAGTCAATGGCGAAGCCTGACACTGATCAGGACGATCAAGTCGCAGAAGAATGGCAACCTGCACAGGAGTCGCCTCCCTCGAGAACCGTGTCTGAAAGACGTGACGACAATACCAACAGACAACAAGCGACGACACCGAAGAATCGTGTATATAGAAAGGCTGCATTACGCTGCATTGACAGATTAAAAGAGATGTAAAGATATTTTATGGTTTGTTTTCATACATCACACTCATCATTGCACAGCTACTAATAAGGA
Organism: Parnassius glacialis; assembly: GCA_033319125.1. Lineage (NCBI taxonomy): Eukaryota > Metazoa > Arthropoda > Insecta > Lepidoptera > Papilionidae > Parnassius > Parnassius glacialis. The sequence continues at coordinate 11,524,018 of JAVANC010000004.1, read as the reverse complement.
ATGAAACACATGTTGCAACTATCGATATTTAATATAGATAGATATAAATATAAGTTTATCTGATGTATTATATTGTCATCTCGTTCATATAAATATGTATAGGTATATATTATATAACTAGTTACTGTACCATCATTCATCAACCATGCTTAGTGAATTTAATGGTGTTTCCTTTACACATTGTTGTATTGACATTGTAGTTTATTATTATTTACTTAAAAAGGGCATGTCTTTCGTTTGTTTGAGTTAGATTGTTTAAAATATAGGGGGGAAGTGTTATGTCGGTATTTGGATAATAAATGTGAGGTGGGTTAATTTAAGTTTTCAATAAACAGTCGTTCCCAGATCTCTGCCTTTTATTGACGCGTACATTACAGTTTTTACACAATAACATATCATTTTACTGCGTATTTTCACACTATTTAGTACTTTTAAACTAGCTGTCAACGAAGTCTTACCTTTTTTTTGGTCTTTTATTGAATTCTCTGTAACTCTACAATTTCAGGCTTAGTGTAAGTTGTCGTGCATTAGTTTTTCCTATGTGATTTTTATCTCGTTTCTTACTTAAATGTAATAGTTTCTTAATAACAGTCCTAAAACTAAAAATTCCTCAATTTGACAACCATTGTTTTTGTGGTTGTTATGGTAACTTTTATTTAAATTCGTCTCTGGTATGATGTTCTTTCTACATAAATACTTTTTGGCTGTAGGTCATTTACAATAAATTTCGTTTTAATTTAAATAATTTCTCGTTCTCTCTAAAAAGATATAAAAGCCAAACAATTGGAGAATACAGGACAGTCTCGCTTCGGTTTTCAAACGAGAAACATCTATTAAAGGCCTTATCCCGGGGCCGCTTTGCCCCGGGATCCTGCAAGCCTCCATCTACATCCGGTGCATCCTGAAGTCGTCGGCGCATCCTGCAAACCAGGCGCCGGGATCCTGCAGGCCAGGCGTCGACTCTGTCTGTGAAGATCCTCAACTCTGTCGGTGTTGAGGCAAACTCCGAGAAACTGAAGAAGGTCATCTCGGAACTCAATGCCAAGAGTGAAGAACTGATCGCGCAGGGTCGTGAGAAGTTGCCGACCATGCCTGTCGGTGGAGCAGCGCCCGTGGCCGCGGTCGCCGCTGCTGCAGCGTCGCCGCTGAGAAGAAGGAAGAGAGAGTCCAAGAAGGAAGAATCTGAGTCTGACGATGAAGTTATGGGCTTCGGTCTCTTCGACTAAAGCTTGCTTAATTTAATTTTTAATTCTTCACCTTTACTGCGCCTTGTCCATTCCCTTTTGACTTAATTGCTTTCCCTTTCGTTCTTAACTCAGTATTCATCATTCATTTATTCATCCTTTTCATATCTTCAAAATTCTAAAATAAAACTTCTTCTAGTTTTTGAACTTATCTGGATTGTATTTAGGCCTACATATAACACTTCATTTACATTCATCACTCTAAGTTACATTCATCACTCTAATATTTTTTATTCTAGATAACTTAAAGAGGTACAATTTTTAATAAAATCTTTATTTCTTAAACTTAACTTTGCACTTTACACTTAATATAAAATAATTTTTGAAAGCTGAAGCGAAACGAACCATAATTTTCTAAACATTTATTAACTGTTAAATACTTTTCTAAACATTTATTAACTGTTAATTTGTATATATGTATAAATATAACTTGTAATTTGTATATATGTATAAATATCACCATCATTTTCACCTTATTATTTTAATTTCTTTTAATTTGTTTGTTTGTTTGGTGTTCCAGGGTTCTTCAACTTCATAGCGACTAATGCTTGCTTAAGAGTAAGTTCTTTATCTTTATCTTCACTTGGGAACGGCTGACTACTCCCTTAATTTTCTTCACCTTTATCTTCACCTGGGAGCAGCTGACTACTCCCTTAATTTTTTATCTTCACTTAGGAGCGGTTGACAACTCCCTAAATAAGCCTGAATGTCCTTTCGAAAACACACTTCTAGAGTGGTGTCTCTTCGAATTTTTTTTTTATCTTCACTTAGGAGCGGTTGACAACTCCTTAAATAAGCCTGAATGTCCTTTCGAAAACACACTTTTAGAGTGGTGTCTCTTCGACTAATTTATTTTTTTTTTCCACACAGGAGCGGTTGACTACTCCTTAAATAAGCCTTAATGTCGTTTTGAAAACACACTTTTAGAGTGGTAGTCATTGAATGTGAACTCCACCCTTACCTGAATGCAGATGATGAATGTAAGAGATAGTATATCTGATTTTGCCTGTTGATGTCTGTTTCTGCAAAGCTGTGTTTTTATGGTTTATTTTAGAATGTACATGTCAAAATTTTTGCTGAGTCAAAAATTTTCCAGGGTCGGGGGGAAAATGTAGTGTTATGCAACTTACATTTCATTGTACACTAATTCTCCATTCTGCTTTGATATTCTGCATTCATGTTTTGCATCACTTTATACTATTTTTTTCATTCTGTTTTTGATTCTCTGCATTTATATTTTGCATCACCTTTATTTATATAGGATCCTGTAACGTTTTTACACAATAACATATCATTTTACTGCGTATTTTCACACTATTTAGTACTTTTAAACTAGCGGTCAACAAAGTCTTACCTTTTTTTTGGTCTTTTATTGAATTCTCTGTAACTCTACAATTTCAGGCTTAGTGTAAGTTGTCGTGCATTAGTTTTTCCTATGTGATTTTTATCTCGTTTCTTACTTAAATGTAATAGTTTCTTAATAACAGTCCTAAAACTAAAAATTCCTCAATTTGACAACCATTGTTTTTGTGGTTGTTATGGTAACTTTTATTTAAATTCGTCTCTGGTATGATGTTCTTTCTACATAAATACTTTTTGGCTGTAGGTCATTTACAATAAATTTCGTTTTAATTTAAATAATTTCTCGTTCTCTCTAAAAAGGTATAAAAGCCAAACAATTGGAGAATACAGGACAGTCTCGCTTCGGTTTTCAAACTAGAAACATCTACTAAAGGCCTTATCCCGGGGCCGCTTTGCCCCGGGATCCTGCAAGCCTCCATCTACACGTGAAGTCGTCGGTGAATTCTAATTCAAGTGCGGGGCCACACTACTCCGCGCGCTACGACTGCTTGATCCAGGCGCTGAGTGCAGCCTACTGCCCGCGCTACCTTCAGGCGCGCTTCGACTGCTGGCTCCAGGCGCTGCGTCCCTACTGCCCGCGCTACCTCTGGGCGCGGCGACTACTTCTCCAAGAACTGAGCGCACCTACGTGCGCCGGCTCCGGACTCTGCGTGTGCCCAGTCCAGGCGCTGCGTGCCGTCGCCGCTGAGAAACCTCAAGCTCTGCGTGTGCCTACTTCTACAAAAGCAGCGAGGCTCCAGGCTCCACTATAAAACTATATTGTCCTATTCTCCAACCTTTATTTTTTTTAAACCTAATTGTAATCTCATTTCATCCATCACCTTCATATTTCATTTTTTTTATAAGATTGTAAATACCTTTTAAAAAATTATAATATATTATTTTCTTGGTCTATTTTGTTGTTTTGCTGTTCTTAGGTTAGGTTCTTTCTCTTTTAATTGTCGCTTCACGACAATCCTCAATAAAGAATCAAAATACAGGTGCGTTGTCCCCGTGACGATTAAGATGGAATGCCTCTTTTCCAGTAAAAAGGGTCTCCGGTTATCTACACTAACCATACGAAACACGAGAACACTAAGCTGCTATTTTATGCTGTTATTTTGTAAGAGCGTGATCCTGCCCTGGTCGATTCGACCCATTCGTGTTACAACTATACTACTAATGTAGCTGCAGCATGGCTCTACCACGTATAATTATATATTTTTTAATATTATTATTTTATACAATTATTATAAAAAACATTAGAAACAACATGGTTGTGATCACCTCATTCTCAATGGTTATTATTATGTTACAAACATGTACTTTTTAGTAATTTATCCACCCTAACTAAATAATAATTAATGCTTAATAAAAAACTTAATCTTTTTGATAGATAAAGCCTGCATATTTCTTGGACTTTGTTGTAAAAGCGTATACATTGCTCCATAAAGAACTTGTGGGCGTAAGTACAAAGGTCTTAATTAGTAGTTTCTTTGATAAACGGTGTTTCATTTTATACTTAATACAGAAGGGCAGTAAAACGAAACGTTACTTGAACATAGAAAAACTGACTAATTAAGTCGCTGTGGTGGGGCCATCTGACAATCCATCTCCCCGTTTCGTCCAGTATTTGTCGTGAGAGACGACTACGTCAAATGCTAAATAAATCTTATAGCTCCCCATAGTTGGCGGTATATATTATATACTATGTCATTGTTATAAATTGTTGAATAATATATCATTGATAAGTCATTTTCTTATGGTAAAAGTCATATTCATATTACACAAACAAAACAGTAATATCAAATTTTCAAATGAATTATTATAGAAACCGCTTAGTAGCGATGCGATCACCATTTTCCTTGAGGGTATTTTAATTCATGTATCGTTTGATACTATTAAACAGTAACCTATTTTATACAGAATTTTTTTAATTTGTTCATTAACTAACATTCAGCAATGTATTCTGCATTGTTCATTTTTGTTGCAAAAACATATTAATACCACTCTATGCAAAGACATATTTATATTACTTACTCTCTGGTGTCAAGTAAATAAAATGTGCATATTTCGTGGCAGATTGCGCGGAAATTATAAATTAGATTGCTTTTAAACTTAAAAGAGGTTTATAGCAAATTTATCAACGATTATTTCATACCTACAAACTTTTCATGTATCTTGTACGGTTTTCATTGAATCAGAAAAAAACCGCGCTTCGGGACACATTCGGGACACGGGGGTGTGAGACGCTCACCCGGGAGGGAGATAGAGAGTGGATAAAATTTAACTTTGCTCTATAACGTACATATGTCGATAGATAAAGTACTGCATTAATTTTTCAAATTTTTTAACCAAAATGATTGAACTAACCTCCCTTATAGAAGAGTTTAGTGCTTGTTTCTCTCGGTTGTCATCGGGCGGTTATGGTCGACTAGTCGTCTCCATTAGAGACCAGAAGGCTGGTTCTTTTCTAAATATAGCCACTCATCGAGGAGATACAGCCATCTATTGATCTAACGAAAAGGTAAATCGGATTGAAGAACAACTTCATTTCACAGTGAAAAAAATGGTCTCCTATGCATCGGTCTATATCACGGTTAATGCGAAAAACTGCAAAAATAGAAATATAAACTTGTATGTTATACCACTGGTTTGGAATACCTCTGTCCTAGGAAGAACCAACAAGAAACCCAGCGGGACACTCTTTTTTATATTTCTTTTTTTTCTATTCTTATTTTATTTTTTATATTCTTTCCTCCGTCGAGCCAACCTATTCGTGCTTCAAATACACTAGTAATACAGTTGCAGCATGCCGGAGCAACCACTTACCATCAGGTGGACTGTGTGCTCGTTTGTCACCCTGTCCTATAAAATGAAATATGTTATTTTGCGATTACAAAGTACTAAGTACTAAAGTTACATTTGTGGTGGAAATGGAAGACCTTGCTTCTTGTCAAATTTATTATATTTTAGTCATGCATAATTTACTATATAGGATATAAAATAGTCAATTATAGGATTTCCTATTTTATATCCCTCTTCAAATTTGGTTTTTGAAAGCTTAACTTAAAATGTTTATTGAAAAGCTCCAAATCCATTTTCTGTTCAAAAATACTGATTGCCCATCACTTGCAGAATTTGTTTCGCTTAACAACTCGATGCCTAGTTGGTTTTTCACTCCATTTCCATTATGCCCGTCGTTCATTCCTGTTACAAAATTCTTTCGCTTTTAATTATGATTTTCATATATTTTTAATGACTTCATAGATAAAAAATAAAGTTGTGTAAAGGATTCCATCAAATTATACTAATACATTAAATAAATTAGGAAATCCGTAGGAAGTAAGCATACTTACGGTATTCTAGCGCTAGCTTGCGCGATGCTAGTCTGATTAATAATTAAAAGTGGACGACACTAACCTTAAATTCACGAAAGCTCAAATATGTAAGTATAGCATAAGCAGAATGATTTAACCCATTCGCTGTCCTATGTATTACATACAGTTCATTGCTATTATCTTACTATTGTGTCTGAAAATCGGACAGTGAAAGTGTTAAGAAACAAACCTCCCTGGAGTGGCCGAGCACCCCATGTTGGGTTCTAGGATTAAGCTGACTGTACAATATGCAAAAATTACAGCACAAAGCAATATGTATTAATGAATGAAGGCATGCGTTCGTGAGGCGACCATGTGCGATTACAAATGTGCTGCGTACATAGATATGTACATCACAGGGAAACTTTTATTTCGTACTTTAAAGTACGATTCCACCAAAGTGCGTATAGTACATTTGTAATGTGTTAGCAAAAGTTATGCATAGCTTTGTTTGTGGAAACAGAGATTAACGCATCAGCAGATCAGTACGTGAACTTAGAGTTCTGTACAAAGTGTTTGTGAAGAAATGTGCTGTACTCAATTTTGTGAAATCGTTTTTTAAAGTACGAACTAAAAGCTTCCATTTGATGAACATACTTATTTTATACGCGCGGCTTTCATTTAAATCTTTTCACAAAGAGACATAATTAATTTCAGGAATTAATTTGACAAGGCTATCGTTCGGTGCATTTTTGCATTATACAGTTGTGGCGTAATGAATGGATAATATGGTACCTGCGGGTAGAGGACGTAGTGACGGTTCAGAAAAATATGTTTCATGTTTTGTAAAAGTCCCTCGGTTTTCGAGATAATTCGACATTTTCGAAAATTCAAAAAAATTACAGCCTTTGCCACTCTTTCTCGTGGCAAGACTTCAAATGAAGGAATTCTTTCAATCTATTTTTGGATAGTATTCATGGATAGAAGCGCTATCGAATGTAAATTATGTTTTTGGGGGCGCAAGCACAGTTTTTTTTTAAACAAAGATCTAACTCTAATTTCATGATTTGCTTATTTTTTATCATAAGTTTAACCTAACGTGGTGTAAAAGAAACATGGTCACCTGAGTGGCAAATTAAGAAAAAGCATGCCTGTTTCATTGAGATTCCGAAATGGTATAACTCACTGTATTTGCAGCATTTAATACAAAATAAATTCCTATTACAATAATGCTAAAATTTTCTTCGTTACTTGAAATTAAGTTAAAAATATTGATTTCATAACTGTGGGATTTAATAATGAAGGAAAACGAGAGAAAATAACAATATTAAAATATCGTTTTATTAAATTAAATTTTACAAAATGTGTTCAAAGTGGCCACCATGAGCTCTAATACATGCTCTACACCTTCTAATGAATGATCGCTTTATTCTGCTTGCATGACTCATTTCAGTAATTTTTTGTGCAGCCATTTGCACACGCTCCCCTAGCTGGTCCACTGAGGTAATAGGGTCTTTGCAGACCTTCTCTTTGAGTCATCCCCAGTAAAAAAAGTCGAGTGGGTTAAGGTCCGGTGATCGTGGGGGCCACAAAATTGTTCCTAATCGCCCGATCCATCTTCTGGGATACATTTCGTCGAGATAGTCTCGAATGCTACGGGCGTAATGGGTGGGGCAACCATCGTGCTGAAGCCACATTCTTCTTCTCTCTTCTAACGAAACATTTTCCAATAAAGTGGGGAGATCGAGCCTTAAAAAATGCAAATAGCTCTCTGCGGTCAATGTTCCTGGTAATTCGAATGGATCGATGATGTTGCCGTTTAGGATCCTAGTCCAAAGGTTTATTTTTAATTGATACTGGGACCCATCTTCTTTCACCAAATGAGGGTTGGTGAGATGCCAACTGTGCAGATTGTGCATATTAAAATATCCGTATTTTTGCATGTGGACTCGTCGCTCCATAGAATTTTATCAAAGAATTCGGGATCATTGTTCAATTTTCTTAGCATGTTTTCGCAGAGTTCAACTCTTGCGGGATAGTCTCTTGACAACAAATATTGAACACGCTGATAATGAAATGGATGTAAATTGTCTCGTTTTAATATCCTATGCACTGTTCTAGCCTATATGCCTGTGTGTCTTGCTATGGTGCACACAGAGGTGGTCGGATCAGCTGCGATTTCATCATGGGCATCCTCTTCATTGTGTACTCGTGGCCTCCCGGAGCTTGTTCCGCCGATACCAGTTTCAGGTATTCTGCCTTCCATGAATGCATTATACAGGCGAGTAAACGCTCTATAATCGGGATGGCGTACATTAGGTAATCTTTCCCGATACAGTGCTGCAGCTCGATTGGCGTTACCACCACACTTGCCGTAGATTAAATGCATTTGGGCATAGTCAAAACTAGCTGAGGCATTGCAGTTAATAGAAAATCCAAATCACGAAGCAAATCAAGTCCGAAGTCACAGCACAAAGTCGTTACACCAAATTAAAAAGTCCAAATCGATAGGCAAAATCAAGTCCAAGATCACAACACAAATCGATGAATTTCAATCCAAAAACAGGGTAAAACGATATTGCACATGAGTAGTATGATAAAAAGTCTCTAAAGCCGTTTGTATTAAATAAAGCTACAGTTAAAGAGCGTGGTTTAGTTCTTCCTAAGGAAGGTACTGCCATTTTGACTTTTAATTGATGTATTTAGGCGCACTGGAAAGTCCAGATTGCGTCGATTTGCCCCATGAGCTTAATAGTGGTGTTCAGCTTATCCTGTGGGGTGGTGGCCCCGCGTAGTTTGCGCGCCAAAAAGGATAATTCAGCAACGTTAATGTTGCAGATGAAGCCGCAGACTACAGAGAAGTCAGCGGCGAAAGAAGACAAGCCTTGTGGGACGGGCTTCGATTTTGGGGCTCGGGAAGGTGACGCTGGCCGTGACGCGACGAATGCCGGCGGTTTCACCCAAGCATTGGGTTTTGGAGCGGAGGGCGCGGGAGTGCTAGCACCTTGCTCGGCCACCCCGGCGCAGGGGTCGGGCTTGGTGGCGATTTGAGGCTCGGAGGTGAGCACCGAAGGCGGTACGGGTTTGAGGGCAGAGCCGAGAGCATGACACAATGGTTTGACCCGCGTGTCCGGGATGGCTCTTACCTACACGCTGCTTCCTTCGTGGCGCTTTGAAACACCCGCGATAATTCGCTGGGTGTCCCTCTTCGCGGCAATTGACACAGCTCGGGGGTTCAACGTCTCGGGTGTGCGGGGGCAGTCAGTGGTACTGTGTCACCTAGGAACTTGACGCACATAGGCCTGGCTTAACAATGTTTGGCCGAGTGGCCGTACAATTCGCATCGTTGGCCAGTGCCACCGATGCCAATTGTACAGCCACTCCCTAACTATTTCCGGGCGCTCCAACTGCAATCCCCGTTAGATTGAAGATGTGCCGTACTTTAAAAATCTTCTTTCCTTCCGGAGACAGGTCCACGATGACAAGGCACAGATCTAAAAATCTGCTCTTATCGGTCTGGTAGTGCATTCTATGCACCTCCTGGACCGGGAGATTTTGGGCCTTTAGGTCGTCTAAAATGTGAACAGTCTGGAGCTCCTTGGGGAGGCCTCGGACGACAGGTTATGTTCCTCGAGGAAGGCGTATGTGTGAAAACTGACTTTTTGGGCGCACAGGTGGTTTGCTATGCAGCAAAAAGCCTGTCATATTTACGAAAATTTGAATGCCCTGACCGGCGTTTTGCACCTTTGGGCAGTATATTTTTTTAGAGTTCACCAATCGGAAAGGTTATTTATTCCATTTGGTTTTGTCTTGCACAATGATGGGTGGCAGCGGCTTTACCCTACGTTCAGCAGGGGATCCATTCGCTGCGGGTTTTCCTCAGGCTTAGGGGGTTGAGCGCGCGCCGCGGGGTTTGGCTTTTTTACCGGAGTAGCGGTGGGGGACGAGGAGGCCGATTTGCGGGCTCTAGCACGGTACGGGCATTGCACTGTGCAAGGAACATAGCCCAAATGTTAGGGCAGGTTCGACTTTTGTTGTTCGAAAAGTCGGCGAGTTCATCCATCGTTATCGACGCCATTTGTCGCCTATGTTAACAAGCACAGATGTGTACCAAGCTTGATACACATCGTGTAAGGAATTTGGTACACATCTGTTTGCGAAATATTTACCTTTAAAGTAGTAATTTTCATTAGTCATGTATGTCCCCCACCCCCTCAACAACTTAACCGCTATTTATGGAAATGTGAAAATATACACGCTAGTAGTATATATGAAGTTAAAAGGAAAACTATCACAGCCAAATAGAATTAAGAAGTTAACCAACTTATACAATTCACTAGGATTAGTAAAAAATGTGTTACAACTCCATAGAAAATGACCTGAAACTAGCTGCATTATAACTTGGTAATGTTATTGTAAACTGTTAAAAATAATCATTTTATATGAAAAAAACGATTTGTATGTATTACTACCATAGCTTTACTTTTTCACTTACTTACTACTTCCACTTATTTTTTAGTTGGTAGTTATTGTAGGCCTCATCCAAAGCATTCATAGAATCATATAGCCACATTCGTCACACACTCATACAGTTTCATTGATTTACGCGGGCGACCTCAAGATAATATAAGGCAGTGGTGTTTAACGTGAAGGTTCGTTACGGTCATATATGTCTATCTTAGGGTTGCACTGCCGGGAATATATAGATAGATAGTCAACTATGATCATCTTTGTATCTTGGCATGTGAGTGATTTAATGTAAATTGCATTATTTTCAAAATGGAAAATGTTTTTTAATCTTTTTAATACCAATCCCTATAGGTTTGATTTTAAAAAAGTTCTTCAGTTACGATCTTCCTATTTGGGCCTATTCTTAGTCGTTATAACGGTCAAACGTATTGCGACGGGCAACTACGGAACCCTACCTTTTTATTGTGCGTGACCCTGCATGCACTTGCCCAGATTTTTAATAAGAAATAGAAATTAAAGATCAGATAATTTTTTCTTGAGTATCAGTAGGTACTTTCACGTATGGTTGTACCAAATTTTAATAAATTGTCTTTGATCCAATTCATAAAGCGCCATGAACCACGCTCGAATTTCGAAAACACTGGATATCTGGATGCAATTTTTCCTAGATAGATTGGAATATAAATTAAAGTCACCTTGTGTTTTTTATTCTTTATATGCCATCAATCGAGATAGTTCTGGTTTTTAATGCCGGCAACACGTATATCAAAAAATAATTGATTGATGGATCCATATTCAGTATTTAGAACCCGAAAAGAAAAGTTCATGCTATGACGGCAATAATATTATGTTCCAGTGATAGCTAGATTTAGCCATTGTCATTCATAATTTTTTTAGTGTGTGTATTAAGCAAGCTGTATTTCACTTTCAACTACACATTAAACAGATATCTCATATACAAACTCTATACATATATCTCTACATATAAATTGTAGATGTCTGTACATTATATATTTCTGTAACAAAAGTGATTTAGGAGGGCTAAAAATAAGCAATTAAATACATTTTTATCATTTTTAGAAACGTCTCTATGTGGAAAGAAACTTAGAAAATATTAAGTTTGAGTTTGAGAAATATGCTGACGGGGGCTTGTGGCTAGTATTGATAATGATAAGTAAATAATGATTTTATTAATGACATTCTCTCACATGGAATGACATATAAAATGGAATGACTGATATAAAATAAAGGTCCGAAAAATATATATTCAGCTTACAAAGAAATACAAAGAACAAAACGGATTTTTTTTTCAAATAGTTATTTTATTAAGAAAATGAAAAATGGCCAATTACTGTAAAGACCTTGGTTATGTTATTCAACAAGGGTTATTACTGTTTTTTGTTTGACTTGCAAACTTTTTTCTAAAATCCCTTTTTTCTGATTTTCTGATTGAAAATACATAGAAACTTGTTTAGAAAATCACGAAAGTTCTAATGAACGTAAGAATTCAATATTAGTGTTGTTGACATGAAAAAAAAATACAGCAGAGCCTCGATGATCCGAACCGCCGGTAATTCGAACGATCCCCTGCTCGCGCAAACCGCTGCCTCACAGAATATTACAGTGCCGGTCAGAACATCTGCAGTCGATTGACGAAAAGGAGACTGATACGCTTTCATACATTCTTGGGCCCAGATTGTAAAAAGATGAAAGTGTCAATCAATAGCTTATATATTATTAAAAAATCACTGAAAATTTTGCGGACTTTGGCAATCTGAGAGCAGAATTATAAGAGATTTAATAAAAGTGAGGTTATACATATATACTGTACACCCAGTGCGTGTTGCCAGTGATGACATACGGAACTGAGACGTGGTCCTTCACTGCTGGCCGGATGAGGAAGCTCAAGGTCGCTCAGCGAGCTATGGAGAGGGCTATGCTCGGAGTTTCTCTGCGTGATAAACTCAAAAATGAGGATATCCGCAGTAAAACCAAAGTGACCGACATAGCCCAACGGATTAGTAAGCTGAAGTGGCAATGGGCCGGCCATATAGCTCGAAGAACCGACAACCGATGGGGAAGAAAGGTTCTCGAGTGGCAGCCTCGTACCGGCAGGCGAAGTGTAGGGCGTCCCCCCACTAGATGGAGTGACGACCTGGTAAGATATTCAGGAAGTCGATGGATGCAGGTGGCTCAGAACCGTGCTTTGTGGCGTTCTTTGGGGGAGGCCTATGTTCAGCAGTGGACTTGTGAAGGGCTGTAATGATGATGATGATGATAATGATGAGGTTATGCAACAAGTTGGCAAAAACCAATACTAAACAGCTGATTTTTTAAGTGCGATTGCTATTTTGGCAGGGTCGTGGGTCTAGTGTATTACAGCGACTAGTCACTATGCCACATTTCACACAGCGGTCCATTCAGTCCACATCTAATAGATAAAATTCAGGCCGTAAAATCTACAACAACGAATCAAAGTCAAACGAGTAAACAAGATTATCGGTGTTCGGTATGTTAGCAATGGTCACACAAGTTAAGTAAGACCAGAAGTCCGTAGAAAGAAAGCAGTGGTCGAGCAACAAAGGCCCATGACCAGCTGTGGGACTTTACTTTAAACGTAGTTTGCACACATTTTGTCCTAAGACTGTTTGGTGCAGGCCGTTATTATTTTAGTAATACCTTGTTATCTATTACGCCGGCTGATTTTTATTTTTATTTGTATATGTTACAGTGAAACTCATAACCGGTCAAAACCACTTTTGAGTGAAAAAATCAGGCAAAAATAGTGAGCCGGACGGGCGAAACTCTCCGGAGTAAATGTTGACGGAGATACTCCGCGAGTCGCTCACGTCCTACACCTATAGGTTCCGGAGGATACTTCTACTGCCGTCTTTGCGGATGCCGCTGGGATACTGTGGAATGAGGTTCAAAATTAAAATGCACGATCTATAAAATACAAATGGCAAGGCAGTGGCCAGCGGTTCGACTGATCAATTATTCACGAAATCTTATAACTATTGTTTATTGACCACGGTTGTTGAATATGGCTGTTCAACTACGGTGGTTCATTATCGTTGGTTAAAATTTCCAATATGGACCATCGATTTAAATGCCCATATTTTTTTTTAGATAGTACTCACCAAAAGAAAGCGTTTTGCAATGTTTCAATATGCGGAAACGCGTACTTTTTGAGAAAAAAATTATTGAAAATCAGCGAATTTATGTCAATTCCTACATTAAAACTGACGATATTTTGTATTATCATTGTCATCGTCAGTAGGGATGTCGATTCTTTCCGAAAAAGATCGATTTTATAAATCGATTCGAATCGTAAGCTGATGTATTGATTCACAAAAAATCTATTTCTAAAATTTCGATATTTTTTCATGTTTGCATTTATAATGGAAATATAAATCCATTTTATGACAACAAAATCCCCTTCATCAGACATAAAATAGGGGGACTGATTAAAAGGAGTTTCTGTATCTATTTTGAGACTGCAACGTCTCTGGCGTTGCGGGAAGAGCAGCCTCTACGCCTTTGCGTAACAAATCGTAGGCATCGGACGAGCTGGAGCGGCTGAAGCTGGTCGCCGAAGGCGACCAACTAGCCGAAGCTGCGGAGGCAGGCGGAGGCTGCTCCCCCTACGCGCCTCCGGCTCTTTATAACCACTCTAGGGATAGGACAGACTCGTACCAAGTGGAGTCGGGGTCAATCAATTCGATTCTTTGACATAAGTTGAACCTAACCTATTTTATTTGTTATCTGCCCTAATAAAACTAAATAAATTAAAATTAAACTAATTTCAATAAGAGATTATTTACTATGGTATCTTTCTGGTTTTTCATAAAATGGATTTATATTTACATTATAAATACAAACATGAAAAAATATCGATATTTTAGAAATAAAAATCGACCTTTTTCGGAAAGAATTGACATCCCTACCGATGATGGCAATGACAACACAAAATAGTGTCAGTTTTACCGTAGGAATTGACATAAATATTGCAGAAATAATTGATTTTCAATAATTTTTTTCTCAAAAAGTACGGGTTTCCGCATATTGACACTTTGCAAAAGGTGGGCATTTAAATCGATGGTCCATATTGGAAATTTTATCCCTAGTTTTCTTAACACAATCTGACTAGCAGCTATTATCAACTAAACTAGCTAATTTTATCACTTGTGTAACTGCGGATATCAGTTACCACCTTTTGCGACTAGCTAACACTATCACTATATATAACTGCGAATATCAGTTACCACTTTTTTTGGCTATGTGTAACTGCGAATATCAGTTACGACCTTTTCCGGCTATGTGTAACTGCGAATATCAGTTACGACCTTTTTCGGCTAGCTAACACTTTCACTATTCACTATATTCTGCTACTAGTCACTTCAGCTACTACCGGATACTACGGCAACTCACTGGTAGTTCTTCACATTACTGCTGGTTGCCACTGGTAGGTCTTCATACTACAACGTTACTGGGTCCCGAGCCCCTAAGGTAGACTTCAGAATTACTTTATAGTGAGTCGCTTGCCATTTTCTGTTTTGCCTCTTTATTGCATAACATTTTCACTATACAATTGGCATACGTTACAATATTTTCTATACAAGATTAAATCCTACGCTAACATGCTATACATCATCAAATCGGCAATGTAGCTTTATTAGTATATCATAAAGGTTACTCAATACATTAACATTTAAAAAAGTTATTAAACGAAATGTCCCAAATTTTCATAATATTTGGGTACATTAATTCTTTAATTTTATTATAAAAAGGAAATAAGTTTATTATACAAAATATTCTTTCAATTCCTTAATCTATAATCCTTATGCTAATTCAATGTCATATTTATAACTCTTTTAGCATACATAAAATTATTCCCATTATTTTTCGGGATCAACTATTACGCACATAGAATTATTACGCATAGAATACTAGTACGCGCACCGAAAGTGATGCAAGTTAAACTAACGCGAAACCGCGTAAGTTGACTCAGCGACGCGTCAGTGCGAAACGTCACGTCTTACGGAGAAGAGCTCGCGAAAAAATGTAAAAATTACCGTTTGTGTTGTAAAATATTGTCACAACGGTGATGATAAACATAAAAGAAGTTATGGTATTACATTTCACATATAAGTTTATACATTTAATTCACTATAAGTACGTAAAACTAAAAAAATACTTACCTAAGCTCTCATAATACAAATGTTGCTAGTTGTGGGGAAAAAATCACAATTTTCTTTTAAAAATATTTATTTTCTATTTGTGTTTAAAACGTTTATTCGCAACGCTCTGTGTAAAACTCAAATGTTTATATATAGATACCTACTTCTCTAACTGTTAACATTATAATATTAACAATGGGTGCCTATTTAAAACTAATACGGAGTGATCACCTAATCGCGATTCGTCAACGCCATTTTAACACAAATATTTTATTTTAATTGCTTTTTTTTATTGACTAAGGTTACGTTTTAGAGTATAGAATAAAAACTTTTTTATTTACAACATCATGAGATTATTAATAAGAACGCCTTTACTAACCAGATGTCACTTTACACCCAAACATTAACCAGATGCTACGTTAGACCCAAACAGCCTATTTTAACCGACTTCCAAAAAGAAAGGTTATCAATATGTATGTACACTGATTTCTAAGCTTGATCAATTTGTATATACATGCTAAAATTTTAGTGGTTGTTGTCCCGCAGCCAAATTATACTGTCTCGATAGTAGAGTCAATTTATTAAATTAAAAAATATTACAATTAAAAAAAGGGCAGATTTACAATAGTAATACCTCACAAGCTATTCGGGCGTCCAAACTAGTTTATGTCGTATCACTATGCTTGAGAGTTCATATTATGAACATTTATTAGTGGCCCTTCACTGTGTAGGAAGCGCGCGGTAGCACGTGCGATAGACGTAAGACTACATTACGTCCAGCGAATTTTTTTTTCAGACTTTATTATAGTAATTCGATATAAGCTAGCCTGCACGCCCGACCTACTTGCGAGATATTGCTATTGGTTTGAGATCGCATTCGAGTTTTGTTTTTCTCGATTGTAAATCTGCCATTTTTACATCCTAATAATTTTATTTTAATAAATCTATTGTACGACTAAGGCAAAATTATTTTACTTCGGGAAAACAACCATTAAACTTTCAGCGCGTGTATTGGATCGATCTGTGTGTATATCCTTTCTAATAAAAATCTAAATCGGTTTAGAAATTGTAGAGTTCTGAGGTAAAAAACATTAAAAAATACACGGAAATGATAACCTCCTCCCTTTTCGAAGTTGGTTAAAAATTAAACATTACACGATGTGCTTATTGTATTCGAGCAAATTAATTGTGTTTAATAATATTCTTAAATTTTATTACGTCTGCATTTCTTACCATTAATATATGTATAATAAAGTTATATTAGTAACATCATTATCGTGTTTATTTTATTCCATTTTATATTTTCATAAAATACGTCGTCGTACGTAATACGTAATCTTTATTATATCGATTTTTTTTAGATTAATCAAAAAATAGTGATTTGCACAATTTGATTGCAAACGTCAGAAACTGGTATCACTGAATAGCGTGCATGTGTGCGTGTGACGAGCGTAGGCACATTCGACTCGCGCCCACTAACATAATGACTTTGCATCATTTTAACGCTCGTGTTTTGTACTAGACTGCGTTTCTATGCGTAATAATTCTATGATTACGCAGTTAATTAAAAAAAACTAGAAAGTTCTACGATATAAAGTTATACGCTCTTATTGGTCGATTTTTCTTTATACAATAAAAGTTGTTTATCTTAACTATTATCGACATATATATGTATTAACGACATCTTATACAAATATATTAGGGTTATAAATATGCTGTTAAAACTATATATTACACTATTCACTCAATTTTGTCGGTGAGTTCACTTTTAATATTCTCTTTTCTAATTTCACTTCGATTTTAAACACTATTTGGCCCTTGGCCGTCGCGAACAAGTAGTTTTGACTAAGGACGTTGGTCAGTAGCACTTTTAACTGATTTTTGCAATCAAAAGTAGTTTTGACTATGGATGTTGGTCAAAACAACATTTAACTGCAAAAAATATTGGTTAATAGATATATATTATTAAAAATGATATATTTTAATTAAAAAATGGTTTTGACAATGGATGTTAGTCAAAACTACTTTTGACTTATACTTTTGAATTTTTAAAATTAAAAAAGTTTAATTATCCTTTCAATATTATATTTTATATTATTGTAATGTACGCGGCTTTAGGTTGGCCCAGGGACCACTCCATCCCATGTAGAGTTACCAGAGCTCCCATCGGGCGCGTCCCCAGGTGGCGGATAGGGGAACGCCACTCAGATATGGGTGGTAGCGGGAAACCGTCGCGGACCAAAACTGGCTGGCTGAGGGCTTGTCTGGATAATGGAGGGCCTAATAGTCGCTTCCCGTATCCTCTCCGTTGAGAGGAACAGAGAATGCGACGTGCGCGGTGAGGTGCCAGGTGGACTCGGCTTTTGCCGACGCCGGGCAACCCGTAATTGCGTGATTTTCAGGGACCACACCCTGTAAAAAAGGAAACCGAATGGGCTCAGTGTTCCCTCACCCGGTCACTGGGCAGGCATGGGAAGAACCCGTATCGACCCTGCCACCGTTCGAACCTCGGAATCCCTCTGGCGTGTCGTGGATCACGTCTCGCGGCGCCTAAGGGGCCGAGGGCTCTTGGCTTAACCGCCTGGAGTCGCGAGGATGATGACCTCTTTAAAAAATCACTCGAAGCTCAAGCGTGGCACGCCGTGAGGAGCTGCATGGCTGATGGGTAAATGTTCAGTCGTTAGCGTTGCCCCCGTCGGGGTACCGGCCGACACCCTTGACGGGTTACGCATAGGCTTATCCGGGCAAAGGAGGCGCTGCTCGGGTGGACCGTTATTTCCTCCACACTCGTGGGATGAAAATGGAAAAAACAAAATATTTAAAAACAAAAAAAACTGTAGAGATCGAAAATCAGGCTGGATTAGATACTGGAAGCGGTGGAAATCGGTCGCGTGGGACGTCTTCCGCTAGGAAACGTCCAATGTGCTGGTCTTCAGAAGAAGAAGGCCTGCCGGACCCCAAGTTGCCGACTTCGGGGAGGGGTCGGCAGGCATCGAGAGGGGCGAGTGCTTCGCAGCCGCCGAGGAATAAGCACGGACGGTTCATGTGCTCCAATACCTCCGCGGCTAGTGAAGCAGAAAGTGACATGAGGTTCACTACGGAGGACCCTGGCGATGGCGGTGAAAGCTGTGCCTCGCTGGGGAGCTCAAAGGCGGAGCTCAACGCCGCCAAGAGGGAGCAGCGCAAAGCCGTCGCGGCCGACGAAGTGTCGGAAATGGCCCGACGTGCTCGCGAGCGACGAGCTGCTCTTGCGGCGGAAGGCGGAGAGCCATCTGCGGTGGCCTTAAGCCAGCTGGCTCTGGATGGGGTGGACTTAGTCCTGAAGGTTGCCACCAAGTCTGGCAGCCTAAAGGGCACGTTCACCCGTGGCTTAAAGGAGGCTGCCGCGGATATTAGGGAGGCGGTTGGCATCCTCCTCAACAGGACGGCCTCTGACGAGGTCGCAAAGTTACAAGAGGAAAACAGCCGCCTTAGAAATGACTTAGAGGACCTCCGGCGGCAAGTCGCTGCGCTGAGCGAAGAGCAGCAGCGACGCATGTCCACTGATGCCGCACCTGTAGTAGCCCCGACTTCCGCACCGCAACCGGCAAGCCCTCGTACTGACGAAGAGGTCGAGCGCATTGTCCGGATCTGCATGCTCCAGTGCGGGAGCATGATTAACGCTCGACTGTAGGCGATTTCACGGCGTCTCTCGGCGGTAATCCTCCGTCCGCCTTTGGCGGCGGACAAACGGAGAACTGAGGAGTCGCCGAGACTTGCGCCTCAAAAGGGGAAGCCCGCGGAGGGTAACAAAAAGCCCGCGGAGGGAGCTCCTTCGAGCGAGCAGCCCACGACTGTCGGGTCTAAGGGTGAGACCTGGGCAAAAGTCGTGGGCCGCAAAAAGGCCCGCAAAGCCGCCAAGAAGGCCGCAGCAGTTGCATGCGCCCCAGGTGGAACCGCAAAGACGGCTCCTCAACCTGCGCGGCGGACTGCCAAAGGCGGTCGCAAGAGACCGGCTGTGCATGTTCCGCGGTCCAATGCTGTGACGCTTACGTTGCAGCCCGGAGCTGTGGAGCGTGGCGTGACGTACCAGTCGGTCATCGCTGAAGCCAAGGCCAAGATCAAATTATCAGATCTTGGCCTTCAGTCCGTCACCCTCAGGCAGACTGCCACAGGTGCGCGGCTGTTCGAGGTGACCGGTACTGTGAGCGGCAGTGCCGAAAGGGCGGACGCACTGGCCACCAAGATGAGGGAAGTCCTCAACCCTGAGGACGTCCGGGTGTCCAGACCAATGAAAACCGCAGAGGTGCGGATTGCTGGCCTGGATGACTCCGTGACCTCTGAGGAGGTGGTGGCGGCCGTTGCCAGAAGCGGAGAGTGTCCGCCGGACAAGGTGCGGGCTGGCGATATACGCACCGACGCCACCGGACTCAGCGCGGTCTGGGTTCGGTGCCCTGTGGCGTCGGCGAAGAAGATCGCTGATAGCGGCAGATTGCTGGTAGGCTGGGTGGCTGCAAAGACCAAGCTTCTACAGCCCCGGGCTTTGCAGTGCTTCCGGTGCCTGGAAAAAGGGCACGTCCGGGCGAAGTGCACCGCCGAGGTTGACCGTAGTGGCCTCTGTTATCGCTGCGACCAGCCTGGCCACAAGGCGACCCTGTGCACCGCGGCGTTCAACTGCAGCCTTTGTCCTGCTGCGGGAAGGCCTGCAAAGCACAGAGTAGGCGGAGGGGCCTGTGGGGCGCCTGCCAGCAAGGCCAAAAAGAAAAATGAAAAGAAGAGGAGCACTAAGCCTGCCGGGTTAACTTCGCTGCCCCCGCAGGCTAGCAGCTCCGTGGCCGACTCCCGGCCCAGGACCGTTGCCGAGGGGATGGAATGTCAATAATGGCACAATTCCATTCTCTCCATTTTCTCCAGGGCAACATCAACCACTGTGCCAGAGCTCAGGATCTCCTACTCCAGAGCATGGCAGAGTGGTCGATTCACGTGGCTGTGGTCGCCGAACCGTACTTCATTTCCGCCCGTGACAACTGGTTGGGATGCGCTGATGGTTTGGTGGCCATTATTGGCGAGACTCTGATCGACCCGTCTCGGGGCCGCGGCTGGGTTGCTGCGGTCTCGGGCGGCATCGTTATTGTAGGGGCGTATTTCTCCCCCAACAAGAGTCTCGCCGACTTTGAGGGTTTCCTTGTCGAGTTGGGCGCCGTCGTAGGCCGCTATCATCGTCGTCCTGTTCTGGTGCTCGGGGATCTCAACGCCAAGTCATCGGCGTGGGGATCTCCGGTCACTGACCCTCGGGGCGAGGTGCTAGAAGAGTGGACGGTGACGACTGGTCTGGTCGTCCTGAATCGGGGTTCGGAATACACGTGCGTGCGGCAGCGGGGTGGGTCGATAGTGGACGTCTCGTTTGCTAGCCCCTATGTCGCCAGCCGAGTCCGCGACTGGCGTGTCGCCGCAGAGGTGGAGACGCTGTCAGACCATCGATATATCCGGTTCGACGTCTCTGCCCAGACTGCGAACGGCCGCCATCCAACAACCCCGATTAACGACGGCCCGCGTTGGGCGCTTAAGCGCATCGACAGGGAACTACTCGAGAAAGCTGCCTTAGTCCAGTCCTGGATCTGGGAGTCGACGACGGACGGCCCCGTCGACGTCGAAGCGGTGGCGCTATGGTTTCGCGGGGCGATGACGCAGATCTGCGACGCGTCCATGCCCCGTGTCCACCAACGGTCTGCAAAGCGCCAGGTGTACTGGTGGACCGCCGAGATCGCGCGATTGCGCATAGCGTGCGTTGCGGCTCGTCGCCGGTACACCCGATACCGGAGGCGGCGTCGACGGGATTCCGCCGAGGAGGACGCGCTGTATGAGGTGTACCGCGCGTCTAAGGAGACTCTGTGGCTGGCCATTGGCGACTCAAAGTCGCGTGCCAGGGAGGAGCTGCTGGGGTCCCTAGATCGGGATCCGTGGGGGCGTCCCTACCGTTGGGTACGGGGCAAGTTGCGTCCCTGGGCGCCTCCACTAACACAAACGATGCAACCCCAGTTGCTAGAGGCGGTTGTATCGGCTCTCTTCCCTGAGCGAGTGGGACACGATCCCCCGGCGATGGCTTCGCCCTCAGCCACAGACTCTCCAGAAGAGGAGAGCACCGAAGTCCCCGAGGTAACGCAAGCAGAGACGAGAGCGGCCGTGTCGCGACTCCGGGCTAATAACACAGCGCCCGGACCCGACGGAGTTCCTGGTCGAGCTCTCGTCCTGGCTCTGAAGGAGCGAGAGCCCCAGCTGAGGGGGTTCTTCACGGCATGTCTCGAGCAGGGTCAGTTTCCCAGTGTGTGGAAGGAGGGAAGGCTGGTCCTGCTCAGGAAGGAGGGGCGCCCCGCGGACTCACCGTCCGCGTACCGGCCCATAGTGCTGCTCGACAAGGTCACTTGTGCAGAGAGGGGCCGGACCTGGACGAGAACCAGTTTGGTTTTCGTCGCGGGCGCTCCACCATAGACGCTATTACGTGCGTGAGGGCCCTGGCGGAGGAGACAGTGTCCCGGGGTGGGGTGGTGCTGGCGGTGTCTTTAGACATCTCCAACGCCTTCAACACCCTACCCTGGAGTTGTATCAGGGAGACGCTGAATTACCATCGCGTGCCTCCCTATCTCCGCCGCACAATAGGGGCTTACCTTGAGGAGAGATGCGTTACGTATCGGGGACGTGACGGCGCAGGTCGGCGCATCATGTCGTGCGGTGTTCCGCAGGGATCGGTCTTGGGACCGCTTCTGTGGAACATCGGCTACGACTGGGTGCTGAGAGGTGAACTCCCGTCGGGCGCTGACTTGCCGTGTTATGCGGACGACACGCTCGTCACTGCCCGGGGGAGCTCGCACAGGGAAGCAGCGTTGGTTGCCACGGCTGCGGTGTCACAAGTGGTGAACCGTATCCGGCACCTGGGCCTAAAGGTGGCCCTAAACAAGTCAGACTTTGTAGAGAGAAGTTTGTAGAGTATTAATAAACTTAAAACAATGCGTCAGTGGTTTATTCGTTAATTTTTTGCACATTTTAATTTTTTTAATTTTTCTATTTTTATTAAATCTGTGCTTTGGTTGATTTATTTTCAATGTTATTGATATAAAATATAACTAATAGTACAAAAAAAAACATTAACATTTACATTTTCCGAACAAATTCAATTCACCGCTATGAAATCTGTCAAATATTATACCTTACTTTCTAGTGGCGCCGCCCTAGTGGTAGAAAAAGTCATGAATGCCTAACATGACCATACGTCCAGCTTTGGGCGGGACAGTCCCGCTTTCAGGCTGTCTGTCCTGCTGTCCCCAGCGCAGGCAAAATTGTCCCGCTTTCGCAAACAGACCTAACTTCATTCTTCTACATATACAGCGTTCGAGTAGAATTTTTGAAAAAGTTTTGTGATTCAACTGACACTGAGTATCACAAACTGCTGGGCTACAGTAAAACAAGGTGGCTGGGGTTAATGCCAACGCTTGATAGAGTTCTAAATATGTTTCAGCCATTAAAAAGCTATTTTCTGAGTATCGACAAATACCCAAATATTTTAAAAATGTTTTTCGAAATTCCCAGATCAGATTTGTGGTTATATTTCTTGCACGCACAAGCAGCGACATTTCATGAAGGTGTGTTAAAAATTGAGGGGCAAAAACGTGTCTGCAATAGTCTGCGAAGGAAATTAATCGTCTCCGAGATAACCTGGCACTCAAAGAGAGCACTCTATACGTGGTAGAGCCATGCTGCAGCTATATTGGTAGTATAGTTGTAGCATGAATGGGTCGGCTCCACCGGGAGGGTCACGCTCTCACAGAATACCAGTGTAAAATAGCAGTTTAATGCTGCTGTGTTTCGTATGGTGAGTATAGAGAACCGAAGACCTTTTTTTACTGGAAAAGAGGCATTCCATCTTAGTCCTCACGGCTGACAACACATCTGCATTTTGATTCGCAAACGAGGATAGATGTAGATGTCTATGGGACACAGCAACCACTTACCATCAGGTGGACTGTGTGCTCGTTTGTCAAATTATCCTATTTAAAAAAATATTTTCTTTCCTCATACCGTCCATAATATACTTGTAAAATTACAAGGAACTGAAATTGCTGTTGATCAGCAGAATGTTAAAACTGTAGCGACTGCGTTTTATAGGACAAGCAAATAATATTTGGAGCAGTGGTGTCAATTCAACATAGAACTACAATTGTTTCAATGGACAAATTTAACAAAAGCACCTACTTGGGATGAGGTGCAAAAAGTAATGGATTTGCTGATCACGCAAGGGTTTATTAGCAGCAGCCAAGATACGAAAGTCTGACGAGTTTTCGCTTATTTCCTACTTTGCGACAGATGAAAATTCACTGGCTGGAATAATGAGAATATTGCTGCTGAAGACCGTTGAGTTGAATTATTCCAGTACTCCCGTGCAAACTATCTCCATTTAACAAACTTTTATACAATTATTAAGTATATTGTGTCTGCCAGGAACTAATACGCCGGTAGATAGAGTTTTTTCTCAAATGAACAAAATATGAACCAGTGATAAACCTCAGTTAAGTGTTGAAGTAGTGAAAGCTATTTTAATTTAAAAAATAAATATAAATAAATCCTGTACTGAGCTCCATATGTACCTAAAAATCAGACTCGATATTTTAAAACTAATTTGTTCAGCCGACAAATACAAAAATACTATGTTTTATTTACTATCTTTTATTTACCATAATTCCGCAAGAGACGTCCCGCTTTGACAAAAATAATAAATGGTCACGTTATGGATTTTTCATTACGAAATTTTACTTGGCTTAGATCAGAGATTCCCAACCAGTGGTCCGCAAGAGTTGAAATAACACATTTATTATTTTCTCGTCACGCAGACAGTGCAACAACGCGCGTCGCGTCGCAACTCAAATCACAATTTTATACCAAACTTGTATGATTTCTTTTAAAGTATACACTCACATTATAGGTAACACTGTGAATGTTTCCTTCTTCTAAGTTTATTGTATAATTATGTTAAAAGTTTTGATTAAAATTTATTGTTAGATTAACATAGTTTTTTCTTTCACCTTGTGGTCCATGCTAAGAAAAACGAAATCAAAGTGGTCCTGGGTCAAAAAAATGTTGGGAACGTCTGGTTTTGATGTTAGCCAATTACTACATTACACTGCAACATCATTTTAATCGCTATTACTTTTATTACAGTCCATCACAAGTTCACTGCTGAACATAGGCCTCCCTAACAGATTGCCACAATGTACGGTCCTGACTAAAACACCTACATTGATCGACTAAACAAAAACACACAGGCGTTTGTCACTCACTCTCATAATCTAAAAATAAATATAACATATTTTTAAGCTGATTTTCATATTTGAGCATAGTAAAGAAAAAGTTTTAAAAAAGTTCATTTGTTCCAGTTTTATTATTCATTAACTCTTATCTATTATTATTAATTACTCGAACAGCCCTTCACCTTAAATCTTTAAAAAAAAATAGAACGCAATCGAGCTGCAGATTGTGTGAATCGTGGCTACACAATGATACTATTTTGTTTTTAATATGTTATTTATTGACAAGTTGCTGTTTAATGTCCTAAATAAAAAAAAGACCGGACGGTATGACTTTGGTCCTTGCGAAGTGCTAGTGTGAGATGCTATGTGCGTAGACAGTCACATCAGCAACGTGTCAGCGCAGGGGTACTTCGTTTAGAGACGGGACTTCATCAGATCCGGCTTAAATTAGTAGTTAACGTAATTATGAGTCTCTGATAGATGAGTACATATTTCTGACATATGCTGTGGAGACTGACGGCCCGTGACGTCTACGTGCGGTGAAGATTCTAAAGGAATTGTATCAGCGACTTGTCGTCGCAGTGCTAAAAGGGCTGATTCTTTACTCTAACTATAGTCAATCGGCGACGAAACAGCTAACGTTCTTAATTCTTAGCACTATACCACGGGGAGTAGAACTGTATGATAAGTTTCTAATAAAAATATTTATTATGGTAAGTATTGTATATTTAAAAAAGGCCTTTATTTTTTGATAAGTAATTATTACACTAGAAGCTCCTTTTCAAAGTGTTAATCCAACTAAGTTGTACTTAACTGTCGCTATTATATCGCCAAGCAGCAATACGCCGACTCTTGTGACCAGAATGGCTTCAGACTGCTGGGCGTTCCCTCCTTATACAGTAAAACTCACTATTAAACGAGAAAAATACAAATTCTCGTTTAATACGCCATTTTATGTCACTCTCTGCAACTTGAGGCATGTTTTCATACATTTTTAACACGCTTAATACGATTCGTCATCCCGTCTTATACGCCATCTGGGTC
The DNA here is from genome assembly GCA_033319125.1 of Parnassius glacialis. Taxonomy (NCBI): domain Eukaryota; kingdom Metazoa; phylum Arthropoda; class Insecta; order Lepidoptera; family Papilionidae; genus Parnassius; species Parnassius glacialis. Next base: position 11,498,141 of record JAVANC010000004.1, on the reverse strand, counting down.
GGAAAAGTTACGTTTGCTAGTGATTGGTAAGGCGAGAAATCCACGTTGCTTCAAAAACGTGAAATCGCTCCCTGTAACATATGATGCACAATCTCGAACTTGGATGACTGGCCTTCGTTTTATTAACTGGTTAAAAGCTTTAGATGATCACTTCCAGATTAAATGTAGACGCATAATTCACTTCATTGATAACTGCCCCACTCTCTTCATTGATAGGGTGGTGACCTAAAGATGTTGAACTAAAGAACATCACGCTTGTTTTCTTACCTCCGAATGCGACGAGCAAGTTGCAACCGATGGATCACGGAATTATAAAAGTCCTTAAACATGGCTACAGAATACGATTCATACATATCTATCTTAAGGAAATGTAAGACCCTGACAGCAAACGACCCTTGACTGTGCGTGACGCGATCCTAAACATTGCAGCGGCATGGCAAGCAATTAAGCCTGAAACCATACAACATTTTCTCAAGAAAGCAGGTTTCTGAAATAACGAAGATGGTCTCGTGTTGGAAGAAGAACCCGCGATACTGCAGGGTTTTTCTGGATATTCTTCGATTGATGACAATGTTGCACCCTACGAAACCTGTTCCGTCGAAGTTCTTATTCAAGATGTGAATAACACCCAAAAAGAGGCCCTAAGTGATGATGATGAAGATGAAGGAGAGACAATTCTGATTTTGTCAAAAACAGAGGCATTATCAGCAGTAAACGATTTAAGGCGCTATGTATCTTATTTCAGGAAAAGTGAAGACGCACTGCAAAAGTTAAATTATACTGAAAGCCTTGTCATTAATAATGCATCAAAATCTTTTTGTCAAACCAAAATAAGTGATTATTTTAAGTAATGTCATTATAAATAATGATTAACTATGATGTAACGTATTTAAATACATATACATATGCACAACCTATAATTCAATACCTACACAATATTTGTAAATGATGTTTTATTTTTCCTACCCAGCATTATACGCTTTCCCGCTTTAGTCGCGATTTTGGCTGGGTCCCTTCAAAATCGTCTTAAGCGGGTTTTACTGTACTTACATAGAAGTGATACAAAATAAGGTACCACCTTTATTTTTTTTAATTTAGTCGCGAGTGCTCATGCTCCGTACCTGGAGAACAGCGTTCCTTACTCAAATGCTGTATAAATTTCAAATATACATATTTTAAGCACGTTTATTATATATTATCTATATCATCAGGAGGGTAGAAGACAAGCACTACCCGTCTGATCAGTATAATACGTCGGTCCTCTCATAGTGTTTTCCTTTGTTTTTTAAATATCATACTTCAAAGTAGCCTGCATTATTACGAGCATAATTACACAATGACGAACAATTTTTGTCCCTAGAACTATAGGTTTTAATTAAACATATTCAAATATATATTTCACAATATTTTATTACTGACTTTTAGAAAGAAATATTCAACTTAAATTACGACGTTCATCATCAGATATAATTTAAATAAGTTAATTGATACATATCAGTCAATTTAAACATTACTATGCTTTCAATTACTTACATTTAAAATGTAAACATACTATGAATTTTTATAATTAAAAATAATCCAAAAAAAAATCTAAAAATGACATACATAAACATAACACTTACTATTTTCTAAGTCATCATTAATAAACAACGAAAACAAGTTTATAAACTAATCTCTTAAAATAAAACATATTTAATCCTTAGTCACAGAATGCGTGATAATTTAACTTTGACTCCCTTTCCTCGCCAAAGGCTAAATATAAATATCATCATTTCAAACAACAAACACATTTTTTTTATTAAGTTACTAGTTACAGTACATTAAAATGTACTTTTTATTATTCTAAGTCAGTGCTTGACTATTATACCACCTGATGGTAAGTGGTGATGCACCTGGAGATGGTAAACGGCACTGACTTAATAAAAGCCTATTCACTCTTGCCTTGAAAACACAATTGTAATCGAATAGAAACTCACTGGCGACTTATTATAATATACACCTTTGCTGTACGAATGACGAAGTCTGTAGTAATTAAGTTAGTAAATTATGGTTATGTTTTAATATCTCTCCAGATTATAATGCTACCATAGATTAAACATTACAAATTATTGAGAACACAATTTAGGAGACATATTAGAAATGTACAAATTTTTAAACAAAAATAATGAATATTGAAAGCAATGTCTCAAGCAATTATTAGTACAAAATTATCAAAATATATTATATGTATAGATATAAAGAAAAATTAACTTACAATTAACTAGAGATTTATTGACTTCCAAGTAACCTACGACTGTAATGTGAGATTTCTACATTTTAACATTTATATTATTACTGAAATTGGAACTACTTAAAATATTACTATATAAATTTCAACATATTTTTTTAAACATCCGTGTTTTCTCCGCTGCATGAAGTGTTGACTAGTTAATTATCCTGAAAAAAAGTTTATATTTTTATTAAAAATGTTTAAAAATCTATACACATAACTCCAAAATGAAGTGCATGTCTTTAATATTGAAATAATTGGCTTCTATTAAGCGCAGACGGTCGTTTGCATGGTATTTAGACATAATTAAGTATTTTTTAACAATCTGCACACTGAGTGCAGTTGGGTCCAACTTAAGAGATAGGATAGTTTTTATTCCTATAAGTGACCCTTAATATTTTTTATTAAGAATTTTTATAGGACACAGGGTCGTTGGAGAGGGCAGAATAACATCTGTCTAGTCAACTAGTATTTACTATAAAGTCAACTGTCAAAATAGCGTCGATAAAGCAGCGCCCTTTTGTTCCTTTATTATTTGATTGACTCATGAAGTATATATGACTGAAAGTAAAAAGGATTTATGCTAAATTATCTAACCTCTCTCCTGCATCTTTTCCATTTCTGAGGCAAGTAATCCTCAGGTGTAGACTCGGCATCATGGTGGCAATCCCACTCCAGTTTCACTTCTTCCCTCTCTCGCTTAAAAGTGGTCAGAGCCAACACCATATCTGTAGATCAGGGAAGTATAATGTTTATTCTACTCGATAGAAAGCTGCTCCAAATGGACCTTAGGCTTTCGCTTAAGGGCTAAATCTCAGATCCATTTGTCATGGCAACTCGCACTGTTGGTACACTCTTGTTTTAAAATGTTGGAAGATATGTCGCAATCTCCTGTACGCTGCCCAGCCGAGTTGGATCCGTCGACTGACCTCTCGGTCGAAGTCGACATTACCTAGTCCGTCAATTTGTCTTAAGTAAACATACTGTTAATCAACTTTGAGAGTAGTGTTCCCAAAAATTACCAGCATAGATGTGATATGGACATTCGTCTTACAAACTATTCGTTGGAAGACACTATTGTAGTCATTGAGTACAGTTTTTTTTTATAGAATAAGGGTGACAAACGAGCACATAGTCCACCTGATGGTAAGTGGTTGCTGTGGACCATAGACATCTACATTTATCTTCGTTTGCGAATTAAAATGCAGATGCGTTGTCAGCTGTGAGGACTAAGATAGAATGCCGCTTTTCCAGTAAAACGGGTCTCCGGTTCTCTACACTCACCATACGAAACTGCTATTTTACATTGGTATTCTGTGAAAGCGTGGTCCTTCCCCGGTCGAGCAGACCCATTCGTGCTACAACTATACTACTAATATAGCTGCAGCATGGCTCTACCACGTAAAAAAAAGTAGTGCAAATATTCTGCTGAGGGTTTCAGGTGAGTAATGGACTCTCAGCGTTTAAATAGAATAGAATAGTGTTTATTCAGTACAGATTACAAAAATAATTATTGAACGTCGTTTTATGCTTTTACCACTGGTGCGAAAAAAGCGTCGGGAAAAACCAGAAAGAAACCTGGCGGGAGTTTTATTAAACATTAATTATTTACAATATTTAGTTACACACAGTTTTTTGTTTGCACTAGAACCCCGCTGCAGTCAGATTAGGGTTGTAGCACGAATGGATCGGCTAGACCAGGATAGGACCACGTCCTCACAGAATACGAGCATAATATATACTGCTGTGTTTCGTATATTGAGTGTAGAGAACCGGAGACCCTTTTTTACTGGAAACGATCTAAGTCCTCATTGCTCCTCCTCCAATCCTCAATCCTGCATTTTAATTCTTAATAGAGGATAAATGTAGATGTCTATGGGCACAGCATCCACTTACCATCAGGTGCACTGTGTGCTCGATTGTTACCTTTATTCACAGGCTAAAAAAACATGTATAAACTGCATTACTGCATGGTAACCATCGCCTTATTTCTGGGGCTTATATAATCTATATCTTGATTACAATTTGAAACAAATTACATAATTTTATACATTTTACCAGGATTTCATTAACACGCCGCTACCTTAGCGTACTAAAAGCCTGTATACTCTTGCTTTAAACACTCGTGTCGTTCTTATGATTTATTAGATTTTCTTACATTAAATCCTATCGAAGCCCACCGCAGGACACAAGCTTACCATAAGGAAGAAATTTTCCAAAGTAGCCACACTTGACAGTTAAGTTAGCACCATCCGTTTTTTTTCAGTTTCTAGTTGTTATAACTTATATGAAAGACGCTGCTGTGCATTGACTAATTGGTTTCCCTCTGTCGCCTCTTACGATACCCTCGGAACTATTACACCGCTTACTACACGGTAAATTATATATATATATATATATATATATATATATATATATATATATATATATATATATATATATATATATATATATATATATATATATATATATATATATATAATTATAATTAATTATATTAATTATAATAATTATTATAATAATTATAATTATAATTATTAATTAATAAATATAATTATAATAATAATTATAATTATTATTATTATAATAATTATTATAATTATATTAAAATTATAAATATATATATATATATATATATATATATATTGATGGCCACCAAAATGCATAATTATTTTACTTACGATCCAATTCAAAGTATTGAGCTTCTTGTAGTAAAAGATTAACGTAGGGAAAATCGTTAGGCAGCAAAAGCTTTTTATTTCTCAAAAAGTTGAGAATATGCCGGAACATTCCGCCGTCTCGATCAATGAAATAGTGCTGTTTCAGCGTATCCAACACTATTGGAATAGCCCCAGAAAACATTCTCCCAAGCTTTGACTCCGGGTACCTGTAAAAGTCGAGAAAATAATTGTCAATATTTTGTGTATTTTATCAACGCATATCATAGTGATCGCATCAACTACTGAATTGTGAGCTCTGAGTTCAAATCCCACCCTAATCCGATATTAGTTTTAGTATTATTGACTCTTTTGGAGGCTAAACGATGGTTGGTCATCTGCTCGCAGGTTACATTTTATTAAGAGCTTCCAAAGATACCAAAAACCAGTCATTTTTGTTTAGTCAAGAAACAATAAAGGATAGTAATGACACGGTTTGAGTGATAAGAACTATTGAGGACGTTTGCTCCTCTGCGCACTCTGATTTAGTTTTCCTGCATTTCGCTTACATGAAAATAAGATTATTTTCCCACATGTGATCGACTGGAACAATAAATTAAAATGCAATACTACGTAATAAAATAATAAATAATATACGTAATAAAATAATAAGCAATAAAAATGGATCAATAAATAATATATATATATATATATATATATATATATATATATATATATATATATATATATATATATATATATATATATATATATGTACTAGCTGGCCAGGCAGACGTTGTTCTGCCCTTTCCAAACGACCATTTGCTTTCCCAAAAAAAACTCCTGAAATTAGCAATTAAAAAATTGAGGGTCACTTATCGAGATAAAAACTATCTCTTAAGTTGGACCAAACTGCACACAGTCTGCAATTTTTTTTGAAATCGGTTCTATCTTATGAATACTTATAGCAACACGTGGTGGTTATACTTCTAAATTGTAGCTTAAATGTTTGTATTTTTAACATAGCGCCATCTATTAAATATTTACTCAATCCAGTCAACAGATATCGTCATCTGACAGAATCGTTTCAAGCTAACAGATGATTGTGACTGTCAAATAATAGACAAATAATTTTCAGTAAAATAATATTGTATTGTGACTATAAATCGAGATGTAAGCTATCCTATCTTTTAAATTGGACCAAACTGCACATTGACCAAAAATTTCATTGAAATCACTTCAGTAGTTTAGGAGTCCATCGCTGACAAACAACGTGACACGTACTTTTTATATACAACGTGTCCCAAAATTTGACACAATTACAAATACAACAGACAATTACAATTTAAGGAATTTGGCCTCTGTTTAGAAATAATAGGCCCATATTTTTTTATAACTTGTTTTCCTAGAGTATTATACTATTTTGGAATGTTGGTTAGTTGCGTCAATTTTTAAAAAAACTTGCCATACTAGTGTTCATACTTTTTTTTACTGTATTTGTATAGTACATCTTTATATATAAAAAGTACGTGTCACGTTGTTTGTCCGCGATGAACTCCTAAACTACTGAACTGATTTCAATGAAATTTTTGGTCAATGTGCACTTTGGTCTAACTTAAAAGATAGGATAGCTTACATCTCAATTTATAGTCGCAATACAATATTATTTAATTGAAAATTATTTTTTTTTCTGTCAGATGACGATATCTGATGACTGGATTGAGTAAACATTTAATAGATGGCGCTATGTTAAAAATACAAACGTTTAATATAAGCTACAATTTAGTAGTATAACCACCACGTGTTGCTGTAAGTATTCAACAGATAGAACCGATTTCAAAAAAATGTTGCAGACTGTGTGCAGTTTGGTCCAACTTGAAAGATAGGATAGTTTTTATCCCAATAAGTGACCCTCAATTTTTTTATTGCTAATTTCAGGAGTTTTTTTGGGAAAGCAAATGGTCGTTCGGAAAGGGCAGAACAACGTCTGCCTGGTCATCTAGTATTAATATAAAATAATATAATAATAAAATAAATTAATCATTCAGTATGTCATCGAGTGCGGACAAATGAAACGGATTTTTTTTGACATTTGACAGTTCTGCAATTGGCATCGGCGCAGTTCTTTAGTGATTATATTCTCTTTGCAGTTCTTCGTTGTTGGGTTTGCGTCTCGTTGTGTACTATGCCATTTTGTTTGTGTTACTTCTTTTTACAACCCTTTAAGGTATCAAGAAAATATTTCTGCTCCAGCAGAATTTCTGGATGACGTAGTGGTGAGAGATTTAAGTGAAAATGATGATAATTAGTAAACCATGCCACTTTAACATAGTGTTTTATTTGTTTATCCCATTTTGTTCATCAGGTATGTATGTAAGTATGTACCATAGACCAATGAAATGTGTTTGGTTGATAAGTGATCATTTTGACAATACAAGACGAACTAAATGTAGTTAGTAACTATTTATGTGTGCTGAATAAATAGCAGATAGAGCTAGGCACTCAATTTATGGTGACAATCATCGAGAGTAAGTGGTAACTTAGGGGCAGTTGGTTTCAAGAAATTCACAAAGTAAAAAAGACGTTTTAGACCATAACTAGATAAGTATTGCTATCTTAACTTCGAGCGTTAGTAATAAGTTATAGCACATTTATTTCTTTTTACTATTTATTATATTATTATAATATTTGGTTACGGCAAATCCTAACCTAAAAAATGACATCAGTATTTTTTGGGATTTGTAGCGTTTAAATCGTAAATATGACTATAGTATGTGCCATATCGATTGAGAAAAACGGACAATGACCTCAGATATGAGCCGAGTGTCAAAAGGCGTAACTTACAAAATCACAATTTAGATGTGATAACAATATTTAAATATTGATATTATTCCCACTTCTAGGTCAGCACATATGTTTTGTTTTTTTGTTTCTTAAATAATATTGTCTGTGGTTCCTATAAACATAGTAAAATCTTACGGTACATCGCGAAAAATGTGTTATATTTTATATTTCAATTTATGGTAAGTAACGCAGCAATTCATTTAATAACAGTTTCATATTAAAAAAATATTTGAAGCAATATAATCACCATATTGAGCTTTTGCAAATTCATCCCTTTAAAATAAACAAAACGCGCGTTACGTCAGTTCGTTCTAAAAGAAACGTGACAATGGCAGCCAGAGATGCGTCACCTTTTTTGGGCCGGTCCGCCATTTTGTTTTCATTCGTGTTCGGATAGCGCTTGCGTGTGTACGTCTCGGGTAATTCATAGCATTCATTGCATTGTTTTAGTTGAGTTTTTACTGTTAAATTTGTTATATCGTTAAGTTTTTGTTTTTTGAATCTGTTATATTAGTTTTACTGTGACGGTCGTTACTAAATCGACATGAGTTCAGGAGAATTTGGTGAAGGACCCGGTCCTTCAACATCAAGTGGAAAGAGACGTCGCCGACCCATAATAAACGTAGCAGGTACGTACAAATAGGTACAAATGCGACGACGTAGCCTTTCTATTTCTTAAAGCGCTCTTTTTATGTGACCATGTGGTATTTATTTTCTAAAACAATATGTATTTATGTGATGTAGTACTATGGTAGTATATTTTTGTCATTTATTTACAGGCCCATCTTCTGGAGCACCTTTAACGTCACCAGTAAAAAAGAGAAAACCTACCACTTTGTCGGTCGGGGAACAAGAGATTATCATTAATGTATACAAATATGTCAAAAACACCTGGCCCGAAGACGTGTATCCTTCAAACGTTAATATGGTAGAAAAGGTTTCGGAGATCTCAGGAGTCAGCAAGAGCACTATATATCGCGTATTAAGCGTGTATAGAGATTCCCATAAAATACCAGAAAAGGGAATAATTAATAAAAGAAAAAAGTCTGTAATTGACAAGTTGGACGATTTTGATAAATCGGCTATAAGAGCGAAAGTGCATCAGTTCTTTCTTGCAGGAGAATTACCGACTTTAGACAAAATTTTGCTCAGTATAAATCAAGATGACCAGTTGCCAAACTTGAGCAAAACTTCCCTGCGACGTGTGTTGCGCCATTTAAAATTCAAATATATAAAGAGAAACAGAAAAAGTGGTCTAATAGATCGCCCAGAGATAGTTCTGTGGCGTACCAGATATTTGAGAGAAATACAAATATTAAGAAACGAGGGACGTAACATTTTTTACCTTGACGAAACATGGATTAACGCAGGTCATACTATGGGAAAGGTATGGGAAGACACCACAATTGAATCTTCTCGTCAATCACGGTTAGAAGGCTACTCTACTGGCGCGAAAGCCCCTTCGGGTAAAGGAAAGCGATTAATAGTTGTACACGTTGGCAATGAAAATGGCTTTTTGGAGGGATGTGATTGGGTATTTGAATCATCATCTACTGGTGACTACCATGAGAGTATGGACGCTCTCCATTTCGAGGACTGGTTTAGAAAAGTAATAGAAAAACTGCAAAGCGGCGATGTCATAGTTTTGGATAACGCTAGTTACCACTCCAGACGTTTAGAAAAAACCCCAACAATGTCTTGGCGGAAACAAAATATGCAGGAATGGCTAGAATCTAAACAGATCGCATACGTGCCCTCGGACACAAAGACCCACTTAATGGAAAAAATAAAGGCAGTTAAAGATAACTATCGAAGTTACGTCACCGACGAGATGGCAAAAGAAAAAAGCATCACAGTGGTAAGGTTACCTCCTTATCACTGTGAGCTTAACCCCATTGAACTTGTGTGGGCAGATGTGAAAGAAAGAAAAAATACAACTTTCAAGTTAAAAGATGTTAAAAATTTACTTAAAGATGGTTTAACTCAAATCACGCCAGATAAATGGAAAAACTGTGTTCAGCATGTCCTTAAGGTTGAACAAAAAATGCGTGGCATGGATGATAGAATTGACCAAACTGCAGATCGCTTTATAATTAATGTTACAGATAGTTCATCAAGTGAAGATACGAGTGATGATTGCACCGAATAAAAATAAAGTTCTTATATAATATTAAAAATAAAGTTTTATCTTTTGCATAAGTACGTACTTATTCGGTGTCGTTATCACTCGAATCTTTATATGTGTTATAAATTAATGTTTTTTGTTGTTAAATGAATAAAGTACTTTATAACAATAGATGATTTTTCTTCTACAGCGATCTTTCACATAACTTTTTAATAATAGTTAATAAATATATATTATATCAATCATTATAAAAAAATCATTATAAATAAAGAAAGTACTACATATAAAATGTGCCTATATATTGAAGGTTTGTAACCCCTGGTTAAACGACCGAAAGGTCATTGTCCGTTTTTCTCAATCGATTTGGCACATACTATATATGACATTATTTTCTAAGCTCACATGTAGTTTTTCTACTATACTTTATAATTATACATCAACTTTCACTATCAGGTTTTTAAATGTATGGAAAGTGGGCATGATTATTTTTTATTCAATATAGATTATAAATAAAACTTATTGCAAGTCACTCGCTGTCGCACGGATGGGCCGGCTCAAACCGGGGTGGTACCACGACCTCACAGAATACCAGCGTGAAGTAGATGTTTACCTCTGCGTTTCGCTTGGTGAGTGCAGGTGGCCGGAGGCCCTTTTTACTGGAAATTAGGCATTCCATCTTAGTCCTCACGGGTGACAACGCATCTGCATTTTGATTCGCAAACGAGGATAGATGTAGATGTCTATGGGCCGCAGCAACCACTTACCATCAGGTGGACTGTGTGCTCGTTTGTCACCCTTATCCTATAAAAAAAAAACTCTCATGTATTCTTATACGTGGTAGAGCCATGCTGCGGCTATATTAGTAGTATAATTGTAGCACGAATATGTCGGCTCAACCGGGGAAGGACCACGATCTCACAGAATACCAGCGTGAAAAGGCAGCTTTTCACTGCTGTGTTTCGTATGGTGAGTGTAGAGAACCGGAGACCCATTTTACTGGAAAAGAGGCATTCTATCTTTGTCCTCACGGATGATGACGCATCTGCATTTTAATTCTTAATTGAGGCTTAAAATGTAGATGTCTATGGGTCACAGCAACCACTTACCATCAGGTGGGCTGTGTGCTCGTTTGTCACTATATCCCATAAAAAGCATGTTTAATTTACCATTGGTTCGGAAAATACCTCTGTTGTAGGAAGAACCAGCAAAAACCCAGCGGAACATTTTTTTGGAAAAATATATATAACTCGGAATCATTCTTCCTCGATACTCTTCAAACCAGTAAACAATAGTAAGTTTAACCATAATATGCTATAAACTAAAACTTATACGTTTCTTAAAATTCATTCGAAACGCTGAAGGGGGCCTCGAATGGGTAATTATTTTTGCTTTGTTTTGATGCCTCCGGCGGGTGTCGGTTGTGAATAATATTTTGTAAAGAAACACGTAGGATTGTATTTATAGCATATTGTAGTTAAAAATTCATTTATTAGAAGACGATCCCAGTTATTATGTACAATAATTACAATTAAAAAAACACTACTATACCGTTCTGCAGTCACCTGTCTTACTATGAAATTTGAATCGATAAATTATAATTTAAATGAAGTATAAGCTAGTCAGCACAAACTACAACACTAGGCCGCATGTTATACGTGGTAGAGCCATGCTGCAGCTATATTATAGTTGAAGCACCAATAAGTTGGGTCGACCGGGGAAGGACTCCATTCTCATAAAATACAAGCGCAAAATAGCAGCTTAACGCTGCTGTGCTTCGTATGGTGGGTGTAGAATATCGGGGACCCATTTTTCTGGATACGAGGCATTCCATTTCAGACCTTAGGGGTAAAACGCATCTGCGTTTTGATTCTTAATCGAGAATATATGTAGATGTCTATGGCTCATAGTATTCACTTACCATCAGGTGACTGTGTGTTCGTTGTTAACCCTTATTCTGCAAAAAAATATGTGGGGAGACGTTTGTGTAGATTCTTTTTTTAACCAACTGCGGTTGTGCTCGATTTGGAATGGTATTTGCGGCAATGACTGGAATATACGGAATAAACAATGAAATGATTTATTTTATAGGATATGGTGACAAACGAGCACACAGCCCACCTGATGGTAAGTGGTTGCTGTGATCCATAGACATCTACGTTTACCCTCAATAAAGTCGTCACCCGTGAGGGCTAAGATGGAATGTCCCTTTTCCAGTAAAATGGGTCTCCGGTTCTACACTCACCATACGAAACACAGCAGTGTCAAGCTGCCATTTTACGCTGGTGTTTTGTGAAAGCGTGGTCCTCCCCCGGTCGAGCCGACCCATTCGTTCTACAACTATACTACTAATATAGCTGCAGCATAGCTCTACTACGTATGATTGGGTCGCGGGAATAGTGTCATCGTCTTCGCACTTGTTTCTTACCACAAAACATATTTAGAAACGGTTAACGATTTATTTAGGTTCTTATATACAATATAAAAGGTTGCTTCACGTTTGGCAGCTTTATACCTGTAAGAGAAGTGTACGGCGGACCCCCGCTAAATGGAGTGACGACCTGGTAAGAGATGCAGGAGGTCGATGTATGCATATAACAGTAACAAATTTATAATCATCATCATCATCACAGCCCTTCACATGTACACTACTGCACATAGACTTTAAGCGACAAAACACGATATTGAGCCACCTGCATCGTGCCACCGGCATCCATCGACTTCCTGCATGTGACTTTATGTCTTAACAGCCTATCAAAAGTTCACTCCTGAACATAGGCCTCCCAATAAACTGCCTCATAAGGAGCGTATTTGTTATAGTGTCAACTACGACTAGGGTAATTCCAAGAGAGTTCCATTTTATTCTAATTAGCACGGTGGACAAAAATTCGTATAAAACTACCGCAAAATCGTTGGGATATTTAGCCTAAGAATAAACACAAGATATTCATACCAGTTACTCGACTCCGATGAGTCGGTAATTACTTCACAGGGCAATGTATACACTTTTACAGCAAAATCCCAGAAATTACGCAGGACCAACAAAAACTTCATGTATTTATAAATTTTGGTTAAGAAGAGGATTTCCGGCCTTAAGGGGACTACAGGAGCTAAACGCAAGTTTTATATTGCCTTAACTTAAAGTATATCATCCAATGCAGTAAACTAAATCAAAAAAATATATGATATTTTTAGTATTTATGCTAGTTAGATAGTGAAATGAAAACATGATACTACTAATTTGATACGATAGAAAAAAATCACAAAGATATCTCTAAAAATGTTTTTAACGAGTAAAAACCACACTAATATACATGCAATCATTTTGATTTTTTGTCAGATTATTCTACAAGCAACATATTAACGTAATAGTGTTTAATTTTTTAATAAAATTAATAGATTTTCCTTAAATTGCATTTTCTTATTTCTGAAATAATATATACGGATGTGTGCGTAAATGCCTATGTACCGACCATGAAGCAAACACTCCGGCGTAACCTCGCTAATCCGTTCGGTACGTGTACACCAAAACCGATTTTGACGGCCGATGGCAGACAGAACTACCCGGTCTAGTAACTCGGACGTGTATGTGCTTACACTGCAACAGTGTACCACATGTGCTGACATTGGACGTTGTCGGTATTCTGTAGTTGACTGTGTTGCTTAACAGAGTGAAGACGCATTTTTAAAATATCTGGAACCGCTATATCCATTTCCGATCCAAGTTCAGCCCATAACCGTTTCGAAACCTCTCGATTATTGTAATTGTCTATTATAAACACAACTAATTAATTTTTCAATGTCCATAGTCGTTTAGGTAGATAACATCACTGACAAAAACAACAGAATAAAGACAAAATGATTAAATTAAACTATAAATACACTCAATTTGCACTGTAGACGCCTTCATTCTGGCGAGAAATCCCAACAAGTTCGGACTCAACAGTAGATCGGCCGTTTTCGTGCGTCATCGGACGATGACGGTTGTGTTTATGTACGCACTCTTTTTCTTTTACAAGTGTTTGATTCGATCGTCCGAGTTCGGCCGTCACCGCCCGAGCAAACTTCGGCCGATGACGGATTAGGTGTACGCGTACCCTTAGTGTTAAACCTCACTATCGTTACATGGCGCGAACATGGATTGTGTAAATGTGTGCGTACATCATTCGAGAAGACTTTTAGCGTTCTCTTCTCCGCTACATGTAAATTTCTCCAACACGAAGTAAGCGCGCGACAATCGGTGGACAAAAAGTTACTTAAATTGAAAGGTTTTTCTTTTTATTATCAGGAAAAAAAGGATCGTAATAAAAATATACCAGATTAAGAATCTAATTATTAACATTCCTTTCATTTTATCGAAAAATTTTAAATGGGTAGCGCTTAAAATAAACGAAAACATGAACGTCAAAATATTTTCCCGGCGATAAAATTATATTTTTTATCTCGGTTACATAATATAAAGTATTTTAATAACCCGTTTGATTAAGAATTTAATAGAGTATTTAATGTATGTGAAAACATTTTTCCAAGCATATAATATTTCAATAATTAATTCTCCACGCGTCAAAATCGTGTCTAAAATACAATATTTTGTCCAACCTAGCCGTAAGCAAAAATTGATTAATAAGAGTTGTTATACTACTAAAGAGTACATGATTGATATTTCTTTTCTAAATATGTGTATATTATATTTCATAACATATTATATTCTAAATAATTAATGTTTAAAAACTCCAGCCGGGTTTCTTGCTGGTTCTTCTCAGGGCTCAGGCTTCTCCGAACCAGTGGTAAAAGCATTTATGACTTTCAATAAGTACTCATATAATCTTATAAGTATATATATATATTTATTATTATTTATAACTTAATTCTTCATAGTGTTCCCAGTAGTTTCCGAATTTTTTTTGCAACAATACTGTTATATCTTTTAACTTTCTGTCTTATCAGCTCATTTTAATTTCCATTTCTCGTAAATAAATTCCGTTCTATGTTCTTTTCTACTCTTCAATAAAGTAGTAATATTTCCCTGTTCAAAATCGCCTTTATAAAATGTTGAGGTTCTTATGCTACATGAGATGATCTTTGTCTTTGACTTTTGGTGCTGTCACAACTTGTTTGGCCTTTTTTTTGTTCTTTTTTCTGCTCAACTCCTCGAATACAGCCTGTTTATATATGTTTAAATGCTTCAGCTCTCTCACCCAATCTTATAATGTCGTACAGTACCCCAGTCTTCTCCCAACAATTTTAGGTTTCCAAATTTCTAATATTTTTTAATAAAATAAATAAAATTATATAAGACGAGGTCAAAGATTTACACACCGTTAGATATCGTAATAGCAAATGACCACAGTATTGCTTACCCAGTCAAGTTTTTCAACTCTCTAAAGTTATCAGGCGTGCCACCGCATAAGCTGGAGCTAAAAGTTTGCATCCTAGTTTGCGATGGTGCAATGGCTCCAGGCTGCGCATGATAGAGCCGGGGAGATATACTATCAAATCAACTTTCTGACAACAGCAGCTCCAAATATTCCAAATATTTTTTTAGTGACGTGGTAGAGCCATGTTGCAGCTATATTAGTGGTATAGTTGTAGCATGAATAAGTTGGCTCGACAGGGCAAGGTCCACGCTCTCACAGAATACCAGCGACAAATAGCAGCATAAGGTTGCTGTGTTTCGTATGGTGAGTGTAGAGAATCGAAGACCCATTTTACCGGAAACGATGCATTCCATCTTAGGTCTCACGGGTGACAACGCATTCTTCATTTTGATTCGTAATCGAAATGAAGAATGCTCGTTTGTCACCCTTATTCTTTAAAAAAACACATTACACCGGAGGGTAAGTGGATGCTATAGCCCGTAGACATCCTATAGCTGTCCTCGATTAACACTCAAAATGAAATATGAATCATAGATGCGTTGTTACTCCTAATGCTTAAGATGGAATGCATCGTTTCCAATAAATAGGGTATCCGGTCCTCTACACAAACCATATGAAACACAGCAGCATTAAGCTGCTATTATAGGCTAGTACTCTGTGAGGGCGTAGTCCTAATTAATTAATTTGCCATTTTAATTTAAAAAGTTTTTAGGCCCGGTACTTTTTACTATTCCAAAGTTGAAAACGATTTGGTTAATGTGAGAGCGAAAAAAGACAAAAACTTCTAGAAATTATGACATTCATTGTTGGAATATAGCAACAGACCTTTAATTCCGACTACTAAACGGACGAAATCACGGGCAAAAGCTTAAAGTAAACGTAGGTTGTATGGTGTTTTGAAATTATTTAGTTCTCCGACCTTCACGCGGACGAAAACACGAGTGAAAGCTAGTGTATAAATAAATTATTCCCTACGTATAATATTTTGTTTATTACGTATTTCAACGTTTGTGTTAAAATTATATTTAATACATCAACTTACGTACTGAGAAAATGTTGTAGCGATTTCGTTATTCCCGAAGGTATACAATCGGCAGGATATTTATTTTTATGCCCTCGAGTGAGTTGATTAAAAGAGCGGGCTGGTGGGAGAGTGGAGGCTCGGCACGGAGCCACAGTGCCCGGGGCAAAGCCTCCAGCACCGACGGAGCTCATACTAGCTTATTTACGGCAACCTCTCTGCATATTGTTATGTATTATATAAAACAGTTATGTCACTGTAATATTACAAATGATTGATTAAGGGCTAAGTTTTCCACCATCAGACAAAAGTTGCCATCACATAAATTAATCCTGACTGAATTCAAAAGTGAAACAATTGAACTATTTTATTCATTCAACTGCGTTTTTTAATTTGTTTATTTAATCTAATATCTATTTAAAACTACTATCGGGAAATATCAACGATTTTTGTTCGTAGCGGCCTACGTATAAATATGCACTTATGTAGAAATCCTGGTTGCTCAGGGGTTAAGGGCTCGCCGTAAATTTCGCAGTATGCAAGCAACGTGGGTTCGATTCCCGCGCGCACAATTGAATTTGTAAATTGCAATTTTAAGTGCCGATTTACCGTGTGCATTACATGTAAACCTATACATGTATGAGAAATAAAATATTTTAAGTACATTATAAAGTCCGCCAACGTGCACTAGAGCTGCACGGCGTCTTGTCCAATGCAGTTTGGATGTAGGATGGTATGGAGTTAAAAAAGTAACGAATTATTTACATCTCTATACACCAGTATTCCAATGAAGACATATATTGTATGTTACTTTTGTATAAATACAAAAATATAAATATAAAAATATAGATTCAAACGTGTACGGCCAGGGTAAGAGAATCCACTACTCCATATCACCCCATGAGTGTCGTAAGATGTGATATGAAGCAGCATCTTCCTGATAACCGATTGCCGACAGGAATAGTTACGAAGGTGATACCTAACTAGATCAACTTCAAAGAAGAAGCTGCGTTCTACCGCCTATTAGTTCCACAAAACAAGGTTCTAAGACCCCACTTATATAAACTATTTGCATGTTTTATCGGGTCTTTACTCATCCATCAAGTTGAACTGCATTTTTAGCACGAGTATGTACTCGATTAAATGCATATGCTTGTGCATTCGAGCGCAGTATTCCCAACAAATTCCAGTAAATGGTTCACCTTATAAACTTGCAGTTAGGTTAGGCTTAATGTAAAAGTCTTCTCGCAATTCTATAATTTAGTACCGACTTCAAAAAGGAGACGGTACTCAATTCGACTGTATGTTATTTTTTATGTGTGTGTTCTGGGTGAACCGATATCGGTGATTCTTTTTTATTTGAAATTTGGTACTTCTTATGTGGTCCCATATAAATTTGATCAAGGTCTGGCCAATAGTTTTTGATTTATTCGTTATAATTTATATAGAAGTCGGTTGTACAAAGTTTTTAATTTTAAATCATGTCTTTACATAGTGATGTCTTCATTATTCTTTTAATAATACAATTTTGAATAATTACGGTAATATTTAATCGCTGAGGCTTATATTTTTCGGTAATTGGATATTATTGCAATCTTACTCTATACACACTTCATTGCCTCGATATGCCGACAGTGCTGACACCGCTGAAAGAAATCCAGCTCAGATAAAATATTAACTAAATCTGCTGCTTTCTCCCATTCTTCCAATTTTTTTTGACTGACAGTCTTTAAACTGTGATAAAGACGGACGATTAATATATGGATCTCTAATTACTTAAGAAAGTGTTATTACCGTTTCTTGGCAACAAGAACAAGACCACTATTTGCTTCACTCCTGCAATTTTTTCCATATTTATGTTCGTTTTAATAAAAATTTAAACCTTCATATAGATTGCAAATAATAAAATTGAAGTAGTATTTATCAAGGATAATATAAAAGTTTGTTCGAAGCGTAAATGTTAACTGGCATGTAATGTATTTTCACGGAAATATTTCTTTATTAAGTTATTCTATAACAGACTGAAAGTTACCATTAATGTAGGTTACTCGCGATGTTCCTAGTTTATCCATAAATTATAAGCAACTGGAAATGATGTGATAGCCTGAAGGTTTGAAATAACAAAGGCAAATAAGATATCGCATAGAAATTAACATATAATGATTTTTAATAAAAATTAGAATTTAACATACTGGGTTTTATTCTGAGAAATAGCATGTGCGTATTTTATAGTATAGATTAGAGGTATTTCTCTATATTTAAATGGGGTTTTCGTCGAAGGAAAATATCTTAAACGTTTTTATTAGACTTTGTGGGACCACAAATTCGCACTACAGCAGCGTATTTACAGCCTACAGACACTTCTCTGTTTAAGTCACTTAAGAGAAGGGGGTCTCAAAAAGATTTTTGCTAATTTTAACATCAATTGGTAGAGCCATGCTGCAGCTATATTAGTAGTATAGTTGTAGCACGAATGGGTCGGCTCGACCGGGGAAGGACCACGCTCTCACAGAATAGCAGCGTAAAATGGCAGCTTGACACTGCTGTGTTTCGTATGGTGAGTGTAGAGAACCGGAGACCCATTTTACTGGACAAGAGGCATTCCATCTTAGTCCTCACGGGTAACGACGGGTCGGCATTTTGATTATTTATTGAGGATAAATATAGATGTCAATGGGTCACAGCAACCACTTACTATCAGGTGGACTGTGTGCTTGTTTATTACCCTTATTCTATAAAAAAAATCACTATATTTATATCACTATATATAATCACTATACTTATCCAAAAGGTACCATTTGTCACAATCACTACGTGAAATGGAATAGCGATCACGACATATCATATCACATTCTTGTCACTTCCATTATCAAATATAGCCTATAATAAATAGTCCGCCGTTGAAAACAGGCCTCCCCATAGATTGCCTCATAGGGGGAATATATGCCATAGTTATATTGGTTATAGCTTGGCAGGTGGATTGGCAACCGCAGTGCTGCCCATATTCTTTAGTTTTCCTCAGTCGCATCTCCCGATATCCACGGACGACACGGGGGCAGTGGATAATAGTATCTATAGCTATAGTAGTTAAGGAAGGTACTAGATATTTTTCCAGTGTCGGCATTATTATCAGAATAGTTTTTACATTCCTAGTTATTGGAACGAAGTTCCTTATCGGACGGTACGAATTTGGCGGATGGGGGCTAGACGACAAAAAGTGTAAGGTTTTTCCGTCACGACCCCCTTTCTATAGTGCGAGTGAGATGGAATGACATCCAATTTTCTCGCACTTTTTATTATCTTGCCATGAAAGTAATATTATTTTAAATGACGGTTCATTTTAATAGACGCTAGTAAGTCTTTATTATTTATTATTATTATTTTTTGTTATTTTGAAAAACGTTACCGCCACACTAGGATTTTCTCCTGTATCGTGGAGGCAGTTTACAAACACAAATTGCACAAGGATAAACATCCATACCCGGAACAATTATTTGTAGGCCATACAAATACTTGTTCCGTGCGGGATTCGAATCCGCGCCCCCCAGCGCAAGCAACTCATTGCTAAGCCACTGCGCCACGGTGCCGTCATTTATTTGTATTTGTTAATCAATAATATAATACCCTTATCAATAATAGTATATTACGAAAGAAACTTCGTTCCAACAGAGTGTTCCACGACACCCACGCATGTTTTTTTAATATTTTTCTTATTAAATCAATTGTTTGTCGTATATGAAAAATACAGAGATTATGCCATACAGTTATAGAATATTTTGCTAGAAAGAAAATCAACACGTATTTGCGCCGTGACTTTAATAATAATAATAAACTAAAATAAGAAACGTCTCTTTAATTGAGAAAAAAAAAACATTATATATTTGCTTTAGAATTTTCTGCTCCAGCATTTCAGCTCACATATTGCTATGGAACTTGTTGAAATTATGACGAACACATATTGAAAACAGTAACATTTTCACATTAAATAATCTTATATAGACATTCTGAGCTAGAGCATAGACTAGCTCAGTACATACTATGTTTCCTAGCTGAATGCAGTGAGAGACTAATTTTCCCCGACATCATTCGAAACAAAGTGAATAGACTCTCCCTCGTTACACCGCATACTCTGAGTTCAAGTCAGGCGTAATAATTAAAGAAACACGTTTATTGTACTCTATATGTCGCTAATTTTTATAACACGTTTCAACTTTTATGTTAGATTTTAAAAAGGCAATCAAAATGTTTTGATTCAAAATTGATTTTAACAAAGCACTAATCAAAAGTCACACACAAATCTATGATATCACTTCCACGGGTCCTTTCTATGGGACCACACATAAATCATGCGTCTGAACCAATTATCGAAACACTTTTTTTGTCCACCTTAGGATTATTCTCGCCTAAAACGCTGCTTAACCGTGGTATTCATAATATTATTCATAATTTCATATCAAATCTACCAAAAGATTTATCCGGTTTAAGGCTACATTTAAAATCGTAAAAACATTATCGCGCGATAATGTTCTGGGAATGTGGAGTATAGTGGAGGGATCTTTAAAATTAGAACTTTTCGTATTTTTGATTGAAAATAATCGTATCATCGATATATATGTACTACGCACTAGATTTCACATTCCGAACACTGCCTATGTTCAACTGAACTGTACTGCAATTCGTACACTAAACTAAATATTGCGTAAATTGAAGATTTGTGAATTCCATAAGATAATTATTATTACATTTTATTTAGAAATATGTTTGTTTAGGTTAAAATAAGAGTATTGTATATTAAATTAAAGTCTTCGCGCATGCGATATTTGAACAGTGGTTGAGCCACGCGACAGCATTTGCTGTCGCACGGATGGGCCGGCTCGAACCGGGGTGGTACCACGACCTCACAGAATACCAGCGTGAAGTAGATGTTTACCTCTGCGTTCCGCTTGGTGAGTGCAGGTGGCCGGAGGCCCTTTTTACTGGAAATGAGGCATTCCATCTTAGTCCTCACGGGTGACAACGCATCTGCATTTTGATTCGCAAACGAGGATAGATGTAGATGTCTATGGGGCACTGCAACCACTTACCATCAGGTGGACTGTGTGCTCGTTGGTCACCCCTATCCTAAAAAAAAAGGCGTGAATACATAGAGTAACTCACAATTTTTTTTGGACTAGCTTCTCTAGTAGGTACGTACTCGTAGTACATATAACTCAATGAATCGTATTTTCAAAATAAATTATAACTGGCTAATGTCTCACAAAAATTAAACACATTTTTCGCAAATCGTGTAACTTCTGATGGGCTTCACCGATCGAAGTCATTTGCACAAACTATAATACCTACCTATTTGTTTTCTTACAGCGATGGTTAATAGCTAAGTAAGGACCCGACGGATCGCGCTACAATCAAGTAACAAATTCAATATTTATTGACAAAAATGACTCATATCTATACATATTATAACAAAATTGTAAATTGCATATTTACATTTTATATTTTTGTCATAAGAATGATTGAGAGGGGCTAAAAATAAGTAACTAAATAAATTTCTATCATTTTTACAATTGTCTGTCGGCCTGTTTGTTTATGAACGTATGACGCCTAAAGTACTAACATTTTTAAATGATTCGGTAAGAAAATAATAAAGCGTTTCTCCGAGTAACATTTAATCTAAGTTTTATTAAAATCGGCTTATTCTATCAAAAGTTATGATTATTACATTGAAATTTAGGAAGCAACGAATTTGTACAATGTGGCGTTAAGTCATCATTGACTAATTACATTATGTACATCAATATTCTTCCTTGATATATTTATACCAAAACACATGATACAAAATTGTTTTCTCGCAAATATTACCGTAAAATACCATTTTAGTTAATAGAAATACAATAGTTAACCAGTGTCATCGATAGATGGTGCTGTGCAAATCTAATGCATTAGATGTATTTTTTTTCATAGTACGTATACTATTATCATATTTTCTTTGTCTCATAACTACAATAACTCATATGGCAATGTAAACTTAATTATGTATTTATAAAAACTTATTAATCGTATAGACGATGTGATGTTAACCGATTCGTTGCGGCACCAATTTTTGACAACATTTAGCTGTGGCGCGAACAAATATTTCATGACACGCCGGGCGTGTCGAGCGCCACAGACACGCCTATTGTGCCATCCGCCATGTGTAAAAGTAATGTTCTTTTTTATGCTTTTTTTACTTGTTACTACTTAAGTTACTAATTAAGTTTATTTGACATCAAACATAAGTTACAAATGGAAGGATACTTGTTTTTAGTGGGTAATTACGTGTTTTTTACGCGAGATTACAAACCTTTTATACTATTTTTTGTTGTTATAAAAAAATCATTTATATAAGTAGGTACAGCTAAATCACCCTGGAAACCTTGGTTTTTATTAAATTAAATTTTCACCTAATAATAACATTTGTAAATATCAAACAATGAAGAATCTTAATTTGAAAAAAAAATAAGGTATATCATTCATTGATATTTACAAATGTTAAATATTATTTAATGTTATACAAATGTAAAAGTAAAGTCGATCAGATCAGATTAACAGTGGTAGAGCCACGCGGCAGCTTTTGCTGTCGTACTGATGGGCCGGCTCGAACAGAAACAGAAACAGAAACAGAATTAGGTCATATATTTAACAAAATATGATTCGAGACCGTAGCGATTATGTGTTTACAGAATTATTATCATTAAAATCACAAACACAACCCCGTAAGTTCGTATTAGCCCTTACATAATGAAAACATGAATGAGCCATACAAAGGGCTAATATGAACTTACAGGGTTGTATTAGTGATTTTAATGATAATAATTCTGTAAACACATAATCGCTACGGTCGCGAATCATATTTTGTTAAATATACAACCTAAACCTGACCTGCAAATTCCAAAAAACGCAAGAAAATTTGAATTTCGCGGGCCACCCTGGAGCCCACCTTAAGTTAGAATGACCATCAAATCACAGATTTAAATTGTAACAATAATAGTGCCTATCTATTAAAGGGGCAAAACTAAGATTTTGAACTTCAATTAGAAAGTACCCTATCAGCCTTTATACGTCCTACTGCTGGAAACAGGTATTATCATGTTATTTTTATTTTTGACAATAATATAACATATATATTGGAAACTAGCTGAGCCCGCAGCGTCGTTCGCATAGAAAGTTTGTCAGTAACTTTATTTGAAATTTTATTTCTTGAGACTATTGATTTTATTTTATAAACTACACCACTCTATCAAATGAAACAGTAATATTATAGGTTTATTCATACTTATAAGGAGTGATTTTAATATGAAATCGATCAAGTTCATGGATGAAATCAACACCGAGGATGTCGATTTCGTTTAATATTATATTTATATAAAACCAAGTAATGTAGCTATTTCATAGCTAGTTCATTTGCCGTGTAATAGCAACTTGTAAATGAATCCATTACTACCCTCCGTCCCGTGGGAGTAGGTGACTACGGGGAACGCCAGAAAAATCTAGTCTTTCGATATATGGCACTATCAATAATCGGTAACGTCAGAAACAGGCATCAATACCCATACTAGCTAAGGACAGCAACGTCAAAGGTGCGAGACGTCTTGTATTGTGATCGTTAATCTGTCTTCAAACCCTAACAATTATAGCAGATCATTCCTACAGCGGGAAAGGTCTGTCTTGCAGTAGACTTTAAGAGCTGATGATGATAGAGAAGAAGATTTTTTTATACATTTTTGTAACACTGTGGCAGCGAGTTAATAATTTTGTGCATTCTTGTATGACTGCATCGTTGATCTACTGGACGTAAGCACGATCGTCGATCATTTTAGTCGTAGAGCAATGCTGCAGCCATATTAATAGTATAGTTGTAGCACGAATGGGTCGGCTCGACTGGGGTCTCACAGAATACCAGCGTAAAATAGCAGCTTAATGCTGCCGTGTTTCGTATGATGAGTGTAAAGAACCGGCGACCCATTTTACTAGAAAAGAGGCATTCTATCTTAGTCCTCACGGCTGACAACGCATCTGCATCTTAATTCGCAAACGAAGATAGATGTAGATGTATATGGGCCACAGCAACAACTTACCATCAGGTGGACTGTGTGCTCGTTTGTCATCCTTATTCTATAAAAAAAAATGTGGTCCTGGAATGTAATCACGGGTCGAGTGAAGTTAAGTATTTTCGATAACAAAAGAAAGCATGTAAAGCCGTTGGCCTTGTTCCGAATCTCTCTGCGGTCGTGTCGGGTTGCCGTCCCATCAGACTTATAGGGGGATTAGAGAGTGCGCCTGTGCTTGATCTCTGGCTTGTGCACTATAATCGTGTCCTGTGCAGATGGCTAGTTCTTGTTGAGGGGTCGCCACGATCGAAATTTGATCTGGAGAATATTATTATTAGTCTTATATGTATGCCAGATTGTAATTAACACTTACATTTATGATGAAAATAAAAATGTAGTTATAACCTACAGATAAACGATGTTCAAAGTCCAAGTTTTCCTTTCAGGGAGCACGATGCCTTTACTAGGGCCACATAAATATCCACAGGTATGATACATTCCAATTTAAACTTTGACGTTAACTCACGTTGTTAGTGTCTCCAGCGAAGATGTGTAGATGACGCCCCCTACATCGATGTGCACGGGGGCCTTGAAAGGTAATGTGACCGCAACGCGAGGCATGTAAGTAAAAGGTTTCTTCTCGTAAGGATTACCGTTGGAAGCTCCTGGCTGTACTGGCTGCATGCTCGAGCTATAACAAATTTAAACAGATTCAGTTCGTCTATTTCAGTACAATATCATAAATGACAACCTACAGGGAAGAAAGATTCTAGAGTGGCAATCTCGCACCGGTAAGCGAAGTGTACGGCGGTCCCCAACTGATGGAGTGACGACCTGGTAAGATATGCAGAAAGTCGATGGATGCAGGTGGCTCAGGACCATGCTTTGTGGTGTTCCTTAAGGGAAGGCTTATATTCAGCGGTGGACTTGTAAAGAGCTGTAATGATGATGAAGATGATGATTATCATCATTGTTGCTATCAGTAACGATTGGGACTTGATCAAATGAAGTTTCAAGGATACTTCTGCACTATTTATTATCATCATTCGTCAAAAGTCAACTACTAAACATAGGTTTAGGCGCTTAACTTGAGCTTGAGAAGCGAAACTCTTTTAATCCTTCACTAGCTTATTCATTAGCTTAGGCTATTGTTTATAATTTCTTAATATTGGCAATTTTAATATTTTAATTTATTCGTATGAAAATTTGAATGTTAATCGAGTTGGTGCAACTAAGTTAATGAAATGCTGATTTTGATAAATGCTGGAGATTGTTGTCCAAAGATAAACTATCATTATTTTCCATCGATGTGAATATGAAGGTATGTATGTAAAACTGGAGAGAATAGAATAGAATAATTATTTATTGATTTTTAAATGGCAATCGTGTGATAGTAAAATAAAGAAATAAGATTTAATTGAGAACCGTTTACGGCAAAATTAAAAAAAAGAGCAGGCATCAACATCTAAGACAGATCTATGTCGCATGCTACACACTCGATAATTATCATGATATTTGGATCATAATCTAGGATTACGATATTTATCGAGTGTGTAGTATAGCATATCAGGGATCGTGTTACGGATCACTGGATTTCTAAAAATCCAGAAATCCAAAGATCTGTATTAATTATCATCGATAAATATTGAGTGTCTAGTCTCTGGTCGATATTTATCGTGTCAGTTTTGATTGTCAGCGATGGAGGAGGACGCGCTTCTTGATGCGGTGGCGGCGCCAGCTGTACCAAATGAATGACCAAAAAATCTTGAAAGAATTCACGCAAAAGAGACGAGTAAAGAGAAAAAATGGATGGATCCAATGCTTCATCCATTTTTTTCTCTTTACACGTCTTTTTTAATGCTATCGCTAATATAATAGCAACGCAAGCTTTACTTTTATAATCACTCATTACGTTACTGGCTTCGGATTATGTAACGTACACGTCTTTAGTGAATGAAATCTACCGTTGTACTGACGCGATCAGTATCGAGTGTGTAGTATGTAGATTCGATGCAAAATATTGCAAGATAAAAATCACGTTAAATATCGTGATAATTATCGAGTGTGTAGTATGCGCCTAAGACATATCTATGGCGCATGCTACACACTCGATAATTATCACGATATTTGGATCATAATCTAGGATTACGATATTTATCGAGTGTGAGCATATCACGGATCGTGATACGGATCACTGGATTTCTAAAAATCCAGAAATTCTAAGTTTGGGAACAAACTTCAAGGTGGAATTTTATTCTTCTTATGACAGAATTACAAACTTTGGGGACAGGAAAACCTTTGATAAATGGCGAGAAAGTGTTTTTTAATTTATATTTTTATTTTTCTTAATGTATTGATATTGGAATCAGCCAGATTCAAAAAAACAACCAAAGAGATTTTTCTTCAATTTTATACAAACAAAATACGAAGAAACATTTCCCCCGACCTATTAGTAAATACAAAAAAAAACAACAAATAATTACGCTATAATTATCCGTCTTATTTTATTTACCAACAGCAAAAGTGTCAAGCAATTCGGGTAAAGATATTTAAATATGTATGTCTTGATTTTTTTTCTATTACATACAATATTAAAAAACTATAATAAAAAGAAAGCTAAATCTAATAACTTGATTATCATATCTTCTCCCCGTGGTATCGTGCCAAGAACGCTGGCTGCATTTCCTCGCTGAATGGCTTAGCCTTTGAGCGAGAAAAAGACCAGCCCTCTTATCACCAGCAGTCGTGGGTAGCGTTTTTTTTTGTCGAGATACTAATTTATGGTATATAATCAACTAAGTAAAAGCCATTTATTATGTATGGTTTTTAATTTTTCCATTGGGAGATTTGTTGAACTCGTCGGGTAAAGCATTAAATAATTTAATCGCCATTATGTATGAATTCCTCTGAAAGAACATCAATTTACCTTTTGGAAGATATATTCTGTTGTTTATCTCTTAAACGTATATCTCGAAAAGAATAATTACTTGCAAAATGCAGATGCTTGTCACCCCTGAGGACTAAGACGAAATGCCTCATTTCCAGTAAAAGATTCTCCGATTCTCTACACTCATAACACGAAACACAGCAGCATTAAGATGCTATTTCACTCTGGTATTCTACGAGACCGTGGTGCTTACCCAGTCGTGCCGACCCATTCGTGCTACAACAATATTATAGCTGTAGCGTGGCTTTAGATTTGGGTTCAGCATTTCGAATAAATATTCCGCCATATATCGATCGTCATGATGTTGATCTCAATCAAACAAAGTGCCGCGTGTAGGTGAGGCTGGAATTTTGAATCATGTTAGTGTCGTAAATATATAAGATAATATATTCCATTCGATAGTAAAAAGTATATAGTTAAAATAATAAAAAAGTATCTCAGTTTGGACTAAACAAACGCTAGGACATAATGTTTTATTAAATGTTCGAAGCCTGTCTGACTCTACACCTGTATTTATTAGAATGCAAACATCTGCCAAGTTACACTAAACATGTACAGCGATGTAACGGAGACGTGATAACGGTTGCGTGGAAGCATTCCATGCCCTACTGCCATTAGCATCGCTCCCACGGCATTTTTCTTAACACTTTTCCATATAGTCCTCCATGAAATTTAGAAAATCGATTTTTTTCGATACAATTAAACTTTTATTTAAGAAAAACACAAAACCAAAAAGAAAAAAGATTTAACACCGGTTTTTAATTTATTTTGAAGTTTTTTCCCTTTTGTGTGAACTAAGGAACATTATTAATTTTTCTTTAAAAAAAACGTTACCACCACACTAGGATTTTCTCCTGTATCGTGGAGGCAGTTTACAAACATAGATTGCAGGAGGACAAACATCCAGGCCCGGAACAATTATTTGTAGTTCATACAAATACTTGTTCCGTGCGGGATTCGAACCCGCGGCCCCCAGCGCAACAACTCATTGCTAAGCCACTGCGCCACGGAGCCGTCATTAATTGTAATGACGGCTACATTGGTAACAACTAGATTGTCGTCTTAATTGTCACGTTAAAAACTTCTTTCCCTATTTTTCCAGCTTCCGCCCCTGAATTATAGCTTAATAACTAAAAAGGTATCATATAATGCGCTTCAACCAATTTCAAGAAATACTTAAAACATACGCGTTGAATATAAAACCTCCTCATTATTTGAACACCGTTAAAATATAATATAGTTGTAATACTGGTTAACAGAAAGCTTTTGTACATAATCAGTTCATTCTTTCTAAATTTTATATTTTTGACGCAAGTAACTTAAACGCAGAGATTTTACAATTTTTAATTTAGCAAAAAACAGGTTTTTTTTTAAAGTTATATCATCATCATTCTACTTTACGCTGGTAGTCTGTGAGCGGGTGGTCCTTCTCCGGTTTTTTCGATCTATTCGTGCTACACGCAAAATATCGCTGCAGCGTGACTCAACGACGTACACGTTATTACTATGTATGTTTCTTAATGAAATTATGACAAAAATAAATTAAATTTTAAAGATAACAGATTAAAATACAGTATATGTAACTTAACTTAACTTAACTTTAACAGTGATAGAGCCACGCGGCAGCTTTTGCTGTCGCACGGACGGGCCGGCTCGAACCGGGGTGGTACCACGACCTCACAGAATACCAGCGTGAAGTAGAGGTTTACCTCTGCGTTTCGCTTGGTGAGTGCAGGTGGCCGGAGGCCCTTTTGACTGGAAATGAGGCATTCCATCTTAGTCCTAATCTGCATTTTGATTTATAATAGAGGATAAATGTAGATGCCTATGGGCCGCAGCAACCACTTACCATCAGGTGGACTGTGTGCTCGTTTGTCACCCTTATCCTATAAAAAAAATGTATAATATCTAAGCCTTTTTGCCCAGAACCCAGACGGACGGGTAAAAGTGCATGAACTGTTGTGTTTCAGTCTGATGGGTAAAGAGGGCTAGAATAATATAGGCTGTATGCTCAGTTTTTTAATATTTTGAGTTGTTATTTTGAAGACGCTGCTGGCCATCTCTAGTTTCATTTTCCATCTGTAACCTGTTACGATACCCTCAGGATGATATGGGGTAGTGGATATTCTCACACCGCCACTACACGGTCGTTTATACCAGGCGTAAAATATTCAGAACGGTGACGGGAATCAGCGTTAAAGGCGCGAGATGTCTGCTACGGATTAGACATGATAGTGATCTATTGCCAAGGGTAAGATAAAATCTTTCTACAACGCAAGAGGCCCACGTCAAACTTTTCGACGAGTTGGTCAAGGAGAAGAAGATAGTGGCAATCATAGAGGTGTTCTTTTTTTAAATATTTAACAATTTGTCGTCATCGTTTTATTGGACATTTCTTTTTACAAGCTTCATTCTAATTATATATAGTATCGATTTGCTCGAATTTTGTAATATTGACCGTTAAAGGACGGTTCAGCTATTTAAAAAATTTCAATAATGGTTATAAATACATTGTATTAAAAGGGGTTATTGTAATATTGAAAAATACTTGGATCTTAATTACAAATCTCAAGGCAAAGTGGCAGATTATACTCTTTGGTCTCCGGAATAATTATTTGTAGGCCATACAAATTATGATAAAAATACTTTTCCCGTGCGGGATTCGAAACCGCAGCCCCCAGCAACGCCCGCTGCAACTCATTACTAACCCATCTATCTAATATATAGGTTATAGGGTATCACACATTCTTTTTAATTAAAATCGTCACAATTTGAATATTTAACAACGATACGATAACGTAAACGAACCGAAGCCTAAATCACGCTTTTAAAGTTTCCGAACGATTGCGTACCTATTTATCGTATTAGAAAAAACAAGTTCTAGAACACCTTACCCGGCACGAGACATCCCCTTTTTCTTCCCTAGCCAAAGAAGTTTTAATACATATTATGTACTTACGTTAAACGTAAATTTGCTGAAACTTTATAAGTTTGTTTAATTACAAAACGAACTATATGAAATGTACATTTAGAGCTTAAAGTATAGAAAATATTGATTATGACATTATTTTTTAAAGTCACCTGAACTGTATGATATGATGACAAACGAACTAACAGTCAACAGTAGGAAGTAAGTGGCTATTTCAGGCCAGAAGTCTACACATGCGTTGTCATCTTTCAGGACTAAGATGGAACGCATCACAAAAAATGCCTGTAGATACTTAACTCCCTATTGCCTTCAGTCCGAATAAAGCTGTGCAACCAGTGCTAATGAGCAGTGTGATACCTGGCTAACGAAACCACAGACAGAAAAAGACTTCCACACCAAGATGTTAACAGAAAGTAAGGTACTATATATGGAAAAGTCTTTTATCATACTTGTAATTATATTACGCCATGGCGTCCTATTTTTTAAATATAACGCAAAAAATATCTGAGACAAATAATAAAGATTCTTAATAATGTTAGTTAATTCTTATTTGGTTTCATACTGATATTTTTTGTAACACCTAGTTTAAATTCATTCTTCATTTGAGACCAAGAGCGTCAAGGTTAATGTAATTGGAGACATGTAGTTCGCGTCGCGTGAAAGGTTGACATACAAGTATGTCATATTATGTAAGCCCACGGCAATGGATTCAATTAATTTTTTTCTCTTTAATATATCATTCCCTTGTACCAGTTGGTAATTAGTGGCCATCTACACCGATAAATGAATACAAGCTAATTTATTTTACGTCCGTGCAAATAAGGCGGGCGTGTAGCTTAATACCCAAAACTGACTACTGCAAAGGGGTACGGTCTTACGTGGTAGAGCCATGCTGCAGCTATATTACTGGTATAGTTGTAGCACGAATGGGTCGGCTTGACCGGGGAAGGAACAGGCTCATCGGGCGTAAAATAGCAGCTTAACACTGCTGTGTTTCGTATGGTGAGTGTAGAGAACCGGAGACCATCATCATCTTAGCCCTCACGGGTGACAACGCATCTGCATTTTGATTCGCAAACGAGGATAGATGTAGATGTCTATGGGCCACAGCAACCACTTACCATCAGGTAGACTGTGTGCTCGTTTGTCAACTTCTTCTATAAAAAAAAAGTTCTAATGTCAGCTGGAAAACATTTTATGAAAATCGCAATTTTTTTTGTGTATAACTTTAATATGAATGTTAACGTGTCTTTGACACTACGTTTATAACTTTCTCCAATATAGAATAAATTGGGATAGGCATCTGTGATTGTAATGAACAAAATAAAAAAAGTAGATAATGTAACCAACACCAGAAATTTGAGTCGGACTTAGCAATAATTAATTGAATCTTAGTTTAAGATATTTATTTTTCTAAAATAATACAAATCTGCTTACAAAAGAAATTCAATACCGCATTTTTTTCAAATCACTGCCTAAAGTCTTGATTTTTATATTTTACTAGCTCGCTACGCAGACGTTGTTCTGCCCTTTCCAACGATCCTTCTTATAAAAATCCTTAAATACGCAATAAAAAATTTTGAAGTCATTTAGCGGAATAAAAACTATCCTATTTCTCAAGTTGGACCAAACTGCACACAGTGTGCAAAATTTCATTGAAATCAGTTCAGTAGTTTAGGAGTTCATCGCGGGCAAACAACGTGACACGTAATTTTTATATATAAAGAGATGAAACCAAAATCCCGTTTTCATTAAAATCATAGTCGTGCCCCGCGGTTTCACCCGCGTATAGCATGCATCTGAGCCGCATGACATGACACCTCACTTAAAGTAACAGCCTATAGTAAGGTCCAAAAGTTTCTGACCTGAACTATAAAATGAAGGAAAAATCTCAAACCACTATAGTTATTTTTAGATATAATTTCCCTTTATTTCAATACACGTTTCACAACGCTTTACTAACTTTTTATACCCTTCAAAAATAGTCTGAACTTTTGCATTCAAAATGTGACGAAACTGCTGACTTCACCTCAACATCAGTGTTAAAGTTTTTCTACGTAAGTCGGATTTCAATTTTAAAAATATATAGTATAACTAGCTGACCAGGCAGACGTTGCTCTGCAATTTCCGAACGACCATTTGCATTCCCAAAAAAACTCCTGAAATTAGCAATAAAAAAATTGAAGGTCACTCATGGGGATAAAAACTATCTTATCTCTCAAGTTGGACTAAACTGCACACAGTCTGCAATTTTTTTTAAAATCGGTTCTATCTGTAGAATACTTACAGCAACACGTGGTGGTTATACTACTAAATTGTAGCTTATATTAAACGTTTGTATTTTTAACATAGCGCCATCTATTAAATATTTACTCAATCCAGTCAACAGATATCGTCATCTGACAGAATCGTTTGGAACTAACAGATAATTGTAACTGTCAAATAATAGACAAATAATTTTCAATAAAATAATATTGTATTGCGACTATAAATTGAGATGTAAGCTATCCTATCTTTTAAGTTGGACCAAACTGCACATTGACCAAAAATTTCATTGAAATCAGTTCAGTAGTTTAGGAGTCCATCGCGGACAAACAACGTGACACGTACTTTTTATATATAAAGATAGGTACCAAGTCGGTGTTACATGGTGGATGGTCGAGCTCAGTAAGCCGCATTCTTTAATGGCACTCTTGGAAACACCCGATGTGTGGACCGGAGCATTGTCATGAAGCAATAATAACTCAATAGCAATAATTACCATAAGTTGTTTAATAGTTAGTAAAGTTTTTGTTTAATATCATCTCGTAATTGATGTAGCAAGGAAGCATAGCAACTGTTGTGTTGCGTTCTTTAAAATACACCAGAAAAATTCCTTTGGTGTGGCTTATGTATAAGAGATAAGCTTATGGTGCTGTGAACTTTTTTATAGATGGAGTAAAGGTCTATACTTTTGTAGAACATTGTATTCACGTATCACTAACCATTATGCCAGCGCATGCGGATAAAGCTGTTCGGGGGTGCTTTTTTCTAACTTGCGTAACAAAAATCAATATTTAAGGCTAGCTTTGAGGTGTAGCTTAATGCAAGCCTATACTATTCTTCATAAATCTTCTATAACATAAAAATAATTTTTAAAACAGACTGGTAGTTCCAGAGATTAGCGTGTACAAACAAACAAAAATAAAATAAAAATACCCTTCCGCTTTATTATATTAGTATAAATGATGTTTTTATTCAACAAAAAAATTTAAGCTTTAATACAGGATGGGCCATATGAGTGTTGGCGATTTAATTCTTCAATTTCTCGGAAACGCATGGCGCGGGGTGGCGGGTGGATATGCTGTTAGCTGCGCCGCTTCCTGGAAAATTAGTCGCCACGGAGCCGTACATGGGAGTTCAGCGTGAATTTTGTGTTCGAGCGTATTACGAAAACAATAAATCAGTGATTACTGCACGACTTTTGTATCGACATGAACACGGTTTACGCGATTTAAGTGAAGTTCCAAGCGCCAATGTGATACGGAAATGGATCAGAATGTTCGAAACAACGAGCTCGACAGTACCAATTACAGCTCGTGGTCGCCCAGTTTCTACAAGCAAATCAGCCGACATTGTGGAGCGTGTTCATGTTTCAGTTCAGCGAAATGCACAACAGTCAACACGTAAGAGAAGTCAGTCTTTGGACATCAAAAGAACGACTTTGCGACGAATTTTGAAGCATGATTTGCATTTGAAGGCTTATAAGATTCAGACAATCCTAGAATTGAAACCAGATGATGCCAATAACCGACTTAACTTTGTCAATTTGATGCTCGAGCGGTTCAACAATTTTAACAATGTAATGTTTAGTGATGACGCCAATTTTCACCTTAATGGCCATGTGAATAAACAAAACTGTCGGTTCTGGTCCGAGGCTAATCCCGACGCTTGCATGAACGTCCACTTCACAGCCCTAAGCTTGTCGTGTGGGCTGGGAGAACATGAATCGGTATTATTGAGCCATACTTTTTTGAGAACGAAAGAGGGCAACGATGACGGTTAGAGCTAACAATTATTGCAATATGATAACAGAATTTTTGGTGCCAGTTTTGCAAGAACTTCAAGGCAATACCTCGAGGATGTGGTTTCAACAGGATGGGGCCACATGTCATACGGCTAGGGCTGCTGAAAAATGTTTTTCCCGGAAAAGTCATTTCGAAAAGGGGAGATATTGAATGGCCACCACGTAGCCCCGATTTCTCTCCATGCGATTATTTTCTATGGGACTACCTCAAATCGGTGGTCTACGAGAATAATCCGACCAATTTAGAGCAGCTGAAGAGAAATATTATTCAGGAAAATAACAAAATACTGAGAACAACTTTTCGACGAGTTTTCCAAAATTTGCAAATTCGGTTCCAAGAGTGCCAAGCAGCCGAGGGAAGTCATTTAGACAACATTATTTTTAGACCTTAAAAATTCCTGTTTCTACTTTTTTAAAATACAAATATATTTTTTTTATGTTTCGTAGCTCTTTTTTAATTGAATATTGAAACCGCCAACACCCTTATGGCCCAACCTGTATCATATGAACTTTTAAGTATAGAATAAAAAAAAAATTCATTACCTATACCATAAATATACAATTAATTAGTTCTTGCATCTGCGTGCGTCTAAAAAAAGTATACATTTACTTTTGCGTTACAAGTACTATATAAATATTTTGGCACGTACTTCAACGACACCACCTTTGCACAAACGTAAGAAATCACTCATAAAGGCAAAATAGGTAGGGAGGCGTTTCTGTAGGCTTCAACGTTACGTATTTAGCCCGGGGGTTTGCCGCGCACTCATACCTGTCTGGTTTCATTATAAATATGCCTCCAGCTATTTGCCAACTCCTTCCCAACCAAATACTAAGCCACTGGATACGAGTATCTTAGCACCCATTATATAAAATTCAAGATATCAGCGTTACCTTGCAATCTCTTTAATCCTTATTTTATTTTTTTATTTTTTTTTTTTCATATACAATACTAAAAACTATAATAATAATTAAAAAAAAAAAAACTAAAACTAGAAACTTAAATATCATATAGTCCTACTCCCCGCGGTATAGTGCCAAGAACGCTGGCTGCGTTTCCCCGCTGAATGGCTATACTTAGCCTTTGAGCAAGGAAAGAACCAGCCCTCTTATCACCAGCAGCAACGACCAGCCGCGGATGGAGTTCCTTTAGGAACTTCACCGCACGTGGATCCCACGGACCGATAGTCTCTACAGCAAATGGCACAAATATGTAGTCATCTCTCAGAGACTCATATTTGCGCCACTTACTCAGTTCAGCTGCCTCTGATGCCGCCCCGGCTCTAAACGAGGTACCCCTGAGATGAGAGACCGCCAGAGTGTCTACGCAAGTAGCATCCCACACTAGGGCTTTACCTCTCTCCCAAGGGACCAATGTCATACCGTCGGGTCTCCTGCCATCGTCTCTAAATATTCCACAAGGCTCTAAAACCGAGGGAACATTTATAGAGACAAGAGCCCTTCGGATGACATCGTTCAAAGAACTGTGTCGTGAAAATCTACCAGCGCTTTTCTTACATGAAAGTCCGTGGAGCCCAATTTATTTAATTAAAGTAGTTATATCCTTTGAGTATCCGCAGTCGGTAAGTAATCAAATTTAGTAGTAGAGAAATAGTTATTTTATATGAATATATAGACGTTCACCTATCAGACACATTATTGCTATAATACAATAATGATTGGTAGAGCCAGGCGGCAGCTTTTGCTGTCGCACGGATGTGCCGGCTCGAACCGGGGTGGTACCACAACCTCACAGAAAACCAGCGTGAAGTAGAGGTTTATCTCTGCGTTTCGTTTGGTGAGTGCAGGTGGCCGGAGGCCCTTTTTACTGGAAATGAGGCATTCCATCTTAGTCCTCACGGGTGACAACGCACTACATTTTGATTTGTAATAGAGGATAGATGTAGATGTCTATGGGCCGCAGCAACTACTTACCATCAGGTGGACTGTGTGCTCGTTTGTCACCCTTATCATATAAAAAAAAATGATTATACTCGTTTTATTCTGTATAAAGCTTACTGCGCTAACAAAAGCCTTTACAACGATATTTCTGCACAACCAGACATATTAAGACGTTATATATCATTATTACGGATTTTTTATACAAATAAGTGTTGTGAATGAGCAGTCCGTGTTTATTGATTTGACTTAATGAATAACGTGATGATGTTTTAAATTTTTATATTGTAGGCAGGTTGTGGCATTACTTTATTATTTAAGGATGTGATTAGTAGTATAGTTGTAGCACGAATGGGTCGGCTCGACCGGGGAAGGACCACGCTCTCAAAGAATACCAGCGTAAAATAACAGTTTAACACTGCTGTATTCCGTATGGTGAGTGTAACCGTGAGAACCGGAGACCCTTTTCTGCCGACTTCCAAAAAGGAGACGGTACTCAATTCGAGTGTATGTTTTTTTTTTTTTTTATGTGTGTTACCTCATAACTTTGTACTGGGCGAACCGATTTCGATGATTCTTTTTTTATATGAAAGCTAATAGTTCTCGTGTGGTCCCATATGAATTTGATCAAGGTCAGACCAATGGTTATTGAGTTATTCTCAAATAACCTATATTGAAGTCGGCTGTACAAAATTTTTAATTTTAAATTATTACTGGAAAAGAGGCATTCGATCTTAGTCCTTACGGGTGACAACGCATCCGCATTTTGATTCGCAAACGAGGATAAATGTAGATGTCTATGGGCCACAGCAACTACTTACCATCAGGTGAACTGTGTGCTCGTTTGTCACCCTATACTATAAAAAAAATCATGTTTTTGTCAGTAGAGAAATGTAATCTAGCAGTAGAAATAGATAATTGGTCAGCAAACCAGGACTAGCATACATTATTAAATCAATCGGCAATTTTTGCCATTCTGGACAGATGTAGATTTTTAGTACAACATATTAATTATATAAGCTACACTGAGCGACTCATGATTATAACATTTTGATAAGCACATAAAAGGTAAGCAACTAACAACTAATCTAATTTTGTGCAGCATAAAAAATAACAATAAACCTAGCAAGCTAACAGCATAGCAAAGTGGCGAAGCAATCAGCTTTGTAGCGGTTTCTAACGGTTGTCGTTGAGCAATCAGTTTCAAAATAGGAGGTTCAGATGTCTGGGTGATCAGTAATCGATTGCTGAAAACAGAATTTGAAAATTCGAAACCGTTCTCTAGATAATCGTGGGACAGACGGACGGACAGACGGACAGACGGACAGACATCGTGAAATCAATAAGTGACTTCGCAAGCTTCGCCTCTTAATAATGATAATTAAATAAATGGCCCTTGGGCCATTTTACCCGCTACTTTACTTTACCTTAACCTACTGTCGCTGATATTAATTGATAAGTTTTTCCGTATTTATACGAATTTAACAGTACACCTAAATTTAACCAACTACTGCTGGCTGCACTTTGTTCTAGCCGGCTAGAACTACATGTAACCGCACTTCGGCTTTTAGCCGTAACATAACATAACATAACAACGTACACTAGAAACTGAAAAAGTTTTAATTAAATCGCAACTTTTCAATGATAATGACACTGTGTGACCATTTCCGTAACAAATAAATTCACCTTAGTCCCTAGTATGTTATGTTCATGTTGACAATGTGTTGTAATGGTTCCGTAAATATGTAATGTCGCTTTTCTAGTATACAATTCAGTGAATTACATTGTTGTTCCATAACTTGCTGCCATCTTGTAGATAGTGACATAATTCCGTTGCTTTGCTAACCAATCTTAAATCTTGCTGATCAAGTAGTTATTTTGCGGACTGACTGTTTATTAGGCAAATTCATATTATTATAAGCTGCCTACTTATCATTAAATTACTGAACATTATGAAGATTATTTTCGAAACAAAAATTGCCGATTTTTTTTTTAAATTGCAAATAGAATCTTAGAATGCTAATCAAATGGTTCAAATGCTGTTTTTTATGGCTAACCGATTTTTATTACGGCGTAACATTTAATTACTTCTCATTATTTAAAGTTAGTTAAAGTTA
Source organism: Parnassius glacialis (assembly GCA_033319125.1). Classification (NCBI taxonomy): domain Eukaryota; kingdom Metazoa; phylum Arthropoda; class Insecta; order Lepidoptera; family Papilionidae; genus Parnassius; species Parnassius glacialis. The sequence goes on along the minus strand of JAVANC010000004.1, from coordinate 11,459,805 downwards.
AAGTCACAGTCTGTATACGTCCCATGGCTGGGCACAGGCCTTTTCTAATTTTTGCGAGGGTTTTAGGGCAAGAAAATGTCCGCCGCGCTGCCCCAATACGTGTTGACAAACTTCACATCTCTTCGAAATATTTTTTCTTATTTTTCAAACATACAGGTTTCCTCACGATATTTCCCTCCCCGCCGAGCACTTGGTAAATCAGCACTAAAAATTGCAATTAACAATTTCATTGGTGCCGGCAGGAATCGAACCTGGATTCTCTCGTACTGTGAAATTTACAGCGAACGCTTGGCCCCTGAGCTACCACGACTCTAATTTATTACAATTTTTTTTTTATTCTTAAATTATTTTCTCTTTCTTAAATCTTTAAGACAACTAGATCAATAAATGACATCGTGTTGCAGATAGACACCCCAATGATAAATGTATGTTGTAGCCCATAAACACGTACATCTATCCTCTCTTAACAATCAAAATGCAAATGCATTGTTTCCCTTGGGGACCAAGATGGAATGACTCGTCACCGGAAATAATGTCTCCGGTTCACGTCACTCATAAATTAAACACAACACGAAATTCCAACATAATGCATATTCCGTGGGAGCGTTATTTTTAATCACCCCGGTCGAACAGATTCGCTTCCGCTGCAGATAAAATTAAATGTATGAAGCTTAATAACCGTTAATGGTTACATATTGTAATACATGTATTGATGATTAACTTTATATTATGTAAATGTTATAGATCAATTAAAAATTATTGAAATCGACTCTAAGACTTAACGTTAAGATAAATCATTTCTATACATTGTCACAGTTTTCTATGGCGTTAATAACCATAAAAGTCATCTAGGTAAATGCCGATGATCAGAAAGGTTTTTCGATAATAACTAGATTGTTTAATACACGATTATTATCAAAAACAATACAGGTCACTGAAAAATTGTTTGCAAAATAGTGCGAATAAATAACTTAAGAATTTAACTACATAAGTATGTTGGTAAAGAAAATTCTCTGATAATGAATTTGCTGTCAATTATGCAAGAAAAAAGCACAACCCTTTTTGAACTATCAACATGTAAAAAGTAAATTTTTCTTCTCTCGTCTTTCTACTATTTCGGACATATACATCGAACGCGTGCGATGAGCAAAACATCAAGATTTACAATGAAGTCAAGGTTCTTACAACTTTTACGAGTATGGAAATTGTTGCTACGGATTGTAGTTTTGTAGTCACTAGGTTACCTATAAGTTATCTTGTTATTTTGTGTCATGTGGTATGATTATTTCGTCAATTTTTCACTATTATAATCAGTTCGAGATGCAGCTGTCTCTCGATTGCCTAGTTCGGTTCAGGCACAGCGCGACATTAATAGAAATAGATAGATATAAACCTATTTTTCATTCAAATTTTTTTTGTCGCCCGCTACCATGTTGATATTTTATTTAAGGTTACTAGATAATATTATCATAATAAAGAAATATAACGCAATTGTGGAGACAGCCAAAAAATTCCTACTAGATTTACATAATCGCACTATTAGACGATACTATAGTATCTAGTGTAATCTATTTTTCATGACCCGTATTGTATTGAAGCATTATCAAAAATCGATTGACACGTACATTAATTTTAAAAAAATTGTGAAATGGCACCTAAATATTTCAGCCATCACAAAGTCATTACACGTATGAAAGGATAAATATTTTTTTTATATTCGATTTAAAGGAAAAAGCGCCTAGGGCGTACTGGCAAGAATGTTGAGGATAAGAGGCGTGTGCGCCTACGGAGCTTTCGCCCCCGGGCTGCGACGCCTCCATACACGACCATGTACTACATCACCTTTTTTACGGTGCTTCGGTATTCGTTGTTACAAAAAAACCCGTCTGATTTACATCATACAGCTGAGGGCATAAATTAAATTGCATAACGTCTATTTATCTTGTGAAAAAGTGCTTAAATGAAATTTTTAATTAATTTTCCGTAATTCTGTAATATATAGTGATTTTCAAAGGTAGCAAAATACAATACCCCCCCACACACACACACACATACATTACCCGTGACAAGCCCACTGCTAAACATAGATTCATAGATTGCCACAAAGTAGAGTCATGAGTCAGCTGCATCCATCGACTATCTGAATATTTCATCAGTATCCATCCAATACAGGGTCGCTGGTATTATGTCCAACGGTGAAGCGTAAATCAGATAAGCGTTATCTTGTATAGAATAGAATAGAATAGAATAATTTTTTATTCAATATTGATTATTACATAATTCTTATTGAAAGTCATTTTTTATTTACCACTGGTTCGGAAAATACCTCTGTCCTGGGAAGAACCAGCAAGAAACCCAGCGGGACTTTTTTTTTCAAACATATTTCACTTAACAATAATTTCATTTATACAATTTTTAAATGATTTTTAATAGAACCAGCATGGTGGCGATCACCTTATTCCCAGGGGTTATTTTCATTCATGTATTCCTTGATATTATAATAACCCTTTTTGTACAGTTTTTCTTTAATAAAACTTTTAAACTTGTTTATTGACAAACTTTGAATATGTTCTGGGATTTTGTTGTAAAAGCGTATACATTGCCCCATAAATGAATTACTGATTCTGTGGAGTCTAGTAACTGGTATTACAAGCTTATGTTTGTTCCTAGTGTTTAAAGAATGCACATCCTTATTCTTATTAAAGCTATTTATGTTTTTATGTACATACATTAGATTTTCATAAATATATTGCGATGCCAAAGTTAATATGTTTATTTCTTTAAATTTTTGTCTGAGGGACTCTTTACAATTTAGGTTATAAATCGCCCGAACGGCTCTCTTTTGCAAAACAAATATAGCTTCAATATCAGTCGCATTACCCCATAGCAAAATTCCATAAGACATTACGCTATGAAAGTAACTAAAATACACTAATCTAGCTGTCTCAACATCTGTGAGACTTCTAATCTTTCTTACAGCATATGCTGCAGAACTAAGTCTGCTTGCTAATTTAGATATATGGGGGCCCCATTGAAGTTTCGCGTCAATAGTAATACCGAGAAAAACAGTGGTATCCACAAGACTCAACTCCTCCCCATTTAATAGCACATTGGTATTCGAATGTTTTACATTAGGTATTGTAAATTTAATACACTTTGTCTTATTGCCGTTCAAGAGCATATTGTTGGCGTTAAACCAATGTACTAATTTCGATAGAGCATTATTTACATCGTCATAATTAATTAACTGCCGTTTGAGTTTGAAAATTAAAGAGGTATCGTCAGCAAATAATACTATATCGTGATTGTCCCCTACAAGATAAGGTAAGTCATTAATATAGATTAAAAACAGGAATGGGCCAAGAATCGAGCCCTGAGGAACGCCCATTGATACTACCGATCCGGAGGAACCTTTACCATTTATCACGACTTTTTGAGTTCTGTTACTTAAATATGAAGTAATAAGTCTAAGCGCCAAATTTTTTACACCGTAATGTTGTAGTTTCCTGATTAATGTTTCATGATGAACACAATCGAAAGCCTTGGAAAGATCACAGAAAACACCTAAGGCATCCTGTGAATTCTCCCAGGCATTAAAAATATATTTCATAAGCTCAACGCCAGCATCAGACGTCGAGCGACCCCTTGTAAATCCAAATTGGTTTTTATGAAGTAATTTATTTGTATTAAAAAAAATTAACAATTGATCCAAAATAATTTTTTCAAAAATTTTACTAAGAGTTGGTAGTACAGAAATTGGTCTAAAATTAGCGGGGTCCAATGTACTACCAGATTTAAATAAAGGTATTACTTTACTATACTTCATTAAATCAGGGAACACACCAGAATCGATACAAGTATTAAAAATAATAGCAAGATGAGGTGCAATTAAATCTATTATGGACGCAATAACTGTCACGGAAATCCCCCACAAATCTGCGGTTTTCTTTACATCAATGGTTTTGAAGTATTTTACAATATCTTGCGGTAATACTTTTTCAAATCTAAATTCTTTTAAACAGATATTAACATTCTGTTTGAGTAATGACTCGGCGACAGTTGGAGAAGAATTCAAAGACTCTGTTGTCAAAATAGGAATATCAGTGAAATATTTCTCAAACACCGCTGCGACTTCTTGATTTGATTTAGTCAATTCATTGTTAATTTTTAATTGATAGTTTGAGTTACGAGGTTTTTCATTACCGGTTTCGCTGTTAATTATACTCCACGTCATTTTAATTTTATTCTTAGCCGTCTTAATTTTGTTGCTAATATGTAACGATTTGGCTGTGGAGCAAACTTTTTTAAACATTTTAGAATAATTTTTGACATATTCTTTAAAAGCATCAGAAGTATTATATGATCTTTCATGGTAAAGGTCATATAACCTTCGTCTGCTTTTATGAATTCCCACTGTCGCCCACTCATTAAATACCTTGCGACTGTTTCCGGAGAATGTTTTAGAAGTAAATGTTTTTTTAAATTCATTGCTTATAAGGGTAAATAATTCTCCATATAAAAAGTCTGCATTGTTCTTATAAGAAAGCGATGGAAGGTTTTTTACCATATTACTTCTAAATCTCTCCAGGCGTTTTGCATTAATAGGAACAAACACAATTTTCTCAATTTCCTGTTTTTTGTGCATATAAGGTAATGAAACCAGTTGTCCACAGTGATCTGAACTAAGTTTTTGAATTATTGATTTGTTGATTGGTACAACACCTGTAAAAATATTATCAATACAAGTTGCACTACACCCTGCAATTCGTGTAGCTTCAAAGAATAAATTATCAAGATTATAGGATTTGAACAAAGAGCAAAATTTAATACTGATGGAAGAAGTTTCCAGGAGATTGATATTGAAGTCACCACACACTACAAGAGATTTATTCTGTTTATTAAGCTTAACTAAAACTTCTTCCATAATTTTTTCAAAGGTATCATAATTTGAACATGGGGGTCTGTAAACACTGACAACAAATATATATATAATAGAGAGTCTATATATATATATATATAATATAGAGTCTAGCATGAATTTCTTGAATTTACTGCCGTGATCTTACATGAAAACCAAATTATGAAATGTGTGAGAAATAACACATTCCGCTCGTAAACTATTATAATTAACAATATCGTCGCTAAATCTACTAAATCATTAAGAATTGCACAAAAGGGTTAATCACACTACACGAAAAGAAATAATGCTTAACAGTAACATTCAATTGAAAAACGCAGTATCGTTTTCTTTAGGTGGCATGTAGCTCAACACGCTCTTTATGCGTTTGGAGTAGGTATTGTAGTTTTTTCTTTCACTTTAGTAATAACCTTTTTGTACAATTGCTAATGATTTAATAGATTTATGTCCAATAATTCAAACGCTCTATTATATACTACTCAATTTTAAAATGTCGTTTAATGTCGTAGTGTCGCAGTCACTTTGATTTAAAGTGATAGAGACAGCACGAGACTTAACGGCATTTTAAAATTTAGCACCGTTTGAGTATTAGTGACAAATCTATACAAATAAATAAAATTGAAGCGTCTGTTTGTAAAGTCAAAATAACATCTTTTTACTAAATGCATATGAAAGTTTATTGGGAACTTATAACAAAAACACATTTTTTAAATTTTTGTCTGTATGTATGTCTATATGTCTGTATGTCTGTATGTCTGTCTGTCTGTCTGTCTGTTTGTTCCGGCTAATCTCCAAACGGCTGGACCGATTTTGACGAGAATTTCACTGGCAGATAGCTGATGTTATAGGGAGTATCTGAGTATCTGAGATATTTAAAAAAAAAAATAGGTTTCCGCACAAAAAACTAAAACCTTAAATTACACGCGGGCGAAATCGCGGGGAACAGCTAGTAATATAATAATTGATAATCAACAATTATTTCTAGAAGCTACAAATATTAATTAGACTTGTCTCGTTTTTGAGAGCGTCAGAGAGCAATGCTCCAGTAGTTATTGTCAGACTTCACCTGTTCAAAGCAAATTAAGTAATTCATTTATTTAAGTTTTTCATGAAACTTTATTTTTCAGATGTACAGATTTCCTCCTGATGCTTTCCACAAACAGCTCTTAAAATAATAATCAACAATTTAATTGTTGCCTGGGCAAACCGAACACGGATACTCGCGCAATATTTAATTTACGGTAAGCGCTTTGCCCCTGAACCACGACCCTAGAGGTAAAAAATATTTGGTAGTAACTAGAAATAATATTATTGTGTCTTATTTTAAATCCATTATCTGATTTTTTAATGCTATTAGCCATTTGGTATTTACAGATTCATCTGACTCAGCACTGATGACAATGATGAAGGTTACTGATTATTATGATGGCGATTGTTAATATTAAAAGGTGTCGAGGTAGACCGAGACTAAGTTTCGAAGACCATGTGAGCAAACTGCTCGAAGAGGGGAGGGTCAAGAGTACTCGGATACCAAGACGTGCATATATGAAGAAGAGAATGAATCTGAAAGAAGCGAAAGAGGTATGTAAGGATCGTGACACTTGGCGATCTGTTCTCTCTGGCTACCCCGTCAGGGATAGTGCGTGATGATAAGTAAGTAAGTAAGTATGATGGCGATGATATGGTCAGTGATCGTCAGATCACCGGTCACGGGTATGGTGTTTTTGAGTAATGTTACCGTCTTTCGGGAAAAGCAAAGGATGCTGGCTTTTAAGGCTTAACTCGTGTCAGTCAATGTTACTCACTATAAGTAAAACTCTTTGTTTTCTTATACCATTAATAAAGATATAATATTTTAACTTACCACTGTAATCAAGCACCGGTATATTACAAGTAAAAAAATTGCTAATAACCCGGATGTCACAGCGACTCCATCTTGGTGGGCTTTAGTATTTAAGCGTGCTTCTAATTATGATTTTATTTAATTTCTTAATAACATTATGAGTATTTCTTTATCTATAGTATTGCCTGGCACAATTTCTTATACACAAAGCACAAACGCCATTGATAAATAACTTTTGAGGTACCCGCTAAAGTCCGGCTTCACGTCTATAAATTCACAGAAATCTTCCAACCGAGTTCCAATCTTTATCATCCATAATTAAAAAGGTTATACACTACTTGCTAGAAAAATATCCATTATCCATCCATTACAGCCCTTCACAAGTCCACTGCTGAACATAGGCCTCCCCCAAGGAATGCCACAAAGCAAAGCAATTGGGGGAGAATAATATATTATAATGTAAATTAATTTAAGGAAGAGATGACCACGAAGAGATGACTCGTAGCGCTATCTATTGTTTTAAAATTGTACTAAACATAACATTGATTCAGTGAACCGATTACAATGAAACGAAAACTCAATGTTTTACTTAAAAAATACCAGATTTTATAAACAAGCTTTCATCCTCAATTTTACCTCTTTATAGGGTATATAGGGTAGAATTTCTAAAAAATCCTTAAACACGTCATGTTGATTTCTAACGAGACGCCTTGATATTTTATTTTATGTTTCTCACTTCAATATTGACGGGCTTCCATGATATAAATTTTCATCCCTACATATACATTGTTGTTTTCAATCAAAAACTTAAGTTTCATGCATACCTACTGCTTAAAATAAATCAAATTTCTCTTACAAACATTTATCCCGTTTTTCATCCCTTTAATGATAGAATTTACCAAAACGCATAAACACGTGTACATATATTTGTAACCAGAAATCCTAATTTTTAATTGCATGATTCTTACTTTGACTTTCAACCCCTTTCCTCGCTTTAAGGGTTAAATTTCGAGAAATCCCTTCTCAAACCATGCCTTCAATATAAAATCAACACTTTCTCCAAATCTTATACCCCTAGCTGCTTAAGGTAGCTCAGGGGCTAAGCGCTCGCTGTAAATTTCACACTACGGAGTACGTACCCGGGTTCGATCCTTACCGGCATCAATGAATATAGATAGATAGATGGATAAGTTATAGAAACCTATGTTCATCAAGCCATATAGATGGGTTAAGGATTTTACATCTATTAGGCTGAGAATATGTATTTATTTCACAAAATATTAATTTAAAATGTGCAATTATTGATGCAGGTGGCTAAAGACCATCATTATTTTTTGGCGGTGGCCTATGTTCAGCAGTGGACTTATGTAAGACTTTAATTATAACTGCATCGTGTAGTGGTGGTATAAAATAATCCACTATCCCATAACAACACAAATGTCCTAAGAGTCGACAGATAGAAATGAAATAGTAGACGAACGACGTTTTAGCTGTGTCTTAAGACAATAAAAATGTTTGTTTGCCAACACGTATGTCAAGTGTGGCTACTAATGGTAAATCATACATCTCTTAGCAGCAATCTATAGTGGAAGCCTATGTTCAGCTGTAGACTTTTAATAGGCTGTAATAATTGAATGAATGAAGAAGTACCTTAGACGCCTCCCATTTATCGCCGAACCCTATTTAGCGCCGGGGCGGCACCAGAGGCGGCTAACCTGAATAAATGACGCAAATAAAAGCCTTTGAGAGATTTTTTTATAGAATAAGGGTGACATACAGGCACATTTACCATCAGGTGACACACAGTTCATCTGATGGTAAGTGGATGCCACGACCCATAGACAACTACGTTTATCCTCGATTAAGAATCACAATGCAGATGCGTTGTCACCTGAGGATTAATATGGAATGCCTCGATTTCAGTTAAAAGAGCATCCAGTTCTCTATACTCACCATATGAAACACAGCAGTATTAAGCTGCTATTCTATGCTGGTATTTTGTGAGAGCGTGGTCCTTCCCCGGTCGAGTCGACTCATTCGTGTTACAACTATACTACTAATATAGCTGCAGCATGGCTCTACCATGTATTAAGTTTCTAAAGGGACTACATCCATGACGGGTCGTTGCCGATGGATACAAGAGGGTTAGTTATTTTGTTGCCCAAAGGTTATATACCTCCATTCAGCGAGGAAACGCAGCGAGCATTCTTGGCAATATACCGCGGAATGTAGGACTGTTTACATGTAATATTGTATTATTTTGATACTGTTTTGTATCAAAATATACTATTTTGATACTAACTAAAACTGATGTGCACATGTCTGTAATATAGAAATAATTGCCTTAAGTCGATTAATTGCCATTTAAAAAAAATATTTTTTTAATCCAATTAATTGCGATTTTTACATAAAAAGGGGTTTTAGAGGCTTATGGTGTGGATTTATCATTCGTAAACACGATAACTTTTGAAATTATCAATTGTTCAACTCAATGTTTGTCCTCGTGCAATTTATGTTTGTAAACTGCCTCCACGACACAGGAGAAAATCATAGTGTGGCGGTAACGTTTTTAAATAAAAAGAAAGAAAAAAGAATATATTTTTAAAACTCTTCGTCTATTATGTGGGAAGCATTGAATGTAAATGGCAGTTTAATTTTATTCAGTTCAACAATCATTTATCTTTCTGACAATGTGCTTTTTATATCATTTATATGTACCTATAATATGATTGCTAGATACGATTTCATGCGACAAAACGTTGGAATCTTAATTTTTAGGCCCTAGCAGAATATACATGGGCGCTTTGCGCTTACGGCATGCAATAAGAAATGGTAGGGGTTAAAATTACTATCTTTATATATACTCGTATATATGTAGGTAATTCTTCTGTAAGTTTTTCTCACTGAAATTAGTTTACACTGGGTAGTTAAGATTCACAATTGGACTCGGGAGATGGCGCTTTGCGGATCACTATAAATTTATAAATACAAAGCGCTTCTTGGATTGCAAGCTCATCGTCATCATTAAGACATTTTAAATGATTTTCATATTTGATTAATTAATTTTTTTTTTCAAAAAAATACTACGTACTAATCGTCTCACTTAAAACTACTTGCCCCTCTTGTATTTTAATAGTCATATGTGCAGTCCTTGTATTGCGTATTAGTAAATATTAGCATTTATGCTATATGTGATACGATCTTTACCGGCATATAAATTAAATAAATTCTAAAATTATGTCAAATTACAAAACAAAAAGTTCCCATTTCGTCTTTTAAATCACGGAACCCTAAAAAAATTTACACTTGTTATTGTATCAATGGCTTCTACAAAAACATAAATCATCAACAGCAAACACGGGGTAGAGCCACGTAGATGACCAAGTGAAAAGTAATTGCTCGAATGCCCTGAGCGTTGTTTTTGTCATTGCTAAGCAAATACTAAGCAGTACTGGTAATTATTTGAAACAGGTAATTAATTAATTATTTGAAGTAAATAAAAACCCTGTTCATTCGCATCACAACCTATGGCAATTACTGCATCAACCACGCGTTTCTAAAAATCAATTAATTTCAGCCGTACAGCATTATAACAACTGAGAGTTTTTTTTATATATAGGATTTTTTATAAACTCCTGATGGTAAATGTTCAATCAAATAGCACAGCTAAAAAATTCATATAGCAATGATAAATCGGCAATTGTTTATATAAATATAATAAATCATCACTTTCTACTTTTCTACCGACTTCAAAAAGGAGCCGGTACTCAAATCGACTGTACGTGGGGCACACTGAAATGATCGGGAATAAGAAAAACCACATGCACGGTATAACTAAATTGTATTTTATTGTTTTTCGAAGTATTCTCCGTTCAACTTAATGCACATTTCCATTCGTGCAAACCTATCATTAAAACTGTAATTCCAGTCTGAAGTTGGTGTTGACAAAATGGCTGATATGTACGCTTCCAGAGCTGATTCGGGGTCTTCAAACCGTCGACCGCTTAATAAATCTTTTATTCTAGGGAATGTAAAGAAATCGTTTGGGCTCAGATCCGGACTGTACGGAGTAAGGCTCATCAGCTCAACGTTTTCCTGCTTCAAAAAATAATTTGTCTTCCGAGCCGTATGGGAGCTCGCATTATCGTGATGTAAGATGATGCGACGTTTCGGGTTATTTTTTCGGAGTTCGGCTATCATTTCTGGCAAACAAACCGTGATATACCACTCAGTGGTAACCGTTCGCGTTCCTGTAGGAATTGTCGCAACATGCCCCTTTTTCGAGACAAACGTAGCGATCATTTTCTTTGATACGCTGCGGGAGCGAACTACTTTCGTTGGTTTGACCTCGTCTTCGAAGACCCAAACTGCTGAATGATGTTTTCTTTCAGGTTCGTATGAATAAATCCATGATTCGTCATCTGAGACGATATTATAAACGACATTTCACTTACCTCCGTTGAAGCGTTGCAGAGTATTCCGGCACCAATCTACACGAGCTGCCTTTTGCTCTTCGGACAAATTGTGGTGAACCCAGCGGGAAACTAGCTTTCTTACACACAGCTCATTATGTTATATCGACTGAATTGCAGTCATAACAATATCGACGGCAAATTGAAAGCAAATAACGTAGGTATTCGTCTTTTTTTTAATACTGTATCCTTTCCAGTCCACTATCTTGAAAACGTCTTCAAATGCAGCACTGACACAAGACTACTCTAAGTAATTTCTTTATCAAATAACATACACTAATAAGGTTCCACATCGTAACAATTTCTTATAAATAAGAAGCACTGGGAAAGTAACGCAAAAGAAAAACTTTTGTTTAATGAAAGTCAGAAATTTCAAAGTAATTTATGTGTCGTCGGCAGATTGTATGATTCGTCTTTACTCTGTATAAACGGTGTCGTTTGTTTGCAAATACTCGCTGGCTTGCAAAATGCCAAAGGCAAATTGATGCTGTTGCGTCTAGTCGTATTTATTTCACCAAGAGACATTGCCGCCATATCATGATTTGGCCGATAAATTACCCACCATATCACTTTATTCCTAATGTATATATAACACAAAAGTACGCGGGTTTTGAGTGGCCTAAGAGCTAGCACCTTCACACCACATTCTACTGCCGCTGATATAACGTGATTTCATGTTTTCGACAATGTTAGCAGAAGTCAGGGTTATGATAATTAATGGAATCAGGCGTTATTTTTTTTTATAGGATAAGGGTGACAAACGAGCACACAGCCCACCTGATGGTAAGTGGTTGCTGCGGCCCATAGACATCTACATCTATCCTCGTTTGCGAATCAAAATGAAGGTGCGTTGTCACACGTGAGGACTAAGATGGAATGCCTCATTTCCAGTAAAAAGGACCTCCGGCCACCTGCACTCACCAAGCGAAACGCAGAGGTAAACCTCTTCTTCACGCTGGTAATCTGTGAGGTCGTGGTACCACCCCGGTTCGAGCCGGCCCATCCGTGCGACAGCAAAAGCTGCCGCCTGGCACTACCACTGTTAAAGAACTTTACTTTGGAGAAATCCATTATATCAAAGTTAGTAAAAGTTGGTAAAAATTATTAAAAAGTTGGTAATAATTAGCGGATGTATGCGAGGTAATTTTTATCAACTTTTTCATAGTTATGAATTATACATTAAAATTTGCCATTTTAAATTATAAAATTTGTTTATATACCATGTTATTAACAACACAATAGGAAACTATCATTCAAATTTAACTATTTAAAAAAAATCAAAATCGAACAATAGTTCAGTTTACTCAATTTTCAGGCTTACGAAACCACGAGGTAAAACTGAGCCCTATTAGTTATCTGCTGTCTGTCTGTTTGATTCTCTGTATGTATGTCTGTTTGTCTGTCTGTCCATCTGTTGATCTGTCCGCGTGTTTGTTCGTATACCATGGATATCTCCTATATGTCTGCACTTTCATCCGTTTATATATCACGGATCTATAACTGGTTTAAGGGATGAGTTACAGACCTAAAATTTGAAAAAAATTACCTGAGCATGTGAAGTGTGACCGGTTTTTACGGGGTCCGTCTCAAAGACAAAACTTATTACGAAGCTTGATAAAATCATCGATTTAACATCTACTTTGTAAGCAGTGTCCACAAAAGAACCTTTTTTTTAGAATAAGTTTATTTCTCATATAAATAGCATAAGGACCGACTCGCACTTGGCCATTTTTTTAATTCAAAAACAGAACATTTATAATAATTACCTAGAAACCAAAGAAAAACATATAAAATGGGTTAGCAATTAAACGTATCAATCACATTATATTGTATTTAAAGAAAACTTGCTATTAACAACAGTTTTAATGTTTTTTTATAATTTACGATGAAATGCACTACATACAGTAAAAACTGTAAATTTTATCCGTAATGAATAATAATATTGAATTAAAAATTTTAAAACCCTCGAATCAAAAAGAGCTTTCAAACAAAAAATCTAGCTCGCTTCATCCGTTTGGAATCTACGATGCCACTGACAGATACACTGTTACACAGACACACAGATATACAGACACACATGTACACAGATACACAAATACACACATACAAAAATACACATTTCTACGTAGTAGAGCCATGCTGCAGCTATATTAGTGGTGTAGTTGTAGCACGAATGGGTCGGCTCGACCGGGGAAGAACCACGCTCTCACAGAATACCAGCGTAAAATAGCGGCTTAACGCTGCTGTGTTTCGTATGGCGAGTGTAAAGAACCGGAGACCCTTCTTACTGGAAAAGAGGCATTCCATCTTAGTCCTCACGGGTGGCAACACACCTGCATTTTGATTCGTAATCGAGAGTAGATGTAGATGTCTATGGGCCACAGCAACCACTTACCATCAGGTGGACTGTGTGCTCGTTTGTCACCCTTTCCTAAAAAAAATAAAAAAAATAACACAGATTCACGTGTTAAACAAAATTATAACACCCCTTTGTATGGGTCTGAGGTTAAATATATACAAAGAAACATAAAGATCCGATACATACTTATTTCTAATTGAATAAAATTGTATTGTTGCCAACACCTCTTTAGAAAATAAATCCCCAAATAGTACTTGACATTTACTTGACTATTTATCTTTGACACAATTTGTAAAATGTCTCCGAAAGCACAAGCTCTTTTGTTGATTTTTACACAAAAAAGGGTCCTAAAAATTAATATTCTTAATTGGGAGTTTTATTTATTTTCCGCGTTTTACTCGCGAAAATATTGTTTTTCCCCGAAATTTAATATATCCACGTGGCCTGCTACGTTGCCCTGTAATCTATAAGCGGTCTCCGTTTCGTCGAGATCATTCAGGCTTCTTAAAGCCTTAAAAATAAATATTTATTTGCTTGAATCTAACCGTGGCTCATTTACAACATTTTAACGTAATCAATTGATTGTTAGTAAATCATACGAAGAATAACTTGACATTTAAACATATGATTATATCAAGCAACTGCACAATCCACCTACATTCCAGGCCGAGGCGACAACTAATGTTGTATTTTATATTACAGTGTTTATTAAGCAAATCTCGTCTGACAAAGCTATAGCTTCAAGGTACGACGCCAGTTTTTATCTATATTTGAAAATTCTAACAAAACTGAGCGTGGATTTATTCACAGAAAAAACTACATAAACTGGACTGCAGCAAATTTAATTAGTCTGTTTTTGGACAATGTAACAAGCGAGCACACAGTTCAACTGATGGTAAATGGTTACTGTGGTCCATAGACATCTACATCTATCCTCTTTTGCGAATCAGAATGCAGATGCGTTGCCGTGAGCACTAAGATGGAATGCCTCTTTTCCAGTAATAAGGGTCACCGGTTCTCTACACTCACCACACGAAACACAGCAGCAATAAGCTGCCATTTTACGCTGGTATTCTGTGAAAGTGGTGCTTCCCCTGTCGAGCCGACCCATGCGTGCTACAACCATACAATTAATTACCATGTAGTGGCAGCATCTACGTATTAACACGTGAAGGGAAACACTTATTGCGTGCACGGAGGAGCGTGTTTATTTGACATAATTAATTTATATGGGGAAGGAGTGCTGAAAGCTAAAATTTATAATATGTGTTATAAATACATTAAACATCGATATATTATACTGAGCGTATCATACGGATAGCCGTATGAGGACGCTCAAAGTCGCTCAGCGACCTATGGAGATGGATATGCTCGGCGTGTCTTTGCATAATAAAGTTAGAAATGAGTATATTCGCAGTAGAACCAGAGTGAGCGACATAGCCCAACGAATTAGTAAGCTGAAGTGGCAATAGGCCGGCCATATAGCTCGAAGAACCGACAACCGATGGGGAAAAAAGGTTCTCGAGTGGCGGCCTCGTACCGGCGGAAGAAGTGTAGGTTGTCCCCCCCACGAGATGGAGTGGCGACCTGGTAAGACATGCAGGAAGTCGATGGATGCAGGTGGCTCAGGACCGTGTTTTGTGGCATTCCTTGGGGGAGGCCTATGTTCAGCAGTGGACTTGTGAAGGGCTGTAATGATGATGATGAATGTATTTTTTAAATAAGTAAAATATTTGTAAATAAAGCCTAAAATACGTTTTAACCGTTGCGTAATAAATTGCACTACTTCTGAAAAAGTGCCATCTAACGTAAAATACAAAAAGTAGTAACATTTTGCCTCCAGTTACTAATAAATTAATTAATATAAATAGCTTACATTTATATGTTTCAATAATTAAATTCGTAATTGATTTAAAAATTGTAACGTTACTTTTTCAGTGCTTTTATTTCATTTCGGTAGGAATAAATAAATTGTATATTACCTCACAAATTACTACTTAAATAGATAACATTGACATCTATCGAAAATCCTAAAATCTGAAATGTTTCTAAGTTTAATTTCGAATCTATAATTTTTTTTTTGTACATATCAGTTTTTTTACCTATAAATAAACTACTAACAGCTAAAATTATTGCAAATATCTCATTATCCTTATATTTTAAATAAAGATAATTTATATATGTATTGGCCAGATCTTAGAATTAATAATATCATAAAGTAGTCGATCATTGCGAGAAATAGTGGCGTTTTATGATATAGGTTGACCAAATCAATGAATAGAGATCGATTGGCGATAAAACACAATTGCTATTTCTTGATATTGTTATATCGTACAATATTTCTATTACACACCGCTCGCAGCGCTAATAGCATATTTTTCACAGAAGCAGAATTTTAATACTTAGATTCTATATCACTTCATGCCTAATTTATGTATTAGGTATTTATATGTTTTCGGCTTTGTGTGATCGGGCCACCCCAGTCCCACCTCTTCATTGTGTGATTGTGCCACCCAAGTTGCTGAGTAGGTACTAGAGGGTACAGTTTTGGTTTTCATAGTTTTAATCTAATAATAGCGCCATCTACTTACTGCTAAATAAACTAATAATAAGTAACTGATGAAACTAAAGAGAATTCTATTCAATACTTATTCTTGCAGCTTCAAAAGTTGTAACACTTAAAATATCCAGACCGTTGGCAACTGTTGGGATAATTTATCGTAAAGGTCACTTTTAGCATAATTACTAACAAAACTGTGTACATAAACCTGTAATCAAGGAGAAGGTCTTATTTGAATATGTCGAGTGTCTTTCGAAATAGCAATAATTCACCAACTTCTTTTCGTATCAAGCTCGATATATCGTCGAATGACTAATTACTAGCTAGATGTGGTCTACAATCGTGCGGAAGCCGCTTTTCAGTTTTTTATTAGTTTTATTTAAACAAATATAAGATCCGAGATCCGTGTAGCTCGCCGTAAGACTTCATAGCACAGCACAAGAAGATTCCCGCAAGGAAAAATGAAACTGGTAAGGATATTTTATTTGCTTAAATTCCACGTGCTCAGTGAAGTGGTGAAGAATAACTTCGCGGGAAAACCTTGATGACTGAGTAGTTTAAAAAAATTCGTGAACATGTGTAAACCGCTGTTACTATGGGTAATCACGAGACCTGTGCACAGTTGCAAGACGTATGTAAGTTGCTTTTTTACGTTTTATTTTTAATGAGACTTGTAAAACAGTTTTCCATAATATATTATGATAGCTTGCATATTTTTAAACATATTAAGATTCTTATGAAAGTCTCGGTTTCATAGCTCACATGAGTAAATAAACAGGCTCAAGCGAAAAAGTAATTTAAATATCAAAGACAGCAAATTTTAAACATAGTTTTATTTTTATTTTAACTATGAATGGAACTACACTGATAGATTCTTGAAATTTATCTGTCAAAGCGGGTAATCCAACCGATCCAAACGTAAATTTCATAGTACGTAAAGCCGCCTCCACACGCTTGGCAAACAACGGCAAACAGCAAAAACCAAACACGAACGTGTGGATGGTTGTTTACTTGTTTTTGTTTGTGATTGCCAGTGATCGGCGTCAGTGTTGGTTTTGTGCACCAATCAAAGGGTGTTCGACAAAAGTGTTTGCGATGTATCCACACGTTTGGCAATCAGTTAGTAGTACGCGCGAGCTTGCGGATGCGGCTGCCGGGCGGCGGAAGGAGTTACTAGTACTTATTATTATCATACTCTACGTCAATGTTACCAATCCGAAATTTGTCTCGGAGGTAAATATGATTTCAGAAGTTGAGTTTCCTACTTCGAAAAGTTAGTAGATCCAACACCTATATTTTTTTAAGTTTTCTAGAGACCTTCCAGTAATAATGTGTTACTTACTCCTAATTAATGTTTCTATTTGGTAACAAATATTTTAGCTTTTTAAAAAGGAGTCCCATGTGAAAGCAGGATCATTGATCATCAATTCTCAAAATGAAATCCGAAAATAAATTGGAAATTGAAAAACGAATCAAGATAAGTTTAGTATATTATCCTGATTTAATAGTTTTTAGAGTTCCGTAGTAACACAACAAGGAACCCTTATAGTTTCGTCATGTCCGTCCGTCCGTCCGCGGTTTTGCTCAGACCCTAGGTGCTACAACTCTGTAATTTGGCACAGTTATAAATATTAATCACGCCTAGAAAACCGTGAAATAAAATATTAAAAAACATTTATATTTTGGATACTTTCCATACAAGTAAATGGAGGATGATTTTTTTTACGTGTCCATTCCATCATGTGGGGTATCGTTGGATAGGTCTTTGAAAAAAATGGGGTTGTCGAACAACATTTTTTCGATTCAGGGGTACGATTGTGAAATATTAAGCTTTAAAATGGTATTTTTCATTAGAGTCCCCCCCCCCTCTACCAACTTAACCGATGTTTATGGAAATGTGAAAAGTATACCCAATAGTAGTTTATATAATGAAGTTAAAAGGAAAACTATCACAGCTAAGTAGAATCAAGAAGTTAACGAGTAATACATAGTTGACCAACTTATAAAATACACTTGGATTAGTAAAAATTTCGTTATATTTTCGTAGAAAAAGAACTAAGACTAGCTGCATTAATAACTTTGTAATGTTATTGTAAGCTGTTAAAAATAAAGATTTTATGAAGAAAATGACTCACATGCATTACTACTATTAGTGTTGGCGACGTGCTTAAAAAATATTATATCATTTTCATTCCATAAAAAAAAACAATTGTGCGTTTTGAAAATATAAGCCACTTCGAATAAAGAGATAATCTATGTTAAAAGTAAATAGATTCAATATAATGTCTAACGAAAGTTGGGGGTTCGATCCCCGGTCAAGCATTAATTTCATAAAAGTTTGTTTTTAGATTAATTTAGATTCATGTGTTAAATAATAATCAGCTATACAATACGAATAAAAGAATTCAAACCAAACTTATTTGAACCTGAAGACAATTTATAGCAGTGATAATTAATAATTCATTTGAACCTTGTGAGCAATTTATTTTTAATTTTTAATAGTAGAAGTAGTTTGAGTTGCGAAATATTCATACATTTACCTACTTTTACTAAGGAAGTCCCGCCTCATATATGTAATGATTTAATGCTCTGAATATGCTATAAGTCTGAGCATAATGTCCTCTCTCTATTTTTTATTATATTCAATAAACCCGTTGAGAGAGTAGGTCAATAGAAAGATAGATTGATGAAAAAAAATGAAGGCATTAATATAATTTTTGAGGACATAGAACTAAAAATTTTCAAAAATAGGTCAACCCGAAAGTACTTAATCGCTGCCACAAGCTCGTCGTCCGCCATGTTTGCCCATCCGGAGTATACTAGCAAGCAGTGTGACCATCTTTAAAATACAGATCCTGCCTTACTTTGGTTAAAAACATGCCAAATACTGCCAAAGTATGTAGTGAAAAACGCCTAAATACTGCCAACTTTAGTTAACTTTGTAATAAACTAAGAAAAGTAAAAATACACGTTTAAATGCTATATTTTTATTAAATAAAATTAAGCATATCTTTTGTTGCTTTGAATGCAATGCCATCGCCATGCTTACCAATGCCTTGTTTAACGTGCAAGATAGACGCTACATGTTTCTTTATAAATCTGTTTCGTAATTTTCTCTTAATTAAATTTATTTAAGAGAATATTCTTTCGCATGCTGAAATCACTCAAATTTTTTGATGTTTACTAGTAGCGGCATGCTCCTTTAAAGCGGACAGCCGGAATGCCAATTTGCAGTTACACATCTTTAGCTTTGGAGATGAAAGTAAAGGATCTTGCTCCTACTCCGCTCTATACGCTCTTTCATATTTACGCTTCATCATCTCCACCAATAATTACTATCGTCCACGAAATATTTTTAATAAGATATCGCTAACAAGATATTATCACCATGAAATCTAATGCGATACCAAACTATATAAAGTACGTCTCTTCTATGATTGATTGAAGTATTAACCATAATTTCGTGTTTATGAACTCGTTATACAATTATCAACTTTACACACAAACTTTTAAAGTTGTTTATTGAATAATATACAAACATAATACGAGAAGTACAGGGAAATCCTCTACATGGTAGCGAACTCTCTAGGGTTGCCAATTTCAGCATTTGAAGTTGCCATAATGAAATCTATTTTTAATACCCCTATACTGCCAAATACTGCCAGGTTTTATAAAACGTCAAATGATCATGCCAGAGGCTAAAATAAGACAAAATGGCATGAACCTGCCACATATGGTCACACTGTTAACACGTTCGCCGAGCGTGTGGATTATACAGTAATCTATGGCGCGGATGCCGTGTTTGTGTTGGGTCATTGTGGTCGGTGCTTGTTCGTGTATGGTAGTGTTGGTGGCGGCATAAGCAACTCAAATTCAATTCGCATCGACACCATTCATATTTTAATTGAAATTTGT
The DNA here is from genome assembly GCA_033319125.1 of Parnassius glacialis. Taxonomy (NCBI): domain Eukaryota; kingdom Metazoa; phylum Arthropoda; class Insecta; order Lepidoptera; family Papilionidae; genus Parnassius; species Parnassius glacialis. Next base: position 11,439,738 of record JAVANC010000004.1, on the reverse strand, counting down.
AGTGTCGATTTTCCACGTTCTCGGCGGTGAAGGAAAACATCGCGACGAAACCTGCATATTTGAGAAGTTAAAAAAATATGAAGTCGGTTATTCCACGTTGGAGTCAACTCAATTATATCCTAAAACTCGCTGCGGCCTGACCCCAGTAGTGGGATGTACGTAAGCTGCTACTTTTTTACTTAATAATATTGAATTATTATTAATTTAATATAATATTGCTATCCACTGCTGATCATAGGCTTTCACCATTGTTTTGATAAACAATGGTGAAAGCCTATGATCAGCAGTAGAGCAGAAAGGCCGGATATTTGAAGTGGTAGCCACGCTTGGCAAACGCCACCATTCTCCTGTTTCTGTTTCCCTCAGTCACCTCTTACGACATCCACGAGACCGAAATGTCGTATTGGTTTCTTTTTCGCCGCCTCTACATAGCTAATAATATATTTCTACTCCCATTGAGCAATTCGATTTCCCCCATAGATTGCCAAATAAGTCGGATATTTGCCATAGTTGCCACACTGGGCAGGCTGGTTGGCAAGCGCAGTTTTTATTTTTAGTTGTTACTAGCTTTGTACCCGCGGCTTCGCTCGCGTGGACTTCAATTTAGGTACATCATTAATACTCCGTGACAAAATTGGCAAAATTGGATCATTTGTAGAGTCACCTCGGTATATGTGTCTATGCTCTTATCTTCAGCCATGGACTTTCAAAAGATGTAATCAGAGAAAGAATGAAAAATAAAGAATAGTGGGAACGAAGTTTGGAAGTGGTTTTTTAATCTACGCTTAACTTTTATGATGTACAACCGAAGTAAAAGTTTGACTGTAGTCACTACGCATTGGTGGGAATTGGTTATTGGCGTAAAGAGTTCTAAGGAATACTGAATGTAGTGGATGCCATGTTCAGCAGTGGACTTCTATGAGCTGTAACAGCAAGCGTACTCGTCAACAACTTCAAGCGTAGTTTTTAATTACTCACAGCAATTACCAGCATAAGTGAGACATGGATGTTAAACATGACCTTCGTCTTAACCATGTTTATTTCAAAACCTATTTGTAGGGAGACACTGTTGATGTGTGAAAAGTAATACTATTCGTACAGTATAAAGCCTTAAAAGATTATATTTACCTTGAAATTTTTTCATTTAATTTATAATAGATAAACAAAATTTATGAATAAGAAGGCACTTTAAAAATTTTATAATTTTTAGCAGTTTATATTATTTTCAAAAGGCGTTTTATGAAGCACATTATTCTTCCATATTTTTTTTTTAATTAAAGTAAGTGATTAATTAATTTCATTGAAACAGTTAAGCAATCAACCAACATACGTCCCATTATAGGCTCTAATTTCTGAGACAATTTAAGGACAAGGTAGACTATGGCGTACTGCAGCAATACATGTTAGTAGACTTCAAATGTTTCCGATATATTTTAGTTTTTCATACTTGCATACACTACTTATACAACCGCAGAGCACGTGGTAATTCATAGTTAAGTTTAAAGTTGCATGTGATTTAAAATCAAACACTCAGTTCAAATTTGAACAAGTCAGGCTTATCAGAACTGAACTGCCTCGGTTATTGAATTCGGTTTGCTAGCATTCTATGAAATATTAGACGAGTGTCCGGAACACACGTTACCACAGTGCAAATAAAGTAAATTTAATGATGTAGCTTAGTACCCAAATAATTATTTATTTGGTTAAAATAATGGGTCGGGGAAAAAGTTTCTTTACATTTGATTTCTATAAAATTGAAGAAAAATCTCTTTGGTTGTACTACTTGTACCTGGCTGATTTAATATTAATACATATAGGACATTAAGAAAAGAAAAACAAATTCAATTGTTTTTCTGTCCGCCAAATTAAGTGAATCTAAAATAAAAATTCGATACGTTATGAAGTTTTATTACAAAAAAGAGAAAACTGCGACTCGAACCGCGAAAAACATTTATGACGCAGCTCGCTCTGCTCTTGATACGGATAAAGTCGATGCCATTTATGAAAAAGTGGAGCAAGATGGGCATATTAGTAGCGGCGACATGTCCAAGGAACTGAGGATTGACCTCAAAACAGTTTTGACCCATTTAAAAAAAATCTGGCTATACAAAAAAGCTCGATATTAGGGTACCACACGAGCTCACTGAAAGAAACCTAATGAATCGTGTATTACTTATTTGTGATTCTCTATTGAAACGTAATAAAACCGAACCTTTTTAAAAATATTGATCACTGGTGATGAAAAGTCGATCACCTACGACAAGAACGTACGAAAAAGATCATGGTCGAAGGGTAGTCAAGCTCCACAGACTGTAGTGAAACCCGGATTAACACGCAATAAGGTGATGCTGTGTGTATGGTGGGATTGGAAGGGCATCGTTTATTATGAACTTTTACCGCCGGGCAAAACCATAGATTCGGATTTCTACTGCCAACAAATAATGAGACTCAAGCAAAAAATTGAGAAAAAACAGCCGGAATTTATTAACAGAAAAGGAGTGGTCTTTCACCGTGATAACGCCAAACCACACACATCTTTGGCTACTCAGCAAAAAATTAGAGAGCTTAGTGCATTGGCACTCACACATTGGAGAAGTGTTAATACATCCACCATATAGTCCTGATCTTGCACCCCCAGATTTTCACCTATTTCGGTTTCTTCAAAATTCTTCGGATGGTATTAGGTTATAAAGGTCAGGTCAAGAGTACCCTAAACCGAAGAGCATGTATGAAGGGAATAATGAAAGTGGACGAAGCGAAACAAGTATGTAAGAATCGTAGCAAGTGGAAAGAAGTGGTCTCTGCCTACCCCTACGGGTAAGAGGCGTGATTGTATGTATGAATGCATGTATTAGGTTATCATCAAGAGAGGACTGTCAAAACTATATGTTGAATTTTTTTTGATCAAAAAATCTCAAAATTTCTACAGCATCGGGATTATGTCACTACCTACAGGGTGGCAACAAGATATCAAACAAAATAGCACATATATATTTAATTACTTACATTTTATTAAATGTAATTAAACTTTGCCAAAATTGTTTTGAATTTGTATATCAAATACAAAGAAAGTTTTCCCCCGACCATATATATTATACCCGTAATTATTTTCTGTCATAAACTTATATAGGAACAAAAAACAAGCTTATAAAAGGTAAAAAAGAAACGGCATTAAAAACAAAATGTTTTAGCCGATTTTATAAAAGGAGTGACGACTGCGTCAGTTGTGAAGTGATTTCGATTGATTGATATATTTATATATTTATTTATTTCTTTTTTATACTTCAGTGGTGGGACCATATAATTGGGAGAAAATATTACATCCCTAAGAGAGGCAAATATTTCTTTATAGGATAGGGTGACAAACGAGCACACAGACCACCTGATGGCTTACCACTTATGGTTGCTGTGGCCCATGGACATCTACATCTATCCACGTTTGCGAATCAAAATGCTGATGTGTTGTCACCCGTGACGACTAAGATGGAATGCCTCTTTTCCAGTAAAAAGGGTCTCCGGTTCTACGAAACACAGCAGTGTTAAGCTGCTATTTAACGCTGGTATTCTGTGAGAGCGTGGTCCTTCCCCGGTCGAGCCGACCCAATCGTGCTACAACTATACGACTAATATAGCTGCAGCATGGCTCTACCACGCATAAAATATATACTGTTTAAATGAATTGTAGGTACTGTTAAAATGAACTTTAAATTAAACTATTTACCGTGTGTAAGAATATCCACTACCTTATATCATCTCGTGGGTTAGTTAGAGGGAAAAAAATTAAGAAATGGGCAGCAGCGTCTTTCTAATAACGACTAAAAATAAAAAACTGCGGTTGCAATTTCGCTTGCCTAGCGTGTCAACTATGGAAAATATTTCTCTATGAGACAGTCTATTGGGGAGGCCTATACTCAGAGGTGGACTTTAATAGGTAAAGGATAATAGGTAATGAAACTATTTAGACGACATTGTGAATGTGATATTAGGACACTAAGTTCGCCCTTTGTATTATTTTGTGTTAAGGAACGCAACAATGAATAAATAAATAAATATTCTTTAGTTCACTCAAAGCGGTAAAGATAAAAACTTTTAATAAAAAGTAAAAGCTGACTTCAAACAACAAAAAGGTATAAAATAAGTTAACATTATGAAGTCGAGACTTTAATTAATAATAATTAATTATGCCTTAGCTTTTAGAATGTGATATTTTTACTTTTTTTATTATATTTTTTTAATATTGTTTATAATAGAACAAAAAAAAAATCAAAACAAATTACGTTTTTAAATATCTTTACCCGAATTGCTTGAGAATTTTGCTGTCGTTCAATAAAATAAGAATGATAATTATAAAGTAATTATTTGTTGTTTTTTTTTTCTGTATTTACAGAATAGGTCGGGGAAATGTTTCTTCGTATTTTGTTTCTATAAAATTGAAGAAAAATCTCTTTGGTTCTACTTTTGTTTTGCTGGTTTTAATATCAATAAATTAAAAAAAGAAAAATAAAAAGTAAAAAACACTTTCCCGCCATTTATCCAGGTTTTTCTGTTAATTAATAATCCACTATGCCTTAGCACAGCTTTTAGAATGTGATACTTTTTACTTCTTTGAAGTCGGCTTTTAGTTTTATTTATTTTTATTAATTAAACAATAAAACAATTTAGGGGAACTGTTTAATTACTACTACTCATTGCAGTACATATAATTTTGTTTATATTGATTTCAATAAATATTAAACAAGCAAGCTAAAAAAGACAACATTCCTTCTTTAGAAAGCTCACTTGGTAAAAAAATCATCAAATTAACACAAATGTAAATGCGCGTAAAATAAACGCGAATTCTGCAGGACGGCGTCGTTATTAGCCGTTGTGTTAGTTTTCTTTCTATTTCTAAGCAAACGATGGCCTTTATAAAAAGGTACAAAAGCGGGCGGGTCGCCGGCGGCGCGGCTAGCGGCTGAACTGGCTCTCCCATACGAATTGTAATTACACGCTCGCGGCGTCGCGTCGGCTGGCGCGGTCGAGCGCCCGCGGCACTTGCGCGGTGCCCTCCACCACAAGAGGCGATCAGCGACCAACGTCGTCACTTTTTTCTTATATATAATTCGGTACATAAACGCTTATATTCTTTAATAATTATTAGTTGAATTATCCAGAATTGTAATTGAGGTCATAATTTTTAAAATAAATATACGTACCGCATGTTAAACAAAGCCGTTGTAACTCAGAGTTTACTGTAAATTTTTGAAAACGCACGCAACCAAATAAAACCGAACTAACAATTTCAGCTCACTTGACGATCAAGGAAATCATACTGAGATAACCGACCGCGGTATAAAATATTTCAAGGACATGTAAATTCCGCGAACACGAAATGAAACAGCATGTCGGACACATTGCTTTGTAACCCTCTCTGAAATGAGAGCCTACGCCTAATTACTGTAACTTTACTTAAATATGTACATTATGATATGTTGAATTCAACGCGCCAATATCGAATTTTTGTTTTAGGTTATAAGTTTGCTATGAATGGCAAGGAGCTAGTACCTTAGATCATCAGCAGGTACTTAGATCATCCAGTTAATTAATACAAAATAAAACATCAAATTACAAGCTATGAAGTCTCTTTGTTTTTCAGAAGTAAAACGCATTTGTAGTCTTTTGTTTGTGGTTGGCTGGAGTTGTCTATGAACTGCAGAAGCCACTTACTATCAGGCAAACTGTAAGTTCGTTTGTCACTTGAGTTTTATGAAAAAATAAAGCAGGTACTAATTACCTTCCACAGTCTTGAGTTACACTAACAGTTCTTAAACAATCAACCAGTGAGGAAGCAGTAGCCACTCTTAGAAGTCTCACCTATGACATAGTTTGTAAACATGGCGAACATACAAACGCAGTATAGAATGTTAGAATGTAAATTTAAAAAAAGAATTTATCTATAATGGATTAAAAATTTACAAATAAACAATTGCTACAGTTATAATTTCAATGGGAATTTTGCTATACTGTGTTAGAGTTAAAGAGCACATACTTTAGCATTAGCGTACGGCGATTAAGATGCTTTTCTGCCGACTTCCAAAAAGGAGACGGTACTCAATTCGAGTGTATGTTTTTTTTTATGTGTTTTACCTCATAACTTTGTACTGGGCGAACCGATTTCGATGATTCTTTTTTATATGAAAGCTGATAGTTCTCGTGTGGTCCCATATGAATTTGATCAATGTCAGACCAATGGTTTTTGAGTTATTCTTAAATAACCTATATTGAAGTCGCTTATATTGCAGTCGGCTGTACAAAATTTTTAATTTTTAATTATTGAAAGCTTGATACCACGTGCGAATGCTTTAACCCGCGATCATGCAAACTCCACTTGAGGGGATTCTTAGACTTCTTAGAAGCTCGGTAGAGCAACATAACGCTACAGTCCGCATACTACATTCTGATACCAGTCATAGCAATTCCGTAAGACGTTAAAATCTGCGGAATACGGCTCACTCTGTGTTGTACTAGATCTTGAAGTAGCTCCACCATTCACTCTCATGAAGATGCGTTGCTTATCGCTTTATAGATAAAGCGAAAGTATCATTTGTACGTAGGGGGTATTGGTTACATCCAATTATCAGTTCGTGTCTAACTTTTGCAGAGCATTATTCATTATTTCATATTATTATATTACAAAAAATAGAAGCATAAAATTGTTTTGAACATTTAGGAATTAAAACACTTTCGAAGAACTTTTATCATATTTGGACTTCTGATGTACTATCAATAGATAGTTATTGTTTTGTGTCATTAGTCGTTAGTAGCTAGCTATTTAGTAATGAAAGTATATCTATAAAAATCATAATATACACATTTGTTGGTTAATGAAAATTAAATAAAAAATATTTTGAATACAAATATTGCATGCCTTAACTTTGATTATACCGATTTGCAATAACTGTACTTTATTATTCTAGCATAACTGTCGCATGAAGAATAGTTCTTGTATAGAATGATGCAAACCAAAGTTCATGACTTGTTCGTTCCTTTGATAATGTGGAAAAAGCTATAATCATACACCGAATTATAAAATTTTTTTCTTGTTATGGTCTACACCGCAAAATCTATAAAATCGTATTATGCGCCGTGTGGTAGTTAAAAAAACCACTACCTCATATCATCACGTAGATATCAGAAGAGGGAAATAAAACAGGAGATGGTTAGCAGCATCTTTATGATAATACATCAAAGTAATAAAACACTGCCGTTGAACCCGTCTGCCGAGCGTGGCAAAACTTTGGAAAAATCTTCACTATGAGGCAATCCATGGGGGAACTTATAATAATAATATAATAATAAAAACTCTTTATTTTCTCCACTATCTAAAAACTAAAATAGTAATGAACTAAATGGCGTAAACCCCAAGGAACAAAATTATTTAGATTGTGAGAGACTGGCGTCTGAGCAAGGCTGAATGAATTATGTTCAGCAATGGACTTTTGATTGACTGTAAGGATGATGACAATGATGATAAAGCGAACATTTTGTCACATTAAATTTATCTTAACTTCCTTACATACACTTCGAACTTCAATATGCCAACTTGGAAAAACCAATGACAAAGATGAAGACGAATTTATAGAGCTAGTCAAGTCATACGAAGAGTTTTTCTACATCTATACAAACAAGTGAACTGTCTGTTTTTAATGTCAAAACAACAGGTTTTAACTAAATTCATATGAAATTATATACGATACTTATAACCAAAAATAACAATTTATAAAATGTTTGTGTCTTTAGACTTTCACTGGCTAATGTTATAATGAGCAACTTAGGTTATTTTTATTTTAGATAAAGAAATAGAGTTCCACTCAAAAAAATTAAAACCATAAAATTGTAAATGAAATCCGTTTCAAATAGGAATGTATAATAATAAATTACTAAAAACTATTCTATGCTGACGAAGTCGCGGGCACAGCTAGTTCTAAATAAAAATGGTTTTGCATCCCAGTAAAATAGATAGTAATAGTGTTTTTCTTAACAACTCCTTACAAATTAATTTACAATAAATTGAAATAAAACTTCTTAAGTCAACTTTTTTTATAGGGTAGGGTTACAAACGAGCACACAGTCCACCTGATGGTAAGTGTTTGCTGTGGCCCATAGACATCTACATCTATCTTCGATTACGAATCAAAATGCAAATGCGTTGTCACTCATGAGTATTACGATGGAATGCCTCGTTTCCAGTAAAAAAGGGTCTCCGGTTCTCTACACTTACCACACGAAACACAGCAGCGTTAAATTGCTATTTTACGCTGGTATTCATGAGCCAGTGTCTGGTTTTTGTTACTTTTATTTAACAATTTATTAGCTTTCTAGTCGCATTTTAAGGTAACTTAATCAAAGTAGGTGTCCTGGGTCTATTTTCATTATTTTAGTATTTTTATTTTATTTAACCTTTATTCCAAATATCTTCAACTAAGGGTTGCAATGGATTCAATAGTAGTTATTTGTTTCAATGACAAGTTAAGATTCATGGGAAAGAACAACTATCAAAATCACAGGCAAAATATAGTTTTCAATAAGTACCGTCTATTAAAGTTCTACTAGTAGAGCCACGATACAGCTGCTTTGGGTCACCATTGAGTGCAAAATTGCAGCGTAATATTGTACTGTGTTAGGCCGGCCACATACATACGTAATTCCGTTTCGTGATTCCGTTTCGGAATACATCACACACATACGTCTATTTCCGTTCGGAATAACAAGGGTCAGCTGAGAGACATTAGCCATTGAATAATGACACCGATTTTCTAATTGCAATTCCATTATTATTGTATCATTCTTACATCCCCTCATCACCCTAAGCTTGCAATATATAGTCAATATTATGTAAAAAATAATACAAAGATATTTTTTTTAAATATGTATGTCTGTTAACTCTTTCGAAGAATTATTATAATAAATAAAATAAGAAGAAAGGACAAGAAAAGCGACACACCTATAAAATTTTTTTTTATAAGATAAGGGTGACAAACGAGCACACAGTCCACCTGATGGTAAGTGGTTGCTGCGGCCCATAGACATCTACATCTATCCTCGATTACTTATCAAAATGCAGATGCGTTGTCACCCGTGAGGACTAAGATGGAATGCCTCATTTCCAGTAAAAAGGGCCTCCGGCCACCTGCACTCACCAAGCGAAACGCAGAGGTAAATCTCTACTTCACGCTGGTTTTCTGTGAGGTCGTGGTACCACCCCGGTTCGAGCCGGCCCATCCGTGCGACAGCAAAAGCCGCGTGGCTCTACCACTGTTGAGTATTCGAACCTATAAGATTAAATGTAAAAACATACATAAACACACCTACTCGCATCGGTCGTGCGACAAACACTGAGTGCGTTCCGTATGGAATGTATGTGTTGCGACTCATACAAAATCTATGGAAGACTTGCGTTCGGAGCGGCTTTTTTCGTTCGGGATTCCGAACGCACAGGCGGTCACACGGAATCTCGAATCGGAGAAAATTCCTTATGGAAAATTACCGTACGTGTGTCATAGATTTTATATGAACTTGCTGCGTTCGGAGTTCTGAACCGGAATATCGAAATGGAATTCCGTATGTATGTGGCCAGCCTTATATGGCGAGTGACGGGAACCAGAAACCTTTGGTACTGGTAACGAAGCACTTGTGACGTAGAGCAGACTACACGACATAATCCTGGCAGAGTCGCCTTGTAATATTGGAAAAGGTATCGATGAGAAGGAGACGAGTTGTTCCTTGTATGTCTTTTATTTAGACTATTCTTAGTAAATACAATTTACATTAATATATTGTTCTACATCACACATTCCTGTTTAGCATTTAGCAAGATTTTTTAAATATTATTCTAAGCCAGCGCTTAATTACAATCCCACTAGATGGTAAGTGATGATGTAGCCTAAAATAGTGAAGCGCACTGACTTAACAGAAGCCTATTCACTCTTGCCTTGAAGACACCCGCACTGCAATCGGATGGAAAGACAGATGCTGACAAGCTGACAAGTTTAGTCAAGTTGACTTTCTGGAATCATAACGCTAAAAGAAAACTATAAAAATTATATTTTTTTATAGAATAAGGATGACAAACGAGCACATAGCCCACCTAATGTTAAGTGGATGCTGTGGCCCGTAGACCTACATCTATCCAGAAATAAAAATGAATAGAAATTATATATCTCAACTCTTCAATATTTAAGTTTTCGATAATTTATATAGTTTTCTATTAGTGTTATCGATCGCAGAATGTCAACTTGTCTAACCCTGCAGGGGCGACAACGCATCTGCAATGTGATTGCTAATACAGTTTCTATGATTCACATCATCCACTTAACGTCAGATGGACTGTGTTCGTTAATCGCCATCACTTGTATGAAAAATATAAATCGTGTTGCCACATGAGTAAAGTTTTTTACTCATGTGCTATTGCTGGCAGTTTACATTAATAAACTACACAAGACCCGGAATAATTATTATTTGCAGTGTAAAGAAATACTTGTTCTGTGCGATATTCGAACCCAGGGCTACAGAGCCACAGTTCAACGCTACGAGTATGTCACTGCCTCACGGATCTTTAAATAGGTGGAACGGGGAAGAGAATTAGTAGTGATTGTTATGCAATTTTTTTAACGTAATATGAGATATATAGACAATAAAGTTATTTAGAGATACTACTAAAAGCATAAATACTTTTTAACATTTTCTATGAATGTATTTACTAATATATTTACTACTTACTACTTTGCATTTAAAATAAACTCGGAATTTGTGATTAAATAGAACAAACTTAATTCAAGGGTTCATTCAAATCAATATTCTTTGCAAGTTTTATTTTATATTTCTTTACCCATTTCACTTATAATACGTCCAACCAAATAAACTGAGGCTGTTTTATTTACTAAAATATCGAGCAATGCTTGCGTTTGTTTTATATTCGAGTTAGACATTGTCAAAGAGCTAGACCTAATTGTTTATCTAGTACTAATTATATATACCTATATATATATATACCACGTGTAATGCAAAATCATATACGCATAGTACTTACATATTTTTAAAATATTAGGTCCTTACATATGAAATTAGCGTTTTGTCGTACTGACCACTTTGAACTGAAATATCTCCTCTTTGGTTAAGAACTCCAAATTCAAGTTTATAAATTCATTTAGCTGGTACGTTTGAGTTTTCAAAACAGTCATTCATTTGTTTTTTTCTCATTATTTTTTTCTTTGGCCTCGCTTATTACGGCACAATGGAAAACATGAAATATCGGTATATTTACGAGTATGAGTTCTACCCTGGCACCAGTGCTGCAGAAACAGCTCGAAGAATTAATAATGTGTACAGCGCTGGTGTCGCAAAAGAAAGCACGGTACGTTTTTGGTTTCAACGTTTTCGTTCTGGAAATTTCGACCTTCAGGACCAACGCCGTGGACGACCGGAGACCAAAGTGGAATTAAAGGCTATTGTGGAAGCAGATCCATCACAAAGCACTTCCGAGATAGCTGCAGGCTTCGGGGTAAGTGATAAAACTCTATTAATCCACTTGAAGCAAATCGAGAAAGCAAAAAACTTGAACGATGGGTGCCTCATGAATTGAGTGAATCGAACTTGCAAACACGCGTCGACTGCTGTGTTACTTTGTTCGACCAATACAATAATGAAGGGATTTTAAATCGAATCATTACTTGTGATGATAAGTGGATACTGTACGATAATCCGGAAGCTATCGTCGCAATGGCTGAACCCTGGAGATCCTGTCGTTCACTACAGCTTTCTAAAATCTGGCCAAACGATTACGGCATATATCTATTGTCAGCAACTGCAAACCATAAAGGAAGAACTAGCTGCTAAACAACCGAGATTGGTCAATCTCTCTAGGCCACTGCTGCTTCACAACAGCGCAAGACCACACACTGCACAACAAACAACCACTAAGTTAGATGAGCTACAATTGGAATGTCTGCGGCGTCCACCGTACTCCCCGGACTTTGCTCCAACAGATTACCATTTTTTCCGGAATTCGAACAACTTCTTCATCATTCATCATCATCATTACAGCCCTTCACAAGTCCACTGCTGAACATAGGCCTCCCCCAAGGAATGCCACAAAGCACGGTCCTGAGCCACCTGCATCCATCGACTTCCTGCATGTCTTACCAGGTCGTCACTCCATCTCGTGGGGGGTCGCCCTACACTTCGCAACAACTTCTTACAAGGAAAAAAATTCAACCCCGATGCGGCAGTCCAAACCGCCATCAAAGAGTTTATTGATTCCCGCCCCATGGTTTTTTTTTAGTAAAGGGATCAATAAACTACCTATGAGATGGCAAAAGTACATAGATAACAACTGTGCATACTTTGATTAATTTAATATATTTTACAAAAAAAATTGTCTTTATATTCCTCCCGTACATAACGCCAATTTCATATGTAAGGAAGGACCTAGTATAAACATGCAAGGCATGGTTATTTTCCATACTATAGGATTTTTCTATGGATCTTTCGATCTTTTATTTGAGATACACTGTTGAGTTGCTCTTTTGTTATAGAAAAATTAAAAATTAGTTGAACAGTACCAGAGCTATTGCATACTTTGTACGACCGAGTATTTGCCTAAAGGCAATGCGCAACGCTTGCGGGCTTAAGGCTTGCACGATATCTATAGTCGCATGCAATTATATGAAAACGTAATACAAAAAGCTTTTTTACTTTAACTCATTGAAACAGAGTGAGGTTTTAAAATACAAAAACCTGATAGATAATAATAAATAAATAAGTTTATTTTTTATTATTAACGACTCTTACCACAATTACAGTAACATGAATACAAGAATCCCATCAGGATTTTTATATTTTAGTTTTTTGTAAACAGTAGTGACAGTCGAACGTACAGCCAACCTGACGGTAAGTGCCTCCTGCAGCCTCCGTACACCTACAACCGACTTCAAACGAAGAACTCTACAAAAGCGTTATCCCTTTGGAGAACTAAGATAGAAGGCCTCACAGCCTGTAGTAATGTTGGTTCTCTATTCCTTTCATACCCACTCAGCAGTACACGCACTGCTGCTTGGCGGCAGAAATGGGTAAAAGTACGTACCTTGACCGTCTCTTACGTAGAAAGGAAGTCACACAATCTAGCAAAGTTTACTAGATTAAAACTTTCAAGTACAAAATATCCAACAGTTGGAGTTACACTATTTCAAGGTCCCACGATTTGACGAACTAAAAGAAATACGTATTAATTTCTTAGAATTTTTAGTCTTGACTATGAAGCTCATAGTATATACATGTTAGATTAGGAATTGAAACATGAATTAACACAGCGAGGGATTAAAATAGAATGTCCTGTTTATCAGTAAAAGATTTTTAACCCCTGACGTATACAAAGGGGTGTTATATGTTTAACGTATGTATCTGTGTATGTCTGTGACATCGTAGCTCCCAAACAAATGAACCGATTTAGATTTTTTTTTTGGTTTAAAAGGTGACTTGATCGAGTGTTCTTAGCTATGATTCAAGAAAATATTTTCAACAGTTTGAAGATCATCTGCACTTTTTGTTTCGGGTTTTTGTAATTTGAATTTTTAGTTACTCGTTATATGAAATAGAAAGAGATGATGTGCAATTGTTATTTTACGCTGGTGCTCCGTGCGCGCGTGTTTCAGATCAAGCCAATCTATTCTCGCGGCAGCCGCTATCATTGCTGTGCGGATCTAACATGCACTTGAGATGTGAGAGAAACGAAAAAAAAAATGAGTTTTAATTTTTTTAATAAAACTGAAGTGACGACCTATGACCGATGATACTTAAATCCCACCTGATGGTAATTGACTTCTGTAGTGCATTGACACCTGCAGCCAAACTCAAACAAAGAAAGCTAGGGAGGAAGAAGTTACCGTTACAGTATAATTACCGTTTTAGTCCACTGCTGAACATAGACCCCCTTATAGATTACCTCGTAGGGGGATATTTGCTATCATTGCCACGCTTAGCAGGCAGGTTGGCCACAGCAGTTTTTTTTATTTTAGAAACATCCTGCTGTCTATATACTGGTTTGATACTTTCTGTCTCCTCTTAAAACACCTACTGGATGAATTTTCTGAGAGTGTTACGGACCAATTAGTCCACCGAACCACGAAATATTTTATTCCTTAGATGTGCATATTTCCTTAAAATATTTTCCTTTGCTGCCGAATGTGTTGTAAATCAGCACTTAAAATTGAAAAAGCAATTTAATCTATGTAGGCGTTGGCGGGGATCGAACCTGTTCCATTTACGGCGCGCGCAGAACCCCTGAGCTACCACGGACTTTGTGTAGAATTCCAGCAAATAAATAAGAGACATGTATATAAATACAAATAGGTACATCACAGAACACAATTACTCTTTATCAAGAGAAGAACGCCAACTTCATACTAAAAAACGGAAACACGTGTTTAAGTGTGTATACGAAAAGCAAGCCCAACACGCATATTGACAAAATCATGATTGTGTGCAGATTTTTCAGCTTTCATACAAAGTTGCCTCAACCTCATATGTGCGACGAACTTCGAATTTAATATTAAATGTCAAATATCATTTCTTTACACTAATTCAAATATAGAATATTAATGAGGTAAAGTTTTGGTTACACAATGTCATTTAATGGAGAAGTTGTTTTTTAATAAAAGTTTATCAGTTTCTAGAGTATTATATTAATACAGAAAATAATGCCTCAGTGGTTTGCTCTTTAATTTTTTGCACATTTTTAACTTTTTAGGGTTCCGTACCTCGAAAGGAAGAAAACGGAACCCTTTTAGGATCACTTTGTTGTCTGTCTGTCTGTCAAGACCCTTTTTGTCAGGAACGCGTGGAGGTATCAAGCTGAAATTCATATCAAATACTCGTCTACTGTCCCTTGGAGCTGTGAAAAAATCAAACTTCTAAGGCAACGCAATCAAAAGATACAGCCGTTTATGCCGTAAATTTTCGACATACGCAAGGGAATCAAAACCTACAGGGTACTTTCCGTGAACTCAGAATCTTGAAATTTGGTACGAAGTAACGATTTATAACACAGATAAAGGAAAAATTTCTAAAAGCATAAATTTTTAGTTACATAAAATATTTTTAATAATTTTAAACCTTATATACCTACGGATTTGTTCGGAACCCTCGGCGCGCGAGTCCGACTCGCATTTAGCCGGTTTTTTCTTAATTTTTCTACTTTTATGAATATCTGTGCTTTGGTTTATTTATTTTTAACCTTATTAATATAAAATATAACTAATAGCACAGAAATAAACAATAACCTTTACATTTTCCGAGCAAATTAACTTCCCCGCTATGAAATCTGTCAAATATTTTACCTCACTTTCTAATGGCGCCGCCCTGGTGGCAGGAAAACTCGCGAATTCATTACCTAAAATTGTTTTATCCTGCCATACAAAAGTAAATACAAATAAAATATAGAAACGTTACTGGATACACAAGTTCGTCATCTCTAAAAGGACTCGACTGTATGTTACGTTCTATCGTATACATGAATAATTTAATTTCGGCTTTGCACACAACGGAGCATAGCAACTGCGTCGTAGCCATTGGCAGTGCCCGAGGGCTCCCCGGCCGCCCTTCCATTTTCCTTTATCAATAGTTTATGTTTTGCCGCGGGCACGGCTAGCTAGCTCAGTCTGCCTTGAGCAAGACTCTGTGGGTGCTCAGGTGTATGAACGATTAAAATAGATCTATGTTGTAAAATTATCGCATGTAGTACCACTCATAAAGATTATAATATGGAATTTTTATTGGAAAATATTTGTATTTTCAATAGTAGCTCAGAAGCCGCACGTTCAACGTTATTTCTTTATTCTTAATAATGTAATATACTTCTGACGGTTTCGGTTTTTTCAATCGAGTTTAGAAAATAAAGGTAATATATTTGACAGTTTTTTTTATATACCTACTAGTTACCGATTTCTCGGAAACGGCTATGTCGACTTAAATTATTGTATTCTTTTAGTAATTCTATAATTCGTATAAGTTCTAAGAAAACATTCCATCCGCGAGAAGCAAGCACTCAGCACAGGAACAGGAAAAAATCCGTAAAATATTTTTTTTACGATTACCAAATCACAATGAGGGCATCCACGACTTTTTCTGCCACCAGGGCGGCGCCACTTTCGAGTGAGGTAAAATATTTGACAGATTTCATAGCGGGGACGATAATTTCTTAGGAAAATGTAATCTTTAAGGTTTCTTTCTGTATTATTAGTTACATTTTATTTTAATTACATTAGAAATGAATAAACCAAACTGTAAATATAACTAAAAGACTACGTTTTAAAAAAAAGAGTTATAATGTGCAAAAAATTAAAAATCAAACCACTGACGCATTGTGTTATATATTAATATAATACTCTAGATAATGATAAACTATTATTTAAAACTAATTTCTAAATTAACTGTCACTGTAACAAAAAACTTTACCTCAGTCGCTACTAGCGACATCTGGTGAGTGGAAGATTATAAGCCCTCATTGAAATTGAGGCAGCGCCCGGTGTAAAGGAGAACATTTTTCGACAGCAAATTTAAGTTTGTCCTTCAATTGGCTTTTTTTAGGTATGTATAAATAAAGTTTATGGTTAAAAAAAGTTAAAATTAAAATAACAGCCTATATACGTCACTCCCACCTTATGGTTATTCTACGATGTATTTTAACAGAAAAGTACCTTCATGTACTGACGCAATTGATTTAGTTACACCTATCAGTGACATATATTGTGATATACGTTTCACTTCAGCTCGCTGCTCCAGTGCGATATTGGTAAACTTGTGAATTTGCTTCACTTCACAGGAATCAAATTTGGTTGTCGTTTATGAATGTAACTTCAATTTTGACAAATGACTAATTGTAATTAGCTTAAAATCTATTTTACTACAATCGATGAAGTTTCCACTGTTATCGCCTTTCATTACTTTTTTTCTAACGTAATATCAACCGGATACAACATAAAATGTTTTAGTAGGCTGTTTTTAATTTAATTATTTAGATAATTATTAGGTTACCCAACGCAGAGTCTACTTCACCTGAGGATGCCTCATGTAAAGGCGAAATACGTGTGCTATTATTGAGGGTGGTGTGCCGTTCCTAGGGTAGTGGTACTGGGAATAGTGGTGACGGAGATAGTGCACGTAATTGACGCATGACGCATCATTTTATTTCAATCATCATTTTATTTTAAAATAAGCAAATTATGTTACAACAACTTTAATTAAGTTAATAATTCAAAACACCCCACACCTTGGAAAATATCTGGTAAAATAAATATAGTTAAAACATCTACAATTACAATAAAATTAACAACTAAACATAGCCATAACCCACATAAAATATAGGCGAATAACCTTATTTCATCCAACGCACTCAAAGGTATTACAGACAATTTTCCAAGATATCGATTTTACGTCATTTAAGGTTTTATTCAAGCGTGGTTTTTGTAGTCTAGGGTTTAAGAAGATTCCTTGTCACGAAAGAAGTCGTGTAGCCGCGACGCGGCGTCTCTAATTTCGACATTTGATATCAAACGCCATACTTTACGTAACATAACTTGCGACAGAGAGAAACAAACCAGGAGATGGGCAGCAGCGTCTTCTAATAACGACTAAAAATAATAAAACTGCGGTTGTCAGGCGTGGCAATTATGGCAAATATCACCCCTAAGAGGGAATCTATAGGGGTGGCCTACGTTCAGCAGTGGACTTTAATAGGTTGTAACGGTAAAGGTAACCATTTTAATTCGCCTATTATCTACGGAACTTCTACATAGAAACTGTGCAGATTTATAATGGGAATAATAGTCGGACAGTTAAACAGAAAAGGAGCCAAATTCTGTAACAATTTTACCCCTTTTAACAATTTAGATATTTTTCATTTGTATGTTTAAGTTATTTCAATGTTGTTATATAAATAAATGTGATTGTTACCATTTTAATTGTTAAATTTTTAATAAGTGATCTTCATTCAATATTCATGTTTTAAAAGTAAATGTTACAAAAACGTTAATACTTCATCCTTCGCACTTTTTGTTTCTTAAATAAATCGTGATTGCTTTAAACTTATGTTGCGTTTCACGTTAAAAAATTAACAGAGCTCGGACCGGGGCTACGTCACGATCTGCGAGTTGCCTTCGGCTTCCTATATAGAACGCATTGAGGTCATAAATTATTATTAAGCTTCATTGGCCGCAAAGCTCACATGCAAATATGATTATTTTATAAAAGGGGTATATAAAGGTGAAGCGGGCAGGGAGTACTAAATACTTACAGGGTTGCCACGATACAGTTCAGTTACGTAGTTTAATATTAAAACTATTAACTACAACTTAGATCTTCGCTGTTATTGCTTAACAATAAAATACTGTCATTATACAAATATGTTTTAAAAATACATATTTCTAACTTTTTTAAATGAATTAAAATAGCGAACACATTGTAGGTTAAAATCCATATAAATCCAGCTAGGCATAAAAGTATCCTAGCATATTATGTAGTCCTATTATCACATTACTTTTGATGATTTTGAACTCTACCGTAATAAACTTACGAAGCAGTCTATCAGATAACTGATTTTGACAGATTTCAAATAAATATTATCTTAAAATAAGAATCCCAGGACAGCCGACAACCCTACATTCAATGCTTACGGCGCGGCGCGGCGTCGCGGCGCCCAATCCCGGGGCAAACCTCCGCCGACGAAGCCGAGGCACACCTAGCAATGGACACCCCGGGCGGTTCCGCGGGCGTTCATCTACAGAGCAGTAATTTCGAAAATTATTTTGAATCTGCCTTCAGCTAAGTTCGAGTTAGCGAGAGCGACTTTAAAAACGCCCATACTGAATACCTACTTTGCAAAATGTACATAAAAAAACCGATGAATTTGAAGTAACTGCGCCACTATATTACGTTCTATGTTAATATTAACATAAAATCACTTACAAAGAATAAGACATTAGTTTTATTAAATTTCAATGATAGATAGTGGCTTGGGACCAATACCAACCAAATAAAAAAAAATAACGAAAAGAGAAAGACATCTTCGACCATGACATCTATGACAATAATATGTGGAGGTATATAGACTGTTTAAAGTAGAAACATAGATATTTCGCAGAGCCAGAGACAGAAAGTATAGAAATTTAACTCAACAAGAGGAATGGCTACTGAGAAATACAACGAGGTAATCGATTTCAGTAATTCTAAATGAAGACCACACGGAAAGATTGATTAACCCGCCTCTTTATATAATTATGAGTATTTCATACCAAAATATTATTTATATACTACAAAGACGCAAACAGCTAATAAAATAAAAGTCGCAAAAATGCATCCGTTATTTATCAGTAAAATCTGTAAAACTTATGTGTAACATGAGTATGAACATTAAATTACATTATGAACGTAAAAATTACGCAACTTTTTTACGCATTGCGCTGTATTTTACGGCTCGGTGGTGCAGTGGCTTAGCAATGAGCTCCTGCGCAAAGGGCCGCGAGTCGAATCCAGAACGGAACAAAAATTTGTATGGCTTACAAATAATCGTTCCGGCTTTGAATTTTTGTCCTTGTGAAATGTATGTATGTCAACTGCCCCCACGATACAGGAGAAGTCGTAGTGCGGAGGTAACGTATTTTAAAATAAAGAAAATAATGTACAAATTGATCATTTTTACAACAAAAGTCTAACAATCAAAATCGCTACTATGACTAATTTTCCTTAAATATTAGAATTACTTTGAATATAATAAAGACTTCGTATTAATAAATCTAAAGCTTTATCTAATGCAACGAATGATTGGATAGTAGTATCTTAGTATTCAAAAGTGAAAACTACATTTTTTTAGTTTAATATCTGATAGTGTAATTGTTTGGATAAAACATAAAAAACACTATTTACCCTTGGATCTTTTACAGTTTCAAATTATAGCTAATAAGAAAGTCAAATAAACTGATGTTGTTCTATACTTTTCTTTCGTATATTATTATTAAAAACAATTAAATTTGATTATTACTACAAAGTATTTTTCATATAGATAATGGTTACAAACAAGCACACAGTCCATACGATTTTAAGCGGAATCTGAGGCCCATAAGCATTCACATCTATTTGAGGGCTAAGATGGAATGCTACTTTTCCAGTAAAAAGGGCCTGCGGTTCTCTACACTCACCATACGAAACATAGCAGCTTTAAGCTGCTATTTTACGCTGGTGTTCTGTGAGAGCGTCATCCTTACTCGATCCATCCGACCCACTCGTGCCACAACAATTATATACATATATCAGCTTGACTCTACCACATATTAACAGACAAATTTTAACATACTGACAACACACACACACACACACACACACACACAAACATTCACGCCTGTCACCCAGAAGGGTAGGCAGAGACTACGGACTTCCATTTAGCGCGATCCTGACACACCTCTCTCGCCTCCTTTACATCCATATATCTACGCATACACGATCGTCGTTTAAGGGTACTCCTAATCTGGCCCATTTTTAATGTATAGCCGATTTGGTCGATAAACCTTCGTCTAGGGCGTCCCTTCCCGACCCTGCCGTTCACTTCTGCAACATAAATTTGCTTTGTCACTCTTTCCTCGTTCATTCTTTCTACATGACCAAACCACCAAAGCATTCCTTTCTTAATCCTTGTCGCAACGTCATCTTGCAAACCACACTTTTCAGACTGACAATTAAGATTATTTTCATTAAAAAGTCTTCAAATAAGAACATGAAATCTTTAAATTAGTTCATACGTACACGTTTTACAAATAGTTGTTATTTATATTAAGGTCCTACAAAAAGCTTTTCGTGTATACATGCACTTTACGAATGCAAACGATCTTAATCAATTTGTATAAGTAAGTAGTTTATAATTCTACCACAATATGTTTATTAATTGCACCCAGCATATAAAATTGTTTTTGGTGTCTTTAGAGTGACAGATAAGCTGCTCGCAGAAATGTGACAGAACTAACCTCTACATTTTATAAATGCACTGAAAGCTATTTTTTTTTAAATTAAAATTATAACTATATAAATACAATTCACATACAATGTTAATTAGTTTAACAATAAATAGTATAATACAATTAATATCTATGAATAGTAATTGCATAATGAAGAGTCTATATTGTTTTTTTTTCATCGCTATGATATTAATTAATGTTTAAGATACACACACGCATACACTTACATACACACACATATTTGTTACAATTCCGTCACATTACGTTTTTTAAAAAATCGAAAAATAAAATGATCGAAAAATAAAATAAAGTGATCTCAATCAAAAATCAAATCAGTCAATGCTTACAGCTTGAGCTCTCTAATTTATACTAAAAATAAGTAACCGAGTTTGCAGTTATTTGCTATTATTTAAATACATTTTCCCTTTCTCATTAATCTCTTAACTGTTTACGTCCTATGGCCAGACTTATCACAAGTTGGATGGAAGATGCGATCAGTAATTTATACATTAACAAACAGATCCCCGTACCCGTATTATTCGAATCTGTCACATTAGTAATTTTAAAATGATTACGCCGTTATCTGATTAGGACTTATTTTATTTATAATTTCTAACGTTTTACCCATCTTATCATATCATGTTATTTTTATACACATTATTTTAGTGATAATTAAATTAAATCACAATAAACAAACATGAACATCGTTTAAATTCTCGTTGAAAAAACCTGTTGCTTTATAACAGTATTAAATAGGAATTAAATTAATTAATTCTAACATTTTTATTTGTCGTTTTTACTGGTAAAAGTTGAAATAAAGAAATAAGATTTTATGGGATTTAGAAGTAGAAGTAGAACCAGAGTAACCGACATAGCCCAACGGATTAGTAAGCTGAAGTAGCAGTGGGCCGGTCATATAGCTCAAAGAACCGACAACCGATGGGGAAGAAAGGTTCTTGAGTGGTAGCCTCGTACTGGTAGGCGAAGTGTAGAGCGACCCCTCACAAGATGGAGTGACGACCTGGTAAGACATACAGGAAGTCGATGGATGCAGGTGGCTCAGGACCGTGTTTTGTGGCATTCCTTGGGGGAGGCCTATGTTCAGCAGTGGACTTATGAAAGGCTGTAATGATGATGATGATGATGGGATTTAGAAGATCCCTTGAATTTTATCAGATGTTACACATTATGGCGCTAACAAAAGTTAAAATGTTTATGAATGCATCTTTGTAAAATAAATAACGAAATACAAATATATCATTAATAAACGTTTCAATACTATCACAATAATTTTTGAAAAATACTTGAAGTATTTTTCTTATTTTTAATTAGTGACATAAATAAAACAAACCTAGATAAATGTCAAATAATATTCCGCGGGAAAATGTTCATTGATTTGATGATGTTTAACTAATTAAAAATATATTCTTTTAGGTTTGCATGTGTAATGCATTTGCATTCGACCGTGTTTTGTGACGTTATGCCTATGTCCAGGAGTGGACTTATGATGAGATTTAATGGTGATGATAATAATATTCATATCATTGGTAGCAAGATCAAACATTTTTTTTTTCATTGCACACAAGTTATAGAGACATGGAAAATTATATGTAGGCCATTTATATAAAATACTAGCTGCCCCGTGACTTCGCCATAGTGTAATTTATGACAATTGGATTTATCGGATTTTAATTTTTTTGCGCGGAACCCTTTTTATTTTTCCAAAATAAGGGTAGCCTAAATTATTCTTTATAATATCAGTTATCTGCCAGTGAAAGTCCCTTCAAAATCGGTCCAGCCATTTCTGAGATTAGCCGGCACAAACAGACAGAGAGACAAAAAATTTAAAAATCATTTTATTTTTATTAGTATCGTATATACTTTCATATGCATTTAGTAAAGAGCTGTTATATTGATATTACAAACGGACACTTAAAATTTATTTGTATAAATAATTATATATTCATTTATTTTGCTGGTAAATAAATACGCACGATAGCAGCTAAAATTATTTTTTAATATTTAAGAAATATATTACAACAGTAACTTTAATTAAATCTCGCACAGTTTTTATTTACACATCTTGTCATAAAAAAGCGCGAAGCGTCCACTTTATAAATATGAAATTTGTTTTGTACTTACGTTGACAGCAAAGTTACAACTTGAATCCTGGCGTCATGCACACGTCCTTCCGATACAAACGATCTCTCACAATGGCAGGCCGTGCCGCCAGGCAACGTGTATACAACGTCTATGGCGCCACGAGCTTTAATAAAGCTTTGATAGCGTTGTTATATTAAAACATTTTTTTGTATAATTATCAGAAAACTTTTTACAGATAAGTCAAAATATAAAACACATTATTTTTTACATAGTTTTTTACTTCCAAGAAAATTTTTCTTGCTGATAAGAATATACAAGACGAAAGAGATTAAATACTCTTTAGCAAAATAATGCAACATATTTTTTTTTAATTTTATTAAATACAATATTAAAAACTATAATAATAAAAAAACTAAAACTAGAAACTTAATTATCATATAGTCCTACTCCTCGCGGTATCGTGGCAAGAACGCTGGCTGCGTTTCCCCGCTGAAAGCCTTTGAGCGAGAAAAGAACCAGCCCTCTTATCACCAGCAGCAACGACAAGCCGCGGATGGAGTTCCTTTAGGAACTCCACCGCACGTGGACCCCACGGACCGATAGTCTCTACAGCAAATGGCACAAATATGTAGTCATCTCTCAGAGACTCATACTTGCGCCACTTACTCAGTTCAGCTGCCTCTGATGCCGCCCCGGCTCTAAACGAGGTACCCCTGAGATGAGAGGCCGCCAGAGCGTCTACGCAAGTAGCATCCCACACTAGAGCTTTACCTCTCTCCCAAGGGACCAATGTCATACCGTCGGGTCTCCTGGCATCGTCTCTAAATATTCCACAAGGCTCTAAAACCGAGGGAACATTTATAGCTTATTTATAGATGGTATAAATTGAATTAATTATAAAGATGCTTAATGATTTCTTATATTTACGCGAACACTACACATTTCTAATTTTACGGATTCTATCGCGTATATTAACTTATTTTTATCTTCCCGACGTTTCGGGTGCTTTCCAGCACCCGTGGTCACGGGGGACTAAGGTGTTTGACGTCCTGCTGTCATAGTTAGCCCGGCTACCTTCAGTTTTTTAATATTAATTTTTGGTTCGATTTACGCAGAATGAGCTTACAGTATCTTGAGGTCTAGCAGTGGTATACTTGGGTTTGGATTTTATTTTATTGATTATGGGATCCCAAGCAGATGGCAGCACCCATCCATCTTCTCTATTGAAATTAGGATGTTTTTTAATTTCAATAGCCTCACGAATCATCCTTGGGAGGAATCGGTGTTCTTTTGCGAGGATTTGTGGTCTATCAAATCTAATGTAATGGCGGGGACGATCTTGAACATGTTCACAAACTGCAGACTTCCCGATACGTCGGTGCTTCACGTCAGCTATATGTTCTTTAACGCGGGTTTTTATAGATCTTTTTGTTTGTCCTATGTACGAGAGACCACATTCACAATCCAGCTTGTACACTCCTGCATCTTGTAGAGGGATATGACACTTGACGGATGGTAAAAATTGACCAATCTTCTTCAGCGGCTTGAAGTATGTTTTAATGGAAGCTCGCTTCAAGATGTAGCCAACCTTGTCTGTGACTCCTCTGACGTAGGGTAGTACAGCAGGCACACGCTCGACTGTGGCTGGCTTCACTCGGTCACTGTGACGTAGGCGCGGGACCCGAAGCTTGTTGTCTTGCAATACTTGCTTGACGTGCTGAAGCTCGGCGGCCAGATGTTTTCTGTCACAGATCCCTCGTGCTCTCTGAAACAAAGATTTTCCCACGGTAGCTAACTGTGAAGGATGATGGTGCGAATCACCATTTAGATATCGGTTGCTATGGGTATTTTTTCTGTACACAGTATGACCAATAGTGTTATCAGGATTTCGGATGACTAAAACATCTAGGAAAGCTAAAGTATTGTTTGCCTCTAATTCCATTGTGAATTGTATTTTAGGGTTTATGGAATTAAGGTGGTTTAAAAATGCAGTTACTTTGTCAGATGGTAAAATTGTGAAAGTATCGTCTACGTACCGCTTGTAGAATCTTGGATTTACAGGAGCATTAAGAAGGGCTTTCTCCTCAAAGTCCTCCATGAATATGTCAGCGACTACGGGAGATACAGGTGAGCCCATTGCCACTCCGTCTACTTGCATGTAGAACTCTTCTTTCCACAATAAATAGCCAGATGTAAGGCAGTGTTTGAGTAATACTGCATATTCTGTGGGCATGTTGTTATCTTCTAGCTTTCTAGTAACAATTGAGATGCAGTCTTCAATAGGTAGGCATGTGAATAGTGACTGAACATCAAAACTGACCATAGTTTCATTGTCAGCGAGATGTAGGTCTTTTATCTCACTAACAAAATGGTATGAATCCTTTGTGTGCGCTCTGGTATGTCCTCTTAGTGGTGACAGTATTTATGCCAAGTGTTGAGCCAACTTATAAGTTGGTGAATCGATCTAGCTTACTATAGGACGTAAGTAAAAAAAAATGTATGAAGATGCTTATAGGGGCAATACTAAATTATGAATAGCACCTGAAGTAATTATGTTTAAAATCATCCACTACACATAAAAGTTCCCTGCTCCTCATAGAAGGTCTAGTGATCGTTAAGGCATTGCTGAAAATGTGGTTCCGGGTTGGAATCCCAGGTCAGGCCAGTTTCATTAATTGGGTTTTTTCCGTCAAGAAATTCTAATTAGCATCCCAGAGCCAGCAAGTTAGTGATGTTTCAACCACGTGCCTCGGAAAGCAGATAAACCCGTTGTTCTTGCGCCTAATCTATCTCCGATCGTTCCCGTTACCGTCCCTTTGGACTATATGAGTGAGGGAACAGAGCCCACTATAATCTTGCCCTGCGCAGATGGAGGTTTATGGCTAAAATATCTTCAAATTATCGTCACAGTTTAAAGGAGAGTAACCAAAATATTTTGTCCCTCACAAGCTGTAACGCAAACTGTAATCAAAGCGGCAAAGTGCGAGTCGGGCCTCACTTTACTAGGATTCCATACGTATTATTGTGACCACTTAACTTATTGGAACGAAGTTCTTTATCGGACGGTACGGATTTGGCGGATTAGAGCTAGATAACAAAAAGTGGATTTTTTCGTCACTACTCCTTGTGTTATAATGTAAACGGCCTTAGCGGCGAAATAAGGAAGTGAGATGGAATAATATCCATCTCCCTCGCACTTTTTCTTATCTTGCCATGAAAGAAATATTATTTTATTTCAAATGACGCTTCATTTTAATAGACGCTATTAATTCATTTATTTTTATTTATTAATCAATAATATAATACCTACGTTTATCAATAATAATATACTACGAAGTTCCTTCGTTCCAACCGAGTGTTCCACGACACTCACGCATTTTTATTTTAAATCAGGTTTTTTCTGCCTTAATTCTTAGGTACTACTAAATTATGTTAAATTGAACACAAGTAAGATGAAAGTAGTTTTTAAAAGAGAAGAAAGTAAAACGATATGTGAAATAAGAAAAGAAGGGTCGTTGAAAGGAAGGGAGTTAGTTGAGCAAGTGGATGAGTTTGTGTATTTGGGAAGTGTTTTTAGCAAAGATGGTAGATATGATAAGCATATAGAACCACGAGTTAACGCAGGAAAGAGAGTAAATGGGGCTCTTCACTCCATTTTGGGAAGTCAGAATATGTCAAAAGAGGGCAGGTATGGCAATTTACAACACTGTGTTAGTCCCTACCTTAATGTAAGATAGTAATAGTTGGGTTTGGCAGAAGAAGCACGAGAGTAGAATAAATGCTTTAGAAAAGCGGTCATTAAGGAGTATGTTAGGGCTGAATCGGAATGACAGGGTGAGAAATTGTGTGATAAAAGAAAAAGTGTGGTTTGCAAGGATGAGGTGACCAAGATTAAGAAAAGAATGATTTGGTGGTTTGGTCACTCACAATGAACGATGAAGAGTGATGTTGTAGAAGTGAACGGCAGAGTCGGGAATAGATGCCTCAGACGATAGTTTATTGACCAAATTGGCGATATATTTGTGAAGGGCCAGATTAAGTGTACCCTTTTTTTATAGGATAAGGGTGACAAACGAGCACACAGTCCACCTCATGGTAAGTGATTGCTACGGCCCATAGACATCGACATCTATCCTCTATTAGAAATCAAAATGCAGATGCGTTGTCACCCGTGAGGACTAAGGCTGGATTTAGTGCTCGATCGATATAGCTATATCAATGAAAACCTTTTAACGGTTACAGTGCAGCGCTGCTGAAGTACTACGCGCGTACGGCTCCGTCGCGTGTACGAGGACCGTCGGTCGAGCTCGTCGGTCCGACGTACGTCGTTCGTTCGTTCGTGCGTTCAGTACGACGCTGACAGAGCGTACGCGGGTACTCATTATTGCGAACAAAAATGAACATTGATACATGAACATTGTTCTCGCAATTTCGAATACAATGAACAAAATTGTCTTTCAATTAATCGTTCTATAATTATTGGGTGCATATGATATCTTCTCCGTCTTTTATGCCGTAATCGCTTGCGTAAATAGTCCGCACGTATTATAGAGTTAAATGGATGCGTTCTTCTTTGTAATTGTACACGTCTAACAAAGCTTGCAGTCTGTTAAGCACTAAGCGCTTGGCCTCAACCGACGATCAGGACGTACCGTCAGCGCGTACAGTACGTGCTGACCGTCGGTCGAGTACTAAATCCAGCCTAAGATGGAATGCCTCACTTCCAGTAACAAGGGTCTCCGGTTCTCTACACTCACCATACGAAACACAGCAGCGTTAAGCTGCTATTTTACGCTAGTATTCTGTGAGAGCTTGGTCCTTCCCCGGTCGAGCCGACTCATTCGTGCTACAACTATACTACTAATATAACAGCAGCATGGCTCTACCCTTGACTGGCGAGCATGCATGCGTAGATACAAGGTGTTAAGAAGGCGAGAGAGATGTGTCAGAATCATGCCAAATGGATTTGCGTAGGCCTATGTCTATCCCTCTGGGTAACAGGCGTGAGTGTTTACTTAATTGTGTGTGTGTGTAAATTATGTTTCTTTGTTTTCGCAACTTTGCAATGGGCAAGTAGTTTAATTATCGAAAAACCAGTTCAAACGCAGGATATGGGAAAGTCTTTTTAATAAAAAAAAACATAACATAAACACTCACGCCTGTCACCCAGAGGGGTAGGCAGAGACTATGGAATTCCATTTGGCACGATCCTGACACACCTCTCTCGCTTCCTCCACATCCATATACCTACGCATACACGCTCGTCGGTTAAAGGTACTCTTAATTTGGCCCATTTTCAATATATCGCCTATTTGGTCGATAAACTTTCGCCTAGGGCGACCCTTCCCGACTCTGCCATTCACCTCTGCAACATAAATTTGCTTTGTCACTCTTTCCTCATTCATTCTTTCTACATGACCAAACTACCGAAGCATTCCTTTCTTAATCCTAGTCACAACATCATCTTGCAAACCACACATTTCTCTTATCACACTATTACTCACCCTGTCATTCAGATTCAGCCCTAGCATACTACGTAATGACCGCATTTCTACAGCATTTATTCTACTCTCGTGCTTCTTCTGCCACACCCAACTTTCACTACCATACATTAAAGTAGGCACTAACACAGCATTGTGAATTGCCAAACGTGCCTTTTTGGACACATTCTGACTTTTCACAATAGAGTGTAGAGCCCCATTCAATCTATTTCCTGCATTCACTCGTCGTTCTATATCCTTATCATATCTACCATCCCTGCTAAACACACATCCCAAATACACAAACTCATCTACTTGCTCTACCAACTCCCCTTCTATTCTTATTTCACATATCGTTTTACTTTCTTCTCTTTCAAAAACCATAACTTTCGTCTTCTTATCTTCTCTTTCTTATCTTTTAATGTCCTGTTCATTAATGTAACCATCATTTGCAACTCGGCTGCCGACGACGCAAGTATGACTTGATCATCGGCGTACAAAAGGCATTTGACGGTTAACTCACCCATTCTTAACCCGCATTCTTCTGCTTTCAAATAATATTCAATTTTTAATAAAAATTGAATATTAATTGATTTCATATAAGATGTGACCAGGATAAGGTATCATAGATAACACTTCTAGTTTTGATGAAAAAAGATTTTAAAGTAAAAAAATATCAAAAATCAATTTAACATCAAGACTGAGAGATGAAAGATAAAGTGTAAAAACTTTTTCGGAGAAAATTGGTAACGAAAACCAAGTTTTATTCTGTACTTTTTTAAATCTCTTATAGTTTATGAGATAATCATAGATAGATTTATAAGATAAAAGAACGTGTTATTTTATCAGTTTTTCGTATTCACAAATAAAACTGCATATTTTTCGGATAAAATATAGCCTCCATCACTCTTCGCATTGCGATATACGTGCGAAGTTGTTCACAATCTGTTCTGCCATTCGATGGAACGGCAGAACCGATTAGCCCAGACAGACAGACAAACAGACAAAAATTTTAAAATTTCCATAAATAACCAGTCTGATGTTAATCATGCAAATAACCGCCTGGCCTGAACTTAATAAAAGCCAGTTATTTTGATCTTACAGATATACAGTTCTTTTATTTTTATGTATATCTAGATTTACTATAACTTCTATTAATTGGTTTCTGCAATTGAAGTTTGTATCATATATTCTCTTCGTTGTTTTTTTTGTAATACTCTGTAATAAGCTAAGCTTAGCTAAGTAGAAAAATAAAAGATAAATAAGAGAAATATTTAATTTAAGAGTATTCATTATTTTGTGTGATTAATTTAATGTTACTACATAAAGGTACACTAATATAACTTACTATAAATAATAGAATGAAGTCAATTATATTAAAGATGTGAAAGTTAATTATCGGTGCTGTTTTCTATAGAAATGTTAGGTGTAATGGAGTTGGATGTTCCTGCACCGTGTTGAAATTAGTCGTGGCAGCAATGTCGCAGGACAACTAGATAGCCTAGATATAATTAACTATAGAGCTCGATGAACTAGGTAATATACACCATATTATTTTTCAGAACAGATCTAAGGTAATAGTTTTTTACTTCCTGAGACGTGAGGTGACGGTGTATGAATTTCCACTACCCTTTATCGTTCCGTGGGTATTATAAGAAGCGACAAAAGGAAACTAAAACCGGAGGTGAGCAGATGCATGTTCTTGATAAAAGGAAAATTATTAAAAAAAATAAAGTTGTCAACGCACCTGACATGCTGTGGCGCTATCTAAGAGGCAGACCTATATTCAGTGGTGGACTTTTACAGGCTGTAATGGATGGCTGGACACTAAACATAATTTTACTAATTGTAAAAATGAATATTATATGTAATAGATACGCACTAGGGGCCAACCGCTAAATGTTTATTCTATTTTCATTTTATTACTTATTCATCCTCAAAATCATCCTACAATGATCAATACTCTTGCATTCCTTGTATGGGTCGAGTTATTGCAAGATAAAAGATAGTATTTAAAAATAACACAAAAGTCGTTGTGAAGTTTGAACTAGCGGTTATCAGCTGCGGTTTCACACTGCATACTGTCATCTACGTGTCTCTTACTCTCTCTAAATTGTTGAAAAACCACAAAACGCGCAAGGTACATTGAGCATTGTAGACGAACATAATTTTTGTATTGACCATCATTAAAACATTTTATATCACCCTCATAGACAGAAGTTATAAAACTACTGTATTTACAAGAGTGTACAATTATGCCATAAGAATAAATTTTAGAAGGGAGTTCACATACACCATTGTATAGAAATAATATTTCAAAGATACTATAATGACACTTAGAGGTGTAAATAAGCAAGTGATAGTATGCAAAAAACAGCTTCTATACAGCTTTAATGATAAAATCAGATTGAAGTGTTACAAAATACTTAAAGTTGTATAGTAGAGTATTCATGTTCTGAATAAGAACCCTAAGCTTACTTGGATCCTATAATACAGACTTTATACAGCTTGAGCTGTATAATAACTCATAAACTCATAACTTTAACAGTAGTAGAGCCACGCGGCAGCTTTTGCTGTCGCACGGATGGGCCGGCTCGAACCGGGGTGGTACCACGACCTCACAGAAAGCCAGCGTGAAGTAGAGGTTTACCTCTGCGTTTCGCTTGGTAAGTGCAGGTGTCCGGAGGCCCTTTTTATTGGAAATGAGGCGTTCCATCCTAGTCATCACGGGTGACAACGCATCTACATTTTGATTTGTAATAGAGGATAGATGTGGATGTCTATGGGCCGCAGTAACCACTTACCATCAGGTGGACTGTGTGCTCGTTTGTCACCCTTATCCTATAAAAAAAGCAGGGGTGCCGTGAAGCCAATAAAAAAATACTCTTATAAGGGTACAATCTATTTTCGACACTCTTATACGCTTCTAAAAGAAGTTCTGTATGGGCTGGTATATTGATGTTCATAAAGCTTGTGTGCTGCTTGGGACTTATACTGGCTATTTTATGTTCAAAATCAAAACACGATTGCGGGTGTCCATAAAACTTTTGCCGGCAAGCAACAATTTGTTTAACGCCAGAAATAGTTTTATGATATGAGTCTCACCGAGTGGTATCAGTCCAGGCAGTCTAGACGCACATACCACCACAGAGTACCTACTAAAATATAACACGAGAAACAAAATTTAGTTTTCCTCTAACATCATTTATTACATATACACTACAGAGGTCTCGGTCACATTATGGATGCAGCACGAATGGCTGTCTTAGAATATGAATATGAATGTAGAGAACCGGCGAACCATTTTACTGATAACGAGGCATTCCGTCTAAGTTCTCAGGAGTTTGTATTTTGATTCTTGAGCGGTGATAATCGTACGTGTGTTTGGACCAAAGCATTCACTTATCTTCAAACAGACTGTGTGTTCGTGTGCCATCCTACCTCCATTAAAAAGAATTGTAAAATGTATGCTTATTCGCTTCACAATTTACGCGAAGCAAATAAGCTTTAAGCGTCGTTTGGACTTTGTTATTCATCCTTCTCCTTCCTAAAGCTTTCTTATTCTTTATATATATAAATACGTACGACCTTCTGACGTTTACAAAAACTTTTTTTTATAAAAACTTTCATCTAAATTTTTTTGTAAAAAATATAACATTAAGAAATAATTCTTCTTCCACGGGCAGCAGCCTCTACGATAAAACTTACAGTACCGTCTCTAAGATGAAATCGATCGCCATACTGTAACTTCGCATGGTTATTATCCGAATCATCATACCTTGGAGCCGAGCTAGGGACTTTCATTACTCTCAACTAACAAATATATCAAGATTATTGGCGTTTTTCAGTCCAAGCATTAAGAAACAACCTTTTTACTAATAAATATTGAAAAAGAAAATGGTAATTTTATAGTATAAATACAAAATACAAGTTTTTTTTACAGATTTATAACGTTTAAATGTCTGTTTATCTGTGATTATCACTACCATTCTTCACAGTCAGCTACCGGGGGAAAATATTTGTTTCAGAGAGCACGAGGGATCTGTGACAGTTAACACCTGGCCGCCGAGCTCCATCACGTCAAGCAAGTTTTGCACGACACTAAGCTTCGGGTCCCGGGTTACAGTGAAAGCGTGAAGCCGACAACAGTCGAGCGAGTGCCTGCTGTTCTACCATATGTCAGAGGGGTCACTAAAAGATTGGCTACATCTTGAAGCGTGTTTCCATTAAAAGATATTTCAAGCCGCCGAAGAAGATTAGTCAGTATTTACCAACAGTCAAGTGTAATGTTCCTCTGCAAAATGCAGTAGTGAACAAGCTTGATTGTGAATGTGGTCTCTCTTATATAGGACAAACTAAAAGATCCATAAAAATCCGCGTTGAAGTACACATAGCTGATGTGAAGAATCGACGCTCCGGAAAGTCTGCAGTCTGTGAACACGTACAGGATCGCCTCCGTCACTACATTGGATTTGATAGACCACAAATCCTCGCTAAAGAACACCAATTCCTTCCAAGGATGATTCGCGAGGCTATTGAAATCAAAAAACATCCTAATTTCAATAGAGAAGATGGCTGGGTGCTACCATCTGCTTGAGATCCCTTAATTAATAAAATTAAATCCCAAACCAAGCATACAACTGCAAGACTTCAAGATACTGTAAGTTCATACTGCGTAGATCGGAACAAAAATTTATATTTTTTAATCTGGAGGTAGCCGTGGTTAACTATGACATTGGGACGTCATACATCTCAGTCCCCCCCCCCCCCCCCGTGATCATGGGTGCTGTAAAGTACTCGAAACGTCGGGAATATAAAATACGTTACTTCGGCTCTGTGCCTATGCCCTGACCTCTGAGATTACAGTAGAACGCCGATTATCCGAACGCCGATTAACCGAATCGCCAATTATCCGAATCACTCATAAGCGTAATATAAAAACTTAAAACCAAGTACAGTAAGTAACATTACTTACTTACATTACTTATACAGTACTTGGTTAACTGATATTAAAAATAACAGTGAAAAATTTTAAGTTTTGTGACTGCCTTAGAAAGTGGTGATAGAAGTTCGTCGTGAAAAGTAATGAAAAAGGCAAAGGATGAACAGCTAGAGAATGCTGTTTTTACGAGTAAGTAGTTTCTGCAGCAACGATATACTGGACAACCTATTTCAAGGTCGATTTTATGTGAAAAAGAAATGTTCAGTGAAATAATGGGTTTAACTTTTTTTTTACTTTTTACTCTTTATAAAACTGTGTAAGTGTAAAACCATTTATTAACTTAATAAAGCTTATTCTGTGTGACAGTTAGGTTTTCTATATTACATACCAGTCTATGTCCAATTATCCGAATTTTGGATTATCCGAATCGACCCCGGTCCCAATTAACTCGGATAATCGGCGTTCTACTGTACCTCTTCCATTTTCGGCCACGTATCAGTGTAAGTACCCATTCTCTATCCCGTTCCCACCCTAAACGACCTACCTATCGCTGTCTCGTTCTCACGCTGGACCTGACGGCTAGAGTCGGGCGCGACCCGCTTATTTACTTCAGTACGCTTTTGTTTACGCAAGCGATCGGTGTATGTACAAAGTGAAGTGACAATAATTAAAAGTTCTCGAAAACGTTGAGTAACGTTCTAAAAAAGTTAAAAGGAATAATATTATTTAATATTAAATAATTTAATATTATTTATTAATTAATATAATTGTTAATTTTCACAGATAATTACTCTTTAGCACGAGAATATTATGTTTCCTATTTATCGCGGTTTTTTAACTTGATTTATAGGTTAACTTAACATAATTTCGTATTAGACTCCAATCTCGGGCTCAAACCCAGACGGTTAGCTTCAAATCGCGTATAAATTACGTGAGCGGTAAGTATTTTACTTTCTATCTATCTATCTCGGTTTGTAACCAGATTTATAGAAATATAATCTTGAATTAGACTCCGATCTCGGGTTAAAGCCCAGACGTTTTAGTCTCAAATCATGTGTAAATTAACGTTAGTGGCCCGACCTGTCACGAAAGCTGGGTGACCGGCCCTGAATTTTGATACGATCGGGCAGAAAATCTCCCGGGCCAGGAAAGGGCCCGCAGTCTGGCCCGAACGGGCCTGGTATATGGCTCGATTGGGCTCGGAGTCTAGCCCGACCGGGCGTGGTAGTCTAATCCGACTGGGCACGGAGTCTGACCCGACCGATTTCAAAGGTTGGTCCGTCCAGATCTAGAACCTGATCCGACCATACTGACCAAACCAACCATTTACCCTCTTGGAATTACTAAGTGTATTTTCAGATGATCGCCAATTATTTAAGGGCACTTTTCCCTTCCAATCGACAGATGGCGACTTCGCAAAATTTCGTTACACTAGGTGAACTGTTTACGCGAAATTATGATGAAGAAGAGGAGGAACTTTTAGCTAAAGTTAAATACATCATCGAAGAGAGTCTCCCCCTTGATTGGAGAGACTGGAAAATCATCGATTGGTCCAAGGAGCAACTCCTCGGCAGGAAGATGGACCACAAGATTCTGAATAAAATACGTTTCGCAATCCCATCAGTGGAGCTGGCTAAAACCTTCTACTCTGAAGCGAAAGCAATCGGCGAAAAATCTTATAAGAACATGAAGCTGAAACTATTATACTGGAATACCTGCAGGGCCCTTATTACTAACCTAAACCACGTAACAGCAAAACTGCGGGGGTCTTATGCGTAGGCAGAAATATTCAAAAGGGCAGTAGAGACAATAAGAGCGTCTGTTTATACCAGTAAACAGATCTCAGACGCATTGACAACAGATGTTGAGTCACATAAAAATATAGTTCAAATCTGCTCCAGGTCTAATTCTGAAAGTCTAAATAACCCATTCAAACACATAAAGCGAAAGCGACCCGGACTTCCATCGTCTTCATCGGAAGAAAACTCAGTTCAACCAGCAAGTGACCACTTTTATTCGTCATTACCGGGGAGAAACTCTCCCAAACGCAGACGCTACTCACCATCACCTTCCCGTTCATCAAAAACAAATGCTACCGACTCCAGATTAAACCGTATGGAGGCCATGATACAAAATTTATATGAAATGATGAGCACAAACAATAATGAAAATAAGCTTAATATATTTCGAGCTGGCGAGCTCCCAGCCTTGTACTACCCGATGAAAATCTCAATGGGAACAATAATAATTGGGACATATTCTCGCCGTCGACAAAAGAGAGTGAGCCTGCCATACCTAGAGCAAATCCAATTCTGGAGCAACAATGTCTTAAATGTCAAAGGTTCGGAGAACCAACATGGAATTAAATTCGCTACGCTGACTCGCAGAAAAAAACTTCAAGCCTCAGCAGTTTTTCATTTTCTTCGGATAAATGCAACAATGTACCAACACTCCCGCCCCAATTAGCTAAAGGATCTGCTGGGGAAATCTGACTCCGCGTTTGGTACCATAACTCATAGACTTTTGGTACAGCGGTAAAAACTGCAGGAAGCCCAAAAAATAGTAGCGGAACAACACCCAGAGTCCACAGAAAGCCTAAAGAAGATGCTAGCGTCAGAAAGTAAATTCCGCTCAATATCCGACGACTTGCTTCAATACACTTGTGGCAAACGTGCCGAAGTAATTGAGTCTCGACGAAAACTGTATGTACCAAA
Source organism: Parnassius glacialis (assembly GCA_033319125.1). Lineage (NCBI taxonomy): Eukaryota > Metazoa > Arthropoda > Insecta > Lepidoptera > Papilionidae > Parnassius > Parnassius glacialis. Next base: position 11,403,464 of record JAVANC010000004.1, on the reverse strand, counting down.
GAATAATTTCTGCCGGTCGGTTCTCAATGACATTCCACCATCGAGTACTCATTTATGGGACGAAGACAAATTACAAGAGGCGATCAAAACACATGGTGTCTCTAAAATTGCTCCGGCCCCTCGTCGTATACTATCGAACCATATGTATACAGAAAAGAAAAACAAACCGAAGCAGCCCCGAGACCTTAACTCCTTCAGAAAACCACAGCAAGGTGTCTAAAAATTCAGGAAAACGGAGTTCAAACAGCGACAGAAACCACAGTCATCAAAAGATCATAAACGTCATAATTTTAAGGAAAGAGTGGGGCGGGGGTAACTATGTTACCTTTGACAACCAACGCTTTCGGGCTGGGCAACTAGTAGACCACATATTAGCGTGAAAAAATCTAGGGACACCAAAATTTATCATGAGCATCATAAGAGGCTACGTAATTCCGTTCTCGATAAAACCACCAATCTCAACCTTAACACCATCATTACTGGAAAACCAACACCAACTTCCCCGCTGATGGACTACAAAATTGCAAAAATGATTCAAGAAAAGACCATAATAAATTTAAACTGTCTTGCAGTGGCTTCCTCTCAAGAATGTTTTTAACACCAAAGTCAGACGGACAATGGAGACCAGTCTTCAAATTGAAAAGACTAAACGAATTTGTCAAGTTACAAAAGTTCCGATTGGTAATCCATCGAAAACTACAATACTTTCTACAAAAAGGAGACTACATGGCGAAAATAGACCTATCACAGGCCTATCTTCATGTACTAATAGCAAAAAGACACTGGCGTTACCTAGCACTACATTACCGCAATTCAACTTACGCACTAACGGCGCTTCCTTTTGGCCTGAGTTCCGCGCCTCAAATATTTGCGAAGATAATAAATTGAGTTGCCATGTTACACAGAAAAAAGAACATACGATTAGTCGTGTACCTCGATGGATTTTCAATAGTAAATCAAAACCCTCGGTATCTGAGAAACGAGGTGGCAGTGGTCATAAAGACACTTACAAATCTGGGCTTCAGAATAAACTGGGAAAAGTCAGTACTAAACCCAACAAAGGAAATAAAGTTCCTCTGAATAAACTGGAATACAAAATTGGTTCTAAAAAGCCTACCTGTACAAAAAATACAATCACTAGAGAAATCCATCCTAAAAATCATAAAAAGCGAAAAATGGAGTTGGCAACAAGTAAAGTCAATTTTGGGCAAAATGGAATTCGCTTCGTTCGTAATACCGCTAGCTCGACTACACTGTCAAAAAATTCAAGGATCCATGAACCGGTTACCAGAATCGATGCCCAACCTACACTTCAAAATAAAGCCAGAAAATATTCAAGAGTTGCAATGGAGGTTGGTAAACTTGGAACAAAGATCAAAGAATTCTAAAAGAACCGGAAATCCATCTGGTCACCGACGCGTCAAATATGGGTTGGGGGGCAGAGTTAGAAGACGAACTGATCTCGGGACTATGGAATACCTCCCAAAAGAAATGGCACATAAACAAGAAAGAAATGTTTGTTGTTTACAAAATCTTGACCAACTACCAGACCGTACTACAGAACAAAAGTATCCTTATATAATGCGATAACAAACCAGTGGTGGCATACATAAAAAACCAGGGTGGTATCAAATCGGTATCACTCTTAAAACTTGCAGGCGACATCTTGATTATGGCGTTACGCAAGAATATAGATATACGAATAGAACATATTCCAGGGCACTACAACGTAATATCAGATCACCTATCCAAGGGCAAAAGCTTACCAGACTGGCACCTATCAAACGGGACATTGAAAACGATTTTCAGAAAATGGGGCACTCCATGCATATACCTATTCGCAACACAGACATCCGCAGTAGTTACAAAATACGTCACGCGATTTCCATGTCGACAGGCCAAATTTGTGAACGCATTTACAACGACGTGAGACTACGAACTAGGATGGATATTTTCCCCTCCACCGTTAATACCTAGGATCCTACAACACCTCAACCAATGTCGGGGGATCTTCATATTGATAGTTCCCAGATGGGAGAATGTCTTCTGGCGTCCGATACTCAAGAAAAGGTCAACAATCCGTCAAATCAAAGGAAGAAAATCCGCTCACAATACGGAACCTAGTCCACCATTTGATAGACCTTCAAACCAATCAACCTCCTCCCAAAATAAAAGATTTGTACTTGGAAGCATGGAAAGTACGGGGTGGGTAGATTTAGTGAAAAATTGGTCAACCAAAGAAAAACAAACTCTAGAGACTTCATGGCGCAAATCATCTCTGGGCACTTACTCGACAACATGAAAGAGCTGGTGCCTGTGGGCTAAGGATAAAAAAGTTTCATAAAATAACCCGAATCCTACAGAAGTAGCACAATACCTTTGTTACTTATATTATAAGAAAAACCTGTCATATCGAACTATCTGTCTGCACAAATCAACAATAGCAACAATCTCGAATCCACTTAATTCTGACAAAATATCTAACACCACGCTAATAAAAATCTCAAATACAAATCCTCAGACCTTACGAGCGAAAATATGGGACGTAAATAAATTATTAACCTGGATACCCCATAATTCTCCAGAACCAAGCAACCTTTTTTAAGTCTCCAGGCATTTAGCGATACTACGGCTCTTATCATCTGGAAGGAGAGTACATGACTTGACTCTTCTTAGAATAGATGCCGATTCCTTGGAACAGTCAGAAAATGAAGTTATTTTCTGGCCACAATACGGATAGAAAACGGATAAGTTGCAAAATATACAATCAGGATGGAAACTGGCGAAAAATGATCAGGAACTATGGGATATTGTAAACTGGGTTAAGAAATACATTGACATATCACATTCAAGGCGACACGCCAATAATCAGCTAACTCCATATTTATTTGCGAAGACACGAGGAAAAACAAGACCGGCCACTCGTTCTGTTATAGCTGTATGGGATCAAACAGCCTTATTGTCAGCTGGAATTGTAGCAGGTGCAGGTAGTACCCGAGCCACAGTGGCCACTTATAGATTTAATAATTGTGTGCCACTAGATGAAGTATTGAAGAGAGAAAACTGGCAAGGCCCAAACAACTTTTTAAACATTACTATAGAGAGATTGATAAGTCTACAACCAGGGAGGCTAATACTAATAATAAGGACATAGTCACGGAATCTTTTGTGCCATTGTAATATTATGTAAGGTCTCATTTATTTTAGGTATTTGAACTTGATTTTATTCTCAGTATTAATTATTGTACCTATACCCTATGTATAAGGGTTATTATTACTAAATAGATATTCAAAAGTTTGTTTATCTGATACGTTAATTTTATCAAGAACTTATTTTGATTTTATTTTATTACTATTATAAAGGAAAAGACTAAACTAAAGTCAATTTGATTAGAATTTCCTATATGTATATATGATATACCATAAGATAGCACCGTTGTGATGTTAAAAATCTAAAATAGCTTTATGTGTACCTATTGATATCCTCTAGCTAGAATAAAACTATGGTTATCTCTAAAAATTACTTCTTTTATTTCAGCTTCTAAAATCTATCCAGTAATTGTTCCTTCTTTATTAATTTTTTATCACAGTACGCTGCTACTAACATGCCGGCAGATTTAAGACATATCTCAGAGGTCAGGCCATAGGCGCAGAGCCGAAATAGACCAATTTTCCCCCAATGGGAAGAAAATTGATATATTGGGTCTTGCCGTAGGCCTGACCTCTGAAATTTTCTTGACAAAGACATTAAGTCCTTGCATTTAGTTGTAGTAGTGGGTAAGGTCTCATCATAAACTTTTCTATGTTCTTGTGTTACTATTGACTTGCAAATCCCGTCTGCTTGGAACTGTCAATACCCATGGCTGATCTCTCATTCAAATCGTATTTATAAAATATTTAATCGAGTTGTCTGTATACCACTCTTGTGGCGAGAAAATCAGTTCAATTTTGGGGGATCGTTCCATTAATGCGTGTACGCTATTACCCTCTTGCTGCATATAACCCTTTTCTAATAATCTGTGACAAATGCGAACACCAACATTTTTGGCCACATGTAAATACATAGCAAAAACGATACGGTTACGGTTTTGGCCTCCGCAATTATCTGACCATAAGCGTATGTCTTTTACTCCCTCTTGGTTTTTTCTCTTTATGCAGTTGTAAAGTCAACTGGATACTTCACGTGACCCCCTTCTGCAGCTGTTGTCTCATCCGACATGTAGCAAATGGCTTTTTATATCCATATCAAAGTCGGTAAAGTTATAAACAGATAATTTTCTTTTGTAACAAAACGAATTAACTTCACCATGAAGAGAGTGTAAGATTTTTTGAAAATCAAATATTGCAGCTGCGATATTCGAGGGACTGTGCTGGGATTGTTCCTTATTTCACTTCTCAACGGTCTGGCCACATTTTTGTTTTAATGTGGGACAAAGAAGTCTATATTCATGTGGGAATTAACAACATTCCTCTACTGTCAATGTATTGACAATTTCTGTGAGGTTTTTTTTTCTTGATCCCATGTTTTGCACATTTTAAACATGACGCTGACGCAAGTACGCTGTATTACCGGTATACACACTAGAATGTCACAAGTGACTGATGTCTTTGTTGACGTTTCATTTATCTGTCAAAGATCCGAAGTATAGCTGGACAAATTCAAATATTTATTTACTTAAAACTTCATATACACATGTGGTATATAGGCGGACTTAATGCCTAAGGCATTCTCTACCAGTCTACCTTGGGATGTTGCAGAGATGGAATGAAGTAGGTGTAATAAAAAGTTAATATGCTAATACTAAACTAAAATAACAAAAAAACAATTTTAGCATGGAAATAAAATACATAAGTTATAAATGGTAATAAAAATATAATAGACATACATACATATATATATATATATATATATATATATATATATATATATACATATATATTATATAAATTATAATAAAAATAATAAGATAATAAAAATGTATAATATACATAATAACAATATATATACTACATACTGAAATACAACAACAAATATTTTTATCTACAATAGAGTCAACCGGAGCAAGTGTGACATAAATTAATTAAAACGAAAATGAACATTTAACTACTTCTACTCTGTAAGGGTTTAACGTAGATAATTCCGTTTCAAAACATCAATTATTAAGTGGTTGTTTGTTTGATTAAATATTTTAATTTTTAATTTTAATTTTAACAGTGGTAGAGCCAGGCGGCAGCTTTTGTTGTCGCATGGATGGGCCGGCTCGAACCGGGTTGGTACCACGACCTCACAGAATACCAGCGTGAAGTAGAGGTGTACCTCTGCGTTTCGCTTGGTGAGTGCAGGTGGCCGGAGGCCCTTTTTACTGGAAATGAGGCATTCCATCCTAGTCCTCACGGATGAAACCGCATCTGCATTTTAATCTGTAACAGAGGATAGATGTAGATGTCTATGGGCCGCAGCAACCACTTACCATCAGGTGGACTGTGTGCTCGTTTTTCACCCTTATACTATAAAAAAATCTATAAGTAGCATTTTGTAATTTGAGGCAGTTAAAACTAATTAAGGTTGAAGACTGTCACACTTACCCCATCAATGGGGCAAGTGTGACAGTACGCTTCTTTTTGTAGTTACTTTATTATTATCTGTAATTTTCGAGAAAATTTATGAGATGATACTAATGTTAATATATTTTATGAACTATTAGAACGATTTTAACGTCCATTTTTATGTAACAATGGATTTTTCCCCGTTTGGGGTAAGTGTGACAGTTTTTGACCGATATAGTGATGTGCCTATAAATGGATTTATGTATCACTTGCCCTAAATGTTTTGAAAGAGTAATAAAAACAATGCTAAGTGAAAAATAACTTTAAATCAGAAACCTTAACAATCAATAATAAAATAATATAATCTTTGGTATGTACTTGTATTATAATATTTCTGTTGTATAAAAACATTATTAATAAATATAATATTAACTTTAAAGATTTTTTAAATGTCGATCGCGGCTTCAATATTGCTTCTGTATGGATATCAGGTTGTATCGTAAGAATGGGCGTTGATTTTTTCTTTTTGCTTCTAAAATTTTTGTTTTTTTCTCGACAGAATTGTTTACTTGAACACTTTCAGAATCGCTGTCACTGATAATGTCTACTATATCAGAGCCTAAATGCGTACTCCAAATCAAAACCATACCGTTCCATGGTGTGAAATATTGCAGCCATATTTTTTTCCAAGTCTGAGTTTAACGCTGTTGACCTACCATGAGTGTTCGATTTCACACCTCGATCACCATTAACGTGTGCGATTATGGTTGTTCTAGGGACACCGTAAACCTTGACTGCCTTAAACGGTGTCATATGTTGCTCCCGTACAGCTTTGATAACCTCCAGCAGAATTTCTCGAGAGTATTTATCAGATTTTTTTTATATAGTTTCTTACCATCTAAATCAAACAAAATAAACATAAATGATGCTTTTACTATAATTAGTTTTGAGCTAAAAGCATACCCCATGAAGTGATATGTTCACCCTTTTGACCCCCCCCCCCCCCGCCATATCTAAAAACCATCAGTTTTTTATTTGTATTACATATATATATATATATATATATATATATATATATATATATATATATATATATATATGTTATATATTTTATATTTTAAAATTATTATATATTTTAAATTTAATTAAAATCAGATAAGTCTACAAAACATACCTCACTGTACATACAAAACCGTATCACCGTACGTACAAAAACATATATACATACAAACACAAGTACAAACTAACATACAAACAAAAATTCGTAAAATGTGACTCTGAGATCTCACACGCTTCGCTCGCTTGTTTATTAAGTATAAATATAAAAGTAAATACTTAAATATAAATACATAGAAGCACACAGGTAAATAGCACCCTCGTTTTTTGAAAGTTGGTTAAAAAATAGGCTGTCCCATCACTAGTTATGATATTCTCATACAAGATGACCGGGGTAAGCGTGACACTGTCACACTTACCCCAATGTTAGGTATTAGGTGACCAAGTATAACTGTATCCGTATTTCAAGGAATAGTCGATTTCAGGTCTCAGAAACATATTACACTATAAGTGTCAATATTATTCTTTATCACTCACCTTGTATGTTATTTAAAATAACTGAAAGACGTATCGAAAAACTTAAAAACTTCGGCTCTTAAAATTGCGCGGGCTTTCGCTAGTTGAGTAGTTTTAAAAAAATGATCTCTGTCGATAAAATTGTTTAAGTTATATACTTAAATGTCGGTATAGTCAATAGCGTAAAATTTTCTGCGTTGTTCAATAGATGGCATTTAACCAAAAACTGCATTTATGCCGCATAATTTGCATTTGTCACACTTGCCGCACTGTCACACTTGCCCCAGTCTACTTACTAAAATATAATAATAATTAAAAAAAACTAAAACTAGAAACTTAAATATCATATAGTCCTACTCCCCGCGGTATCGTGCCAAGAACGCTGGCTGCGTTTCCCCGCTGAATGGCTATACTTAGCCTTTGAGCGAGGAAAGAACCAGCCCTCTTATCACCAGCAGCAACAACCAGCCGCGGATGGAGTTCCTTTAGGAACCTCACCGCACGTGGACCCCACGGACCGATAGTCTCTACAGCAAATGGCACAAATATGTAGTCATCTCTCAGAGACCCATATTTGCGCCACTTACTCAGTTCAGCTGCCTCTGATGCCGCCCCGGCTCTAAACGAGGTACCCTTGAGATGAGAGACCGCCAGAGTGTTTACGCAAGTAGCATCCCACACTAGGGCTTTACCTCTCTCCCAAGGGACCAATGTCATACCGTCGGCTCTCCTGCCATCGTCTCTAAATATTCCACAAGTCTCTAAAACCGAGGGAACATTTATAGAGACAAGAGCCCTTCGGATGACATCGTTCAAAGAACTGTGTCGTGAAAATCTACCAGCGCTTTTCTTACATGAAAGTCCGTGGAGCCCAAACTTGTCGACGCTGCTACCACAGGGACACTAATGGGGTTGACAAATCGCCGCTCCTAGTCGGATTCCTACGGCAATGCTTAAGCTTTCCGCATCAAGTAATGTGCCGAGATTACTTGATGGTAAAGCGTGTAACCATTGACTAGATTCCTTAGTCGAAACAGCTAGAAGGCGTGCCTTATCTTGGTCACTATGGAGATTATGAAACAAATTTTTCTGCACGCCCTGTAACAACGGAATATCCCACTGTTTTTGTTGGTTAACTTCCAGTGGAACATTTTCACCAGGACAGAGCGTTTGCCATGTCTGCCCTGCCTCCGTAGCAAAGCATAGGTCTACTTTATTATTTAAAATTATATTACATAAGTCACTGACACTATGTACGGAAGCAAGGAAAGCAGGCAATGCAACGCTAGAAAGATTTCTCACACCAATGCCACCATATATACATATAAATATACATATCCATATATAAAATAAATATATAAACTGTTATTATGATGATTCTGCCAATTTATTAATGAAGTATTCCCGAACCTTCATCTTGAACGAATAACGATTACTAGCCGTCCTGTTTTCGAGAGGTAGTGCGTTCCAAAGGAGAATAGATTGAATGTGGAACGAAGAATGAACAAGTCCAGAGCTATGGGAGGGACATAGGAGAAGAAGGTTGTTCGTAGAGCGGAGGTTTCTCTCATGACTAGCGCTAAGCAACTGAAAGTAAAGAGATAAGTAGGAAGGGGAAGTTGGAGACATCAGGACTGAATAAAGGGTAGTGAGTGCACGCAAACTACGGCGTTGACGAATAGGTAACCATTTTAATTGAGATCGATACGTGGATACATGGTCATACTTTCGAAGATTGAAAATGAATCGAATGCAGTTATTCAGAAGACGGTCATATTTATTAGGAAGATCTGCATTCAGGTCGAAATAACACACATCACCATAGTCGATTAGGGGAAAAATTAAACTTTGCACAAGCATTGCTTTGATTGCAGATGGTAGAAAATTTTTTAGACGATAGAGAGAACGTAGGGTACCGGTAACTTTCTGGCTAACGGTCGTTGCTTGGTCTTTCCAACTCAAGGTAGAATCAATTAATAAACCTAGATCCTTCACAGTAGAACGCAATTTAATCTCAGTACTATTAAAAATAATACGAGGTAGAGCTATTGTATTCAATCTATGAATCATCCGATGACTACCAATTATTATGGCCTGACACTTCGAAGAATTGACCATTAGGCCAAACCTGTCAGACCAGTCCTTAATATACTCAAGGTCCCTGTTAATAATGTCCACCGCAGTAGAAATATTGTCAATACTCGCTTGTATATACAATTGCAAGTCATCGGCATACAGATGATACGCAGACTGAAGGTCTTGGGTAATGAGATTAATAAATATAGAAAACAACAAAGGAGACAATATGCCGCCTTGAGGAACACCAGCATGTAAGTCAAGCCAGCTAGATGATAGCTCATCGATGCGAACCGACTGCTGGCGACCTCGAAGATATGATGAAAACCAATCCAGTGCTTCGGGTGAGACCATAGAAAGGGAAAGGTAGGAAATTAGAATGTCATGACTGATGGTATTAAAGGCGTTCGAGAAGTCAACTAAATCCAACACAGTATCTTTAGTATCCTCTATGCCTGCCCTAATATCACCAGTTACTTTCAGGAGTGCAGAAACGGTGCTATGACCGGGCCTAAAGCCAGACTGCAAGGGACTTAGTAAGTTATGACAGGAGATAAACTGCGAAAGTTGCTTGTAGACACAGGCCTCAAGGACCTTGGATAAGAAGGGAAGGATGGATATAGGTCGGAAATGATTGGGTAAAGTGGGATTTGTGATCTTTTGTTAGGGAATAACGTAAGCCTTACGCCACAAAGAAGGAACATCACTAGAATCTAAAGAGAAGTTAATGATATGCGAGATAACTGAGAGGATATAGTCAAGTATAAAGATAATCATCCGTCGGCTGATGTTGTCGCAACCTACAGCATTAGATTTAATGGATAGGATTGTCTTCTTGATCTCATGCATGGCTACTGGAGAAACTTGAAAGAGATCAATATCGAGACGAGGTAAACCCATTAAGTGTTCAATAGTAAGACGCTTGGTCTGGTGATCAAGAGGACTGTTGGAGACAAAATGAAAATTAATATCATCCAGACCAATCGTCCTCTGAAACTCACAACGGTATCGTTTACCGATACCTATGGTTCCAAGGAACTTCCAGATATTAGCAGAGGAAGAAGATGAGATGTTACTAAGAATAAATCGGCATTTGGCGTTGCGTATGATCTGATTGCACCGGTTCCTTGCAACTTTATAAAGAGTCCAGTTCTCATCACATCGATCTTTCCTAAATTTGCCAAAAGCCCGATCCCTACGTCTCATCGCAATTCGAACCCCAATCGTCGTCCACGGCGCAGGTGAACGCTTGAGCTTTACTTTTGTAATGGGAGCATGTACATCATATAACCTAAGGATAGCTTCATTCAAAGCCTCAACCTTTTCGTCCACAGTGGGCGCAGAAACCACGCTGTTCCAGTTTATTTTGGATGCATCCATACAAAGCTTTTCAACATCTAAGCGACCAAAACAACGCATGTGAAGAGTTTTAGCTGGATGTTTAGGAGGTTTATACTGCAATGTATTTTTTAAATCGAGTGTAGATGTCTTCATTCACGTGCCAGATTTTCATCATTATTTTGAAATTTGAAATAATTTAGTACAGGCTTGTGGATAGGGTTGATATAAGATCATTTTTGTAAAAAAATCATTTTCATAAAAATGTAGATGTCCGTTTCTATTTTCTGCCATAGCGCTGGTCCAGCGACAGCCGTAAATAACCGCACTCACTGCGTGCTTTATAGTTCGGCCGTTCAGAGAATGCGTTCCTGACACGTCGCGATTGAACTGACGACGTAACTTTGTAATGGCGTTGCAGTTACGATAAAAATATGGTTGTTTACCGTTTTAACAATTGATGAGCATTAAAACAACATTAATATATGAATAATCAATGAATGTTATAATTTTGTGCCAAACTGAGTGTCAAATAACTTGCTAAACAATATTTTTCTAAATCTATACTGCGCTATTACAAGGTTATGTCAGCGTTTTATATTTGTAGTGCTGTATTAACAATAACAGGCAATAACAGTATCGTAATCTGTTCTTATACAGTTATACTTTATAAAATAATACGTTTTGTTTTTCTTTTAAGAATTTGAAAATAATGGACTATAAATATGTATTGCGTTCTTTTTACTTTTGGTGCATATTATGCCTAAACGTGGGCAAACATTGAAAAGTGGAGCCCGTGAGTTAATCATCAAGCTGCAAGATTACTTTGAGCGGGAGCGGCAAAATGGCGGACCCCTGTTACCTGTCGAACAAGTACAAGAACGCGTCTCTCAGGCGCTTGGAGTTAGCAAACGAACGATAACAAATATTAATAAAGAAAATTTCGGCTCTACTGGCACGGAAGATAATATTTTACGTACTCCGAAGAAGAAACGTAGAACTAAACCCGTGAGAGATATTGACACCTTTGACGCCGATGCAATCAGAAATAATATATATGGTTACTATTCCATAAATAAATATCTCAACAGGAAGAAGCTTTTGGCATCGTTAAGAGAAGCTGGACTGTTTAGCGGGGGTAAAACTGCATTAACCAAAATCTAAAAAGATATTAGTTTTTCGTATAAAAAAACAGACAAAAGAAAAATTTAGAACAGAACGATACGACATAATTTTAAAACAGATAAGTTTTTTGAGAGAAGCAAAAAAATATTGATAACTGGGATAATGTCGTGTTCATTGACGAGACATGTCTAAACGCCAATCACACGGTTTCCCGTTCTTGGACGGATGATACACAAGCGTCGACGTCGAAAGTACCAATGGGTAAGGGGGCCCGTCTGATAATATGCCACGCAGGTTCTGCAAAATACGGCTTTGTGGAGAACGCGTTACTGGCATTTCAATCAAAAACCACAAACGACTACCACGAGGAAATGAATGCCACTACATTTAAAGAGTGGTTCCAGAACGTGCTTTTGCCCAGGCTACCAGAGCCTTCTGTAATATTCATGGAAAATGCCTCCTATCACTTGGTTCAAATACAGAAACCACCAACCCAAGCTAATAAAAAAGAAGAAATGGTGGCTTGGTTACAAGCAAAAGACATTGACGCAAATATGCAGATGCTAAAACCAGAGCTAATTAAATTAGTTAAAGAAAATAAAGTAGCAAATGTGCGATACGAAATCGATGAACTGGCTCTGGAGTACGGTCATCGCGTTCTAAGAATTCCACCGTATCATTGACAATATAACGCGATTGAGCTAATCTGGGCTCAAATAAAAGGTTACGCCGCCCGCCACAATACTTCCCCGCCATTCAGCACGAAAAAGATGATGACCCTATTAAAAGAAGCCTGCGGGGAAGTCACAAGAGATGACTGGGCAAAGGTTGTTGAGGAGACTAAAAACCTGATTGTGAAACATTTTGACCGAGATATCAGGATTGATTCTGTTATTGATAATAATATAATTATACATGTAGGCGAAGATGATAATGAAGACACCACCTCCTCAAGCGAATCGGAGTCTGATTAATATTCTGTACGCACATTCACATAAACATAAACATAAACAATAAATAAAACAATTTTATTATATTAAGATTACCTTTTTTTGGTTTCCACTTAAATTACTAAAATATAAATTTTAAATTATTCCGCCAATTTAAAACGAAAATAATCTTAAAAATAACGCGGCGGTTCATTTTGGAGGAACGGTAACGAACTCAGTGTTATGTTGTGCCCATCACTAGTCGTGACTAACTGATAGGTGTCAGGAACGCATTCTCTGAACGGCCGAACTATAATCGCGTTGCGAAATATACTATAGTCACATACCCATATTGAATTGAAGATTCTTTATCGAAGTAGTCGAGAAAATTAATAAAAATACGTCGCGAATTCTCGTAACGTTTCACCGCCGGGGCTGCATGAGTAATAAAATAAAAGTAGAATGATATGTCGCAAAGAAGTTTCACTTCGTACACAATTACACGCACAATTTTTTTTCTTATATTCTACGCTTGTCGCGGTCCCGCTACAGCTGCGCTCTATGAAAGCCTAGCGTTAGCGCGTAAATCATTTCCGGGAAATAAAATCAAGTTTTCCTCCATTTTTGCATTTATTACTACATATATACTGTAGTCGAGGTGGAATCACGCTGCGATTATGTGATATTATGCGATATTATTAATACAGCAGGAATGGGTTGGCTTGACCGGGGGAAGGACCACGCTCTCACTGAATACTAACACGGCACAGCAAGCAGCGTTATAATTGTGAGTTTCGCATGGTGAGTGTAGAGAACCGAATACCCTTCGGACTGGTAACGAGGCATTCCATCTTAGTGTTCAGGGGTAATAACGTATCTACACTTTGAAGATGCAAATTATACAGTTGGACTATGTACTCGTTTGTCACCTTTACTTATATATCATTCCACGAAATAACAGTAAATCTGATAATAATTGATTACTTTTTAGACAATACACTTAGGCAACTGTCAAACAAATAGTATTAACGGGTGATATGAATATAGATCTCAACCCAGAAAGCGGTGATTGCGGAGTAAAAGACTACCTTAATATCCGTGCCAGAGCCTGATTCCAGCACATTTGCTCCCTACTCTTCTAAGTGATTCATGTTTATACCACACTTTGCCAAAAACAAAGTTACCATCTATAACCCTTGTCACTTATCCTATAGTAACCGATCATGGTGACGTCGTTCTTAACTTAAGCCTTAAAATAGCTAAACAGAAGTATAAATACTCCATTCCTAAAACTGATATGAAAAACCTTGAACGAGTAATTAAAAGCATTGACTTGAGCCCAGTTTATAAAACCAATGACGTAAACATTTCTTTAGCAATACTTCGTGTACCACAGTAGTTAAAAAAATAATAACTTAAAGCCTTGGATTACACCCATTTTAATGGTGCATGATTTAAGGTGCATGAAACATAGGAATATACTACACCTGATGGCAAAATCTTCTTCAGATAATTCCGTTTTACAAATTTCATGTAAAAGATATAGAAATTTTTGTAACAATTTATTAAAAAGTTAAAATATAATTACGAGGGTGGATTGAAAAGTACTCAGCCTAACCAAGAAAATAAACACATACTAAATCAGTTATATTTTTATTTTTCTACATAATCACCATCAAGTTCAATACACTTTTGCCACCTCCCCTTCCAAGCATTTAGACCGTTGAAAAAAAATCATTCTTCCTTAGAGTCAAAATATGCGTCTACAGCTGCTTTGACCTCGTCGTTTGTCGAAAACCTTTGACCTCCCAAGTGCTTTTTTAGGTTAGGGAACAGAAAGAAGTCTGATGGTGCCAGATCAGGTGAATACGGCGGATGCGGTAACAGTTCAAAGCCACAGTTGTGAATTTCAGCCATTGACTATACTGACGTGTGAACACGGGCGTTATCTTGATGAAACAGGACTTTTCTTCTGAGCATTCCTCGACGTTTTTCTTTTATTTCCTCTCGTAAACGATGTAGTAAGGTGCAGTAGTAATCAGAGTTTATAGTCTGACCCCTTTCAAGATAATCAATCATAATCACACCTTTCGAGTCCCAGAATACTGAAGCCATCACCTTATTTGCCGACAAAATCGACTTAGCCTTTTTAGGGGGTGGTGAACCAGGTCTTCTCCACTGTTTTGATTGTTGTTTTGTTTCCGGTGTACAGTAATGAACCCATGTTTCGTCTATAGTAACAAAACGATTCAAAAAATCATCTGCATCGGCTTCAAATAACTCCAAACAGTCGCGTGAAATAGTCAATCGCGTCCTTTTTTGTTCAACTGAAAGCAGTCGCGGAACCCACCTCGCAGACACCTTGTGGAAACCCAACTCGTTGACAATGATGTTTTGAGTTCGTTCATAAGAGATGCCTATAATCTCGGCTATCTCTCTAATTTTTAATCTGCGGTCTCCCATTATTAAATCAAGTACTTTTTTAATATTTTCGTCAGTAGTTGACGTCGAAGGCCTTCCAGAGCGGGGTTCATCTTTCACACTCTCTCTACCACGCTTAAATTCTGCTATCCATTTTTTGATGGATGAATATGACAGAGCACAATCGCCTAATGTACTGACCATGTCATCATGGATGGCTTTTGATTATAGCCCCTTCTTATGGAGGTACTTAATGACGGCACGCTGCTCGATTTGCTCCATTCGCGGAAATTATGTCCGATTACTTTGTTAAGAAATTTATAAAATCACAACTAATTATCGCACACGTTTCGAACTTTACACAATGAACTAGTCTGAACTGAACTAAATAATGTGGGTAGATTTGATTTTTAGAATTGAATGGATCTGTGTTAGGCCGAGTACTTTTCAATCCACCCTCGTATCTTACAAACTTAACACTTTCACTGTCCGCTTTTCAGACATAATAGTAAGACAATAGCAATGACCTATATGTAGTGCACTGGACAGCGAAAGGGTTAATGGAATAGTTTTGCAGAGATAACAAAAAGATTTCGCGTGTAAGAGCTATTGCATTTATATCCAAACAGCATGAATCTTTGTTAAAAATAAATTTTCGCCGCTTATATCAGCAAATACAGCAGATAATTACTTTGTGAACGTCGGTAAAAATCTTGCTGAGCAGATAATAAACAATTCTAACAATAATCATCAATACAGGGCCACTTTTTCAACTCATAGCAACTGCCAATTAAGTTCGTTCTCATTATTAGATACGGACGCTACTGAGGAAAAAAGTATTATAATGGGACTGAAAGAAACATGCGCGGTTGGTTAGGATGGCGTACCCACTAGTATATTAAGAAAATTTAAACAAATTCTAGTACCACCATTAACACATATTTTTTGAATTTGCCTCTCTGAAGGAATTTTCCCAGATTGTTTAAAAAAAGCCGTTGTAACTCCAGTATATATAAATCGGGGGACAAAAAGAACATTTACAATTATTGGATCTACGTCTAAAATATTAGAAAATTTAATTAACAATAGAATAATGAATTATTTATAAAGTAAATTTATAATTTATACGTGGTAGAGCCATGCTGCAGCTATATTAGTGGTATAGTTGTAGAACGAATGGGTCGGCTCGACCGGGGAAGGACCACGTTCTCACAGAATACCAGCGTAAAATAGCAGTTTAACACTGCTGTGTTACGTATGGTTAGTGTAACCGTGAGAAACGGAGACCCTTTTTACTAGAAAAGAGGCATTCCAACTTAGTCCTCACGGTTGACAACGCATCTGCATTTTGATACGCAAACGAGGATAAATGTAGATGTCTATGGGTCACAGCAACCGCTTACCATCAGGTGGACTTTGTGCTCGTTTGACACCCTATAACTATAAAAAAACCATATTATCTAATATGCAATATGGTTTCAGAACAAAACTGGCCACTTATGATGCTATTCAGGAAATTACCGATTACATCTCTCAAGAATTATATAAAGGCAACCAATCAATCATCTGCACACAACTTTAAACCTCAAAAGAAAGCCAAGATGGTTGCAAATAATATATACCACCTAGTTTTTTTTCTGTGGCAACCCCGGTGACAAGTTGTAAAATAATTGCTCCCAACTATTTTTAAAAATTAAATATTGTAAATTGATAATATCCACCTCAATTTTGAGTTACAGTTGTTAAATACGACTTATTTGTATTTGTGAAATAAGTAAAACTCAGAAGTACCTATTTTAATTACATTGTGATTAGTGTTCTAAGTACCAACCAAAAGTAACAGCTGTAACGAACATCGTTTAAACTTACTGTAAGTGTAATTCTTGTTATCCCTTTAACATTTTAAGATTTACCTGTTAAGTAAGTATTGTTCTGGATTTCATTTTGAATTATTTACATGATAATTTAATTTGAGATCTGTAAATAAACCCATACATCTAGTCATTTGCTTACTCTGCTTCTTTGGTTTTCTTTCTTTGTTTTCTTTTGCTATTTACACTTAATAGTAAAATGAATACACGCAACGCCAAAACGCGCCAATTGGAGAACCAACTTCAAATGGCGCTTCAAGAACTTAAGGCGTCAAAGGAGCAGTGTGAGCTGTTATGTAAAGAAAGGGATGACAATGAAAAGGAAATAATAAATATAATAGCTAAAAATACTGAGCTAAAAAGTGATATGGTTAAGTTGCATACAGAATATACATTTGTTTCAAAAGAAAGGGATCAACTTCAGAGAACAGTCGATGAGTTTGACCAATGCAGCAAGGAATATGAGGAATCCCTCAGATTAATTGCTGCATTGCAGTTACAGTTAAGTAAGGCTAATGAGCAAATTGTGCAATTAAAACATTACATAGACAACATGAAAGCGTCCCAAACTCAAAGTCTGTTCAACGAGCTCATAGAATGTGAATCTTTTAAAGCATTGCAACCCTCCACAACAATTGATTTGACTGGTGATGATTATGTCACATCAAGAACAGCATCAAGGACTACCTGCAGTAGAAGAAAATTAAAGAAATATATAAAAATCAATAAATATATTAGAAAAATGCAAAAATTAATTAAAACTAAAATTAATGTTAAAAATTATATAAATGTATGCAAAGAAAAGCAACAATTAATTAATAAACTTAAAATATATTCAATTGAGGTGGAAAATATGAATCACTGTTATGAGACTGATATAGAGTGTCTAAATTCAACAATTTTATCCCTTAAAAACTCCCTACAAATTTTATCAAATAAATATGCATCGGCTCAAAATGAGATAAAGGAACACATATTGGCCATGAATGATCTGGTAAAATCATGTAAATATAATGAGGAGCGCTTTGACTCCTTAATAAAACATCAGAGTGAGTATCAGCGCTCCATACCAGGTTCGTCGGGGACAATATGTGTAAATAACAAAGTAAACAGTAAGGACTCATTATTTTCACCTACACTCTATGACAGTGCCATGACAAAGGATATAAACTTAAAAAGCAATGTAAATATTAAAAAAAAATAAAGTTATTATGTATTGTGATGACGTAGGCAAAAATTTGGGCATGATGTTAAATAACTGTTTAGAAGGACATATGATTAGTAATTATTGCATGCCAGGAGCATCCTTTAGTCATATAATGAATAAAGTTTTAGCTAGTAAATTTTGCCCTAATAGCACATTAATAATTCTTGTTGGGAGAAGAGGCAATCTAAACAAAAATCAATTATTAAAATATATTGATAATCTTAATAATTTAAATGTACATAAAATTATCTTGTTTACATTGCCTTACATACAGGGTTGGCCGCAGGAAAATAAAATAAGATATGATTTAAATTTATTAATGAATAACTTTTCATGTAATAATAATATAAACTTGACATTTAATTGCTATAATTATAATAATAAATGTAATTTAATAGACATAAATAATTTACTTAAGAAATTTTTGACTAATGACAGGTATTACCTATCTAAATATATTTTAAGACAGATAGCAAATGTGCTATCTTATTGTTTATATATTAACTCAGCCAAGGACTTGGCTACACAGACATCTGCTCCTTTTGAGCAGTGTAATGACTTAATATGTAATTTGGAATCAGTTCCAAGTAATTTAAATTAGAAAATGAGACAATAGAGGTAATCTCTAGCAGTTGTAATAATTTAAATAATTTAGAATGTAGCTTACAAATCTTTAATTGTATGACTCCACAGAGTGATAATGAAAATTGTATACACCTGGTGCATCAAAATATACAAGGCATGGTAGGCAAAGAGTTAGAAATTGAGTTGTTCTTAAATAGCAACAATATTCATATTTTATGTATTACTGAACATTGGTTAAAAGCTTATAACTTAATGTTTAACTTCAGTAATCACCAGGTGGTCAGTTCTTTCAATAGAGAAACGGTTTTAAGAGGTGGCTCCTTAATATTAGCTAGTAAATTATTGTCATGTAAAGAACGTAAAGATATTGTGAGCCTCTCTGTTGAGCGAACTGTAGAAATGGCATGTGTTGAGTTTGAGCACCTCATTGTTGTGAGCGTCTACAGACCCCCATGTTCTATATACGATACTTTTGAAAAAATTATGGAGGAAGTTTTTGCTAAGCTTAATAAACGGAATAAATCTGTTGTAATATGTGGAGACTTTAACATTAATCTCCTAGAAGCTTCCTCAATCAATATTAAATTTAGATCATTGTTTAAATCATATGGTCTTTTTAATTTATTTTTAGAGCCAACGCGTATTGCTCAATCTAGTGCAACATGTATAGATAACATTTTTACAAATGTGAAGCCGTTGCATAAATGTATAATTCAAAAATTAAGTTCTGATCACTGTGGACAAGTAGTTTCGTTACCATATGTTCACAAAAAGCAAGTAGATAAGAAAGTTGTGTTTGTTCCAGTAAATGCACGTCGCTTGGAGAAATTTAGAAGTAACATAGTGAAAAAACTCCATCACTTACATACCAAAATGATCCAAATTTTTTGTATGGAACATTATTTAAGCTTATTTGCAATGAATTTAATAATACTTTTACTTCTAAAACATTCTCCTTGAACAGTCGGAAGTCATTTAATGAATGGGCGACAGTAGGAGTCCATAAGAGCAGACATAGGTTATATGATCTTTACCATAAAAGGTCATATAATCATAGCGTCGAATTTAGGGAATATGTAAAAAAATATTCAAAAATATTTAAAAGAGTGTGCTCCACAGCCAAGTCTTTGCATTTGAGCAACAAAATTAAGACGGCTTCTAATAAAATTAAAATGACATGGAGTATAATTAATAGCGAAACTGGTAAGATTAACTCTCGCAATTCAAACTACCAGTTAAGTGTTAATAACAAATTAACCGAATCAGATCAGGACGTTGCAATGGTTTTTGAGAAATATTTTACTGATATTCCGATATTAACCACTAAGTCACTGAATTCTTCTCCTGCGGTCGCCGAATCATTACTTAAACAAAATGTAAATGCGTGTACAAAGAATTTTACATTTCATAAAGTATCATCAAAAGATATTGTAAAATATTTTAAAACTATTGATGTTAAGAAAACTGCGGATCTGTGGGGGATTTCCGTTAAAGTTATTGCGTCTATAATAGATACAATTGCGCCTCATTTAGCTACTATTTTTAATACTAGTATCGAATCTGGTGTGTTTCCTGATTTAATGAAGTATAGTAAAGTAATACCTTTATTTAAATCTGGTAGTACATTAGACCCTGCTAATTTTAGACCTATTTCTGTACTACCAACACTTAGTAAGATTTTTGAAAAAATTATTCTTCATCAAATGTTAAATTTCTTTAATATAAATAATTTACTTCATAAAAATCAATTTGGTTTCACAAGGGGTCGCTCGACAACTGATGCCGGTGTTGAGCTGATTAAATATATATTTAATGCATGGGAGAATTCACAGGATGCTTTGGGTATATTTTGTGACCTATCCAAAGCCTTCGATTGTGTACACCATGAAACATTAATCAGGAAACTTAAACACTACGGTGTAAGAAGTGATGCTCTTAAATTAATTATTTCATATTTAAGTAAGAGAACGCAAAAAGTTGTCATTAACAGTATGTGTTCTTCCGGGTCGATGGTACAGATGGGCGTGCCTCAAGGCTCAATTCTAGGCCCCTTTCTGTTTCTTGTATACATTAATGACTTACCTTACATAGTAGGAGATAACCATGATATAGTATTATTTGCAGATGACACTTCTTTAATTTTCAAATTAAGTCGACAATTGCTAAAATATGACGAAGTAAATAATGCTATATCTAAATTAGTAAATTGGTTCAATGTTAATAATTTGCATTTAAATGGCACTAAAACGAAATGTATAAAATTTATGACTCCAAATGTCAAACAATTAAATACTAATGTAATTTTAAATGGGGAGAAACTGAGTCTTGTAGATACCACCATTTTTCTTGGAATCACACTAGACGCGAAGCTTCAATGGAGCCCCCATATATCAAAACTAGCAAGCAGACTTAGTTCTGCAGCATATGCCGTAAAAAAGATAAGAAGTCTAACTAGTGTTGAAACAGCTAGACTAGTTTACTTTAGCTATTTCCATAGCATAATGTCGTATGGTATTTTGCTATGGGGACACGCAGCTGACACTGAAATTATATTTGTTTTACAGAAGAGGGCCATAAGAGCAATTTATGATTTAAAGCCTAAAGAGTCGCTGCGACAAAAATTTAAGGAAATTAATATATTAACTTTGGCCTCTCAATACATTTATGAAAATGTAATGTACGTACACAAAAATAAAAGTAGTTTTACAAAAATAAGTGATATTCATTCTGTAAATACTAGGAACAGACACAAGCTAGTAGTACCGGTTACTCGACTCCATCGAGTCAGTAATTCATTCTTGGGGCGATGTATACGCTTTTACAACAAAATTCCAGAAAATATACAAAATTTGACCTGCTCAAAGTTCAAAAACTTTATTAAACTAAGTTTGTATAAAAAGGGTTATTATAGTATTAAAGAATTTATAGATGATAATAACCCCTGGAAATGAGATGATCGCTACCAAGCTATTTCTAATTTGTTGTGTTGTTAATTTGTGTAACATACATGATTGTAAGCTGTTATTTTAAAAAAAAGTCCCGCTGGGTTTCTTGCTGGTTCTTCCCAGGACAGAGGTTTTTTTTTTCGAACCAGTGGTAATTATACAAAGGAGTGACTTTCAATAAGCATTATTTATAATCTATATTGAATAAAAAAGTTTCTGTTTCTGTTTCTGTTTCTGTATTTGGACAAATGCACCTGTGTGTGCGTGAGTTTTCTAATGCTGAGGCCACAGTAACGAGAAACGTCAATGCCCATAAACGCAACAAT
Organism: Parnassius glacialis; assembly: GCA_033319125.1. Classification (NCBI taxonomy): domain Eukaryota; kingdom Metazoa; phylum Arthropoda; class Insecta; order Lepidoptera; family Papilionidae; genus Parnassius; species Parnassius glacialis. The sequence goes on along the minus strand of JAVANC010000004.1, from coordinate 11,381,522 downwards.
TATTGCCTTAATTTTAACGCGATAAACTGAGTGGCCACACTTGGAACGGTCGACTTCATTTCAATTTCAACGCCGTTTAACTGCGTTAAAGTATACTGACCATTTATTTTTTAACTCAAAACGGGACATGGGTTTATTTATACTTCCCAGTTAGCAGGTTAACAGTAAAAACAATTATGTTATTTATTAAAAAACTGTAACTTTATACAATTAGTGTTCACTATAATTATAATCACATTAATTATAATTATTTATATTTTAATAAATTGTGAAAAATAAAAATTAATCACCAGTTCACCAGTTTCATTAAAGCAAAGCTCCTCAGACAGTAATTATTAAATGCAACAATTTTTTTAATTATATTTATATTTGTCAATGGAACAAATTTGCTTTAATAAAGTTCGTGATGATTTTAAATAAGGGCAAGTCTTTTTTTACATTGATTTTTGTTATCAACATCGCCTTTAGAACTGAAACCTGTAAGTGATTTTTTTTCAGACGTCCACAATTTATTCATAATAGAAAAATACTTTTTCTACTGGAGCATTTGTACCAGGTATACATAAAATATATTCGATTAAAATGGAAGAGAATTTATGTTGAGAATGTTGGTGAGAAATGTTTGAATCACCCAACGAATTTCTGCGAAAACTTTGAAATTATCCCATTCGCTTATTTTTGGGTTGGTCCCGCTCTCGCACCGTTCGTGTCTGACGAACTTCATAGTTTTAAATTTTCTCGCGGTTTAGGATAACGGGACTATTTTGCGTCCCGGAGCTTTGTTTGGGAACAACGGGACAGGTGACCGAGAAAAGGGACAGTCCCGTTCAAAACGGAACGTATGGTCACTTTACGTTAATATTCCTTGAATTTCAAGCAAGATGAAAGTTGACGCTGCTACACTATGTTTGATGAGTGTAAATTTTTATTATATGAAGATATTTTATCATTGCCTAAGCATGGCTCTGTTTGCAGAATCTCAAGAAACGTAATAACTTTTTCATTATTCCACTCCATCGTAGCCATACGTGCGACTCCGTTGCGCTCACCGTGCACAATGAGACAAACGTAGTGTGGCCGCTTCAACGCATTAATTCGTGCGTTAATCTCTTTGATGTACCGACACTAGAGTTATCGTTCAACGGGAAACGGCGTTGTTCTTGCCGTTGTAGAATTATCGCGTTAAGTGGTGGCTACACCTACATTCAACGTCCATCAACGCGATAATTAACGGCATTTCTCGTTAGTGTAGCCCGGGCATAACAGTAAGTTGAACATGGTTTCGGCATCACTTGAAATACCTAGCGTTCTATGTTTCTTTGTCGGTCTGAGCTTCGAGCAAAGAAGGGTTCAGATGCGTTGTCGTTGTGTAGTGGCGGCGTAAAAATATTTACCAACCCATAACATTCTGTGGGTGTTGAAAGAGGTGACAGAGCGAAAATGAAGCAGGAGATGAGCAACAGAATCCACTTGATAAAAACTTAAATTAATACAAAAAGCTGTGGTTGCCAACTCGACAGCCAAGCGTGGCAACTATTCCAGAATCCAAAATCAAATATAAGACCATCTGTTGGGGATGCCTATGTTCAACAGCGGACTTCTCATAGGCTGTGATGAATGAAAATGAATGAATGATGGCTAAGGTGGAACGTCTTACAACTCACTTATACTGGCCATTTTATGTTCAAAATTAAAACACGATCGCTGGTGCCCATAAAACTATTTCTGCCGGCAAGCAATAAGTTGCTTAGCGCCAGAAATAGTTTTGCGGTAGGAGTCTGCTTGAGCGGTATCAACCCAGGCAGACTAGACGCTTAGACTTTAGAGCTTATCACACACACACACCACCACAGAGTACCTACTACAATATTTTTTTTATAGGATAAGGGTGACAAACGAGCACACAGTCCACCTGATGGTAAGTGGTTGCTGCGGCCCATAGACATCTACATCTATCCTCGTTTGCGAATCAAAATGCAGATGCGTTGTCACCCGTGAGGACTAAGATGGAATGCCTCATTTCCAGTAAAAAGGGCCAATATAACACGAGAAACAAAATTCAGTTTCCCTCTAAATCCATATATTACATGTACACTACAGACGTGGTTAAGTCACGTTAACATTATGGATGCAGCACGACTGGCTCTATCAGGATATGAATATGAATGTAGAGAACCGGCGAACCATTTTACTGACAACGAGGCATTCCATCTAAGTTTTCAGGGGTTACAACGCATTTGCATTTTGATTCTTAATCGGTGATAATTGTACGTGTGTTTGGACCAAAGCATTCACTTATCTTCAAATAGACTGTGTGTTCGTGTGCCATCCTATTTCCATTAAAAAGAACTGTAAAATGTATGCTTATTCGCTTCACAATTTACGCGAAGCAAATAAGCTTTAAGTGACGTTTGGACTTTGTTATTCATCCTTCTCCTTCCTAAAGCTTTCTTATTTTTTATAAATATAAATACGTAGAACCTTACAACGTTTACAAAAACTTTTTTAAAAACCTTTCTTCAAACATTGTTTGTAAAAAATATATTTTCCATTTAGAAATAATCTTTCTTCCACGGGCAGCAGCCTCTACGATAAAGCTTACAGTACCGTCTCTAAGATGAAATCGATCGCCATACCGTAACTTCGCATGGTTATTATCCGAATCATCGTACCTTGGAGCTGAGCTAGGGACTTTCATTACTCTCAACTAACAAATATATCAAGAATATTAGCCCTTATCAGTTCAATTCTGTCCAAGCATTAAGAAACCATCTTTTTAACAATAAATATTGATAAAATAAAATGTTAATTTTATACTATAAATGGAAAATAACACATTTTTTTTAAATTTTAACCAATTGACATACGTGGAATAATATACATACACCTTAGTTTTATATACGTTGAAGTTTACAGACATTGTACATAAGGATGAAAGGTTCGGTTTACTCATACGCTTTATAATGAAGTCTTAAGAGAAGTAAACAAGAGTATGTTTATTTGTGTGCGGATACTCATGTAAGAAAGACAGCGTATCATTATATTTTTTTATAGGATAGGGTGACAACCGAGCACACAGTCCACCTGATGGTAATTGGTTTATGTGACCCATAGACGTTTACATCCATCCTTAATAAAGAATCAAAATGGAGATGCGTTGTCACCCCTGAGTACTAAGATGGAATGCATCTTTTCCAGTAAAAAAGGTCTCCGGTTCTATACACTCACCACACGAAACACAGCAGTGTTCCTTCGAGCACTGGTCACTGGTCGAGAGCGTGGTCCTTCCCCGGTCGAGCTGACCCGTACTACAACTATACTACCAATATATCTGCAGCATAGCTCTACCACGTATATAGGAGATCTTATCTTCCTCTTTATATCTCTTCTAAGGCCATAATTTCGTCACTGCTATTGTAATTTTCTTTGTTTTATATCTTCTCAATATATTTCAAAATCATTTACTGTACGTTAATCTTGCTAAAACTCGAAACTGACTCAACCGATTCTGATGATTATTTGTGTCTATTGGTGTGGGTCCCTGGAAGGTTTTCACAACCAGACCGATAGGTGGAGCTGTTGTTGGGATCCAGGAATCAGCGGTGCAAAGTAACAATCAAATCTAAAATATAAAAATTAATTTTTGTTTGTTCGTACCTTATGCTCTGCCATACCGTTCGTCAGATTGCGATAAATCTTTGTCAGCTTATTGCTTGCACTTGCCCGAAGGTTATAGACATGGTACAATTAACTTACAGTAACTTCCGCACGTTTCGTACCGACAAATTTATTTGAAAGTTACATGTCATTCAACTTCAATGAATATATTATCATTCCTAATTAAACAATATAACTCCTCCAAGCTTAAAACGATGTTTACAACCATTATTTATTTTGCGGTTGCAACGCGCCGGGTACCAGCTAGTTAGTAATATATCTCATCATCATCATTACAGCCTTTCACAAGTCCACTGCTGAACATAGGCCTCCCCCAAGGAATGCCACAAAGCACGGTCCTGAGCCACCTGCATCCATCTACTTCCTGCATGTCTTACCAGGTCGTTACTCCATCTAGTGGGGGTCGCCCTACACTTCGCCTACCGGTACGAGGCTGCCACTTGAGAACCTTTCTTCCCCATCGGTTGTCGGTTCTTCGAGTTATATGGCCGGCACACTGCCACTTCAGCTTACTAATCCGTTGGGCTATGTCGGTTACTCTGGTTCTACTGCGGATATCCTCATTTCTAAATTTATCACGCAGAAAAACCCCGAGCATAGCCCTCTTCATAGCTCGCTGAGCGCCCTTGAGCTTCCTCATACGGCCAGTAGTGAAGGACTACGTCTCAGATCCGTAAGTCATCATTGCCAACACGCACTGGTTTTACAATTTCGTTTTTAAGTTTTGAGGTATGTCTAACGAGAAGATGTGTCGTAGTTTACCGAACGCTGCCCAGCCGAGTTGAATCCGTCGATTGACATCTCGGTCGAAGTTGGACTTACCTAGTCGGACTATTTGTCCCAGGTAATCATACTCGTCAACAACTTCGAGCTTAGTGTCCCCAACAAGTACCGGCATAGGTTTGACATGGACGTTAAACATGATTTTTGTTTTGCCCATGTTCATCTTAAGCCCTATCCGTTGGGAGACACTATTGAAGTCATTGAGCATAGTGCTTAGGTCCTCCAGCGATTCTGCCATAAGGACTATATCGTCGGCAAATCGAAGGTGAGTGACGTATTCGCCATTGATGTTAATACCGCATCCTTTCCAGTCCAATAGCTTAAAAACGTCTTCCAATGCAGCGATGAAGAGTTTCGGGGATATAACGTCACCCTGTCTTACACCTCTCTGCAATTGGATAGGTTTCGTACTCTGATTCTGTACTCGGATAGCCATCGTAACTCTACTGTACAAACACTTCAGCACTTCGATATACCGACAGTCAACTTGGCACCGCTGAAGGGACAGCAGCACCGCCCAAATTGCGACGGAATCAAAGGCTTTCTCATAGTACACATACGCCAGACATAGTGGCAAATTGTACTCCTCAGACTTCTGTTAAATTTGCCGAAGGGTGTGTAAGTGGTCCATGGTACTAAAGCCTTTTCGGAAACCGGCTTGTTCGGGAGGCTGGAAGTCATCAAGTATGCGTGCGAGACGATTTGTAATGACTCTCGAAAACAGCACGTAGACGCGGCTCAGAAGGGAAATCGGTCTGTAGTCCGTCAAGAGAGTGTTGTCGCCTTTCTTGAAGAACAAGACCACCGCACTTCTGCTCCACGCCTCCGGAGTAGTGCCACCATGGAGGACGGAATTAAATAGCTTCTGGAGGAATTCAAGTACCGGTTTTCCACCCGCTTTCAGAAACTCCGCTGTAATTCCATCCTCGCCCGGAGACTTGCCGTTTTTAAGGTGCTGGAGAGCCATTCTACTCTCGCTCAGACTGACGTCCGGGATATCTTCGGAATAGTGTCGGATAAGACTCGCTCTTGGATCGTTACTCACACTTGCGTGTGGCTCCAACGATGACATGTGCAGCTGCCAATAGAACCTCTCAATCTCACTCAAAATCTCAGGTTTCCCGGAAACGATACTGCTACATTCGGTCTTCAGCTTTGACAGTTGGCTCTTTCTGACAGACAGATCTCTGGCAAAGACTTTGGAGCCTTGGTTCCGCTCGATCGCTTCTTCAATACAAGCTGTATTGAAGTTGCGCAAGTCCCGCCGCATGCATTTGGAGATCTGTCTGTTCAGTTGCCTGTATGCTGTCAAATCTGTTGAAGAATGTAGCTTCATCTCTCGTCTAACAGCCATAAGATTAAGAGTGTGATCGGAGAGTTTTTGTGTTCTTCTGCGGCGTGTCTTGCACAACTTAGCTCCGACCGCATGGACAGTTTCCACGAACTTGTCATTCAAATCGTCCACTTCATTCCAGTCTTCTAGGCACTGAAAACGGTTTTGTAATTTGAGCTGAAAGGTTTCGGGACTTTGGAACAGAGCACGAGGGGGACGGAGCGTTGACTTCATTAGACGAGACCTCTCCAACTTAACGTTCAGGTTCAGTGTGCCTCTAATCATTCGGTGATCGCTACCAGTTTTCACCCTCGCGATCACGGAGACATCACTGAACAGTTGTCGTCTGGACGTCATGATGAAGTCAATATCATTTTTTGTCGAACCGTCGGGGCTCGACCAGGTCCGCTTTCTATGGGGCCGCTTCTGGAAGAAAGAGTTCATCATAAAGAGTCCCTCTTTCTCCATGAAGTCAGCCAGCTGCTGACCCCTTGGGTTCCGATGCCCTATTCCAAATTTCCCTACTTTCAGCTCACCGTTCTCTCTTGTGCGTAGTAATATCTATCTTCTGTTAATACTACTTAAAAGAATATAACAGTCCCTAAAACGTCCCCATTTTAGGCATAACATGCATATTTACCTACTCATTTTCGAGGAATGAAACGCTACCACAATGGGATTGGTGCTGTTCATTATAATATATACTAGTATTTGACATAATGTCAAAGATTTCCAGGAAAATAATAAAAAAATTATTCACAATTGTTTCCTTCACCAACCACCATATATTAAAATAGTTAATCTATAAAACATAGAAATAAAGTTGAACTCTGTTATAATGAAATAATTGCCTTCTATTTTGGTCAGGAGATTACTTTGAGCGCTAATTATGGTATGAATAAACATTTAAAAAATATATCCGTCTGTCTGTTCGAGCTTATAGCTGAAACAAATACGATGACACTTTATGAACAGATAGAGTGTATGCTAAAAGTGGTGGTGGATATTTGTAAATTCGGAAAACTAATAAAATGTATGACTTTTGATCACTGCACCTAAAACTGATAAGAGGCATAACAATACAAACAAATACTTTTTCATTTGCTATTTTACCTAAAAAGGACTCTTATACTTTATCTTATATCTCTTAAAGTTTTGATGTAAAATCGATATTAACCTTTTTTTACTTCAACACTTTTTTTATAATAAAACTACGTGTACATATAAGGTCGTAAATCCCTTTTTTACATTAAGTTAAAAGATCTTTAATTTTTGTTTAATAAACAATTCTATATCGCAGATACTTTTTGAGATAATGGCAAAAAAACTGAGTATAACGTAGTATTTTCTTTCAGTTCTTCCTATAATTCATCAGAGAACGCAGTAAACTGGGAAAAACAATAACTAAAAATAGGAAATAATTGGAGAAGCTCGCTGCCTCAGGCTTACAGCGAAATAAAATCTCTAGAATAATCAACACAAATTCCTGCGATGTGGTGACGTTTTAAGATACCATCACCATATAATATATTAAATAACAACTTAAAATAATAAACTGACGGCTATACATAAATTGACAGGTCCGTGGCGCAGAGGCTTACCAATGAGTATCAGTGTTAAGGCCGCGGGTTGGAATCCCGGACGGAACAAGTTTTTGTATGGCTACAAATAATTGCGTCCCATGGGCGTTGTAAAAGGCTCTTATGGCTTTCAATACATGGCGATATAGCCATCTCTTTATTCCGGCATAAAATAATCAGGACGGCAACGGAGAACAGCTTCAAAGGTGCGAGATATCCCGTAATATGATCGTAATACCGCCTGCCAAGTGAGACAAAAGGAAATCATTTCTTCAACAGGTGAGATCCAGTCTAGCAGTCGACTTATACAAGTTGATGAAGAAAGAAAAACAAGTAATATTTTCAGTTTTATCTAAAAATTAGTCATTTCAACCGTAAATACATAATGGCAATGCAATATTACAAATATTTCCATTAAATAAAAGTAAATCATTATGTGTTTAAGTACTTTTTATTTTAAAATAGGTTTTCAGTAACCTCCAACAAATCTTAAAATTTAAACAGCACATAAATAATACTTAAATAATAAGTTAGAACAAAACATTTTCGTAAATGTTTTCGATAAATAAATAACGTGGTCAGTGGTCAGGCACTGATTAGACGTTTCTTACAACTACATTAAGTTTTACATTCGTAATCTTAAAATATAAGTAAAGGCGGAATAGCGGGGTCACAGACTCGAGCACTCAAAGCTGAAACAAAAAAATGTTTTCATTTTAAAATCCAAACAATATTTAAAAATAGACTATTAATAAATGACTTATTTATATTTAAATCGGGAATTAAACATAAGTTTAAAATAAACACGATAAAATCAATAAAATTAGATTTAATCAATGTTAGAGACTAATTTCCAAGTACACATCGATGAAGCCCTGGGTGATAGTGGGTAAGACACAGATCATGGATTCGACCTCGGTCAGAATCGGAAACAGTATTTAAAAACAAAAAAATATTGATATTGGATGTTTGTTTTATCTAGGCTTAGAAGATGTCTGGACGTGTGAGCTGGAGCTAAAGTTTTTAATGTTAAGTATTTACGATTTTGAAAAAAAGAATCGATCTTGAAAACTAAGCTTGCGTTCTTTTATTACGTCAAGATTTTCTATATTTAGCTTTGGCAACCTTAATTGTATCGTAATTTGTACGTGGTAGAGCCATATTGCAGCTAAATTTTTATTGTAGCACGAATGTGTTTGTTCAACTGGAAAAGGACTATGCTCTTACAGAATACCACCTTAAAATAGCAGCTTAAAACGACTGTACTTCGCATGGTGAGTATAGGGAACTGGAGACGCTTTTTATTGGAAATGAGGCATTCCATCTTCATCCTCAGATGCATCTGTAGTTTGATTCTGAAACGAGGATAGATACGTGCTCGTTTGCCAACCTTATTATATTTAAAAAAATGTTTGAGCTAATTAGGTACACTAATATTGTGGATTAATCAGCCCCCTATGAGGCTTGGATCAGGAACCAGTAACCCCATTTTTGAACTTATAATGGTTCACTTGACCCACATTGGTAGGGTATGTTCGTTACATTACATTGGCGGTGATTTTATAAGTTAATCGCGTATGGATGTAATTGTCTTTGAGCAACAGGTACCGCTTAATGATAATGGATTCACTAGGCATCAGGTGAACTGCATGCTTATATGACAAACAAACGTAAAAAAATTGAAAGTACTTTCTCGAGACAGACTAAACGACAAAAAGTCAATACTCAATATTAATCGAAAATTATATATTCGAAACGATGTAATGATTTTTATCTGGAGATGGGCAGCACCATCTTCCTGAATATAACTCTAAATAATAAAATACTGTGGTTGCTAACACGCCCTCCACGCGTGTCAATGCTAAAATCTTCCCTATGAGACAATCTACGGGGAGACCTATGTTCAGCAGGACATTCAAAGGCTGGAATGGATGGATGTATAGAATCACGATAAAAACTAGTTATTCATAGACTCAACTAAATTAATGTAAAATGTGCCAAGCTCTGCTGTTCTGCCATTTCTCACGATATAGTTTTTTCTGTTGATATTATTGTATTACGCCCATATTTACCTTAAAACTGTTTAACCATTTTTAAAAATATAAATCTTCCATATCCAAAATATACAATATTTTTGGAAACAGACTTTTCTTTCATAAAAATACATGTGTCCAATGCTACTGCAATAATGTTTGAAATAACATTGAATGTACCGATTTGCGTATTGTAAAAAATCCAGTATGTAAATTTTTGTTCATTGACATGTTTTTTTTTCTAAGTAGTTATAGTCAATATTTTGTTAAATACTAAAAAGTCACTAAGTACAAATGTTTATTTTACCACTTTTATTTTTCAATTTTATAGCAATCTCAATTTAAAAGTTACTTTGTCATTAAATGACGAAAATGTATTTTTTTATAGGATAAGTGTGACAAACGAGCACACAGTCTACCTGATGGTAAGTGGTTGCTGCGGCCCATAGACATCTACATCTATTCTCTATTATAAATCAAAATGCAGATGCGTTGTCACCCGTGAGGACTAAGATGGAATGCCTCTTTTCCAGTAAAATGTCTCCGGTTCTCTAAACCCGCCATTTTACGCTGGTATACTGTGAGAGAGTGGTCCTTCCCCGGTCGAGCCGACCCATTCGTGCTACAACTATACTACTAATATAGCTGCAGCATGGCTCTATCGCGTATAAAAGGAAATTCGTTGATATAAAAGTTGAAAAGAATTAAAGATAAGTTGCCGTATAATTATAAAGAATAGTGTATAACTAATTAGTCTCTTGTATAAACTAGAATAAGTTTCACGAAAGAAGTCCTGCGGAATTAAGTGAATGAAGTGATCCTGCGGAATTAAATGAAAGTATTGGCAAATTTGAAATTTTGGTGCAAAGGTAAAATTTCAAATTTGCCAATACTGACTCGTAGGTCAGTTAGGCTTAGGAACTCCATTAATTAGAAAAACTCTTCTTAAACCATAGTTTAAATTCAAACCCACATTTTGTGACGACGATAATAAGTTAAAAATAACGAAATAAACTTACATAGCAACACTCAACACCAAGATGCCTCTGTTCAGGACACAGGACGCCTCTCATTTGTACTAAGTTGCCCTCGTCGCAGTCCTCGATCATCCGACACATGCCGCCTTGCCTGATACAGGGCTCCTCCACAGCAATTATATTTATCACTGGAAAAAATTAAAACATAAAATGCAGTACCTCTACAAAACAGTTACCGCAAAATTTATTTACGTTCAATTCATCATCCTCAATGGTTGAACGTACTTGTACTAATTTGGAAGAAAGAAAAAAGAACAAAAGTTGCAGAATTACCAAGATATGTACTAAGTACACAATTTCTTGACATAATTAGTAGACATTTGGGATAGAATTGTACTTGGCGTTACTTTGCGGAAATCCATTATAATGGGGTTGTTATAAACTAATTTGCTTAATTCCGCGTAAAGAAAGAAAATGATGGGTCCTGCCCCTTAAAACTGGGCTAAAACTAAATATTAACTATATACATAGATATTTAAATGTTCATATATGCGCATACATACACGCTAAATCCTAAAACAAGAATTTAATCTTAAAATCTTCAAAAAATATATATATCTAAGTAACTAATCACAGCGCGAGGAGCTTAGGCCACCATCCGCTGTCGGTATGCTTCAATAAGCTATCTTTCTCGCACTTATGGCTACGCATAAGTCTTTTTTGTCGTATTAGTTGGTAAACTCTATTCATGTCTGGGAATTGTTTAAAACCGCTAATTTCGTCTGGCGATTTGCAGGTGTTATTAAAAATTACTCTATAAACACGTGATTAAAATTTGAGATTGCCAAAAGTATATTTTTTGGGAACTAAAAAAAATATTTTTGGAGAGGTCTGGTAGTTCTTTATAACTGACAAAAACGTCTGGGATTATTTTTTTTTTAAATTATATAAAAACTAAATTAAAAGATAAAAAGGAAATCAAGTTGCCAAAAGAACATTTTTTGGAATTTTTTTTTTGCAAATGTTATATACTGCGCAGTAACAAAATAACAGCAAACGCTCAGCCTCAGCCAGACTGGACTCGCCAATTGACGAAATTATATTTTTTCACAATTTCAACTTGCCCAAAGCACCTTCCCAAAAATCGTCGCCAGCTCTCAGGCTATTACAAAAAATTATTCAAAAAGAAGTTGTGTCTGCGTAAATATAGTCTTAATTACATCCACATACTAGCGATTCGCCTCAGCTTTGCACGGGCGATTTTGGGATCTCGACAACGGCGCTACCTAACGAGCCCAAATGTGCCATCTAGAGACCCATCCAAACGCAAACAAAAAAAATCATTAAAATCCGTTGCGTAGTTTAAAAGATCTAAGCGTACAGACGGCGGGAAGTGACCTTGTTTTATACTATGTATAGAGATTACATCAGAAGATATTATATGTGTAGCCTCGCCTACACGAGAGTAAAAACACAATAAATACGTATTTAGCATGAGCTGAGGTTCAATAAAATATACGTATTTATCAGATATAAAAAAGTGTGTGTGTGTGTGTGTACTTGTGTACGCACGTAGGAAGTTATAGTTCTTTAGCGTAACAAAACAAAAAACCTTGAGACTTGAGAGACAATTACCCACTGAAGTTGTCGCTTTTAGGTGTCAGTGTGCGAGCGCGTCGTAACAACTTCATGGTGTCGTTTTTAGGTGTAGGCGTGCGCGCGCATCGTAAAAAATTCACTCTCATCATTTTCCCAAATGTCCAATAAGAAGTATAACTTTAAAAATAAATCTTTTTTATTATGTTGTTGTTTGTGTTCTAAAATTTTCCTGTTTTATAATAAACTTTAATGACTAAAAGCGATCCCAGCACGCGAAACGAGTTCGGGAGTAGCGTAAACAATGGTAGAGGTCGTGCGATATGTGTTACGGGAGCAGATTAATTTAACGCAACCTTGACTGATCGAGTTACGTATGTACGGCACACTCGTAAAATACAGACGCAGACTTCCAATTTGACAACGTTCTTAAACAAACAAACAAAGATTTTTGTTTAAAACATAAATTTAATAAACACATAAATGTCAATATAAAAAGGTTTAATATATGCAGAGAAAAATAAAAAATTTGCAGAAAATATAGCTTCTTTACGAAATGTACGGAGTCATTTGCACAAATAATTGAATTGTGTTTAAACACGTAAATCAATGTCAGTCATCGTCGGATCTGGTTGAAATTCATATTAATGAACATAGAAAAATGCATTGCAGAATTTAAAAGTGAATTTGGCACTTTGTTCTGCTTGCCTTAACTCCCTTATAGAATAATATAAGACATTGTGTTAATAAAAAACAAATCGTTAAAATTTGTTTTTTAATTTTTCTGTATTAATAATTCAAAATGTAAAGTACACTACAAAAAATAATCAATTAATCGAAACAGTATATTTGAGGTAGTGAAAAAAAACTACATATGAAATAAACAGAAAAATATTACGCCAATAGCAATGCAAGTAGGTAATATTTCGAGCTATACTTCATCATCATCATTATTATAACCCTTTATAAGTCTACCGCTAAACATAATATACCTTCCTCAAGTAATGCCAGAAGGCACGATCTTGAGCCACATGCTTTTAATAAATAACTTATAATTATTGTTTTGAAAATATTTGATACAAATTACATCGATTAAAAATGTTACTTGAAATTAATCATTTCACATTAAAGGTATATCACATACGATTTAGAATATTAAAATAGATAGATAGAAAATATTAAGATATATATGTTTAGGTATATAATACTATATACAGTCTCAAGAGTACAATACGAAGTTTTCACAATAATATTTAGGTATTAATAGTTCGTAACCCTAAATTCGATGCATCTTGAAAAAGAAAATTGAATCCTAAAACGACGTGCACATGTTCGCTCTTTACTATATCGCTCCAAGTCTATATCGAATATCTTGATCTAAACCGAAAGCTGATTTCATTCAAGCGCATTGTTTATATTTATCTTGTTTACAAACTATGCGTTTCACTCTGTATTTTCATCAACTTTATATGTATACAATCGATAGTTCTAGAAAGTATGTTGTTGTTAGTAGCGGCAACATCAAAAATACCTAGTTTACCAAATTAAGTGGAAGAAAATGTACGTCATTTTTTTACATAACATATTGATAGTCTAGTGTAAGCCCAGGTTAAAGTTATGGGAAGAGTATTTCTCCCGAAAGAAGTTCCTCGCACGCCACAGTTTTCGCAAAATTCAACATTAGTTTACTGTCAAAAATACGTACTTTACATATATATATATATTTGTGCGGAACTTTTTTCGTAAAGCAGTTTCTATTTTAACATGAGACTAATGTTATAAGACGGATTTAAGTTCACTCGTACATAAAAAGCAATGCATAGATTCATATATAAAAACAATTAGTGCATTTAATGCATAATTACATACTCAACAATTCGCTCGCTATGTGTCAAAAATGTTGTATAGTTAAGTTATAATTTCAGTGAACTTACGCTCCAAAGGCGCTGATGATCTTTGCAGTGGACTGGCTTCCACTCTCACTAATAACATCACAGCGAATACAAGCGCGAATTTATAATGCATTTTTATAAGTATTCGATAGTGGAAAAGCGATACTTGATCTACGGTTCTCTTGCGTCTGACCAAGGCGTCCGAGCCAGATGCTTTTATATACGCCAGTGTATATTGATAAACAACTGGCGCGAATGTGCGTGGAAGTTGCCTAAATAAAATTATTATTTCACTAACCTTATGGTTAAAAACCATCCATAGCAGAAACTCTTAAATTGGCACTTTAAAATACACTGAAATTAATTCATGATTTTTCTATTATACGTAATTTAACTGTATCATAATAATAAAAATTACACTATACCCTTTGAGTGGGAGCCACTTGAATAGAAGAATATTAATAAAGCATTTATAAATCTAAATTTAATTAAAAAAATCATATACAAATTTTTACAGACACATTTTTACACATCCGTCCCTAATGAACTCCCAGGAAAAGAGGTAACTTGCGTCCTTTGCCTTAATACTGATTTTTTTTATTCCTACGTTTTCATTGATGATTTAGGCCTAAACTCTTTACACTGTGTTATTAAAATAATTAATTTATCAGCTTCGCACTTTGACTTGCTAGTAACCATGAAAAGAATTGTAAAATTTTGTCATCTTTATATATAAAAATTACGTGTCACATTGTTTGTCCGCGATGAACTCCTAAACTACTGAACTGATTTCAATGAAATGTTTCACAATATGTGCAGCAGTTTGGTCCAACTTGAGAGATAGGACAGTTTTTATCCTGATACGTGACCCTCATTTTTTTATGAGTTTAAGGTATTTTTTAGGGCACATGGTCGTCGGAAAGGGCAGAACAACATCTGCCTGGCCAGCTAGTAATATATTATAGAAAACCGATCTGAAAGAATAAATATCCATTAATCTGTTCCTCTACGAACAAGTGATATTTTTAATATTATACTAAAAAAATTAACCACGGCTTTTTTCATATTCTCCAATTCTGAGCTATGTTCAACATTTCGAGTTAATAAAATCGTGGTAGTTATTCAACATTTTGAAAATCCCCGAAAAAACAGCTGATGACCTTGAAACGGTTGAACCGATAATACTAGAACCAAGCACAAGTTAGTTATACCAGTTACTCGACTCCAAAGATTCAGTAAATTTTTCATGGGGCAATGTATACGCTTTTACAACAAAGTCACAGAAATTAAGCAAAAATTGTCTAGTAAGGGTTATCATACTACTAAAGAATACATGACTGATAATAACCCCTGGGAATGAGATGATCGCTACCATGCTGTTTCTGAATGTTTTCATAACAATTGTATAAAATATTATATTGTAAATTAAGCTTTAAAAAAAAGTTCCGCTGGGTTTCTTGTTAGTTCTTCCCAGAACTAAGGTTTTTCTGTGAACCAGTGGTAAAAGTAGAAAATGACTTTCAATATGTACTGTAATCTATATTGAATAAAAAATATTCTATTCTTTTCTATTCTATTAAATTTTGATAGAGTATGCCCAAAAACCACCGCTAGAAAACCTGATTTTAAATAAAAGAAACCGCACGCATCGGGTTACCCGTTTAAGAACTACAGTGCCACAGACAGACAACATAGAGATAGATAGACAGACACACATAGCGGTCAAACTTTATCTTTCGGGAGTCATTTCTTAAAATCCCCTCTGCATGTCTATGTTCGATGGTCATAAAACAAGCACCGTGTGAAGGCGGCATAAGAGAATCCATCTCCAAATTAAATCTTGTGTCGTAAAAAGGAGATATACGAGAAAGATCTTCGTAGTCTACACTCTATTGTTGAAAAACAGAATGTGTCGAAAAAGGCACGTATGTCAATTCACAATGCTGTGTAGGTTGGGTGTGGCAGAAGAAGCACAAGAGTAGAATAAATGCTGTAGAAATGCGGTCATTAAGGAGTATGAATCACAGGGTGAGGAAATTATGCGACAAAGCAAAGGAGAATGCCAGATTCTCTATAGAACTTTGCCCCACCCAAAAGTGTGGTGTACACGAATGCCGTATGCAACTTTTTTAATACTTTATTACTTCATCCAAATTATATAATTTGAAGTCTCTAGAACTTGCGATTTTTTTTAAACTGGACTTTAATAATTAAATTTACCTTATTTTTTAGAACAGCATTCGTTGCAGTTCATTGTAATTTCAGAATTCAAATTGTCAGGCGCTAATGATATATATAAATAAGAATTTAAGGAGCATAATAATATAACAATCAGTAACATTGGACAAAAGGGTTCTCTTGTATAAGATCTAAAAGATTCTTACACAATATAAAACTAGCACAACAAAAAAAACTAAATATATCACTTGCAAAGATCTCCACGTTGAAAGAAGAGTTAAGATTGTAAATCGAAATGAGGACACAAAATGCCCCTACATCCCATGGACGCAAAGATGACAATTAGTACCTCAACATCGTGGATGTAATTATCAGAATGTCCGTGGTAATTAGCAGTAAGTCAATAAGTAGGCGTGATCGAGTCCGTATATTAATAAAAGCATAAGTCATCAGCAAAACCAGGAAAAAGTGCAACGGTAAAGGAAGCGGGAATCAGCGTAAAAAAATGTGATATAATCATAATCAATATATTTTACAAGCACAAATTGGTCAATGTGTGAAAATATTCGACATTAATTTAACATACGTACTTACGATATTGACACAATGACGTGTGTGTATAATTTCACAAAATATACGAAAATCAATTATCTATTGTTATTCAGTAATTATCTAATGCAATTCGTGATTATTATCGACTTATAAAAATAATTAAAAATAAAAATTGATAAGTAATATTTTTATATGACAAAGACTTATTATTAAGAATATATTTTAATAGAAATACGTATTGTTTGATACTTTATGCGTGCGTATGTACTTCTTATTCGTACAAAGAAACGCATATGTTATTAGAAAATATTGGAAATGTAAATATTAATCGTTCTTTTTTCTTAAATAATATTGACCGGAAGTTGTACAATATAACGATTTATCACAAAGAACTTCAAAATTCATAAGATTATTTTCATATTTTCTGCCGACTTCCAAAAAGGAGACGGTACTCAATTCGAGTGTATGTTTTTTTATGTGTACATAAAAAATAACTTTACTTAACTCATAACTTTGTACTAAGTGAACCGATTTCGATGATTCTTTTTTTATATGAAAGCTGATAGTTCCCATATGAATTTGATCAAGGTCAGACCAATGGTTATTGAGTTATTCTTAAATAACCCATATTGAAGTCGGCTGTACAAAATTTTTAATTTTAAATTATTGCCTTTTTGTACAAGGTGGGGCACGATATGGCATTCTCCTTTATGTTGCAGAGGTGAACGACAGAGTCGGGAAGGGACGCCCTAGTCGAAAGTTTATCGACCAAATTGGCAATATATTGAAAATGGGACAAATTAGGAGTACACTTAACCGACGAGCATGTATGCGTGGGTATATGGATGTGGAAGAGGCGAGAGAGGTGTATCAGGATCGTGCCAAATGAAAGTCCGTAGTCTCTGCCTCCTGCCCCTCTACCCTACCCGTCTGGATGACAGGCGTGAGTGTTTATGTATGTATCTTCATGATAGCACTTCTAGCTTCTTAACAGTTGTATTACGATCTATCGGAAGCCATACCTCTGATAAATAGTGGTATAACCACTCGTTTAAGCCAGACGTAAAATAACCCAACCGTACACGGAAAGCAGCGACATAACGCTGAGCGCGAGAGTGCTAGACGTCCTATATATAAAACTGGAGAGGTCTATATCCAGTAGTGTATTTTTTAGGGATGTTAAAGTAAGAAGACTAACAATTCGTCCACTATCGCCGGGTAGTGGTCTGTTTTACTTGTTCGACATGTTCTTGTAACAAATGAGAAGAAGACAACAGTTGCACGATATTAATCGCGCTAGTCTTTGACTCAATTTAACGTGACAAGGAATACTAAGAACAACCCGCGGTAAGAATTAAATCGTGCTCTTCAGGATGACTACGTAACGGGAAAAGGTAGGATATTACGAGTATGTATGTACGTCTTTAAAATATGAGAGTATGTGGCGCTCCCAATAGCTCTCAAGCAGCGAATCATGCTTTTTCTATTTATTAATTTAGTAGCAGTTGATGAGGTATGAGTGTATCTGAGCCAAAGACCTAGCGCTGGTCACATCAGTCATACTGCTGAAGACCTTAATTCAAAATAACAACCGTGACTAATTCTGAAAGCTTTTTAGGAAACAGAGTCCATTCGTTGGACTTTCGTATCTGTTTCATAGGCTAAACAATCCGTCAAGGCTAACTTTTTAGAGGAATTAAATAAAGTCTGTAAGAATCTCCAGTTAGTATAGTAAAATGTATAAAATTCGGTCCTTTTAACGGATTTTACTGCAAATTTGCAATGCAATCCCGAAAAACTGACAAAAAATTTAAAACTGTTTCGGTGTTAGTAGGCTTCTTTAAAAAAATAGTCAATATTTAGTTTCTGCAAAAGATACTATTTTATCCTATTCTATATTATGTTTTGTATTAAATCGCACGGAATAATTGAAAGCTGTATGACATTGGTCACATGGGAGAGAGGTAAAGCCCTAATGTGTGATGCTACAGTGCTACTTGCGTAGACACTCTGGCGGCCTCTCATCTCAGGGGTACCTCGTTTAGAGCCGGGGCGGCATCAGAGGCAGCTGAACTGAGTAAGTGGCGCAAATATGAGTCTCTGAGAGATGACTACATATTTGTGCCATTTGCTGTAGAGACTATCGGTCCACGTGCGGTGAGGTTCCTAAAGGAACTCCATCTGTAGCTGGTTGTTACTGCTGGTGGTAAGAGGGCTGGTTCTTTTCTCGCTCAAAGGCTAAGTATGGCCATTCATCGCGGAAATGCAGCCAGCGTTCTTGGAATGATACCGCGGGAAGTAGGACCGTATGATAATTAAGTTATTAGTTTTAGTTTTTTTTATTGTAACTTTTAATACTGTTTATAATAAAATCTGTAAATATTTGAAAAACAAATAAATTATGTATTTAAAGCTACAAATGAAATATATGACCTTGTAAATAATGGATAGATACTTGTTATCAATTTCTCTTTATATTTGTTTACTTAATGGCTAGTGTTGCATACAATTTAATTTCAAGTTGATTATCTTGTTTATTATTTAAACGGAATACCAGTGTAATGGTATTTAAAATGAATTAAAAAGAATTAGATTATAAATTATATATTTTATGTTACAGCTCTTCTACTTAAATGATAAATTTGACTTGAATTGTAGTTATTGAAATTAATCTCGACTTAATTTATTGACATGTTTTAACTAAAAAATATTATGAATTAATTGATTGACATTTTTGTTTTTATATAGATGCTACTTAGTTTCCTTAAGTATAGCTGTAAGTATATTTATATTCTATTATAATTAATGTCTTGGTATTCTCGTAAATTCTAACATAATCTGTCTGAAAATATTTGTACGCAGGAAACTGCAGAATATTTAGGATCTCAATTAATCTGTAACAACTTAAATGTACCATATTCTAACAAATAAATCATCTTATCTTATCTTTTACAACGATCGCCTATAATTTCGTGGTCTCCGTCTTACACACCTTTCCTAATATTTCACAGCTTCTGTGTTCTTATAAAGGGATTCCCCCTATGCTACTCTTGCCAATCAAGAGCTTGTACTTTCTTCTTTAACAATTTTATTTAATAAAGCTTCAAGTAGACCCAAGATTTAATACGTGTTAACGCACTGGTTGTGCACTTTTGTGTTAGTATTCTGTAGTAGTTTAGTATTCTGCGTAGTGTACTGGACGAGAAAACATATTTCAATTCCTTGAACATTTTAATTTCAAGTTTAATTCGTTAGTCGACCTTTTCATCTAATTTAAAGTTAAGAAATCCCAAACGGTCATCTCAGTGTGTATATATAACAACAGCTTTGAGCTTATTATTCCGTACTGCTGAGTCGGAACGCTAAAATTCTTTTAAGTTTGTTAGTCACATTTTCTTATAGTAATTACGGCTACATAGCATTCTAACTGTATTCCGAAGTTTTACCTTTATTCGACATTGCCCACAAACAAGACGGATACGAAGGGTAGTAATTTTTTCCTAGAATTACATTAATTTTGTCAATAAATCATGTCAAAGTATAAAAACAATCATCTCTAAAATTATCATTGCGTCGAGATATATTTGCGAGAACACGTCCACATTTATTACTTTACATTAAGCGTGCACTGCAACGTGTAGTGAATAAATGGGTCACGCATTTAAAATTTTAAAATTATTTTGAGAAGTTATAGCCTACTAGCTGTTCCCCGCGGTTTCACCCGCGTCATCACGTGTCCGAGGTGCGCGACATGATACCTAGTTCAAGCATTTTATAATTACAATTAAATATTTTATTTGATAGCAATGTATGGAAAAATTGGCATAATTAATGGAGTACTTTTATCTGTCGACATATGTATGATGTAGAATGAAGTTAAGTTTTATGCACTGTCCCTCCCTCTCCCGGTTGAGCGTCCTCCCACCTCCCCCCACGTCCCAGAAAGTGTCCCGAAGCGCGGTTTTTTCCACTTTTAAAGAAAACCGTACACGATACATGAAAAGTGTGTAGGCATGAAATGATTTTTGAGCTATCAAACTCTTATACTTATTAATCAATAAAATTTTCAAAATACCATAGCAACGTGAAATGAAAGAGTTCAGTAATAATGATGTAACTAATCATTGTCATAAAAGTACTCAATAAATTTTTCATTTATTTTAGCTATAATGATTGAACTAATCTCGCTCATAGAAGCTTTCAATACTGGCTTCTCGCCGTTCTCACTGGACCGCTAGGGTTTAGTTTAGGGTTTCAAGTATTGAATTATTTTAATTTTACATTATCTCTTAAACTATGCGTCCAAATAACATGGTATAAAGAACAAAGTTTATCTTCATAAAATTGTCTTGATGATGAAGTAACTTTCGTTCGTAAGGATAAATAGGCCATGCCTAATAATAACGCTTATAAATCACTTTTTAATTTTCAATATTTTTTGTCACAAAATACCTAATTATGGCTTATGTATAGGAAATAGGCATATAGTATTCCGGACTTTTTTTAGACGGATTAAAGATCTATATTTTTCGTATTTTATATTTACGTATCCCTAACCATAACACCAGCGTACGCGGATAAATCATTTCGGGAGCGCTTTTTCTTCTGACTTGCTTAACAAATATCCATATTTAAGGCTAGCTGAGGGATATAGCTTAATTCTAGATAGCCTATACTATTCCACATGAATCTGGCTATAATATACAAAAAGAATTTTGAAATCAGACTGGTAGTTCCAGAGATTAGCGCGTTTAAACAAACAAAAAACAAACAAACTCTTTTTTTTTTTTTTTATATGATAAGGGTGACAAACGAGCACACAGTCCACCTGATGGTAAGTGGTTGCTGCGGCCCATAGACATCTACATCTATCCTCTATTACAAATCAAAATGTAGATGCGTTGTCACCCGTGAGGACTAAGATGGAATACCTCATTTCCAGTAAAAAGGGCCTCCGGCCACCTGCACTCACCAAGCGTAACGCAGAGGTAAACCTCTACTTCACGCTGGTATTCTGTGAGGTCGTGGTACCACCCCGGTTCGAGCCGGCCCATCCGTGCGACAGCAAAAGCTGCCGCGTGGCTCTACCACTGTTTTAAAACTCTTCCGCTTTATTATATTAGTATAGATGTGTAAACTTTAAAATAGTTTGGAAAATCCAAAAGTGCACGCCTCATGAGCCTTTCATTTAATTTTGAAAAATAATGTATTCCTGACTTTTAAAATATATTATTTACGTGTTTTTAATTTCGCGCTCTATTATTTTAACAGGTAGTGTGACCTACAGGAATTTTTTTTTATAAAGTTTACCTAAATTAATCGATTACACACTTACAGACATATTGTTTACAGAGAAGACGATACAGATTAAAGTTATATTTAAAAAAAATAAACCCACACTAGGAGTTCCTCCTTTAACGAAGAGGCGTTTGATATGAATAAACTGTACACAGGAAAACATTTCATCATCATCATCATCATTACGGCCCATCACAAGTCAACTGCTGAACATAGGCCTTCCTGCCTATCACGAGCCACCTGCATCCATTGACTTTTTGCGTATCTTACCAGGTCGTCATTCCTTCTAGTCGAGGGACGCCCTACACTAAACCTAACAGTACTCGAGAACCTTTCTTCGCCATCGGTAGTCAGTTCTTGTAGCTATATGGCCAGTCCATTACCACTTTAGCTTACTAATCCGATGGGCTACGTCGGTTACTCAGGTTCTAATGCGAATATCCTCGTTTTTAAGTCTATCACGCAGATAAACCCCGAGCATAGCCCTGTAGCTCGCTGAGCAACCTTGAGATTCTTCATATAGCCAGCAATGAAGAACTACGTCTCAGATCCATAGATCATCACTGGCAACACGCACTGGTTGAACAATTTTGTTTTGAGGTTTTGAGGTGTGCCTGAATTGAATCCGCCGATTGACCTATCAGTCGAAGTTGGACTTACCTAGTCGAACGATTCGTCCCGGGTTAACATACTCGTTAACAACTTGGAGCTTAGTTCTCCCAACAACTACCGATATAGGTGTGACATTGACATTACACATGACTTAGGTTTTGTCCATGTTCATCTTAAGACTTATCCGTTGGGAGACACTATTAAGGTCATTGAGCATAGCGCTTATGTTCTCCAGCGATTCTGTCATAAAGACTATATACTCATAAGGACTGGAAGACGTCGAGTCTGCATGCGAGACGATTCGTAATGTCTCTCGAAATCAACAAGTAGACGTGGCTCAGAAGGCAAATCTGTCTATAGTTCTTCAAAAGAGCATTGTCGCCTTTCTTGAAGAACAAGACCACCGCACTTCTGCTCCACGCCTCCAGAGTAGTGCCACCATGGAGAACGGAATTAAAGAGGTTCTGAAAGACTTTAAGTACCGGTTTTCACCCGCTTTCAAAAGCTCCGTTGTAATTTCATCCTCACCCGGGGACTTGCCGTTTTTAAGATGCTGGAGAGCCATTCTAATCTTGCTCAGACTGACGTCCGGGATGTCAACCGAATAGTCTCGAGTAAGACTTGCTCTTGGATTGTTACTTACAATTGCGTATGACTCCAACTATGACGTGTACAGATGCCCATAGAGCCTAGCAATCTCACTCAAAATCTCAGGTGTTCCGGAAATGATGCCGCCACACTTGGTCTACATCTTCTACACCTTGCTCCTTCTGGCAGACAGATCTCTGAAAAAAACTTTAGAGCCCTGGTTCTGCTCGATCGCTTCTTCAATACGAGCAGTATTAAAGTTGCGTAAGTCCCGCCGCATGCATTTGGAGATCTATATGTTCAGTTGCCGGTATGCTATCAAATCTGCTAAAGACTGCAGCTTCATTTTCCGTCTAACAGCTATAAAATTAAGAGTGTGATTAGAGAGGTTTTGTGTTCTTCCGCGGCGGGTCTTGCAGAACTTAGCTCCGACCGCATGGACAGTTACCACGAGCTTGTCATTCATATCTTTCACTGCTAGACACTGAAAACGATTTTGTAACTCGCGCTGAAAAGTTTCGGGACTTTGGTTTAGGGCACGAGGGGAAAGGAGTGTTAACTTAGTGAGACGAGACCTCTCCAACGTAACCTTTAGGTTCAGAGTGCCTCTAACCATTCGGTGATCGCTACAAGCTTTCACCCTCGCGATCACTAAGACATCACTCGACAGTTGTCGTCTGGTCTTCATAATCAAGTCAATCTCATTTTTTGTCAAACCGTCGGAGGCTTGACCAGGTCCACTTCCTGTGAGGCTGCTTCTGGAAGAAAAAGTTCATCATAAAAAGTCAATCTTTCTCCATAAAGTCGGCCATCTGCTGGCCCTTTGGGTTCCGTTGGCTTGTTCCAAATTTCCCAACCATCAGCTCACTATTCTCTTTTCTGCCTAGTTTTGCGTTGGAGTCCCCCATTAATATCTCATAGTGGGTTTTGGAGGAACGCATAGCTTTATAAATAACGTCACACATTTCCTCCACCTCCCCATCGGGATGTGCCGAGGTCATTGCGTAAACCTGTATGACCTTCAATGAATATCGTTTGGTGATTGTGAGTATAAGGTACGCAACCCTCGTCGACACACTCACAATCTGTACTACGTTGTTATCTAGAGACTTGTTAACGATAAAGCCAACACCTCCTTGGGACAGATGGTTGCACTACCGGTGATAGAACAAGTTGCCGGAGATTCTTTGCACCCTTCCACTGCATTCTTTTGAATAGCGGAGCCGCCGGGGACTGGGTGCCGTCTTTTTGTAACACCCGTTCGTCAAGCGTAGGTACTATAGCAATATATGCTATAGTACCTACGCTTGACGAACGATTTTGCAACCACAGCTTTTATTTATCGTAATTTATTGTTATCAGAAAGATGTTGCTGCCCATCTTCTGTCTCAGTTTCCCTCTGTCACCTCTTACGACACCCAAGGGAAAATATGGGGTAGTGGATATTCTCACCCGCCGCAACACGGGAGGAAAACTTTTAGACCCCAGACTCATTATATGTAAACCATACAAATATTTGATTCGTGCGTGGTTTGAATCCACGGTCTCGCAGCGCAGCAATCAAAAGCTTAGAAGCTGCGTTACCAAGCTGTCTTAAATGAGTTGTAGTGGATTGTCTGGTAAATCAGATGATTGTGTGGAATAAGTAGTGTCCAAAAATCAATTTTTTCTTAATTCAGCACTTCGAAAGCAAACTTACGGCTACGTTAGTTCTATTATTACTCTGTATTAGAGATCTCATTGAAGTACTTTCCGTCGTTGTCAATCCTTCTGCCAAGCGTGATGATTAAGGCAAAGTCTGCATGAAACGAGACAGACCCATGTCCAGCATTGGACTTTTGCAGACTGGTGATGATAATGATAATGAAGAATTAGAGTAGATATTGCAATAAAATTTGTATAATAATTAAAATGATGTAAAACTCGATGATATAAAATTACACAATTTAATTTGTAACTATTGTATTTACAACACCGAGCAAGTCATTTATATTAATTCAGAAAAATTTTCGTCATTTGTAAAGAAACAAAATAGGGAGGGGCTTCTTTGTTAGTTGTTGGATTTAACTACGGAGATGTATCTAAAAGGGGAGGTAGCCTACAGTGGAAATTCATCATCATCATCATCATCATTACAGCCCTTCACAAGTCCACTGCTGAACATAGGCCTCCCCCAAAGAATGCCACAAAGCACGGTCCTGAGCCACCTGCATCTATCGACTTCCTGCATGTCTTACCAGGTCGTCACTCCATCTCGTGGGGGGACGCCCTACACTTCGCCTACCGGTACGAGGCTGCCACTCGAGAACCTTTCTTCCCCATCGGTTGTCGGTTCTTCGAGCTATATGGCCGGCCCACTGCCACTTCAGCTTACTAATCCGTTGGGCTATGTCGGTTACTCTGGTTCTACTGCGGATATCCTTATTCCTAAGTTTATCACGCAGAGAAACTCCGAGCATAGCCCTCTCCATAGCTCGCTGAGCGACCTTGAGCTTCCTCATACGGCCAGCAGTGAAGGACCACGTCTCAGTTCCGTAAGTCATCACTGGCAACACGCACTGGTTGTACAATTTCGTTTTAAGGTTTTGAGGTATGTCTGACGAGAAGATGTGTCGTAGCTTCCCGAACGCTGCCCAGCCGAGTTGAATCCGTCGATACCTCTCGGTCGAAGTTGGACTTACCTAGTCGGACTATTTGTCCCAGGTAAACATACTCGTCAACAACTTCGAGCTTAGTGCAATTGAAACAACAGTGGAAATTAAAGTAATTATTTTTCAGACAATTTTCTTCTGTCTACACTACACCAGACAATATAATAATTCCCAATAAACGTGATTATTTTCTTTAATCCTCATTGAGTAATATAATGAACGTGTAGTTTAGTATTAACTATCCCGTAGGATAATATCAATTATAACTCCCATCGCAAATCTTTGGAAAAAAATATTTTTCCAAGTTACGTTAACAAATGCGCAACGTGGCTTTTACATTTTTCAAAAAATTATTTAACCTTGAGTAATCTGCCTAGTACACAGCATATGTACATATATATATATATATATATATATATATATATATATATATATATATATATATGTGTGTGTGTGTGTGTGTGTATGTACAGTATATTCCGTTTGAAACTTCAATACTATGGTATACTTAAGTGGTTTGCTTAATTGTTTTGCTTCATACTTAAAATATAGAATGTAAATAGTCACTAAAATTGGCTTTACGTCTTTTTCTTAAGTTCTTATATCTGGCATACTTCAAGGTTCTCAACTTGGCCCATACTTTTTTATCATTATATAGATCATCTCAGATTATATCAACACTCAATAAATATTTAGTTTTCGCAGGCGACATAAATTGTACAAAAGTGTAAAATCTCAAACGGCAGCCTCCTCTTTTAGACCGAACCTAAACATACTAATATATTTAAAAGTCACAAGACAGCGTCTTAGTGTGTTTAAGCTTAGATCTTTATCTAATAACTTATAAATTTTTAAATTTTGTTTATTTTAATGTTAAATAATGTGTTTTATATATTATTTCAGTTTATTATATATTGCTTTTTAAAGGCGTACCACATAGATATATGCTTTGTTTACAATCCAATTAGCATTGTTTTGTGTTATTTCGATGTGTGACGTAACTTTCCAATAAATACATTAAGGGTATCTTATTGAGCTTAATTTTAAGAAATTTTAAATTCCTGTTGTTTTGAACGCAATGGTGCTTCCATGTACCAAATTCTTAGCATAGTTGACGGCTTGAGGTGTAATGTAATGTACTAACTTTTTGAAAAACCTTTCAAGCCACAGCAACACGTGTCCTAATATAGCTAGCACATAATAAAAATCTATTCCTAATCGTTACGTTAAAGCCGTTTGCACTTTAATCCAAAAAATATACAACTTATTTATTAATTAATCCAATGAGCACACTTTCTATGCCTACTTATTCTTACTCCGAACTCTTATCAATTGTAAAACCCTAGTAGTAGTTGTTTGTAACATGTAAACACGAATATAATTTTAGAATGTGCGATAATATGCCGAAGTCACATGATCTCCAATCTCGAATAACAAATTTAGATGAATTACGACTTCAACAAACATTTTACGAGAATTCTCTAATCATCAAATATTTCTAAAAAGAAGTTATTTAAATAATACGTTGCTTGTTTACTACATATTTAAAAAACCAAATGAAATAAATATTTGATTTATTTTTAATATCAAATTTTGTATATCTGCAATTTTTACTAAATTGTCAGTTTTCAATTCGTTCAGTTGAACCACGGAAGTATAGACAAACGAAGTACATGTATTTCCATGAGTTAAACAAACGCTTTGTTGACAAGGGTTGTTGATGGCATATTTAATTGCATTTACGTTTCTTTAAATACATTTTTAATCACTGACTTAATGTATGATGATGTACACGTTTATGTACCGAAAATTTTTCATCCTCTGTAATTCCTATAAAACTTACATTTATAGGTATGTTTCAAATTAATAATTATCTAAAATAGTTTTAAAGTAATTTTAAATTATGTGGCCGTGACAAACAAGCATTATTAACAGTGGTAGAGCCACTCGGCAGCTTTTGCTGTCGCACGGATGGGCCGGCTCGAACCGGGGTGGTACCACGACCTCACAGAAAACCAGCGTGAAGTAGAGGTTTTCCTCTGCGTTTCGCTTAGTGAGTGCAGGTGGCCGGAGGCCCTTTTTACTGGAAATGAGGCATTCCATCCTAGTCCTCACGGGTGACAACGCATCTACATTTTGATTTGTAATAGAGGATAGATGTAGATGTCTATGGGCCGCAGCAACCACTTACCATCAGGTGGACTGTGTGCTCGTTTGTCACCCTTATCCTATAAAAAAAAAGAAAAAAAGCAGGGGTGCCGTGAAGCCAATAATTTTGTGTATGATCTATCGCTCGTTGAATCGCAACATTTTGCGTCACCGCTATCAGGAAAGTTATGTTTTTTTCAAACTGGCAAAGATGTTACGAATCTACTCTTGGTAACTGATTATACCTAAATACTGTTTATAATGTTCGTATTATTTGGCGCATAGATATTTGCATTTTCTTTCCGATATATTTATATACTAGCTTTTTACCCGCAGTCGGTCGCCTGGGCTTTAAGTTAAATTTATTAGAAGTCTTCAAGTAAAATTTAATTGAAGTCTTTGAAAACAATAAATTACCTACCACACACGACGATAAAAACGAATATTTACATTTGTAGATACAACATTGAAATAAAATTATAATTTGTAATGGATATCTTTAAAGAAATATAGGATATAAAAAGTGTTAGTACCGCATATAAAAAGCAGTAATTTCATAAATAAGTAAAATTTATGATTATTGATTCATGCCAAGAAAGACATAATACAAATTACGAGCATTAATAATATATATTTTTTATAGTACGGGGTGACAAGCGAGCACACAGTCCACATGATGGTAAGTGGTTGCTGTGGCCCATATACATCCACAACTATCCTCAATACAGAATCAGAATGCAGATGCGTTGTCACCCGTGATGACTAAGATGGAATGCCTCGTTTCCAGTAAAAAGGGTCTCCGGTTCTCTACACTCGCTATACGAAACACAGCAGTGGTTGAGTGTACCCAAATGAAATGATAAAAACATCAAAACACGATATATTTATTTAATATTCTTTGACAGTATTTTACCTCATGCGCAAATTTTAGCTCAAAAGAAAATAAAATTTACGAATGTTGCAATAAATTAAAAAAAAACACAACAGCGGTAATGAATGAACTATAAAATACATTAAGATTTGAAATGGGCGTGTAAAACCTTGACATGTTAGAGTAATAATTATTTTATATGCTTCCTTGATAAAATAGGCCATCCGGATATTTTAAAATAAACACTCGAATGTATGGTAGAAACAAGCAAAACGTTATTTTAAAGAAAACTACAAACCAAACAAACCGTTTCCTATGTTGCTATATTTTTTTTATTTAAATAGAAATTTATTACAGACATTACAGCCTATTAAAGCCCACAGCTGAACATAGGGTTCCCCCATAGATTGCCTCATAATATGGGGGATATTTTCCATAGTTGCCACGCTTGGCAAGCGGGTTGCTAATCGTAGATTTTTATTTTTAGTCATTATTAGAAAGACGCTGCTGCCCATTTCCTGATTTGTTTCTCTCTGTCGCCTCTTATGACACCCACGGGATGATATGGGGTAGTGGATATTCTTACACCGACACTACACGGTACCACGACTTGTCACGCGCTTGATGATAATCCCACCTAATGTTAGTGGCACTGTAGTGGTAATTGAAGTGATGAAATTAGCCTCGATGGTAAAGCGCACTAGCGACGTACATTTTCATTGACTTATAGCCGTTTCAGTATAAAGATGAGCCATGTGCCCAGCAATGAGATGAAAATAGGCTGTAATTTTATTACTTTGGAAGTTTAGATTTATTACTGTTGCTGCGTTGTGACGTAACATTACCAGAAATTAGTGTAAGCCGGGCACCCCTGCTTTGAGGATTTCGGTAAACAGTTTGAAGGGATCAGTTATAATTTTTTATACAATTCCAATGATTTCGCTTAACATTGACTGCCTTGCATAGCTATGTCAGGACACAGTCCAAATTTCATTCAAAAAGTTGCAAGTTGCAAAGGTAATGTAATGGGTCTGAAATTCCAATTTATGGGCTCAAATTCACATAAATCTACAAAATAAGGTATCTAAAGTCGAATGCTATGGTTTTTGCCATGTTTGTGTATGTATGTTCATATATACGTTCGTAGTTATTGCGTATCTCAAGAATAAACTAATTTATATCGACGCCAGAATGGTTTCATTAGATGCGCATTTATGTAATTCTTCGTAGAAACTGACGAAATTTTTATCAATACTAGTATCGCGTCTAGTCGAAGTTTGACCATTTAATTGGTTAAAGTATTTTGTATGTAAAAATCATGTGTATATGTTTATTTTATTTTACCTGCCTTAACGGCAATATCCAGACATGTTTTGTTCTGCACATCAATTGCACATTACCTTACAACTTACAAATGAGTTATATAATTATTAATTATCTCTCCTTTTATAATTATTATAAAAAAATTTACGACATTTTTTGATGTTCACGTATTAGTAATAATATAATAATAAACAGTCTAATAGTTTTTTTTTGTTTTAAATAAGTAAATTAACTGAAGTAATTTCAAGCTCCGAATTCACAATCCGAATTTCACAATTTATAACCTGTACCGTTTGTAGCGCAGGTTTTGAATATCGTCAGAGCATTTTCTAATAAATAACAATTTAAGTATTCGTACTCATATTTTCCCATTTCATATGTCAAGTTTCCTGTTTTTTGTCACTTGCTACTTGGAAATTTATAGTGTGAACCTCCCGGGTCGCATCCATTATTTTAATCTAAAAGTAAAAGAGCCACTAAAATTAGGCTGATGGACAATTTATCTTAGTCTTTAGCAACACGTCAAATGTGTTGTGAACTCCTCGATCTGAAGTTGATCGCAGGTGTCCATAGGCCACAATAGCTATTTACCATCAGTAGAACTGTAAACGGTACCTAGGTGACCGAACATTTCTCGGCGTCAGAAAGAAAAATAATTTATATGTTATGTTCAAGTTAAACCGAAGCCCAAGAGTAATCGTGTTAATAAGAATAAAATAATAAGGAGACGTAATTTTGTTTAAAAGTTCCGTTTAAATTGTATTATTATGTTCCTTTCCCACAACTGCGTAACAGAATCTTCGATTAGTACTTGACCTTGGAGGGAATAATACACAGCAGCGGGTCTGACCCGAAGACCTCTTAATTGTTTATAAAATACATCGCATTACGTGGCGATGTGAGTTACGGCTAATTTAATCAATAATTTAAAACTTAGAACAGTCTATCTTTTCTGACTCAAACATTTGTCGTTGATGAATAGTATTTGTAGAGCCTAATTTGAAGTACTTTACTTATTTCAGCAATATGATTACACGTAAGTACAACGCTTATTCTGTACTAAATCATGTCTAGTTCATACCACTCTCCTATCTATTTCTGTCATAAAATAGCAATGCGTTTAAAGCCGTGTTCTAGTTCCGGACATCACTTAAGAGAACTTTTTAAGTCGGTTGTAGATGTATGCCGTCTGCAGC
This sequence comes from Parnassius glacialis, assembly GCA_033319125.1. NCBI lineage: Eukaryota > Metazoa > Arthropoda > Insecta > Lepidoptera > Papilionidae > Parnassius > Parnassius glacialis. The sequence continues at coordinate 11,350,233 of JAVANC010000004.1, read as the reverse complement.
AGTAATTTACTGTGGAATGTGATTAGGTAGCTCATTTATTACTGTAAGATAAGAAAGAGCCTAAGCCCCAACAGGGAGCGGAATTAATTTCCTAATTCATATATTTCTTAGTAGGAGTATGTTAACACATACTCTACTCACAGACCAGTCTGGCGAGCAGTCTGGCGAATAGCTCTAGGGGTGAGAGATGGTCGCGATGATCCCTAGGACAAGTCTGGGGAGTCATTCTTTTACGTGGTTGCCGCCTATTATTTCGGTCTGGTCCAACCGGAAACATACAGAACAGAAACGCTCAGATGATCATTCTCCTCCGACGCCTTTATTCCCATCTCACCCCAATCAAAATCTAAAATGTCAGGCGTACCGTACCGAAGGTTGCGTGGCTGAAGGGAAGTTCAATTACAAACAGACTAGGAAAAACCCGAGACTAGGGCGTTTCGCGTGGTATTACAAATAGTACCCCTTCCTCCATGCATGCGTTACTCTGTTGGGGTGACCGTATATTTGTCTAGCTATTCGTGGAAAGAAAATGGAAGAACGATACTCTCAAACAAAAAGGCAAAACTATCACTATTTCAAACCTCGATTGAGGTTATATCTACCGGAGAATGTAAAAGATGGTAAACCTACGTAGAAATACACTAGGTGACGCCAATAACTGTGTAGTGATACTTGTGCTAACCTATACGGTTAGCACTGGTATGAGTGATGATGATTCAAAGAGTTCTATATTAGTTTTCGGTTTTTTCAATAGAGCATCTTATGTCAGAATGCTAAAATTGCTTTAGGTGCGTGCAGACGTATGATTGGAAACAACTGGGTCTTGTGTCCCATGATAATTCTGTGGCTGTACAGTAACACAGTTAGGCCGAAACCTCCGCCTCTATTGTTTGGTGTAATAAGGACAACCAAAAGATTACTGAAGGCAAGTTAAGCAGCCTTCAAAGGACTGCCTGTTTAATAGTGACTAGAGCAGCCCAAATCTCGCCTGGAGTGGCTGTTAATGCACTTCTATGCCTAACGCGCCTTGATATTTATGTAGACAAGGAGGCGAAGACTATTTTGTATAGGATCAACGCTCAGGGCGGCTTAAGCTTATTTTCCTACAGATTGAGATCTCTGCTGGACTCCATGAAGGATACACCGACTTTAACATGATCTCAGATATTATGCATTAAAATACTACCTACAATACAAAACTATTCTAATACTCTCAATCATATATATATATATATATATATATATATATATATATATATATATATATATATATATATATATATATATATAATAAAATGACAGAGGTTAACAATTGTGCGCACATCACGGAAAAACTACTGGATAGATTTCAATTAGGTTTTTAAGTTTTATTTCTTAGACTCTTGGTGCTTAAGTTATTCAAATTTTAAGAAACAACGGTTTTCATACGGGATGTTGCACACGGTCAACTGTACGTCGCTTGCTCTCGCCTTACTAACCCAGATATTTTTTATATTTTAGCTACAAACGGAGCAACGAATAATATTGTTTACAAAGAAATTTTGTAAGCAGAGTATATTTTGCTTGCGATCTTTTGATGATTTTTTCTTCACACATACGAAAACTTTTTTAATATATGAAGTAATGCGAACGAAGTCGCGGATATTAATTAGAATATACTATTGTTGTTGACACTACGTTAACCAAATTAAGTAGTTAGTGACCTCAAAGATAATGGAAGACTGCGTGAACCATTTCAACACTCACACACAACACTCACACAACAACAGGGTCGTTTTGAGATGAGTTGTAAGATAGTAATGAGTAAGCCGACAAGCTCGCACGGGAGTTGTCAAAGACAAACACTACACAATTTGTACTTGAGTAATTTTGTGGAATCTCTCATCTCTCTGGTTTCAGTAAATAAAGGCCCCAACTGGATATTGGTTGCTGTTCCTTCTAAGTATTGTAATAAATAAATGGAGAGCATTTTTGATACGTATTTTATATATATACAGGGTTATTTTGCAATATTTAAACAATAACTTTTATAAGCCTGGAATTTTTTTTTGCTTTAAAAAGAAACATATTATGGTCTAACGAAAACTTTAGAAAGATAATGTATATAATTAGATGTAAGAATCATCAAATATTTACACAAAATGTTGATAAACTTGTACTTAATAGAGATCATGACAAAAGACAAATTATGGCAGATGGCTACAATACGTTACCATGGGGACACTATAAAACTGTATTTTAATAAATTTGAATGTAAATATGTATTGAATGTATATATGTACTATAATTTTTAATTTTTAATTTAATTCCTACACATGTTCTTCTATTAGTGGCCAGGTATTCAAATACCTGGCCATTAATAGAAGAAATTGTAGAGGTGTTATACATTATACATATATACATATACACGATAGATTTTGCTAATAAGGTAATGATAACTGTAACTGGAATGTTTTCGTATCGGGTTTTTCCAAATGTTAACGAGATAGAAGAGTTCGGCGGTTGACAGAAACATTGTGCTCCTCACGGTTTTTCGTTACTATTTGTTAATTAGATAAAATTAACTGTCTCGAGCTTGATAAATGCGTAGATCATATTACGTTAGTACAAACAAATAAAAAATCTATTAATTACAAAAAATCTTATTATGTGACCAGGTTTTATAATAGAGAGTTTTCAAAAATATTAGTATTTTTTTCCAATGAATTCAATGAAATATAATATTAGGTATAATACACAGTATTAATCAAAATACTTAGATAATAACTTATATAAATGGAAAGGAAACATTATGTCAATTATCAATAGCGTCTCACGGAAGTAAAATACGTTAAAACACCCGATGGTATGAGTTTGGTCCCTTGGGAGAGGTAAAGCCCTAGTGTGGGATGCTACGTGCGTAGACACCGGCAACCTCCCATCTCAGGGGTACTTCATTCAAAGCCGGAGGGACATCGGAGGCGGCAGAACAAGTGACACAAGTATATCTCTGAAAGATGACTACATAATATTTGGCATTTGTTGTAGAGACTATTCGTGTAATGGCGGTGTAAGAATTTCAACTACCCTATATCATCCCGTGAGTGTCGTAACGGGTGACAGAAGGAAAGAGATCAGGAGATGGGCAGCAGAGTCCTCCTAATAACAACTAAAAATAAAAAAAACTGCAATTGCCAACCCGCTTACCAAGCGTGGCAACTATGGCAAGGCAAATATCTTCTGGCAAATTTATTCTTTGATACAATACGTAGGGGAGGCCTAGGTTCAGGAGTTGGATTTAATAGGCTGTAACGGTAACGGTAGAGACTATTGACCCGTAAGATCCGCGTGCGGTGAAATTCCCAAAGGAACTCTACCTGCGACTTATAGGCACTGCTGGTGATAATCAGCGAGGAAACGCAGAAAGCGTTCTCGGCACTATGCCATGGAATAGGACTGCATGATAATTAAGGATTTAAGTTTTAGTTTATTTTTATTATGGTATAAAAAACTTAAACCTTAATTTTGGTTATGGTATATTGTTACGTAAATAAATGATTAAATTGACCTGCGCGGTTTTTTTTATATAGGATAAAGGTGACAAACTAACACACAGTCCACCTGATTGTAAGTACTTGCTGTGGCCCATAGACAACAACATCTATTCTCAACTACTAATCAAAATGCAGATGCGTTGTCACTCGTGAGGACTAAAATTGAAAGTCCCATTTCCAGTAAAAGGGGTTTCCGGTTCTCTACATTCACCATACGAAACACAGCAGCGTTAAGCTGCTATTTTACGCTGTTGTGTGTATTCTGTGAGAGCGTGGTCATTCCCCGGTCGAGCCGAACCATTCGTGTTACAACTTTACTACTAATATAGCTTCAGCATGGCTCTACCACGTAAAATAACCACTCGATAACTACTTATTACATTCGAATAACCGCATTCAACATGGGATAGAAGCACATACTACTGGAATGCAGATTTCCGACATTGACTATTATAAACAAGGAAGTGCCTTGAAAACTTTCTGCGAAATTTAAGCAAAATAAAAGATATCATACAATGCCGTTCGTATTTCATAAGCTATATATATCAGTGACTACATCTACAAAGGTCAGCTTTATCATTCTTAATATAATTGGATGAATAGTTGTTATTGATGTAAACGCCGGGGCCTTCGAAGAAAATAGATTAATTTGGTCTTCTAATTAATAAAGTAGTTATTATACAATATACAACTAGTTTCGTCGCTGATATATCGTATTTTTGTAACAATTTGAGAAAATAATATAAATTTAAAAAAAAATTTATAAATGATTAATATTGTGTTTATTTTACGTAATTAATTTATTATATTATATCGATCACTATATTCTTGAGAAACTAGAAAATCTATCCGCGCAATATTCCAAATGTTACTGAATTAAAAATATAGTTTTATTTGCTGCCAATAGAAAACATAACATTACTTTGAAGACCTTACTTTTTAGTCTCCAGTCGGTCGCATAACACAAAATTAGCTGTATAAGCACTCCAACTAACGGGCTAGGCAGCCGGCATTCAGATAGACAGGTGATCCTATCGAGTTGGCTGGTTGAAAGCTAGCCCTTTGGAAGAGGCTGACCCGAATGCCACCGCATCAACTAATATATCGTAGTCCGATCGTTAGATTTGGGCAGATCGTAATCTACGTAAGCTATATACATACTGGGTGGCGATTATGTTATCACATAATGAAAAGACTTATCCTACATAACGTTCTAACATACACAACTCAAAAAAAAATAACATTCTAGTCGCGGTAAACATTTTTTTCGTTTTTTTGCATAATTACCTATGAATGTGAAAGTTTAGGTAAATAATTACTTATGCCGATAAAATCTTTTTATATTAAATTGAGGCATCTTTTACCGGAAATATTTTTAAAAGAAGCATATGACATTATTCATGATTTCGTTAGCAAAACTCTTTTAAATATTAGAAGCTGCTAAAATAAATAGTAATAGACGGAACAGACTTGAGACTAATAAATATTATTGTTAGATACGTTTCGACCTTCTGATTCATAAAGAATCATCTCTTTTAAAATGAAAGATTCTATTGGATTCGACTAGCGTAGGTTCTAATACTTGTTGTGGTAACAGAACTCATGTGTCGTCATTTACCATCTACTAAGCACTAAGGTCATCAGTGAAGTCCTTTCACCACAACAGAAAGAGCGATGTCATTATCATCATTATCTTTACTGTTCACGTTGATGACAGATCGAAATACAATCCCTGGACAAACTTCTACATTTTTTTCGAAGTTTTCGTATTTGATGACGAAGTAACGTTTTATATAAGTATATCCGTCAAGGCTCAGAATATCCGCTAATCCCCCGCATCTTGCATACGTAATCTCACTCAGAAAATCATACGAGATCTTGTCATTTCAAGGTCTAGTACTACTCACCTTACGAAACACAGCAGTGTTAAGCTGCTATTTTACGCTGGTATTCTGTGAGAGCGTGTTCCTTCCCCGGTCAAGCCGACCCATTCGTGCTACAACTATACTACTAATATAGCTGCAGCATGGCTCTACCACGTATACTTCAGTATATCGAGATTGCATGCCCTGCCTACAAACAAAGGTAGGATGTAATGCATCCCTGAGGACTGAACCTGAATTGAGACAGACCCTTCAAACCTGAACACAGCAACTGCTCCACTGTCGCTTGACGGTAGAAACAGACAAGAAAGTGGTTTTTACCTAGGACCTATTGAATCCTAATCCTTTTCAATACTTAACGAACAAATAAACTATTAATTTTTAATTATTAAATCAAAGAGAGTTGGAGAGACCTGTTATTAACTGCTCCATTTTCTCTGCTACCTAGTTTGAACAAAACGCTGCCAAACGATCACCAACAACCCAACTAGCAGCCCCACATAACAGGCAAGTCTCGAGACAGCGTTTGCAGTTCGTGTTTAATCCCGGTCTTTATGGTAGTTAACAACAGTCAAATCGTTGTCAACGACGTTCAATTCATTGACTGCACTGTATACTGTTTATATACAGGTCAGTGAATGACCGACTTTTAAAAACTTAATAGAGACTATTATGCTTTGTCTTTCGTTTTTTATGCATACTACGCCGAAAGCCGCCTACGCGTAATATGACTAATGAAGAAAATTACCGCAAAAGTATGCCGCAGAAATAGCTGAAGCACACAAGTTACGTGTGCAGCAAGTGCCCGTGACGTGTGCATTTCAGGCATATTATTATAAGGACATCCACAACCTTTTATGCCACCAGGGCGGCGGCACTAGAAAATTAGATGTAATATTTGATATATTTCATAGCGAAGTAGTTAACTTGTTCGAAAATTGTAAAGGTTAATGTATCTTTCTGTACTATTAGTTATATTTTATATTAATTTGATTATAAATAAATTAACCAAATTACAGTTATATATAAGCCATTATTTTGTGTATGAATTTAATACTCTTGAAAAACTGATAAACTTTTATTTAAAACTAAGTTCTCAATTAAATGACATTCTGTAACAAAAACATTCACCTCTGTGTTAACTAGCGACATCTGGTGAACGGAAGATTTAGATTAAGAAATTAGCCTTCACTACTCAGTGCTAACATGATATGAAAAAGAGGTTCTACCTGGTTTTTTTTATTAATAACTTTCATTTCATTTTAATCGATTTTTAGCTGAGTCGGTTATTGCATTTTTGATTGGTGGCAACTATGGCAAGGCAAATATCTTCTGGCAAATTTATTCTTTGATACAATACGTAGGGGAGGCCTAGGTTCAGGAGTTGGATTTAATAGGCTGTAACGGTAACGTTAGAGACTATTGACCCGTAAGATCAGTGTAATTACAGTAAGATAAGTTAAATTCCCAAAGGAACTCTACCTGCGACTTGTAGTCACTGCTGGTGATAATCAGCGAGGAAACGCAGAAAGCGTTCTCGGCACTATGCCATGGAATAGGCCTGCGTGATAATGAAGGATTTAAGTTTTAGTTTATTTTTAACTCAATGTTAACTAGCGACATCTGGTGAACGGAAGATTTAGATTAAGAAATTAGCCTTCACTACTCAGTGCTAACATGATATGAAAAAGAGGTTCTACCTGGTTTTTTTTATTAATAACTTTCATTTCATTTTAATCGATTTTTAGCTGAGTCGGTTATTGCATTTTTGATTGGTGGCAACTATGGCAAGGCAAATATCTTCTGGCAAATTTATTCTTTGATACAATACGTAGGGGAGACCTAGGTTCAGGAGTTGGATTTAATAGGCTGTAACGGTAACGTTAGAGACTATTGACCCGTAAGATCAGTGTAATTACAGTAAGATAAGTTAAATTCCCAAAGGAACTCTACCTGCGACTTGTAGTCACTGCTGGTGATAATCAGCGAGGAAACGCAGAAAGCGTTCTCGGCACTATGCCATGGAATAGGCCTGCGTGATAATGAAGGATTTAAGTTTTAGTTTATTTTTAACTCAATGTTAACTAGCGACATCTGGTGAACGGAAGATTTAGATTAAGAGATTAGCCTTCACTACCTGTTTTTTTAATTAATAACTTACATTTCATTTTAATCGATTTTTAGCTGAGTCGGTTATTGCATTTTTGATTGGTGTCTGTATTGCTATATTGTCCAAAAACTCTATCTAGTGGTAATGGTGGCATAAAATAATATGTTACTAATTTTGACGATTAACAGTGTAAGAAGAGTGAATCTTCACAAAAATTACGTACATCGTCTCAGTGTCCCACTTTGTCACAACTACAAAACATCCATAATTAACAATAAAAGTTGCTGTAAATTAAGTTACGATTTCTAACAAATAACGATTTATATATGTTATATATATTATATGTTTGTATGTTGATTTTATAATTTACGATTTCATTCCCTACATAGATTGCCTTGTATGGGATATTTGCCGTAGTCGCAACAATCTGCTATTTGCAGTGGTCCAACAATAAGATATAAACCTGCAAGTCAATGAAATAAACATCTCGCGTTCTAGGTACGTAGCCACTTAAAAAAATTAAATAATTAATATTGGAGCTTGAAGCACTCAAACAACACGTTTCGACCATGATCTGTGTGTGAGTTGTGAGTGTCGTATTGATAATGGGTCTTTCTTTATCTATGAAATTACCGCTCTGCAGTACTGGCCATTTCCAATCAAAATAATTTTTGTTTGGCTAAAATTCTATTCAAATTAATTTTATTTTAAACACATGAAATTCTTTTTTCAAAATTAAACATTTGTGTATTTGAATCTTTTTCGTCATCATGGGTACGTTCAAAATTCGAATAATTATGGAATATGAGTACTGTCGTAGCAGCAACGCGACACAAACGGCACACAACATCAACGACATTTACAGTGCGAATACCTACTACAAACAAACGCACCACCTGTTATCGGTTTACCCGCTTTCGTTCTGGAAATTCCTACCTGAAAAATGAACGCCACGGTAGGCCGAAAACTTTGATCGACAATGACGAATTAAAGGCAATTGCAGAAGCCTCTGATACTCAATCTACGGCTAAATTAGCAGCAGTTTTCCAGGTTAGCATCAAAACAATATTGGTCCATTTACGCGAAATTAGCAAGGTAAAAAACCTTGACAAATAGGTGTCCTACGAACTCATATTTCGTCGGCAAAAACTTACCTCTAGAAAAGTGATGGTCACTGTTTGGTGTCTAGCGCTGGTGTGATTTATAAGAACTTCTTACCAAACGGGATGAACATTACTGCAGATGTCTAAGCACAATAATGGAGAAGCTCCCACGTCTCTAATTCAACCAGCTTTGGTCAAACGCCCGTTCCCGCTGCTCCTGCACGACAACACGTGACCTAATACTGCACAACAGACGGTCTCCAAGTTACAAGAGTTGGAGTTGGGAGCTCTCCGTCATCCGCCGTACTCACCAGACGTTGCGCCTACAGACTTCTACTTTTTCCAGAATTTGGAAAAATTTTTGGCCGGAAAAAATCAAGAATTTTATAACCTCCCGTCCAGCTGATTTCTTCAAGAAGGTTATCAATAAACTGCCACTGCGTTGGCAAAGATGCATGGATTATATGTGTGATTACTCTGATTAATAGAAATAAAAATATAGCAAAAAAATTACGATTTCATATAAAACAGCAATTTCATAGGGAAAGACCTAATTAATATTAACATAAAATAGAGCAATGATCCTTGAAATGTGAAAACACATCTACGCACACCTCCTATTCAAAACCTGTCATCAAAGAGGAGGTTAGAAAGGAGGAGCTTAGCACATTAAATATACATGTCTACATACATATATCTATATATATAAATACCCTTGAAAAACAAGTCCAGGGGACTAAATAAAGGGTACTGAAGCCAAATTAGTGGTCTGTCTGTGTGTGTATTACCGATTCATGCAAAAACTAACCCGGGTCAACTTATAGGCTACTTTTTATTCGATTACTAGAGTAGAGTATTTTTCTTCTTTATTTTCCTTCAGATGTTAATTTTTTATTATATATGATTATGTTTGTTAATAGGCGGGATGACGGGTGTTTTTTTCAAATAAATGTCATATTTGTAAATAAAGATTTAATTAGTTTTAACCTTGCATAACAATTTGAAACTCCGCTGACGATAAACGTTTTAATTATCAAAACAGCACCATCTATCATCAAATGAAAAAAGCCTATGGTTTGCCTTTTGTAAATAAAGTTATAAAAATAATAGATAAATAGTGACATCTATCAAACATAAGAAAAATGATATTTTTTGAGCTAAAACATGAATTTTCATACGTTCCATGCTATATTTGTATGTAAACTGATTAAAACTGGTCTGCATGCAATTACTGCAAAATCTAATTAAATCATTATTTCGTGAAATAGTGTCAATTCTGATATTCATCACTCTGTATATATATATATATATATATATATATATATATATATATATATATAATATATATATATATATATAGTATTTATAGTATATAGTTTAGCTAAATCAATGAATAGAGATCATTTAACGATATTAATAACCACACAACATTTCATGATAATATGGTCATATCGTCAAATAGTTTTTTACCCCTGGCGGCGCTGATAGCTTATTTTTTAACAGAATCAACATCACTCTATGACTTATTATAATAAATAAATGTTCGCGGCTTTGGGGTGGCTCTCGAGCCAGTCGCATCCCAACCTTCTATAGCTGATATTACTAGATACAGTAAAACGCCGATTATTCGAACGCCGATTACCGAATCGCCAATTATCCGAATCGGTCCTAAGCGTAATATAAAAATTAAAACCAAGTACTGTAATTAAGTAATATAATTTTTGTTTTGTTTTGTTGTATAAGTTGTAAGAAGTTGGAACACGCTGGAGTGAGATATTTCAACGGTACGTATTGTAGAACTGTGTTTGTTAAACTTAATAAAGTTTATTCTATGTGTGACAGTTCGTTTTTCTTTTATTACATACCAGTCTATGTCCGATTATCCGAATTTTCTATTATCCGAATCGACCCCGGTCCTCGGATAATCGGCGTTCTACTTTAGTATAGTTTTGACTTTCATAGTATTAAGGCCTTAACAGTGGTTGGAATGCCTAAATCTTGGATATTTAAGTAAAAATATCTCAATAAATGTTCATTTAATCCATAAATAAAAAATACATGGTAACAGAAGAGGATTTGGTAAATGTTTTTAATTGAACAAAATTGTATTTTTGTCAACCCCTTATTAGAAAAAAAATCCCCAAAGAGTACCTATCTTTGTCATATTTTGCAAAATTTCTCCAAAACGGCACAAGCTTTTTAAATAGTTCTTACACTAAAAAAAAAGGTCTTAAAAATATTAATATTTTTAATTGAGAGTTTTATTTTTATTCCCTGTTTTATAAGAGAATATATCATTTTTCCCTGAAATTGAATATATTTACGCGAGCGCGCATGCTCCGTCACCCTGTCAGCCTGTCTCAGTCCGTTTCGGACATTAGCTTGCTACATATATATTTATCTATGTCGGACATCGTTGAGGGTGGACCGTGCATCGGTGTTGGACCGACTTCGTTCAAATATATATTAGTTTTTTAAAAGTTTATACCCAATTATAAATATTTTTATGACTAGAAATACTTAATTTAGTTAATATCTGTACACTGGTAACTGTAAATATTATTTTCTAAATAAATTAATTTTTAAAGTGCCCAAAGAAGAAGAAATTTTTGCGGCGACGTTGATTAGTGAAATTGAAAAATGCATTTTTATATAATTTAGATGTGGAACGACTAACATGCTCTCGTTACTTAGATTTCGATAGTTTTTAATACCTATGTAATTTTATTATTGCATATTTTTATTAATTAGTTGATACTGAATTTTATAATATGCATTACAATAAAACGCTGTTTTTATGAGTATGACTTTATAAAATATTATCGTGGGGGGGGGGGGGAATATAGATACAGATACTTACATTTAGGTACACTGTTATCAAATTAAATCAAACAATTTAAATAAATAAAAAAAATGGTGCTTCCCTAAGTATAAATAACTATATAAAGACATTCTTGAGTTTTGTTTTTTTTATGTTAGAAAAACTATCATCTAGAAAATGAAAAAAAAATTAAATTGGAGAGGGGGTTTCCCTACCTGATAAAGTTATAAATGAAGATATTTGCAATAGAACCAGAGTAACTGACATAGCCCAACGGAATATTACAGTGAAATGGCAATGGGCTGGCTATATAACTTGGAAAACAGATAAAAAATAGGAAGAAAGGTTCTCGAGTGGCAACCTCGTACAGGTAAGCGAAGTAGTACTCAACCTTTATTCCTCTTCACGTATTCTCATACGCTTTTCTTCACACACACACACACACACACATAGGTCGCAAATAATACTTACCTATTACTATTAGGCAAGAGTGAATAGGTTTTTGTTAAGTCAGTGAAATTCACAATCTTAGGCTACATAACCACTTGCCGATGGGATTGTAGTTGCTTTACTACTTACTGGGTAAAAATAGTAAAAAAAAATTACCTTGTGAAAGTTTGCATTTAGGTATAATTTTTCTAACCAACCATCAAAATATGATGAGAATATGTATATAAGTATAAAGGTTCCCTCACACGAGACAGTAATAATATAATATTATATCTTCCATTATCTACGCATGAAAACTTTTAAAATCTCTGAATCCCGAAGTATGTTCATATTAAGAGGCTGAATAGAGCCACATTGATATGCATGGGGATCGTTTTGTAATTTCATATCGTTATCGAAAAAACATTGTACGAATTTCAGGTGGCGATTTGCAAAACACGATTCCACAAAAACTCACTCAATAGAAAATAATTGCAAAGTTATTTTCTATTGAGTCAAAAGTTACTTCTGAAAAGACTTAAATTTTCAACGTCAATTTTTTCTTACGTGGTAGAGCCATGCTGCAGCTATATTAGTAGTAGGTATAGTTGTAGCACGAATGGGTCGGCTCGACAGGGGAAGGGCCACGCTCTCACGGAATACCATGTAAAATAGCAGTTGAACCCTGCTGTGTTTCGTATGGTATGTGTAGAGAACCGGAGAACCTATTTACTGGAAATGAGGCATTACATCTTAGTCTTCACGGGTGACAACGCATCTACATTTTGATACGTAATCGAGAATAGATGTAGATGTCTATGGAACGTAGTAACCACTTACCATCAGGTGGACTGTGTGCTCGTTTGTCACCCTTATTCTATTAAAAAAAACTTTCTAAGATTTCAGTAAAATAATAATAAGTATTGTAAGCACTCGTACAATTATATATCTCATGTTAATAAAGCTATTGGGCTATTTTGATTTTTAATAAAGTGATTTTACTTTATAGGTTAAATAATTTATTTACCCTTCTATATCAAGAACCGTTTTTCAGTCACTCCTATTGAATTTGACAGTGCTTGCTGAAATTTATCATCTTTAGATGGATCAGAATCGCGCGCTGTTCCAGCTGTTAGATATTGCAAAAATAATGGAAAATATTTATTTTTACTGTCATGCCGAAGACTACCTTGTTTTATTTTATTACGATCAAATAATATTTATTAGGTTATAAAGCAAGTATTTACAAATATTTTCAGGTTGTAAATGTTTTGTTATTCTATTGTTTACAGTTATTATCACATCTTAGCTTTACACCAAGAATTACATTAGAAATTCTTGATGGGATGCGATGTAACGCGCATACTTTATTTTCATCAAGAACTTTAATATATATATATATATATATATATATATATATATATATATATATATATATATATATATATATATATGGTTTTTTTTACCAGTAGAGTTTCAACACAATCTTAAAAAAGTTCAATGAATTAAAAAAATGCCGATAATTATATAATTTCAAGCCAGTGTTTTACATTTAAAGATCAGTTATAAAGAGCCAAAATTCTTGTTTTCATTTTGATTAATTTAATTCGAGACTACAATAAATGTGAAAGGGCTTTTATCTGCAATAATAATTTTCATCAAAAATAACATAGACTTATAAAAGTCATATACACGGTCAATCATACTGAAGATTATCAATTGTACTACAACATATTTAAAAGACTATTTCCAGTATAATGACCCGAATATCATCATTAATGTTTGACTGGCACACTTAAAAATTTTATCACATGGCTAAATGATTCACTATTATATTATGATAAGGTCATGCTTTTCTATAAAAAGTTGCAAGAAATTTTAAATCACGGACCTATTGGTTTGTTTTACTTTTCACTTAATTAGTGAAAAACAAGATGGACTGATCTAAAAGTTTACTTTCTTGTGTAAAACGTGCTATTTAGAATTTTATGCAAATGATAATTAAAGTGTCTATGTAAATAAATGTAACATAGCGGGTATTATATTCAATGGTAGCGGCCATCCATATTTGCAAAGCCAGTATCATTTTCTGTACAGAAACCGGCAAAGTGTTGCTCAAGGCACTATAAACAAAGCAGCTGATAAAATGTTACACTCATAACTGTTAACAAAAACTGTTTCTGCAAATGGTCTTATAGATAATAATAACTGTTCCGCCGTGTTAGGTGCAGGAGCTATTATTAGAAGGAGACGAGGTAAAATTTTGTTTTAGAAATGCGCAATCAATATTGTTTTGTCTGCAATTGAGCATAAAATAAAAAATAACTTCAGCCAAAGAGCATAACTAGCATTATACTCAGGCCCATCAATTGGTATGGAAAAAAATAATTTTACCAGGTTTAAAAAAATCAATCAAAATTCAAAAAAACATAAATATTAAAATCAAAAAATTAATATATGTATGTCTATACATACATATAATGATTTATGGCCGCTTAGTAACTGACGGTGACTCAGTATAACATCCTACAGTCACGCCGAAACTAAGAGGAGAGAATCACTGTAGAAAAGGTAATAATTTATTGCGGAAATTTTGTGATAAAATTAAAAAAAAATTACAAACTTATCCAAGTTAATCTAACTTAGTCTAACTTATCCTTATGCGTTACAAAAAAAAACAAATAATAATATAGTCAGATTGCGTCAGTTTTTAAGAAGATATAACAAAAATAAACAAAAAAAAATTTCAGTAAAGTTCAGTATTTAATTGATTATATACCGCTGACACTTAATCACGCTTTTCGAAACCACGCCAGTTGTAAACAATACTTGTGTGAAAAGACAAAATCTTCTTTTTAAATTTCCGCCGAGTTGTAAGTAGAAAGCCAAATAGGTCATGTGTCAATTTTAATTAAATATATTTTATATGAAGTGATCTTGGTAAACATTAAAACAGGAATTTTACAATTGTGTTTACAAGAAACATTATTAGTTGTACCTTGCAGCTTATTCATTATTTTTATTATAAATACCTATAAATGTATATATTATTAATACACAGTTCCCATAATATTTTGGATTATTTTTTATTTTGCCCTATCTGCAATGTTCTACGCTCTATAGAAAAGTGGCGTATGACATGATTGACAATCTTTCGAACGTTTTATCTAGGTACAAAGACGTTTTACGTTTTCGTCGCCTCCACGTGATATTTTTGTCAGCATAAGGTACCCTTCTGTATCTAATATAATATAAATATAATATAATATAAATAATATAAATATTGCTACAAAGTAATGTAAAAGGCTATACAAGTCCCTCTGCTGGGCACAGAACTCTTTTTTTATTTCTGAGAGGGTTTTAGGGCAAGGAAATGCCCGCAGAACTGCCTCAATGCGTGTTGACGAAAATTGCAATTACAAATTGCATTCGTGCTGTCGAGGATCAAACCCGGGAAAAATTTACAGCGAACCCTTTGACCCAGATCTACTAATACGATACAAATAAATACGATTTCACATATATAATAAAAAAAACTCTTACGTACTTGAAACTTGAACACTTGATAGCTCGTGATCCTACCGGACAAAGCTACAGCACAATGTAATTGAAGATGCGTAACTACAACATAATTCTCAGTGATGTGCAAGCATGTGCAAGCAAGCAACAGTGGTAGAGCCACGCGGCAGCGTTTGCTGTCGCACGGATGGGCCAGCTCGAACCGGGGTGGTACCACGACCTCACAGAAAACCAGCGTGAAGTAGAGGTTTACCTCTGCGTTTCGCTTGGTGAGTGCAGGTGGCCGGAGGCCCTTTTTACTGGAAATGAGGCATTCCATCTTTGTCCTCACGGGTGACAACGCATCTACATTTTGATTTGTAATAGAGGATAGATGTAGATGTCTATGGGCCGCAGCAACCACTTACCATCAGGTGGACTGTGTGCTCGTTTGTCACCCTTATTCTTATAAAAAAAAAATAACGGGCAGTATGTCACTTTTATAATTGTCATCTCTGCAGTCTATTAATCTTTGCACTTTTATAAGTAATACAGAACGAAGTTGCTAGACGGTGTTGACGTTGGCTAAAATCTCTGCGATAGCCGTTTCATCAAGGTCATTCAGAGTAGTTAAAGCCTTAATGTAATATAGCGCCCTCTACTTTCAGCTATATAACAGGCACTACTAATTATTATAAGTAACTGATAAATTTAAATTTTAGAATGCTACTGAATACTTATTTTTGAAGTAGTAAAAATTGTCATATAGTACGTGAGGCTTATATGGTCATCCGGTTCATATCGTCACTTTCTTCTAACTCAAAAACTACAGCCATATTTGCATAAATGGCTTTGTGATACGATAGCTCTTCATCAGTCATTCAAATAACAAAGGATCAAAAGAGCGCTGCTTTATCGACGCCATTTTGACAGTTGTTATTTTAGTAAATAATTAATTTAGTCCATTTTAATATTGGGTAGTGTATTTAGTTTTCTTTAAGTTGATATTTCAAAGTGTTCCTAATTATTGCCAAGGCTTGTTTGGTATTTTTTCTTAATATATTAGTTATAGTATACGACATTGTGTATTTGTCTCTGTCCTCCTCCTAGTTTTTATTTTTATAAGGCGGCAAAGCTTAAGGTGATATTACATATTACCCTCACGTACCTTACTTAAAAATATGTAGACCGGTGGTCATTATCGGGACGATTTACCACAATTACTACGTTTGGCAAATTGGCTAACAGCACTGTTATACACAACACGTGTGTTTTCTACCTACTTCCAAAAGGACGCGGTACTAAATTCGACTGTATGTTTTTTATGTTCTGTACTCATAACTTTTTACTGGGTGAACCACTATATGCTGTTTTCGAGAGTCATTACGAATCGTATCGCACGCAGACTACGATTTCTAGCCTCCCGAACAACCCTGTTTTCGAAAAGGCTTTTGTGTCATAAACCACATACATACTCTTTGGCTAATTGAACAGAAACCCGAAGAGTACAATCCGCCACCTTGCCTTGCGTATATGGACTATGAGAATACCTTTGATTCCATCGAAATTTTGGCGGTGCTACAGTCCCTTCAGCGGTGCCAAGTTGACTGTCGGTGCTGAAGTGTTTGTATAGTAAGGCTACGAAGGCTATCCGAGTACACCAGAGTGCGAAAACTATCCAACTGCAGAGGGGGAACCAGAGTGACCGACCTTAGCCAGCCATATAGCTCAAAGAACCAACAACCGATGGGAAAAAAAGGTACCGTGTAGTGTTATGCTACTTACATTTCTTTGTACACTATTTCTTCATTCTGTTTTGATATTCTGCATTCATGTTTTGCATCACTTTATACTATTTTTCCATTCTGTTTTTGATTTTCTGCATTTATATTTAGCATCACCTTTATTTCCATAGGATCCTGTAACGTTTTTACACAATAACATATCATTTTACTGCGTATTTTCACACTATTTAGTACTTTTAAAATAGCTGTCAATGGAGTCTTACCTTTTTTGGTCTTTTATTGAATTCTCTGTAACTCTACAATTTCAGGCTTCGGCGCGCTGTCGCGCATCAGTTTTTCCTATATGAATAATATCTCGTTTCTTACTTTAATGTAATAGTTTCTTAATAACAGTCCAAAAACCAAAAATTGGTAAATATGACAACTACTATTTATACCGTGGTCATGGTAACTTTTATTCAAATTCGTCTCTGGTATGATGTTATTTCTACATAAATACTCTTTGGCTGTAGGTCATTTACAATAAATTTCGTTTTAATTTAAATAATTTCTCGTTCTCTCTAAAAAGGTATAAAAGCCAAACAATTGGAGAATACAGGACAGTCTCGCTTCAGTTCTCAAAGGAGAAGCATCTACTAAAGGCCTTATCCCGGGGCCGCTTTGCCCCGGGATCCTGCAAGCCTCCATCTACACGTGAAGTCGTCGGCAGTCTGCTTCAAGCGCGGGGCCACACTACCTTCGGGCACGCTACGACTGCTTGCTCCAGGCGCCGAGTGCACCTACTGCCCGCGCTACCTCTGGGCGCGGCGACTACTTCTCCAAGTACTGAGCGCACCTACCCCAGGCGCTACGTGCGCCGGCTCCGGACGCTGCGTGTGCCCAGTCCAGGCGCTGCGTGCCGTCGCCGCTGAGAAACCTCAAGCTCTGCGTGTGCCTACTTCTACAAAAGCAGCGAGGCTCCAGGCTCCACTATAAAATTATATTGTCCTATTCTCCTATCTTTATTTTTTTAAAAACCTAATTGTATTCTCATTTCATCCATCATCTTCATATTTCATTTTTTTAATATAAAATTGTAAATACTTTTCTAAAACTTTAAATATATTATTTTCTTGGTCTATTTTGTTGTTTTGCTGTTCTTAGGTTAGGTTCTTTCTCTTTTAATTGTCGCTTCACGACAACCGGTAGGCGAAGTTTAGGGTGTCCCCCCCCCCCCACTAGATGGAGTGACGACCTTCTAAGACATGCAGGAAGTCGATGAATGCAGGCGTGAGCCACCGACCGTGCTTTGTGGCATTCCTTGGCGGAGGTCTATGTTCAGCAGTAGACTTGTGAAGGGTTGTAATGATGATGATGAATAGCTTATACTCAATATCATCTCATGTCATCATAAAGTGATGACCTATGGATTTGAGACGTGGTCCTTCACTGAGGGCTATGCTCGGCGTTTCTCTGCGTGACAGACTTAAAAACTAGGATATCCCTAGTAGAACGACAGTAACCAACATAGCCCAAAGAATTAGGATGCTGAAGTGGCAATGGGCTGGCCACATAGCTCGAAGAACCGACAACCGATGGTGAAGAAAGGTTCTCGAGTGGCAGCCTCGTACCGGCAGGCGAAGTATAGGGCGTCCCCCCACTAGATGGAGTGACGACCTTGTAAGACACAATATATAATTATTTAAATCAATGCGAGCGTTTTTGTTCCTTTTGTGAAAAGTTTTTACCCTTCATTTGGGCCCCCCAATAAATTTTGATATAGGGCCCGGCTAAGGCACGCTACGCCATTGTTTAAGCTGTTCCATTTTTCTTTTAACATTAAACAATTAACTAAAACAAAATTATAATAAAAATTATGTATTATAGTACATTGATTTCTTTCAGCCCTTCACAAGTCTACTACAGAACATCATCCTCCATAGACTGCCGCAAAGCATGGTCATTTTACATGTATTGTTTGTTTTTTTCTTTCTTAAAATATAATTAAATATTTTATGGTGTTCTTAACATATACCAAATGTCTGAAAAGCAAGTACGTCACATTTGCTAAACTTTTAAATAAAAAACCAATTTTAAAATATAGACGAATTGAACATAACTTCCTTAACTATAAAATAAGTTATATTCTAATTAATGCTATTTATTCCAGTTTATGACAGCCCTGATTTATATTACGTGGTTGAAATTCGGTACTTCTTATTATGTACGTCAAACCAAATAACAGCCGGGCGGCTGACATTAAGCTCTCCATACATTTCATATATCTAATATAGCCCCATTAATTTCCACTAAAATAAAATAAAAAACAAAAATAGCTGCATTACTATGTCTATAGTCACATTCATACAAATCAAAAAGCCTAAAGATGAGCTAATGTAAAATATGCTTAATTGTATCGGGACCATAACTTGTCAAAAAATTAGGAAAATGAGCGTTTTTCGTTGCGTACGTGTTTTGGTTTTCAATTTAACATTGTTAAGTTTAAAACTATATGTAAAACTATAGGTAATAAATGTGACATATACTTTCCCCTAGTTACGAAGAATTTATTAGCCGACAATATTTGTAGTTAAGAGTACTAGAAATCTTATTTACGAAGTAAAAAGGCGGAATGGCTGGAATTAGGGGCGTGGCTGGTATTAGGGGCATCCACCCTACCCGGGGTTTTTCGTGTCCCACAACTCGGGGAGAGACTCAAAATTTGAAATAAAATCTTTTTCTGGCTGAAACACGCTTGGCGGGAGTGGCAACGGGCTGCGCGAGCGCGTGAAAGCCACTTCTTCAATATATTCTGCGTCCGCCTCCATTGCTGTCCACAGAACACAATTACTCTTTATTGCTGTCTAAGCGTTGACTGACGCGTGATTGACGAAAAATCAAAATTCGTGACTGATAGTTGATTGACGTAAGAA
Organism: Parnassius glacialis; assembly: GCA_033319125.1. NCBI lineage: Eukaryota > Metazoa > Arthropoda > Insecta > Lepidoptera > Papilionidae > Parnassius > Parnassius glacialis. The sequence goes on along the minus strand of JAVANC010000004.1, from coordinate 11,330,199 downwards.
TCAAAATTTTTCTAATATTTGTCAATCAATTTCATGCAACCGTCAATCACCGCATTACACGGTAGGTTATTCGTCAATCACAACCGTGATTGTTGTAAAACTGACAGCAAAACCTACCGTGTAATGGGCGTCTATCTGTTTGTATAGTTCCACCATAATCGGTTCATCTATTTCGATTCACACCGAAGATTACCCCGAAAAGATATTATTTATTATTATTTTAATTTTTATTATATTAAATATTCATGTTTCAATGGCATGCAAATCCCCTTAGTTCAATAAAAGACTGTTTACTCGATATTACAGACATACACTACAATTTTACAGGAACAGGACTTATTGTTTAGTTAAACTGTTGCGCTCTATGCGTTTAGTATGTACCTAATTTTAAAATTCAACATTTAGACAACTATCGGCAGATGATCTTTAACATGACAAACCACAGCTAGGTACTAGCCTCCTCTTATGCCTACGAGAGTAATACAGCATGAATGTTAGGAATATAAAAAACCTGCATATTTTATTTTTAAGAAAGCACGTTCCTCACGTTCTTTTTCTTTACCACCAGCACGTAGTATATTAGAACCGTAAATGCCAAAAAACAACTTCATTGGCGCTGAGATGATTCGTCTTATTTAAAACATCTCAGTATAAATGAAATTTATTAAAAAATATTCAAATGTTTAAAAAAAGCAATTATAAATCTGAGCGAAATGAGGTCGTAGTTTCCCAAATCGTTTTATATTTTACTACCAACCATAAAATCGATAGCTTTCAATATACACGCGTCACCCAACAAGCCAATCAATGGCTACAGCTTGTCTCGGGTCGCCACTTCGCCGTCGGCCTGCCCGCCGGGTTCACTTTATAGCTTTATATACAACGCCGTGACTCCCCGGAGCATCACCGCCGGCAGGGACTTTATAATACAAGTAGACCCTACTCAGCCATGAGATACGCAAGCAGAAAAAGTATAAGGTTAAATAAAAATTACGGATTTTATGGCGTTTAATTTAGTTTTACAATTAGGTATCGGTTTTATTATTTAAGTTTGTCAGTCCACGTGCCATTTATACATCAACCCAACGACCCCGCTCTCATTTATACTGACATACGTTATAACTGAAATTGTTATACACAAAAGTTCCAGCACGTTCTGCTGCAATACACTTCTCTAGACTACATTATTTGTGTCGCACATCGAAAACATTTTTTGTTTTTTGGTTTTTGTGCCCTAAAACACGTGAACAAGGTGCCGTACCGTAATAATTAAAACTAAGATAAGAAGCTGCGGTTGCCAACTTTCCTGGAAAGCGAAACTATGGCAACTATCTCCCATTTGAGGCAATCTGTGTAGCTCATGCGTTTATAAATGAATAAAGGCATGAGCTACGTAAAATTAATCATGGGAAAAGCTGTACCGATGGGAAATGCTGACCTGTACAAAAATGTATTTTCCGCTACTTTGAAGGTTTGGCCCAGGGATTCGTTAAAGTTAAATGTCATGGAAACAGCTGTTTTTAATGGGAACTGTAATTCTTTAAAAATTGAACGATAGATAGGCTGTTTGACGTTGGTGTAATAGGAATGCGTGGTATGAACTCTGTCTCGCCCTTGGCATTCTTGATAAAATTGTGGATAATTTTTGGTACGTGTTACAATATTACAGACATTAAGATGAGTAGGTAATTTAAAAAACTAGTTTGTAAGGTAGTTGATACATTTTATTTCACTACCTACCCACAATAATAAAGGACTGTTAGTTTTAAGATATGTTAATAAGTTTGTATCATGTTACCTACTTCCGATCGTGAGTTCACTGTTTCATTGAATAATTAAATGCCGAATAATTACTGACATTTGTTGCGTGGTAGAGCCAAGCTGCAGCTATATTTATAGTACAGTTGTAGCACGAATGGGTCGGCTCGACCGGGGAAGGACCACGCTCTCACAGGATACCAGCGTCAAATAGAAGCTTAATGCTGCTGTGTTTCGTATGGTGAGTGTAGAGAACCGGAGACCCTTTTAACTGGAAAAAAGAAACCTTAGTTCCTTAGTCCTCATGGGTGACAACGCATCTGCATTTTGAGTCGTTATTGAGGATAATTGTAGATGTTTATGGGTCGCAGTAGCCGCTTACCATCAGGTGGACTGTGTGCTCGTTTGTCACCTCATTCTATTAAAAAAAAATTCAGTACGCTCTTTTACTGCTGATAATGATTAATTGCGTAAGCTAGAGAGCAAGTTCAGCATCCACTCTCACACTTTAACAGTTAACCTCCTGACGTATTTCCAAAATAACTATAACACATCTGTGTTTTATTGTTTATTAATTTGTTAAAGTTATTGCGTCTATAACAGATACAATCGCGCCTCATTTAGCTATTATTTTTAATACTAGTATCGAATCTGGTGTGTTTCCTGATTAAATGAAGCATAGTAAAGTAATATCTTTATTTAAATCTAGTAGTACATTAGACCCCGCCAATTTTAAACCTATTTCTGTTCTACCAACACTTACACTATATTATATATCTATATATCTTACACTAGTAAGATATTAGAAAAAAATATTCTTGATCAAATGTTAAACTTCTTTAATATAAAAAATTTACTTCATAAAAGTCTATTTGGTTTCACAAGGGGTCGCTCGACAACTGATGCCGGTATGGAACGGTATGCATGGGAGAATTCACAGGATGCTTTGGGTATATTCTGCGACCTACCCAAGGCCTTCGATTGTGTTCACCATGACGCATTAATCAGGAAACTTCAACACTACGGTGTAAGAAGTGATGCTCTTAAATTAATTATTTCATATTTAAGAAACAGAACGCAATAAGTTGTCATTAACGGTATGAGCTCTTCAGGGTCGATGGTACAAATGGGCGTGCCTCAAGGCTATATTCTCAACCCCTTTCTGTTTCTTGTGTACATTAATGACTTACCTTACATAGTAGGGGATAACCATGATATAGTATTATTTGCTGATGACATTTCTTTAATTTTCAAATTAAGACGACAGTTACTAAAATATAACGAAGTATATATATGCTACATCTAAATTAGTAAATTGGTTCAATGATAATAATTTGCATTTAAATGGCACTAAAACGAAATGTGTGAATTTCATGCCTCCAAATATCAAACAATTAAATACTAATGTAATTTTAAATAGGGGTAACTGAGTCTTGTAGATACCACCATTTTTCTTGGAATCACACTAGACGCGAAGCTTCAATGGAGCCCCCATATATCAAAACTAGCAAGCAGACTTAGTTCTGCAGCATATGCTGTAAAAAATATTACAAATCTAACTAATGTAGAAATAATATATTAACTTTGGCCTCTCAATACATTTATGAAAATGTAATGTACGTACACTTAAATAAAAGTAGTTTTACAAAAATAAGTGATAATCATTCTGTAAACAACACATAACATACACAAGCTAGTATTACCAGTTACTCGACTCCACCGAGTCAGTAATTCACTCTTGGGGCGATGTATTCGCTTTTACAATAAAATTCCAGAAGGTATACAAAATTTTACCTGCTCAAAGCTCAAAAACTTTATTAAACTAAGTTTGTATAAAAATGGTTATTATAATATCGGGGAATTTATGGATGATAATAACCTCTGGGAATGAGGTGATTTCTAATTTGTTGTGTTGTTAATTATTTAACATACATGACTGTAAGCTGTTACTATTTTTAAAAAAGTCCCACTGGGCTTCGTGGTGGTTTTTCCCAGTACAGAGGTTTCTTTTTGAACCAGTATTAATTAAACAAAAGAGTGACTTTCAATAAATATTATTTATAATCTATATTGAATAAAAAAGTTTCAGTTTCTGTTTCTGTTTCTATGACCCAATAAATATATTGTGTAAAAGTTCTTCCTTGTTTGACTTCTTACTTATTTCTGTCATCGATAAAGCGGTTAGATATTTTTTGCCGTTAACCTAGTAGTGTAAAATAGCTCGATTTAAGGGAAATCATATCCTTCCCATAATTACCTATTTAACTTAAGTGAATAGTTAACTGGATAAATTAATTGGTTGGGGAAAATGTTTCTTTGTATTTTGTTTTTATAAAATTGAAGAAAAATCTATTTGGTTGTACTGTTTGTATCTGGCTGGTTTTAATATCTATACATATAGGACATTAAGAAAAAGGAAAAGAAAAAGTAAAAAACACTTCCACGACTCAAGCTGCGAAAATAATCTGTGACGTTTTCGGACCTAATGCAGCGTCAGTAAGAGTAGCACAAAGTTAGTTCAAGCGTTTTCAGTCCAGGAATTTTGAATTTTCCCTTGTCGGCCTCATAAGGATAAAGACGATGCCATTTTTGAAAAAGTGGAGCAAGATCGGCATATTTGTAGTTACGACATAGCCGGAGAATTGAGGATTGACCACAAAACAGTTTTGACCCATTTGAAAAAGTCTGACTATACAAAAAAGCTCGATATTTGGGTACCACACGAGCTCACTGAAACAAACCTAATGAAACTCATTTACGATTTGAACTTTTTGCTGTACCCTACAGTTAATATTAAAACCATAGAATTATTACGAATTCTATGATTAAAACAATAAATTATGAATTATATTTTACAGCCTTTTATTGTGATTTTGGCTCTACACCTTCTATACATATATCTTATCTATCTTCTTCTTTTATCTTCTATCTTCTCTTCTATACATAATAAATATGTAGAAAAGTCCTGTTTGTAATTTTAATATATTCTTGAAAAAACAATTCCAGGGGACTAAATAAAGGGTTCTAAAATCAAATGAGTTAACCGATAAACGATTCTCTAAAATGGGAAAAGTACGATATAATTCGTTTCTTGGGTGTGTAAAAAAACTGGGGAGTTGTTTGACACAAATAACAATAATAAAAAAAAATTCAAAGGCAGATGCGTTAATTGTTTAACTTAATTGGGATTCGAAGTAGCAACCCAAGAGTAATTGAAAAGATATTTTAAGAATATAAAAGATACATATTATAGATAATTCTCGTGTAGTACTCGCTGTGTGTGACAGGCAGGTAGCGAATTGTCTGATGTATACTATACTTGTGACTTATAGCCGACACACATAATCAGTTAAACTGATTAGTTGAACTGATCAGTTTAAGGGTCATTGCCTGATGATCTTGAAATTTTTTTTATTATGTTTGTGCAGCTTTGCAGGTCTAGAGAGATCAGTATCACTGCAACCTAAAAGGTCTATTGTGATCGCTGCTATAAATATAGTTCACAGGCTTACATGTTCAATGAATGGAAGCAGTTGCTTAGCTGTGAGCGATTTCACTTCTTTTGGGCGGAGTACTTAATTTCCCAGATGTGTTACTTTTGCGCATTTAAGGATCCGCAATCAGTTAGGATGTGCAGAGGCGTTTCTTCCGTTAAGGAACAGAACCGGCACATCCTTGAGTTGCTTAGTCCCAGGATGGACATGTGTTATTTAAGACAACAGTGTCCAAGTCAGGGCTTTCGCCAGGATGCGCATTTTATTTTTACTTAATCCCAGAGTTTCTGAAGCGAATTTAAGATCAAAAGCCCGGATTAAGGTATTATAATGTTTTAAGCCTGGTGTATCAGGTCAGATCTTAAGTGATTTATTGTGATAAAGAGTTTCAAGGGTCAATCGGGCTAAGCTTTTTGAGATTCCACAAAATGGTTCGGTACAAATTGTGTACCTCCCGTGCGAGCTTGTCGGCAAATTCATTGTCTACAATATCCGCGTGACCCGAAACTTAAAACGCGTTTAGACGTTTCACGCAGTCTCCAACTAGCTTCGAGTTCACCAAGTTTGATCTCAGCGCTAGCAGTGCTGCTTGACTATCGGAGTCTATATAGATTATATTGTTGATGTAGTGTTTTGCAGATTGATTTCTGCACGCTGAAGTATGACAAAAATTTCTGCCTGGAAACAGAAACAGAAACTATTTTACTGAAGATAGATTATAAATAATACTTATTGAAAGTCACTCTTTTGTTTAATTACCACTGGTTTAAAAAACCTCTGTCATGGGAAGAACCAGCAAGAAACCCAGCGGGACTTTTTTTTAAATAACATTTTACAATCATGTAATGTATGTTACACAAATTAGAAATAGCTTAGTAGCGATCACCTCATTACCAGGGGTTATTATCATCCATAAATTCTTTAATATTATAATAACCCTTTTTATACAAACTTAGTTTAATAAACTTTGAGCAGGTCAAATTTCGTATATTTTCTGGAATTTTGTTGGAAAAAGCGTATACATCGCCCCAAGAATGAATTACTGACTTGATGGAGTCGAGTAATTGGTACTACTAACTTGTGTCTGTTCCTAGTATTTACAGAATGAATATCACTTATTTTTGTAAAAATACTTTTATTTTTGTGTACGTACATGACATTTTCATAAATGTATTGAGAGACCAAAGTTAATATATTAATTTCCTTAAATTTTTGTCGCAGCGACTCTTTAGGCTTTAAATCATAAATTGCTCTTATGGCCCTCTTCTGTAAAACAAATATAATTTCAGTGTCAGCTGCGTGTCCCCATAGCAAAATACCATACGACATTATGCTATGTAAATAGCTAGAATAAACTAGTCTAGCTGTTTCAACATTGGTTAGACCTCTAATCTTTTTTACAGCATATGCTGCAGAACTAAGTCTGCTTGCTAGTTTTGATATATGGGGTACATAAGACGGAGGTGAATCTAAGCAAATTCATACTAAGTTTGAATTTGGGGCGTTCCCCATAAATTCGAAAGCCTATGTCGAGGCCTATTTTTGACCCATGTGTATACCATATAAGGCTACCGACCTCACAGATGATCTGTCCATTCAGCCAGTTTTCTCTGTATGATAGTTCCACTATATACTTTATAAAGTTTCTAGTGGAGACGCATGATATCTGAGATCATGCATAAGACCAGATATTTCATTAAATAAGTCGAGCATGGATCTCAATCTATAGCTATAGGCAAGAAAGCTCAAACCGCCGTGGGTGTTAATCCTATACAAACTAGCCCTCGCCTCCTTGTCTAAATAAAGATCAAGGCGCGTATGCCTAAAGCGCATCTAGAAGTGCATTAAGACTTAAGAGCCGCTCCAGGCAATGATCGCATCGCTCCAGTTACCACTAAGCAGGTAGTCCTCCGTAGACTATTTAGTTTGTTCTCGGTCGTCTTTTGGTTAGCCTTATTACTCCCGATAGTGGAGGTGTAGGTAAGAATCGGCCTCACTATGCTGCTGTACAGCTATAGGATTGTACTGTGACTCAAGCCCCAGTTGTTCCCGATTAAACGACTGCACCTACCTAAAGCAATTTTAGCTTTATGAAATACGTTGATCTTGAAGATTTAGTCCCGCAACTAATATTTTTGTTACTTCGGCGCTATCTACCAACAGACAACCATACTTCACACAAAAAGGTACTGAAGGTAAGGCATGAATACTGTGGCGCAGTGTTATTAGTATTTTATTCGCTCTCAGAAAGACCTAATATATCTTGTTCCTTTGAGTCTTGTTGGAATTCATTACAATTCCTATTTATTTTGAAATACCTTGATAAGGCATCTTTCCTACTTCTTGCTATAAGGCCTTAATAAAGAAAATAGTAAGAAATGTCTTTTTTTCATCAGTTATCTATATGAGTACAGGTGCTACAAGATCGGATGATGACCAGGTAAATAGTTATCGGTTCTCAGTACCGGTACTAGTTAGGATGAGCTAGCTTTGGATATTTATTTGATCACTGGATTTACTGCATAATAAGCACTGAAGGCCTAATGATAACCAGGTAAGTGCTTGACGGTTCTTAGTAAGGGAAATAGTTTGTCCTGGCTTTCTATTTTTATCTAATCGAGCCGGGTGCTACACTACATGACGGGTACTACGGGTGCTACGCTACATGATACATTTTGAAGGTCTTATGATGACCAAATAAGTGCTAATCAGTTTTCAGTAACGTAAATAATTAGGATGGCCTTTCTATTTTTATCTATTTGCACACGCTACATGTTATGAAGTTTGTTTTATTAAATGTCTAGTATTCGTGTAATAAATCATTGGTATAACATTTTTTCATTAAAATCTAAAAATATTACTTCTAGTCAAAAATCATTAAAATCGAAATACCGTGAACAGGTTGGTTCATCGGTTGGTCATTTAAAGGAATTGGTGTTGCTGGTGCTAGTAGGTTTTCTTCAAGTACGCAGATATTTTAGTCTGTTGCTGGTGGTTGGTTATGCAACTTTTTCCAGTGTGCCTTGGTTTTTATTGCCTGTAAAATATATGGTGGATTTCTAATTTTGTATTTGGGGAGATTTAGTGGTTCTTTGCTTGTCTAAAAACATAATAAATTAAGTGAGTAATAATACTGTTTTTACTGTAACGCAGTCTGATAATATGCCACAAACCACAATAAATTTAAAACGGTATTTCAACTACCTACTTCTTAAAATCGCGACATATTTACTTAATCATCTTAGTCTACCTGAGCCTTTTCAAATGTCATCACAGTGACCTTAGGTCTTTATGACCCTATTGAAATGAGCTAAAACACGATCGTTATATCTATTGCCATCACTCAGATCCGATACCCACCTTCGGTTGAACCATCAGAAAGGTGAGATCATGACAGTCACCTAGGTCTTTAAGCCTTTTCAAACGAGTCCAAACACGATGGTTATGCGTAGTGCCGTAACTATAATTCTATACCCACCTCCAAAGTCCACAATCAGATAGGTGAGATCATCACAGGCACTTTGGTATTTCAATTAGCCGGAACACGATGGTTCTATGTAGTGGCATAACTGAGATCCTTCACCCAACTATTGAGTCCCCCATCAGTAATGTGAGATTATCACAGTTATCTAAGTCTTTATGAGCCCTTTCAAATGAGCGCAAGCACAGTGGTTCTATGTAGTGCCGTCACTGATATCCTATACATACCTTCGGATTCCACCATAAGGAAGGTGAAATCATTGCAGTCATCTAGGTCTTTATGAGCCCTTTCAAAAAGATCAAACCCAATGGTTCTATGGAGTGGCGTCTCTAAACCCACATTCAGAGTCCACCATCAGGTAGGTGACATCATCACAGTCGTTTAGGCTCCACAATAAGGACGATGACATCGTCACAGTCACCTTGGTCTCCATCCTCCGTCAAACGAAATTCTCTAAATTAAGTTGGGGAAAAAGTTTCTTTGTATTTTATATAAAAATTCAAGGCATTTTTTTTTCAAAGTATAATTACATTTGATTATAATATACAAAATAAAGATATTTATATATATCCATATATATAAATATACTATAACTATAAACTATAAACACTCACGCCTGTCACCCAGAGGGGTAGGCAGAGACTATGGACTTCCATTTGGCACGATCCTGACAGACCTCTCTCGCTTCCTCCACATCCATATACCTACGCATACACGCTCGTCGGTTAAAGGTACACTTGATTTGGCCCATTTTCAACATTCGCCAATTTGGTCGATAAACTTTCGCCTATGGCGATCCTTTCCGACTCTGCCGTTCACCTCTGCAACATAAATTTGCTTTGTCACTCTTTCCTCATTCATTCTTTCCACATGACCAAATATATATATAAATATATATAAATATAGTATATATATATATATATATATACATACATATATATATATATATATATTTTATATATAAAAAGTACGTGTCACGTTGTTTGTCCGCGATGGACTCCTAAACTACTGAACTGATTTCAATGAACTTTTTCACACTGCGCATTTTGGTCCAACTTGAGAGATAGGATAGTTTTTTTCCCGATAAATGACCCTCAAAATTTTTTATTGCGAATTTAAGGATTTTTATAGGAAGGGTCGTCGGAAAGGGCAGAACGTCTGCCTGGCGAGCTAGTATATATATATATATATATATATATATATATATATATATATATATATATATATATATATATATATATATACTATAACTATATATTAGGCATTTTGTTCGATGGATTTTTGATCAAAAAAAATGCGACCAGTACTTTTGACAGTCCTCTCTTGATGTTAACCTGACACTGCCCAAAGAATTCTGAAGAAACCGAAACAACTAAAAATCTGAGGGCGCAAGGTCAGGACTATATGGTGGATGCATTAACACTTCCCAACCAAGCTCTCAATTTTTGCTGGTTTTTTGGCGTTATCATGATGAGGAGTGGTCACTCCTTTACTGTTGATTAATTCCGGTCGTTTCTTAGTCGCGTTTTGTAATAAAACTTCAGAATATATCGAATTTCTTCGTTAGATTCACTCATTTTGGCGGGCAGAAAAACAATTGAAAAATGGCGGATGTTTTTTAAGCTTCTTTCAAACTTTGGCGAATCCCGCATGGGACGCGGGACGCGAATCTGCGCGATTCGCTCATTCGCTTAGTCTCCCAAACTGAGGCGAATCCCGCACGTCATTATTTTTGGTTTCTCAATAGGAAAACATGTCTTTTGATATTGAAGCTGAGGTTTTGGTTGTTATTAGCATTAACTGAAGAAGAATCTCAGGATGTGAGGAAGAAAAGAAGTAAATGGGTTCATGAGCTGAGTACTCAACGCAGAATCCGGAGTTCCACACTTTGATAACCAAATTACGAAAAATAAAAAATATTTTAGATATATTTTCGTATGCCAGAAGATTGCTATAACGAAGTTTTATCAAGAATCGAACAAAATATACGGAAACAATATACTGTCAGCTTATCAATATGTATTCATTTATTATCTCAACTTTCTAAACGATTAATTGTTTTTGTCATGTCATTTCTCATCAACATTATGGCTATTTCCTGTATTAAAGTAGTTGAGACTCAGTTTTAATTTCGAACTGAAGCGAGCAAGATGGCGGCATTAGACGCTATTAAGTGACTAAGACTGATCTGTTAAAAGTGAATAAATAAGTAAAGACATCCAGATCAATTAATTTTACATTTTCAGAAGTGGGATGTCTAAATCTATCGCCCATAAAGGTTTGTTGTTGGTAAAATATTAGCTCCAGTACTCGATACTGTAAATGACTCAAAGAAGAAGTGTTCGGTTTACGATTATACTATATATTATTTTTGTTATCATTGTAATTTTAACAATATAGTTAACAATAACAATTAACAATATTAAGACATTATTATACGTATTATCACTTTTATACACAATAGTAGTTATATATATATATATATATATATATATATATATATGTGTGTATACTAGCTGACCAGGCAAACGTTGTTCTGCCCTTTCCGAACGACCATTTGCTTTCCCAAAAAAAACTCCTGAAATTAGCAATAAAAAAATTGAGGGTCACTTATCGAGATGAAAACTATCCTATCTCTCAAGTTGGACCAAAGTGCACACAGTCTGCAAAATTTTTTTGAAATCGGTTCTATCTGTTGAATACTTACAGCAACACGTGGTGGTTATACTACTAAATTGTAGCTTATATTAAACGTTTGTATTTTTAACATAGCGCCATCTATTAAATATTTACTCAATCCAGTCAACAGATATCGTCATCTGACAGAATTGTTTGGAGCCAACAGATAATTGTGACTGTCAAATAATAGACAAATAATGTTTAATAAAATAATATTGTATTTCGACTATAAATTGAGATGTAAGCTATCCTATCTTTTAAGTTGGACCAAACTGCACATTGACCAAAAATTTCATTGAAATCAGTTCAGTAGTTTAGGAGTCCATCGCGGACAAACAACGTGACACGTACTTTTTATATATAAAGATATATATATATATATATATATATATATATATATATATATATATATATATATATATATATATATATATATATATAATGTCTGATCGTGGTTTAACACAGGACTATGAGCCACATAACTAGTTTCAATTGTGGTGAAGTAAGTCACACAGTTCTGGAGTGTACTAAAGAAATACTAAGGTGCAATAAATGCAAACGCCATGGCCATAAAGATATAAATTGCAATTCACAAAATTATCATAAACCAAGCAACACAAACCGCGAAGAGATTAATAATGTATCAAAAACGGTATTAAATATGACAGTAATCGAAAATATTTTAAAGATTTTAAAATTAACGATATAATAATAAAAGGCTATATTGACTTTGGGAGCGAGTGTACTCTCTTGAGTGATAAAGTGTGTAAAGACTTGAATTTAAAAATTTCTTCAGACGAGTTGCCCATTTTACGGGGATTTGGTTATAGTGCCATATCTCTAATTGGTAAAGCACGAGTAAGAGTAAAAGTCGATTTTGTGGATATAGGATTAATAGCATATGTTGTTCCTGCGTCTTTGTTGCCAGCTGAGATACTCATAGGGCAATATCTCTCTGAACATCCTAATGTAAGAGTATTTAAGACGGATAAAAAATTGACGTTATACCAGATTACTGCTAACAAATCAAACTTGCTGGTATTAACGACTGTAGACGATTACACGATTAAAAATGATACAGTAATAGAAGCTGTTAGCGTTTCCCAGTTTACAGGATTCGTGAGCGTAGCATCAGAGATACAGCGATTCAATGATTCACAATATTTAATCTTACCCGGAATTTATGCTATTTATGATGGTATCGTCTGTGTAGTTGTTATAAGTTTATGTGATAAACCCTTTTCCCTTAAGAAAGGCAAAATCGTAGCAAAAGGCGTAGGAATACCGAAACAAATATTCGCCACCAACGATGAAAACAGTTTCGTGGTAAATGTGAGGTGTATAGCCAACGATGTTTCTTCAATTACCATCGATGATTTATATACAGTTCCAAATCTCGAACCTATGGCTAAGTCGAATGTCTTAGATCTATTAAACTCGTACAGAGGGTATTTCGCTTTTACCACCAGTGAATTAGGAAGGACTTCAATTGCTGAAATGCGAATAAAATTAAATGATGCTGCACCGGTTACCTATTGGGCTTACAGATTATCTTTCAGAAAGAGAAAAGGTTAACAGCATAATTAACGAACTTTTGACCAATGAAATTATAAGAGAATCTGATTCGGAATATGCAAGTCCCATCATACTTGTTTCAAAAAAATGGTGACCTTCAAATCTGTGTCGATTACCGCGTATTAAATCGAAAAAGCATCAAAGATAAATATCCGATGCCATTGATTGAAGACCAAATAGCTAACCTGCAAGGCAAAAGGTATTTTACTACGTTGGATCTGACGCAGGGTTACCATCAGATCCCTATGTCAGATGATTCTAAACACCTTACTGCATTTGTTACTCCAGATGGACACTTTGAATACAATCGAATGCCATTTGGACTAACAAATTCACCCGCAGTATTTCTAAGGATGATCCATAAGTTACTAAACAAACACAAAATCCCGGGTGTTATAGCATACATGGATGATATTGTTATCGGGGCAAAGACCATTACTGAAAGGATAGAAAAATTACATTTAACGGTGGTAGAGCCACGCGGCAGCTTTTGCTGTCGCACGGATAGGCTGGCTCGAACCGGGGTGGTACCGCGACCTCACAGAATACCAGCGTGAAGTAGAGCTTTACCTCTGCGTCTCGCTTGGTGAGTGTAGGTGGCCGGAGGCCCTTTTTACTGGTAATGAGGCATTCCATCTTAGTCCTCACGGGTCACGGGTCATCTACATTTTGATTTGTAATAGAGGATAGACGTAGATATCTGTGGTCCGCAGCAACCACTTACCATCAGGTGGACTGTGTGCTCGTTTGTCACCCTTATTCTATATAAAAAAATCAAGTTTTAAATATTTTGCGTGAAGCGAACTTAATGTTAAATTTTAAGAAATCCCATTTTTTCAAAACCACAATTGACTATTTGGGATTTAAAGTGTCGGAAAATGGAACTCGCCCTGGTACACGGAAAACAGAAGCTGTATTATCGTTTCCAACACCTCGAAACCCCCATTAAATTCGACAGTTTATCGGGTTAGCTAGTTTCTTCAGAAAGTTCATCCGCAATTTTGCTACTATTGCTCGACCATTAACGTCGTTAACTAAAGCGAATACCCCATGGACTTGGGGAAGATCAAATTAAATCTTTCCTTAAAATTAAAGAAATACTTACAGACAGGCCTGTGTTAGCAATATATAACCGAACCTACTTGACCGAACTGCATACAGATGCAAGTCAACTCGAAATAGGCGGCATGTTGTTGCAAAAGGAGAACGAGAAATCATCCCTTCGGGCTGTCGCGTATTACTGCCGGCAGACTTCGGTAGAAGAACAACATCTTCACTCATACGAGTTAGAAACTCTTGCGGTGGTGATGTCCTTAAATCGATTTCGTGTCTACTTGCTGGGAGTGCAATTCAAGATAGTTACCGACTGCAACGCTTTAAGGACAGCATTATCCAAGAGGGATCTTGTACCGAGAATTGCAAGGTGGTAGCTTCTTGTTCAAGATTTCGATTTTTCGATCGAATATCGACCTGGTACGCAAATGCAACATGCGGACTCTTTGAGTCGTAATTCCTTGCCCGTCGATGATAGTGATTCCTTAGATTTACATGTACTTTAATGTTGTACAAGACTAACATTCCGTACTAACAGCGCAGTTAAGTGACCCTAAACTAAAGCTTATAAAAGGAATACTCGATAGGAATTGCACTGAATCTAAAGATATTAGGCATAACTACACATTGAATGATGGTAAGATATACAGAAAAGTTGGCGATGTCTTGAGATGGGCAGTACCACGAGACACTCGCTGGAAAATCTGTCAGTTCTGTCATGATGACAGTGGACACTTTTCCTATGAGAAGACTTTGGAAAAGATGCGTAGAGATTACTGGTTTTCTGGTATGGCTCGATTTGTAAAGAAATATGTTCGCGCATGCATACCTTGTGCCTTCGCTAAAGAACCATCTGGAAAGAAACAGGGTCTTCTGTATCCAATTTCGAAACCTAGTACACCATTTGAGTGTATGCATATAGATCATGTTGGGCCGTTTGTACGCAGTAAGACTGGAAATACTTACGTACTAGGAATCATCGACGGATTTTTCTAAATTCATTTTGCTACGTGCTGTTAGAAACACAAAGAGCAAGACTTCAATACAAGCGCTGCATGAATTTATCGGATTATTTGGTTGTCCTAAGGTAATAATTCCAGATCGCGGAACTAGCTTCACCTCTGATGAATTCAAGAAGTTTACGGGAAAATATAAAATTAAACACGTGAAGAACGTTGTCGCCACTCCACGTGCCAACGGGCAAATTGAAAGATATAATCGGACAATTTTGGGCTCTCTAACAGCCCTAAACATCGACAAAGATGATCGTGATTGGGACTACAATTTAAACAATGTGCAGTTGAGCTTAAATAACACTATAAACAAAGCCACTGGAAAGACGCCAGCGCAAGTCGTTTTTGGTAAAGACACGGTTAATAGTGCCGAAACTCATTTACACGAAATCTCTGAAAATTTAACACTAGACGAAAACATCGATGAGACTCGTAAGCAAGTATCCTCCCACATTTCGAAGCAGCAGGAAACAATGAAGGCCAGATTTGATAAAAAGAGGTGTAACAAAGATATAAGTTGGGAGATCTGGTTATGGTTGCCAAAAATGTACGTAATGTTGGCAACAGCAACAAACTCGTTTCACGTTTTAGTGGCCCTTACAAAATAACAACGGTTCTAGGGAACGGTCGGTATGAGGTTTGCAGTGTTGAGGGCTTTTCATCCCGTAAATATAGAAACATTTATTCGGTCGATAAAATAAAACCTTGGATACGACTTAGCTCAATCCCCGATTCTGATTCAGAAAATCAAGGCTCTTATTCTGACAGTGATCAGTAGTAGTAGACCAGTAGTTTATAATAAGGTTTAATTATTCTAATTCATTTTGCTATGTAAATATAGGTAATGTTGATGATGATTTGATGATTGATGATAAATCACTTTGTTTTCATGTTGTACTTGTACGTAAACCGACACTAAGTCCGCCGGAATCTAGTATCGTACTCCGAGGCTGTGATGGATCGACGCAGACATCCATACTTCCATACTAATATTATAAATGCGAAAGTGTGTTTGTTTGTCCTTCTTTCACGTCACAACAGAGCGTCGGCATGGCATGATTTTTTGTATGGGGATAGTTCGGTGGCTGTAGAGTGACATAGGTTACTTTTTTCCGCGGAAAAACATCTCATTCCCGTGGGGAAATCGAATATGTTGCAAAAGTTTGTCCTTCTTTCACGTCGCAACAGAGCGTCGGCATGGCATGATTTTTGGTATGGGGATAGTTCGGTGGCTGTAGAGTGATATAGGCTACTTTTTTCTGCGGAAAAACATCTCATTCCCGTTCCCGTGGGAAATATTCTATTATATTATATATAGTTCGTCTATCGTACCGTCGTCTGTCTTGTAGAATCACGGTGGCGCCACCTAGCTGAATTTAATTTTGCAACATATTCGATTTTCCCACGGGAATGAGATGTTTTTCCGCGGAAAAAAGTAGCCTATGTCACTCTACAGTCTCATTCCCGTGGGAAAATAGAATATGTTGCAAACGTTTGTCCTTCTTTCACGTCGCAACAGAGCGTCGGCATGGCATGAATTTTGGTATGGGGATAGTTCGGTGGCTGTAGAGTGACATAGGTTACTTTTTTCCGCAGAAAAACATCTGGCATGAATTTTGGTATGGGGATAGTTCGGTGGATGTAGAGTGTCATAGGTTACTTTTTTCAGCGGAAAAACATATCATTCCCGTGGGAAAACCGAATATGTTGCAAAATTAAATTCAGCTAGGTGGCGCCACCGTGATTCTACAAGACGGACGACGGTACGATGGACGAACACAGAAGGTCAGAATATTTATTTATTTATTTATTTACTTTATTGGAGACAAAACAGAAACAAAAGATATGAAAGAAAAATATACAAGTAAAATAAGACAATGGTAATTACAATTGTTTCCTATAAACTGTCTCACTAAGAACATACATAATATTTATTTTATGAAGCAGGTCGTAATTGGTATCGTCTGCACAACAAGCAGGGTAACAAGTCTGTACTTAAATAAAAAGAAAACAATCATCTGAAAACAATCATCTAACATGTACAATAATAAATACTAAATATCCTTATACATCTAATTCATAATTGTTACTAAAGTACTTTTTAATTTAGTTTTAAAAGCTGAACGGGAGATAGAGAACATATCGATGTCGTTAAGCATTTTATTGTGGAGGACACACATTCTGTGTACTGGTGCTCTTTTACCAATGTTGGTCCTGGTTTTTGGTATATGAAATATATTTTTTGATCGTGTGTTTTTGGGTGGTATTCGAAACCTTACCTTGGATAATAACTGTGAACACTTAATCTCACCAACACAGATATTCCTAAAAGTAGTGGCGTCGATTAAAGTGCGTCGGTCTTTTAATGATAGCATTCGATATTTATTTAAGAGATTTTCATATGAAACGCGAGGTGAATGCATTCGATAGTTAACAATACGTAAGAATTTCTTTTGGACCTTTTCTATTTTATCTTCATAAACTGAGTAGAATGGATTCCAAACGGGGGACGCATATTCTAGATGAGATCTAACCAATGACTGATAAAGGCAGGTAAGAGTATCTTTGTGTTTAAATGATTTTGTTATGCGTGTAACGAAGCCTAGCATTCGGTAGGATTTATTCAATATTTCCTCGATGTGCCTATCTAGTGTGAGTTTGGTATCTAAATATACTCCAAGATCACGTATACTAAATTCTGATACAATTTTGTGACCACCTAAGTAAAAGTCCGCGTGTGCTACATTTTTGTTCCTAGTATATGTTATGTGTTTGCATTTATTATAAGCCAAGAATAATTTATTAATTTTACAATAGTTTTCAAGTCTATCCAAATCGTTTTGTATTAATTTTATGTCGTCAGGTTTAGTAATGGCAGAGTATAATTTTAAGTCATCAGCGTATAATAAGAATTTACAGTGGTCAAAGCAAGTTGAAATGTCATTAATAAATAGGATAAAGAGGAGTGGCCCCAGTATTGATCCCTGTGGTACGCCAGATGTTACTACAACGGGTAAGGAAATGTAGCCATTAAGCACTATTATGTCTTTTTACCAAAATTAAGATAAAAAATGTATGGATCTGTATTTTTCCACGCAGGACCGAGAAGAGAGCGATAAAAAACAAAACTCACCAGCTGATTTTCTTCAAACGTTTTGGTGCATTGTAATTCACAGAATAGGCGATAACCTCACAGACGATATTAAGTAATCCGTTGATGCTCTGCCTACCCCGCAAGGGTTATAGGCGTGATTATAAGTATGGATCAGAAATACTATCACCACCTGTCACGCTTTCACCCTTAACTATTACTTAACTATGGTAGAAACAGTTTTTAGTAAGCCTTATTAATATGCCTTAGTAATATTTATTGAACGGAAATGAATACAGTTCTTATATGTGGTTATGAATGAATCGGTATTACAATAAGAAAAATTGTGCAAAATTATAAGAAAAATATTTTTTAAAGTTCTTATTAACTAACGTATACATAGTTTAAATTGATTCCGCTAGATGTCGTTACTAGGTTTTTAAAACGCGGTAACGAAATGTTTCCTGACATGTACTTAACTCCCGCCGTTGAGTCGCGCGTCATCTTATAATGCATACGGTTCCTATACGCTTGAATTGTTTCTATTTCGTAGCTTATTCGACTAACTGCTTTCGATTTCGGTTGTTTGTTATTTGCTTTGTGATTTGGTTAAGGTAAGGATTTGTGTATTTTCTTGGATCGGTTTGGTTGGTATTCCTTTATACATATTTAGACTCTGGCTTTGATTTTGGATTTTGTTTATTTAGAATCGTGAATTGGTTTTCGATGTTTTAGGTTGTTTAACAATATTTCAAAGGAATATTAATAGTATAGATAGTGTATACGGTACCTATACACTTACTTCTTTTTTCGTTGACTACTGCTTTCGATTTCGGTTTTCTGCAATTTGTTTTGTGATTTGTTTTAAGTTGATTCGATTTTTTTTTTACTATAGTTTTCGGATTCGTGTTGTGTCTTGAATTGGTTTTGTTGTTTTGATTTTAAAAAATATTTAAAAGGAATATTTATTCCTTTTAGATATTTTGGATTTGCTTTTAAATAAAATATTTAATAGGTATTTTAACGTTTTTTTTATAAATAGGTTTTTTGTTACTTCATAATGCCTCGCAAACGTAAGTCCAGCCTTTCAAGAGTATCTTCTCAAAGGCAAGCGAAAAGATTAGCTAGATTGCTAGAATCTTTAGAAGATGCTGAACTGAGAAGGCAAGAACAAGCAGAGCGTCAGGCTGCTTTTAGAGCATCTGAGACACCTTCTCAACGTCATCAAAGGCGTCTTAAACAGACAGACCGTCAGGCTGCTTTAAGAGCTTCCGAAACACCTTCTCAAAGTCAGGAAAGGCGTCTTGAACAGGCAGAGCGTCAAGCTACTTTAAGAGCTTCTCAAACACCTTCTCAAAGTCAGCGAAGGCGTCTTGAACAGGCAGAGCGTCAAGCTACTTTAAGAGCTACTGAAACACCTGCTCAAAGTCAGCAAAGGCGTCTTGAACAGGCAGAGCGTCAAGCTACTTTAAGAGCTACTGAAACACCTGATCAAAGTTAGCAAAGGCGTCTTGAACAGGCAGAGCGTCAATCTATTTTAAGAGCTACTGAAACACCTGCTCAAAGTCAGCAAAGGCTATTCGAACAAGCGGAACGTCAGACCACCTTAAGAGCCGCGGAAACACCTGATGAAACTCAACACAGACTCATTGAGCAAGCTGAACGTCAATCTACTATAAGGGCACCTGAAACACCAGAACAGACACAGGCGCGAAGAGATGTAAATGCACAGCTCCAAACTGAACGTCGACAAAATTTTCAAAGAAACAATTAGTCGGTTTTTAATGACGCAGCATTCAATTATGATCCGTTGATTGATTATAAAAATCACAGGTTAGTTGTTATCGGACTGATGGACAAGGCGTGTCAATTTTGCAGCGCTTTAAAATGGAAAGATGAGACCGCAGGCATGTGCTGTTCCAATGGGAAAGTGTCTCTTCCGTTACTTGGGGAACCAGAAGAACCTTTGAAAACTTTGAAAACCTTTTTATATGATGCTAATGAGTTGCGGCGCTTTTAAACAGGATCCGGAAATATAACTCATGCTTTCAAATGACTTCCTTCGGGGTTGACTGGGAAATAATAATGCCGGGATTTTCGCCTACATTTACGGTGCAAAGGCAAATTTATCATAGAATAGGTTCACTTTTTCCAGCTGAAAACGAACAGCATAAATTTTTACAAGTATATTTTATGGGTGACGAAGAAATAGAGGTAGACCGTCGCTGCCAATTTATCCAGGGAGTTGAAAGAGACATAGTGTTCAAAATTCAAAGATTCTTGCATGAACGTAACATTTTAGTCAAAACATTTAAAACTGCTTTAGAAAACCTACCTGATGACGATTATAAAGTCGTCATTCACGTAGATCGGAGCCCTCGAGGAGAGCATGAAAGGCGCTACAATGCACCTTTGATAAACGAAATAGCAGCCGTAATTAGTGGTGATCAATTTTCTTCACGAGACATTGTCTTGCGAGCATGTGATGATACGTTGCAACGGGTAGCCGATACACACAAGTTTTATGACGCTCTGCAATGCCCATTGATTTATTGCAAAGGACAAGAAGGTTATCATTTTCAAATTCCACTCATTAACCCGGTCACAAAGGAGCCTACTCCGAACAAAAAATCATGTATGGATTTTTATGCGTATCATATGATGTTGCGAGAAAATGATTTTAATCTCTTAGCCCGGTGCAGACAATTATTTCATCAATTTTTGGTAGACATGTGTGTGAAGGTAGAAAGTGAACGTCTCTGTTATATATCTTTAAATCAAAAAAAGCTGCGCGTTGACAATTATACACAGTCAGGTCATAAGTATTGTCACACAGTAAAAACTTTTCTTTTAGAATGCTGGCCTCGAAAAAGTTTATTGAATTCGAATTTCGAATTGTTCATGAAAATAAAACTGTATACTTTTTAGAATCTTACTCATTTTTAAATATGGAGTGGACGATTAAAGAAGACCGTGTTGCAGTTATTGCATTGCATCGTTGCGGTTACGCGCCAATTCAAATTTTTGACATACTGAAAAATTTGAATATAACCAAAAGATTCGTTTATCGTACCATCAAACGATACAATGAAGACTCTAGTGTAGATGACAGGTCAAGAATTGGTCGCCCTCGGTCTGTCAGGACTCCAACAGTGATAAAAGCTGTGAAGGCGCGAATTCAAAGAAATCCCAAACGTAAGCAGAACCTGTAGGCCCTTCAGATGGGGTTAAGCAGAACCACGGTGAAAAGGGTGTTAAATGAAGACTTAGGGCTTCGGACATATCGAAGAAAAACAGGACATCGTTTGAATGCTCGTCTAATGGACCTTAGACTGAAGAGATGCCGCGCTTTATTGAAGCGGTACGCGGGAAAAAAATATCGGGAAATTCTTTTTTCGGATGAAGAAATTTTTACCGTAGAAGAGAGCCACAACAAACAAAATGATACACATACAAAAATGCACACAGTAGTGAAGAAGCGAGCAACCGTATTCCGCGTGTCCAACGAGGTTATTTTCCATCCTCGCTCATGGTATGGTTGGGAGTTTCTTATTGGGGCTTAACAGAGGTACATTTTTGTGAGAAAGGTGTAAAAACGAATGCTGTTGTGTATCAAAATACAGTCCTGACGAACCTTGTGGAACCTGTTTCTCATACCATGTTCAATAACAGGCACTGGGTATTCCAACAAGATTCAGCGCCAGCTCATAGAGCGAAGAGCACACAAGACTGGCTGGCGGCGCGTGAAATCGACTTCATCCGGCACGAAGACTGGCCCTCCTCCAGTCCAGATTTGAATCCGTTAGATTACAAGATATGGCAACACTTGGAGGAAAAAGCGTGCTCAAAGCCTCATCCCAATTTGGAGTCACTCAAGACATCCTTGATTAAGGCAGCCGCCGATATTGACATGGACCTCGATCGTGCTGCGATTGACGACTGGCCGCGCAGATTGAAGGCCTGTATTCAAAATCACGGAGGTCATTTTGAATAAACTTTAGTGTCTTAAGAATATATTTTTTATTAAGTTCGTTTTGGTATATAAATGGTTACATAATGAATAAACTTGTTTCAATTATTTTATATTAAACATGTGATAGAATTTATGACCTGACTAGGTATACATTTACAAGATGAAGTTTCTAGCGACGCCTATGTAAACCCCAGAGATTTAGGTAAAATGGTAATTCTGCCCCCATCATTCGTTAACAGTCCCCGCTACCTACATGAGTACACACAAGACGCATTCGCCTATGTACGAACTTACGGAAGACCTGATCTTTTTGTTACTTTTACTTGCAATCCCACATGGAAAGAAATAACCGAGGAGTTAATGCCGGGCCAAAAAAGTACTGACAGACACGATTTAGTTGCTAGAGTATTTAGATTAAAAGTACAGGGTGTCCAGTGGCAGATTTCAAAGTTTGAAAAATTATAAAAAAAGAACGACACGTTTTATGCAAAGTATTTTTATTAAAATATAAAGAACATAAAGGCGGATTTTATTTTTTGAAAACAACGTTTCCTAAATGGCGGCCATCGACCCTAACACACTCCTCGAGTCTGGAACGCATGTTTTCGAAAACTCTTTTACAAAGCGACTGGGGAATCTTGCTGATTTCTGCTCGAATGTTTTCTTTCAGTTGTGTCACAGTGGTCGGATTTGTTTTGTAAACGTTAGATTTTAAGTATCCCCATAAGAAAAAGTCACACGGACTTAGGTCTGGTGAACTGGGAGGCCACGGTATGGTGCCGTTCCGGGATATGATTTTTTCGGGAAACAACTCTCGCACTGCACTCATGGCCACATTAGCAGTGTCAGCTGTGGCCCCATCTTGCTGGAACTACGTATTCCGGTTACAGTATGGACTATTCTGTAATTCTAGTCTAAAAAAATCACTGATCATCTCAGCATATCTCTCGGAATTTACTGTTACAGTTTGGCCACGTTCATTTTCGAAGAAATAAGGCCCTATTATGGAAGACGCAGATATTGCACACCATACTGTGACTTTTGGTTTGTGTAAAGGCTCTGCAATTTTCTCGAGTTGGAAATATCCCAATAACGAAAATTTTTGTTTATTTACATATCCTCCGATATGGAAATGGGCTTCGTCACTGAAGAATATGTTACCCATCCGAGTAGCAGTTTTAAATCTCAACAACATCGTCTCTGCGTAAGTTTCCCTTAATTCAAAGTCAGATTCGAGTAAATCTTGGACGATTTGGATCTTATAAGGATGAAATTTAAGTTTTTTTCGCATTATTACCTCTAAAGTTGATTTACTAATACCCAAAATCGATGAACGTGCACTAAGTGATAAACGAGGATTTTCAATCACAGAAGCCATAACACGTTCGACATTTTCGTCCGTGGCTACCGTTGGTGTTGGTCCTCGTCTGGGTCTATTTATTGTTGATCCCGTTGCTCTAAACCTTGCTACCCAAGACTGAATCAGGTTGATTGATGGTCCATCACGAACTCGACGAATACCGTAGTGATTATTAAATCGACGACGGGCCTCAGACAGCGAAAATCCACTCGAAAAGTACACCTCGACGGCAAAAGCGCGGCGCTCTCCACTCCACGGATCCATGGCTACTAAAAAATCCGCATCGCTTGCGCGTCGAATAACCCCCTCCGCGCTCTTCTCCTACGTTGCGTTCGAAAATTAAGTCTGTTCAAAGTTTGAAATCTGCCACTGGACACCCGTTATAAAAACTAATGTATGTAATTAACAAAGGGAAAATTTTCGGAGAGGTGCAGTGCTTCATGTATTCAATTGAATGGCAAAAAAGAGTATTACCGCATGCCCACATTCTAATATGGCTTAAAGAGAAGTTGCGGCCCAGCCAAATAGACGACATAATAAGCGCCGAGATTCCGGATCCTGAGCAAGATAAAGAATTGTATGATACCATCGTCCGAAATATGATTCACGGTCCATGTGGAGCACGAAATTCAATATCGCCATGTATGAAAGAAGGAAAATGTACAAAGAAATTCCCTAAACAGCTATTAAAAGAAACAGTGCACAATGACAATGGCTACCCTTTATACAGACGCAGAGCTTCCGAAGATGGTGGCAGGAAAGTTACTATCAAATCTCGCTCTGGAGCGTTCGAAACCTTAGATAACAGCTGGATTGTCCCGTATTCGCCCATTCTATGTAAAATGTTTAATGCCCACATTAATGTAGAAGCATGTAGCTCTGTCCGCGCAATCAAGTATATCTGTAAGTAGATAAATAAAGGAAGCGACCAAGCAATATCTAATCTCAGGAGTGAAGGTGAGGCAAATCCCGTTAATGAAGTACAGACCTTTCAAGCAGGGCGTTATGTCAGCAGTAACGAGGCAGCGTGGCGTCTCCTTGGCTTCCCTTTACACCAAAGACACCCAACAGTTACTCACCTTGCTGTGCACTTAGAATATGGAGAGTGTGTATATTTCACCGAAAGAAATTTCCAAGAAAGAATTGCATCACCGGCAAAAACTACATTAACAGCCTTCTTTCAACTTTGTCAAACCGCCCCTTTGCAAAAACGTTGTTATATTCTGAAGTCCCCCGCTATTATACTTAGAACACATCTAGGAACGAGTGGAAACGCCAAAATTGAAACGCAAAAATTGCAAATTGGCCCGGTGTAAAGTCATCAGATGCCCTTGGTCGTGTGTATACCGTCCATGTAACTAATTTTGAATGTTTCTGTTTACGATTGCTGCTACACCATGTTCGGGGTCCTACAGGATATAAAGACCTTAAAACTGTCAACGGTCAGGAATGCACAACTTATAGAGAAGCATGTGAAGGTCTGCATCTTTTAGAAAACGATAATCACTGGGATGAAACCATGGAGGAAGCTGTGCAGTGCCAGTCACCAGCCAAAATTAGGGATCTTCATGCAACTCTTATATCATCTTGCGGGCTATCTAAAGCACATGAACTGTAGGACAAATATAAAGAGTACATGGCGGAAGATATTTTGCGAAAGGTACAGCAGACACACGCGAACATGACAAACAATGAACACATTTATAATGAAGCACTTTGAAAAATTGAAGATAAAGTAATGGCAATGGTAGGCAAAAAAATTAAGCGACTTTGGAATGATAAGCCCTCAGCGAACAACCGAAAATGAACTAAGTGATGAAATTATACGTGAAACAAACTACGATATACCAACTTTGCAGCAGCAAGTAGCCGAATTTGTACCCCGCTTGCTTCTCCAACAAAAACGAGATTTTGACAAAGTATTAGGACAAATTGAATCTGAAAATGGTGCACTTTTCTTTTTAGATGCCCCTGGAGGAACTGGGAAGACATTTTTGTTAAATTTATTATTAGCGCAAGTACGGAAAGATAAAAACATTGCTGTGGCCGTAGCTTCCTCCGGTATAGCCGCCACGCTGCTAAGCTGGGGCCGCACTGCACATTCTGTTTTTAAGCTCCCTCTAAATCTAGCCCAGGAAGAATCGCCGATTTGCAACTTTAGCAAAAATAGTGTACGAGGTATAATGCTACGACAATGCAAACTTTTAGTTTGAGACGAAAGTACAATGTCGCATAAAAAAGCTGTAGAAGCACTAAATCGAACGCTCCAGGATTTACGCAGCAATACCGATGTAGTGGGAGGAATGGTGGTTTTACTGGCTGGTGACTTTTGCCAAATTTTACCTGTCATTCAAAAGGGCACACCTGCAGATGAAATTAAAGCATGCCTCAAGTCGTCTACTTTATGGAACAAGGTGACAAAATTCAGTTTAACTACGAATATGAGAGTGTATTTCTATAATGATATCAATGCTGGAAACTATGCTGACACACTATTAAAAATTGGCGATGGGCGGTTGGAAACGGATGCTGAGGGCTGCGTTAAATTGACGAGAGATTTTTGTAATTTAGTACAGAGTCATTCCGAATTCATTGCGAGCGTTTATTCAGATTTAACGAACAACATGCATGAAGACAAATGCTTTAACAAAATAAATTCAGATATATTAAGCGAAGTAGCAGGAGAAATAACAGAGTATTTGTCAGTAGACACAGTTATGGACACACAACAGAGCACTTTATATCCCGTAGAATTTCTAAATTCTCTAGAGTTGTCAGGTGTGCCCTCACACAAGCTTCAATTAAAATTAGGCGTCCCAGTCATGCTAATGCGAAATTTAGATGCTCCTCGGTTATGTAACGGGACAAGGCTGCGTGTGACACAGGACGGAACATCATCGGTGCTACATTTCTGACAGGCGTAGGAAAAGGTGAAAATGTTATTATACCACGGATCCCTATAATTCCCACAGATCTTCCTTTTCAATTCGAAAGGTTGCAGTTCCCTATTAAGCTCAGTTTTGCAATGACAATTAATAAAGCGCAAGGGCAAACGTTACAGGTAGCGGGGGTCAACTTAGAAAAACCGTGCTTCTCTCATGGTCAGCTGTATGTAGCATGTTCGCGTGTGTCAAATGCCCAGAATCTCCTTATTCTTTCCCCGAATGGAAAAACATATAACATTATGTACAGTAGAGTCTTAAAATAGTGTTCCGTTAGTTTTTCTTCCAAAATTCCCGCAATCTATTAATCAGAATTCCTACATATCTTCCCTTTCAATTCAAAATTTCCTATTTAGCTCAGTTTCTTTTCAATTCCAAATGCTGCACCTCTGACGGACCTATTAAGCTCAGTTTCCTTTCAACTCAAAAGGCTGCATCTCTGACGGATCTTTTATTTGGCTCAGTTTCCTTTCAATTCAGAAAACTGCATCTCTGACGAATCAATTTAGCTCAGTTTCTTTTCAAAAGTCTGCATCCCTGACGGATAACTATGCTCAGTTTCCTTTAATTAAAAAAAAATCCCATTTCCATTTGGAATAAACAGGCTATTTTCATGCTTTCCTATACGCTGCGTTTCAAAACATTTAAATAGGCTTACGAATCAATTTTCCTCAGTTTCCTTTTAATGGCTGCATCTCTGACAAATCTATAAAACTCAGTTTTCTTTCAATTCAAAAAGCAATGTGATAGTTCATTTCCCAGTGACCATGCAGGCGAAGCCGCGGGTAACAGCTAGTAATATTATAAAGTTGGCAACTGGGTGGAGACCGATACACCCTATGCTGTGTGACAGAAACAGAAAATTTATTTATATTTATACATGTAATCTATATATTATATAAAACAATGTCGGGTTGATTACACCATTTATAACTCGAGAACGAGTAGACCAATTTTAATGCAATTTGGTACACAGATAGTTTATAACCTGGGATTAACATATAGGATACTTTTATCCCGGTATGATGTTCCCGTAGGATAGATACTAAACTTCACACGGGCAACGCCGCCGGCATAATCTAGTAGATAATAATAATAATAATAATAATAATAATTAATAAATTATTTTTTGTGATAAAGGACTTACCCCTCTATCCTTAGCCAATGAGCAATGGTAAGACCCGGCAGTACAGAGCATATCCGACCGGGAGACCGTATAGAAGGAGAAGGAGCTCCACGGAAAGTTCTACAAGGCTCTACATGAGCCTTTCGTAGATACAGTTGCCTCCCTCCACTGGCTACGTTTTGGTGACCTCTTCGGGGAACCGAGGGTTTTCCAACCTACACCACCAACCAACAATTATCGGAGATACATCCTAAGGGATGGCACCGTCGACATTTGTCGAGCTTGTCGCCAACATGCATATATAGGCATGTCATCTCCGGCGCTTTCTAACTCTGAGTACTTGCATAGGCACAACCTAGTAGCCAGGATTCTACACCAGGAGCTCGCTCTGAAATACGGTCTCGTGGATCGGAAACTGCCTTATTATAAGTACATGCCGGAAGCCGTGCTTGAAAATAACCGCGCCAGGCTCTACTGGGACCAGGCCATCATCACAGACAGGACCATTCTTGCGAATAAGCCTGATATTGTGCTGATGGACCGGGCACAGTCAAGGATATTTTTGGTCGACATTACCATTCCGTATGACGAGAACCTCGTGCAAGCCGAAGCAGATAAGCGAACAAAATATCTGGACCTGGCTCACAAGGTGACCGACATGTAGGGTGGACTGCCGGCTGAAATTATACCTGTAGTCGTTTCTGCGAACGGGTTAATCCCAGTCAGCCTCTCGTGTGCTCCTCGATACCGCCCGCATCGTCCGCCGGTTTCCTTCCCTTTCCCCCTAACCCTCGGCCGTTTGGTCTCCGAGGGCTTCCATCTGGTTGGATTTTTATTTATTTATGTATTTTTTATGTATTTATTTTATTTTGTTGATATTTATGTATGTTTATCATTTTCATTTACAATTATATATTTATACAGCCCAACCAGATGAGTAAACTATATAGATGCCCCAGATAATAATAATAACGACAATGTGGAATGTAGTTTGAATACAAAAATGTACATAGGTATTATGTTTGACATGTATTGCGAGCCATACCCTATCTTTTTCCTATTATTTTTATAGCCTTCGTGACTGAGGTTGTGTAGAATCTTGTTTTCTTTCACTTTTTGTAAAAATAATTCAATATACAACGGCATTTAGAAAAATGAGGCTCTAACCATTTTTATATATTATATATATTTCGCTGCAGCACGTACGACTATTCGCGCCAATATGAACACATCCATACAAGTGAGCCGACGAAATAGGCGCGAGCGAATCCCATCTCGCGCCCCGCGCGGTATTCGCCTGTTTGAACGAAGCTTTGCTTTTTATTTTTTTTAATGTCTTTTATGTATTTATATTAAAACCAGCCATATACAAACTTTTCCCAGACCTTTTAATATAAAATCTAAACGGCATAGAAATAATGTAAGTAGCTACTAACAAAGTAAGACTTACCAACAATTGAAACGAACCGAAGCCAGCGGATTACGGTGCGCCCGGAAAACTCCGTGGGGTGCGATCAGTTTAAAAATTTCAACTTAAAATTTCACATTCACGGTCAGTTTTTGGATGTACGTCAGTTCAACTGATCAGTTTAACAGACCGTGTGTGTCGAGAATTATTGATAATTTATTATTTATATAACAGTTTTTATGAAACTATTTTTTCTATCGGGATACGAGTATACAGGATTATTTTTCAATGAGTAACCAAATTATAAAATTCAAATATATAAATAAGTAATGATATACCATTATTGCAATTTTGGAAAATACGAGAAAAGTCGTAAATAAGTCTTAGTACTTTTATTTGAAATTATCCTAAATTGAATGTGATTTATGGGCAACGTTTTTGCCTACCGATCGACGCTTACGAATGTGTGCGTAAAATAATGCATTACCACGCATTTTGACTTTAAAAGATAAAAAGGACAGAATTACTACGAGTCTCTTTACTTTTTACTTTACTTGTACTTATTCTGAACCTTCTCTGCAATTTGGCCAGTAATTGTAATATAATCCTGTATAACCCAATTGATTGTAGGTACCTACTTGAAAGTTAAAATAAATTATAATATAGAGAATATATATTTTTTTTTCAGTATTTAAAGGAACTACTAAAGGAACTAAGGTCTTTAATGTATAAAAATATAGTAATAAATTAAATATAATAATAATTAATGTATGTTATTCAAATATAGTAGTTATTAATGTGTAATAAACATTACATTATAAATTGAAAATTAAACACTGAATTTTCGTATTTACTTAAAAAGAAAATAACCATTTTTATAATATTAACATTATAGAGTTCGGTATTTACACAAGAAACCCTTATAGTTTCGCCATGTCCGCCCGTTCGTCTGTCCGTAGTTTTACTCAGAGACCCTAGGTGCTACAAATCTGTAATTTGGCATAGTTATAGATATTAAATCATCCTAAACAACCCTGAAATAAAATCCTAAAAAACATTTCTATTTTGGGCCACCCATACAAGTAAATGGAGGACGAGTTTTTTACCCGTCTATTCCGTCGTGTTGGGTATGCCCCCCCCCCCCCCCTATCCCTCTGCCAACTAAACCGCTGTTTTTGGAACTATGAAAAGTATACACGGTAATAGTATATATATAATGAATTTAAAAGAAAAACTATCATAGGTAAGAAGAATTAAGAAGTTAACGTCGACCAACGTGTAAAATGAACTTGGATTAGAAAAAGTTTCGTTACAACTCCGTAGAAAATTACCTGGTACTAGCTGCATTATAACTTTGTAATGTTTTTGCGAGCAGCTATGCAGGCCTAGAGGGAGAGAGAGACCAGTATCACTGCGACCTAAAAGATCTATTGTGATTGCTGCTATGTCTGTAGTTCACTGCTAAGCCCTACGTCCTCAATGAATAGGAGTTGCTTAGCTGTGACCAATTTCACTTCTTGTTTCACTTGTTGTTTCTTGTGGGCGTAGTACATAGTTTCCCAGATGAGTGTTAAGTTTGCGTATTAAGGGTCCGCAATCAGTTAGGATGTGCAGAGACGTTTCTTCCGTTAAGGAACAGAACCGGCACATCCTTGAGTTGCTTAGTCCCAGGATGGACATATGTTATTTAAGACAACAGTGTCCAAGTCAGGGCTTTCGCCAGGATGCGCATTTTATTTTTATTTAATCCCAGAGCGTCTGAAGCGAATTTAAGATCAAAAGCCCGGATTCAAGGGTAAATCGGGCTAAGCTTTTTGAAATTCCGCAAAATGGCTCGATACAAATGTGTACCTCCCGTGCGAGCTTGTCAGCAAGTTCATTGCCTTCAATATTCACGTGAACCGTTTTTTTCTTCTTCATCGTCATCGTCTTCGTTGCGCTGAATTGTTGTTTCCAGACCTTCCGGAATTTCAGGGTCAAATGCACTCACTTCCTCACAGTCATTTTGCAATGAAACAATATTGAGACAAGCTTGCTCATTAGACTGGCCACAAGCTAAAGTGCATATTCACGGTTGACCTTGCATTACAGTACGTGGGGATGAGCGCTGCGCGCTCACCACACTCTTTCGCAAAAACGCTTGAGCGCTTGAAAAATTATTCAAATAAAATTTATCGCAAATTTTATGCTTTACAATTTTTTATAATAGATATTAACATCATCGGAGCAATAGAAACCGAGATACTCGCGAAAAACTGTTTTTTTTTTTTTACTTTTGACCTTTAATTACTTACGACGCAGACACCAGATTTCATTTAAGACTTAAGACAACTTTAAGAACGCCAAAATAAAGGTATATACGAAAATTCAGCTTATTATCTCTCATTTCGAAGTTGATAACTATTTAACTGAACTATAATGCAATTGTTTTTTTGAAATATACATGTAAATATAAACCGGATGTCCGCTTTTGTATTACTGAATCTTCGGTAAAATTTTCTCTTTTAATAGTTTCGGATTTGACTCCTAAAAGGAAATATAAAAACGGCTTTAACGATCTAAACTGGTCATGCGGTTATATAGGTGCCCATTGACTGGAGGTGGGCAAAGTGTATCATTTTTGCGATTGGAACATTTGCATCTCGATCACTGAAATGTTCCGAAACACTTAACACACACAAAAATAAGTCCCGCTGGGTTTCTTGCTGGTTCTTCCCAGGACAGAGGTATTTTCCGAACCAGTGGTAAGTAAAAAATGACTTTCAATAAGAATTATGTAATAATCGATATTGAATAAAAAATTATTCTATTCTATTCTATACTGATATGTTTCATTTGGCTCATTTGGATCACCGACTCAAAAGATATAAAATACAGAATGTTCCATTCGGAATGTATTCACATTAACCCATTCAATGCGGCTCGAAAAATCGCCTTTATTACGCAGGGGCGGGCGGTTTAAAGAGCTAACTCCGATAGGCGTCGGACGCATCTCATATTTAAACACTTTGACACCGATCGGCGTTTACCGCACATGAAAATGATTCTTGCTTGTTTAGACAGAATTTTAAATATGACCAGGGATTACAAACCTTTTTTCTGATTTTTTAAAGTTAAAAATACTATTAATAATAGTATTTAGTCTACTATTTTAAATGTATTAAGTATAATAAGTAGTGTTTTTAATTAGTAGTTGAGAGGAAGAGAGGGGTTTTAAGTTACATACTATTTCTAGTGCAGCGTAATTTGTTTCGCTTAATAATTAATAATGACTTTCTCTTGGTGGTCTTGGAAGGTGAGGCTCGACCATCGTCACCGAGTTTATTGAGTGACGGTGTGAAACAATTTGGTTCGCTAAAAAGAAACACATGTGATGATCAACACATGTGAATATTGGTCAATGATGTACACCACTGTCCAGGAATTAGCTCTATAACATAGTATAAATATTTTTAATTTATTATTATTCCTTTCATTATTCTATTATATACTATTGCCAACATAGTTAAAAGTAATATATTTATCTATTTATTTTTCATTATTTATCGTTATTTCAGAATATTATCTTTATATTATATTGCATAAACATATACATTTAAAATATCTTTAGTTTTTTTTTGCATTAAAACTGTCTGAAAGCTGCTCGTATGTTTTAAATTAGTGGTCCCGACAGAATAACAGCGCTGCGGCTTTTTGCTGTAGCATAATGCTGAGTCGGGTCCTTTTCGTTGCTGCAATCCAACATAAATTTAAATACTTTTTTATTATTAATTGTTTATTTTTTTATGTTGAGTTAATTGTTTGTTTTTTATGTGTTTGTATTAGCGTAGCAACGAATAAAGTTATTTTCTTTCTTCTTCTTTCTAACATTATTATCTTGATAATGTTGATGCGAAAAAAGTCACATCTAGACAAAATAAAGAGACACAGGTATCGTCACAGGACAATCATGATGCAAATTTATATAAACGCAACATTTTCTATTCTAATGAGTATAAATGTGACGCATCACAATTACCCCATTTTGATTTTGAAAACGGGGAACCAACTGACCACCGAAACAAAGCGTTTACTCAATTGATCGCTTACGAATTAGATCTTGTTTCAATGAAAAAAAGATCTGTAACATATGTTAATATAATAAATCTGGTGAGGAAAGTACGTCACCAATAGGATGTGGACGACATAAGTTTACCCAACTAAGAAGACTCGGAAAATGTATGTGGCATAGGTACGCTGTTAGCCTACATATTTTATGATTGTTGATATTATTAAATAAGTATTATGAACACTTTCATAGTTGTAGTTTTGTTTAAGTACCTACTCTCACAAGTATGCGAAACAATGATTACCAATATGAACTGTTTTAACAATCCAAGATGTTGGATTTTATTAATAAGCCATTTTCGTTTTAATTTTCTGGCTGCTCTTTTTTTCCTGTTTACACTAGAGATGATGAAGAATATATAAAAAAAAACTAGCTAATCATATCAACGCAGCAAAATGTTTAACTATCAAGTATGAAATGAAGATTGTTCGTAGTATGAACCTATTACTGTTCTCTAATTCTATAAAATAAAATACCTAGCTAAAATAAATAATATATAAATATTTAATCCAAATGTTTTATGTTGATAACCTCTGGGAGACGCCGTTCGGCGTTATCCGCGCCTGAGGATAGTTTTGTTATTTTTCTAAAATCATTATTTACAGAAACGGAAACTATAATGATGTTGTATGTATGTAAAACATACACATATAAAAAGTATATCCCTTTAGAATAGAAATTGGCCAAGTTATGGCTAAAATATAATTTACGCCGATCGGTGTCATCCGCCTAAAAATGACAATTTTAATTACGCTGTTGTGCGTGCACCGCAACGAATGGGTTAAGCTGCTTCGCGGGCGTTTATTATTGACTGAGTCAGTGAAATGTTATGTGGCAATAATAAAAGTGCTTAGGTTATTTATTGTGTACCGTAATAAGATTGTATATAAAATCGATCCTCCTTCATACTTTAACAAAATGTCATTATGTAAATTCATTATTTACAAAAATGTAAAACAACAATGTCTATGTACACATAATTCTCACGTAAAGTCTCATAACTCTAACTTTATGATGAAAAGGAAGAAAGTAAGTGACAATAATCACTACGCAAAGAAATCCTAAACAGAACTCACGTAAAATGACAACTTGTTAATGCAAACATTACATACAAAAAACGACCGTATAGTATTAGATACATAAGCGCCTTAGTGGTAATTTTTACGTGCATGAGTAACGACAGCGAAAATCCGTACGAGTTGAGTGATACACTTCTCATTTGTTATCTCTATCTGAATTGTATGGTTTATAATTATTTCGCCCGCTCACTCGCCACTCGCGAGTCAGTAGTTAAGTTAATCATTGTCTCAGTATGTCTCTCTTGCTCATGGCTCAGTCGCCTCGCAAGCGACGTGTCGCGCGAAATGAGCAGAGAGCAAAGTAATGTTTCACTGTTTCAAATCCAAATATCCAATGTTTCAGATAGTGATACATTTGAAACGTTGTTACTGAACCAATCTTTTGAATCACTTCAGTGATCCGGATCAGTGAATCGTTTCCGTAGAGATACACACGCCTACCATTGACGATACGTCCATCAATCCAAATGGAGTGGGCGTGTCCCAAAATCGTTTCGTGAATGTGAAAAACGTATGCAATTTGAATGAACGTCGTCCAGTTTTGGATTTCCAAACGAATTGAAATACATGCATCCAAGACAAATGGACATTTTCCGCGGCCAACTGTCAATGTCAAAAACGTGCGCCACGCCATTTGGCAGCCGTCCGTATTGTCTGTGAATGGGCAAAAGCACGTCCATTTTTTTTTGATATTTGTCTCGGTTCGTGCTCTGGTATAGACGGCGGTACATAAGCTGGATCATAAGAGCTCTGTGACTGAGTCTATGAAACGTTTAAACAAAATTCTCGGGATTGAATTATATTAGAAGTAATTGAAAAATATAAATCGCATCCATATTTACAGCAAGTGAAACATCCTTATTATCACGACAGGAGAAAGAGAAATGTAGCAATGTATGCTTTGTTGGCGTTGTTTATATTAAACTTTCCAACCACCCTTTCACTCCCCACTTTCCCTTTTACGTTTTTTGGCTTTTTATCGAAATACACACTGCTGTTGCCACCATTAAAAAATCCATTGTATTATTTATTTGTTCCGTACGTGTAATTGAACAGCGTGCAACGTTCGAAGTAACGGCGCGTACGTCCAAATGCAAGTATAGTCAATGTGTCTTTAATTTGCATTGCAAACAGACGTATCGTGAATCTTTAAGTGTTAAGGAGTATAAGAGGCCTCAGTGTTTGTGTAGTTTGGTATAAATAATAAGTAAAAAGTGTTTATTTATACAACAATTTGTTATTAATTATGGACAGATTAAAATATTTCTCTAACAATTAAAATAGAAGTATTTAAGCGAGATTCACAATTAAAAACTAACAAGGAATAAAAATAAACACAAAATCATATTATAATCGCTTCATTATAATCAACAATAATAAATCTTGAATAGAAGCCTTACATAAATTGTTCAGCAATACAATAAAAATATTCCTTCTGTCCGAAAATTGTATACACATGATGAAATCACTTGCTCATCACTATTTTTCTTAAACTTTAAACGTAAAATCCATTAGGTGGCAATCATTTCAAATTTGACTTTCGATGGTAGAAATTATTATAGGGCTAACGGCGTATAGAAGCGACGAAGGCGCGAGATTATTGGTACCGTGGTCACCAATATGTCCGCCACGCGTGCCGTTTACAGAAAAGCCTCCTTCACTATGAGGGAAACTCTTGTCCAGCAGTGTGCCGTTTACTGGCTGATGAGGGGAAAATTCCAAAACAGATTGATTAATAATTTGTTTGCAAAGAATTGTTGTTAGCAATCAATACTCCAAATAACTGCTGGCATCAGAGGAAGTTAGCAAAATAGACTGCTGATACACAAAAACCACAACTTTCTGCATAAAAACGTTATCATTAGACTAAAATATATAGCTATAAATCTAAGCTATCCAGACAGGTGACCGGTGCCGGCCCTTAATGTGCGAAATAATAATAATAATGTCCTCCAGACCGAATTTCCGTCACGGCGGCCAGCCTCAACTGAAACTAGCCATCGGTGCAGAATTATAGTGCCCAAGTTTACTGTGTGCACAGTGCAAGCACAGGTGCACTCTTTATTCCCTTACTCTCATAGTCCGATGACACGGTAATTCGACACGACACACAGGGGTAAAACACCACCAACTTTCTAACTGCGGGCTGCTACTGGGAATTACTACATAAAAATCCAATAAGTGATTATAGCCCGACCCCGGATTCGAACCAGCTCTCGCGTTTACAACCTGTAGACCAACGGTGCAGTCGTCAACATCTGTATAACGCAATTACCAATATTTGCTCAAGCGTGGTAAAGGATAAATCATCTCTCAGCAGAAACGTACATCTAGTAGCGGGCTATAACAGCCCGTCGATATGATATCCTAAATTATATTACCAAATCATATAATACCGTGAGATTCGTTATTTAATCGGCTTAGTATAATTATTTTTCTACAAAGAATTACAAGTTATTGTTGCCTTGTGTGTGCCTTTCACCATATTATTTTTATGCCTATCAATAGGTACAGGCGTCCCCATAGATTGGTATATCTCCTATATACTTATTGTGGATATATTTGTCATAGGTACCACTGTTAGCAGGCGGGTTATCAACAGCAAATTTTTGAGTTTTATTTTAAGAAAATGTTTCTGTCCATGTTAGGCTACATAAACGGCGTGATATTTTGTGGCAGGTACTCTTACATAGCCACTAACTAGGAAATTTACATACCTATAATTATTCCGTGTTTAGGTGGAATTAAACAAAAATTGTGGTACTAAACAGTCTAGTTGGTAGTAAAACTATATATCTATACCTACTATTCGAAATAATTTATTGTAATAATGGAATATTCTTCAAAGTCAAAGTATATATTTTTAGTCTTAATTCAGCCTGAACATGCAATTCTGTTTATGTGGGTAGTTTTATAAATCTCTTATTAGTGTATGAGTTTTTGTTTATAAAAATTACTACCAAACTACTAATTCTACCAAATTTTAATTTACTTTTAAATAAATATTTTTTTGTGTGTTACATACAGTTTTCGAACAGATGAATTTAACACTATATCTTCATAATTTGCTTAATTTTATTATAACATACATATTATAATGAACAAGTAATTAGTAGATAATAAACATTTCCATACTACAACATAAGCACATAAAATGTAGATCGAATTACTTACAGCGTTTATTAATGCGCGTATAATGGAGATTCGGTACATTAAAATATTTTGTAAATTATAAACATAATAAAAACACATATTTTGAAACAATGTAAATAATAATGACTTCGAGCTTAGTATTAAAAAAATAAAAAAAACGTGCGTGAGTGTCGAGGAACACTCGGTTGGAACGAAGTTCATTTCGTAGTATATTATTATTGAAACGTAGTATATTATTATTGAAACGTATTATATTATTGATAACAAATACAAATAAATGAATTACTAGCGTCTATTAAAATGAAGCGTCATTTAAAATAAAATAATATTTCTATCATGGCAAAATAAGAAAAAGTGCGAGGGAGATGCATGTTATTCCATCTTGCTTCCTTATAGCCGCCAATGCCGTCTACGCTATGTCAGAAGGGGTCGTGACGGAAAAATCTTACACTTTTTCTCGCATAGCCCCATCCGCCAAATTCGTACCGTCCGATAAAGAACTTCGTTCCAAAAATATTTACACATACATACCATGGAAGATTACATTAAAAATTAAGTAAAAAAAAATATTTGGAGTATGTTGAATACCGCTTTTCTCAAAGTGTCTACAGATTTGTTCAATATTTTGAAGATCAATACGTGCGAATAGGGTTACCATCTGACCGGATAAATCCGACATTGTCCGGATTTTAAGAGCCAAGACCGGATTACGCCCAGACTTCAATACAAAACGAGATTTTTACTAAACCGGCTATTCTTGTTGGTTTTTGTCGAGCCAAAGCGACAAAGCTGTTAATGGTGGCCAAAAATATAAGTTGAAATTAATGTATATTTAATCAGGAAATAAAGCGTAATTAAAATCAGATTTACCGTCGAGGTACTGGTTGAAGACTGGACTTGTTTAAAAAATCACAATTTTCAACCTCCTGCTACCCATATCCTTATCCCTAGAACCTGGATTCCCAATTCCAGGTGTCAAATACGTCGTCGATATTTCGTAATTTAATTTATTAACGTACCATCCAAATAGATTCCTTCGTTATTGACCTGTGACATCAATCAGACTTTGTGAACTGTGCATGACTATCATTAGATGTTTTATTTTAAATTAAAATAATATAATTTCCCTTCATAATAAGTTTTCTTTAATCTGCATAAAGCCAATCTCTCTTTACTCGCGCTTCTATAGCTATTAAATATTTGCATGTTATTTTTTTTATACAGCGCTAATTTCAACCTATAAACTTTAAATATATGCAGTGAAAGTATTAGGTGCATATTAAACTAACGAAGTAATTGAGATTGTGAAAATATTGTTAAGCATAACGCGTGGGTCGGTGCAGGAAAAACCGGTGCCACTACTTAGAAACATTCCGATACCAAAATGGCGACATCACTTGGATACCTCAAACACTTTTGCTAAGCGAATTAGAATCTTAATGCAAATTCGCAAGCATAGTGGTTTTAGACACATTGATATTCAATACATAAGTCAGTCGAGTATTACTGATATGGCAAAACACAACATTAAAATTCATGGATATGTTATCTTGTGGGCTATTTTAATAAAGATTGCAATTGATAGAATTTATTTCGTACTAAGAATAATTATATATTATTATCTAACATAGATGGGAATGTCCTTAATTTATTACGTTTACACCTCACAGTATTGTATGTGTACTGAATCTGAATTAAGTATTAACTGAAATCTAGCATTTGATACAGATTTGATTCGATAAATAAATACGTGTGCTACACTCATTGCTAAAAGGTTCAGTTTTGTTAAACAAGTAGAATATGTACGGTAATGGCGATCCGAATGACCGCTAGTGATACTAAGTTTCTATTCTACATATCTATAAAAATATATGTATATCAGTATATATATACCTATGAGGAAAGTTAAATTATATTATAGCAAGTTTTATATATATGGAGAGCACAGCTCCAATGGCGAAAGTAAAAAAGAAACCCTGATTTCGTATAATTTCTTAATATACTACGTACATACCTACAAATTGTTAGGCCAGCCTTTTGTAATATAGGATCCTATTTAAAAGCTTAAATGGTTAATACAAAAGGTATACACACACCTCGGATTTCTACCCGCAGAGAGCGGCCAGCCTACTCCCGATAGAATCGATTTAAAATAAATCTAATAATAACTTATAAATTTCGAACTCTCGAAACCGTAGAACACATAATGAAATTGTAGTTCAAATTGAAATTATCAGAAGTAAATACGCTCGTAATCGCATGCAACGGGAACGTTTTTCCTTGATCAGTTTCTCGTATAGATTGATCTCCGGAAAACAAAATATCCGGATGTGGCTAGCGGCGCTGGTGACGCTTGATCGTAACTCGATCGTGTTTTAGATTCGAATTGGTTAGGGAGTAATCTTTTAAAATCAGTTTCAGAAGAGTCATTTTGAATCAAAACCGAATCGCATTCGAAAATTATTTCGAGAGTAAGCTTTCTGTAAAATTAGTTATATAATTTCCAAGACTTCATTGGTTTCCTTCTAAATTATTATTACAAAATCACAAAACCATCACTGATATTAATTATTTCAGTCACGTTGTACAATATAAAGTTAACTACCTACTTTCGATTATTGTCAGGTAATCAAATGATGGTTCGCCTTAGATGTTAAATATTAAAAACTCACAATTAATCATCAGAAATACCCTTCGTGTGAATATATATTAACATTGTTAGTACCGTAAAATACAGACGAATTATTAAGGATCGCTCATAAAACCTAAATATTTTCTACTTGAATTCAAAGTAGAATTAGCCAAATAAATAACTTGAATTATATTTTCAATACTTAGGAAGAAAACAAAATAAAAAATAAACACTGTTTATAACCCAAAATCGGTTAGTTTGCTTATTTATTATTTGTTTCTAGCTCGAGCTGATACTGAAATAAAACCCTTAACTAGAGTACTTCTGTAGTAATCATGATAGTATTTGCTTTCATCACTCATTTTATCAATCGTTTTAAAAACTTATCTGGATTGCTTAGCTACTTCACTCAAATTCGATACCGCTCAAAATAGTTATAATGATAACTAAACTAAGTACTCTCACTTAATGTTCCACAATTTTTGATGATCAACAATTACATGGATCACATAAATATTAAAAAAAGAAGAAAATACATTCAAATGTTCATTGATTTATGATAAACTTGTTTCATACCTTATAAAAATACTATTATTACTATGAATTAAATACATTTTTAAAATCGACAGAAATTATTTCAATAAAAAAAAATCCTTACTTATTTCATATTTTTTATAATAATTTTCAAATTGTCTTATGAGCGATCAAAGTAAAAAATTAAAAAGAAAATAATGCTAAGGCACGAATGTAGGGAAGTTTTAAATTACAATAATATAACACATAATCATATCATCGGATTTTCAAGCATTAAAATGAACTCTAATGAATTAGATCTATCTCTGGACTAGTCCAAGATTTAAGTAATTAGAAATTAATTACGTTCATCATACATTTAATAAGATCTCAAGAGCAATGAATCTAAACCCTACAAATTCACAAATTTAACAATCAACAAGTTACACAAGCAATAAAAAGATATATTATATACAAATATTAGGTACTACTTACGCGATATTATTAACTAAAGATCTTTGGCTCGGTGCAGGGGATTGCGGCCGATGACGAATATGAACGGACACAAAACTAAATAACTGCACGATAGTGAATAGCACCTTTGACAATTAGTGCATTATTCAGTGACATTAAAAAATCATTAAAGCACATCCGCAATTTGATACTTAGATATGTTACTATAAAGTAATACAAAGGCTGTCTATGGATTATCTATTATTCCATATTTAGCCACGTCTGCTTTCGATATGTAAATTCACCACTTTTACAATGACTGACCTTTTCACAAAATGTGACAAGTGTTTCATTGAAATGAAATGTTAACATCTTTAATAGATTAATGATATCTAATTCGGTCCTTACATACGAAAGAGGAAACAATTCGTAACAGCGATTGATTGCAATTTGTCAGCAGTATGCAATTACATACTTCAATAAAATGTTAACTACTTTGTTTTTTTTTTGTCTATTAGAAGGTACGACACGTACTATGCGAAATTCAATATACAAAACTTAAAATCGAAAAGACCCTGAAACAAAGTGAGCTAACCTCGGCAAAAAAACCTTACATTATTTTAATGTAATTAAAGTAAAATATTACATGGATTTGTTTGTACCACAATCAAGTGCAATTATCTAAAATGGCAACACGATTATACGTTATATATTACTTTTAAAAATATTTCAAAAGAGTTTTTTCATAAATTAATTATAATAACATTTAACAATTTTAAATGACAAGATGCAATTAAATATAATACAGAATATAGTAATATTAGAACAGTCAAAATTTCATAATTATTTAAGTCAACATACATGACTATCGGACTTTATATAATGTAGCAACACTAGTGACATTTATAACAGTGGTAGCAGATTTATCGATAAAGTGATGTAGCAAAACATTTATAAAGCCTATGTTCCGATAAACACTGTGACTACTGTAAGGTGTGACTACAATTCAGTATACTGTGAAGCCCCCTTCCTTTTTAGTTTGCTATACTGGTGACTATCTTAAACGAAACACAGTCCAGTAATTACTTACACCAAAATCTTTATCATGTACACGTTTTCTGTTCAACAAGAAAAAATATTTTTTGAATGTTGTTGCCTTTAAAACATAATGTCAGAGTTTATTTGAATAACAATATTAATTAATAATAACAACAATCATTCGTAGAAGCTGTTAAATTTCTAGGCGCTGTTATGTGTTTTGATCACGTGATCAAAGTACTGAAGCACCATACCTCTAAAGCGCCAGTGCTCACAGTACAAAAATGGCGGCAATTTATGACGTCATATATTTCCCTAGGGTACTGTGGCAGTATATTAGCAGTCCATAACGGAACAAATTATTCAAAAGAGAGACCACTGCTCTGAGAGCAGATCCTGCTGTGAGATCAGTGCTCGCAGTGTATATCGGAACATACCGATAATAAATGTCGATATGCAAGCAGACAAATGGCAACACATAAATCAACCAGACAATAAAATTTCACCCAACTCATATCGTAAGTAGCGTAACATTTTACACTTATCTTATTAATACCCAGCTGCAGCATGCAATGTTCAATAAAGGCCGCAATAATACTACGCCTGCACAAGCTAACTAGCACCATAATTTCCAAACCAAGTACAGTTTCATTAGCACAATATGGGGCAATTTTATAAAGGAAAAATCATTATTTGGGAAACAATCGCATAAAATAACCACAGTGAATTGTCCCAGTACACGAACACAAATAGAAACACTCTCTCCTACAACAAATCATGTAAATCCGATATATTTGAAAGTAAAAATGTTTTCAATTTCAAATGTTTACAACCCGAACTGTGACGCCGCATATACACGGATACTTTTAATACCTACACACTTACGACATATACGCAAAGAATATAACGTTACAGCAGTAATAAACACATGCATGTGAATAGTACATGTGATCGGACTCCAATTTATATGACAGCTACTTTCCTAAGTACAGATAAGACGGTTCTCATATTCAACAAAACTTTTCATTCTCCGTGGCGCACTGTTTTGTTAAGATGTAAGAATATACAATTTCTATCACAATTTATTCGTTCTGAAACTTATAAAAACTTAAGTAGTTTTAAGTCATGATGAACCTTTGGTTCTATAAATAATTTTCTACACACTTAGTTCACTGTGAAACGATCATAAAGTACTAATCAATACATAAAATTGTATCGATACAAAAGTGTCCGTCGTACACGCGGCCTATGAGGAATAATTAGAATGTAGCAGTAATGGGACGGACAATGAATAGAATGCAAAATTAAATAAAACATGGCAGAGCAAGACATTAGTTATGTCCGAGACATTTCCTTTTATTTGCTTCTTGTTGATCGGGCGCTTTTCCTGCGTTTTAATGGCAATGTGAGAATCAGATCTTTAGTCTATGATCGATATTTGCGCAAAACCAACTAGAGTTTTATCATCGTACTGCTCGTTCGGTCCCGCGGAGTTCTGAAATACAGTAAGTTCAAATGTTAAGAAACAAACTAAAATATATATATATATATATATATATATATATATATATATATATATATATATATATATATATATTATGTGAATTTAAATGAGGACACAAGCCATCAGATGGTAAGTGAGCTCTAGAGTAAAATATTATGGTATGCTAATAAGCACTCAACATTCCAGTCTATCAAAGTTCACTGCTGAACAAGGCCTCCCCAAAACATTGTCTGATAGGAGAGATATTTCGCCATATTTCTCACATAGATAAAAGTATCAATGGCGTCGCCTCTATTCACCTCTCGCTTGCACACTGTTTCCGTTTATACTCACA
Source organism: Parnassius glacialis (assembly GCA_033319125.1). NCBI lineage: Eukaryota > Metazoa > Arthropoda > Insecta > Lepidoptera > Papilionidae > Parnassius > Parnassius glacialis. The sequence continues at coordinate 11,286,432 of JAVANC010000004.1, read as the reverse complement.
GCCGCCGGTAACGATCACAAAAAAATTAAATTATAAATTATTTACAATAAACGTTTTTTGCCTTTTATTCCTTCTAAGTTCCGGTCCAAGCAACAGAACGTAACCATGCAATTTACTTTTATTTTAAGCATTAAATTAGCTTATTTAGCAATCTTAATGATTACATTACCTATTTATTTGTAAATTGATTTACCTCCCGCCTCCTTATTATATTTGGTTGATATAATTTTATTTTATTACAAAAATCAATTGATTTAATATACTGATCAAATGTTTCCATTAAATAAAAAAATTCAAGTAAACTAAATATTTTAATGGAGGACGGAATTAAAGAGCTTCTGAAGAACTTCAAGTACCGGTTTTCCATCCGCTTTCAGAAGCTCCGCTGTAACTCCATCCTCGCCCGCGGACTTGCCGTTTTTAAGATGCTGGAGAGCCATTCTAATCTCGCTCAGAGTGACGTCCAGAATATCTTCGGAATAGTGTAGGATAAGACTCGCTCTTGGATCGTTACTCACAGTTGCGTGTGGCTCCAACGATGACGTGTATAGCTGCCCATAGAACCTCTCAATCTCACTCAAAATCTCAGGTGTCCCGGAAACGATGCTGCCACACTCAGTCTTCAGCTTTGACAGTTGGCTCTTTCTGGCAGACAGATCTCTGGCAAAGACTTTAGAGCCTTGGCTCCGCTCGATCGCTTCTTCAATACAAGCTGTATTGAAGTTGCGTAAGTCCCGCCGCATGCATTTGGAGATCTGTCTGTTCAGTTGCCTGTATGCTGCAAATCTGTTGAAGACTGCAGCTTCGTTTCCCGTCTAACAGCCATGAGATTAAGGGTGTGATCGGAGAGCTTTTGTGTTCTTCTGCGGCGGGTCTTGCAGAACTTAGCTCCGACCGCATGGACAGCTTTCACGAGTTCATCATTCATATCGTCCACTTCATTGCAGTTTTCCAGTCACTGAAAACGGTTTTGTGACTCTAGCTGAAAAGTTTCGGGACTTTGTACTAGAGCACGAGGGGCTGGAGTGTTGACATCATTGGACGAGACCTCTCCAACTTAACGTTAAGGTTCATTGTGCCTCTAACCATTCGGTGATCGCTGCCAGTTTTCACCCTCACGATCACTGAGACATCACTGAACAGTTGTCGTCTGGTCGTCATAATGAAGTCAATCTCATTTTTTGTCGAATCGTCGGGGCTCGACCAGGTCCACTTCCTGTAGGGCCGCTTCTGGAAGAAAGAGTTCATCATAGAGTCCCTCTTTCTCCATGAAGTCGGCAAGCTGCTGGCCCATTGGGTTCCGTTGCCTTATTCCGAATTTCCATATTGTCAGCTCACCATTCTCTCTTGTGCTAAGTTTTGCATTGAAGTCTCCCATTAACACCGTATAGTGGGTTTTGGAGGAATGCTAATCTAGAGCTATCTAGAGATATCGTCATACATTTCCTCCACCTTCTCATCGGGGTGTGCCGAGGTTGGTGCGTAAGCCTGTATGACCTTCAGCGAATACCGTTTGGTGATTCTGAGTATAAGGTACACAACCCTCGTCGACACACTCCCAATCTTCACAACGTTGTTAACGAGAGACTTGTGGACGAAAAATCCGACACCTCCTTGGGACAGATGATCGCCCTCCCGGTGATAGAACAAGTTGCCGGATTCGAGGATTACCGTGTCGTCCCCCTCTCTCCGGACCTCGGATAATTCTATAATATTCCAACGCAACTTGTCTATCTCTTCTTCCAGCTCCAGGGTCTTCTCGTCAGTCCTCAGGGTACGTGCGTTATAAGTTGCCAGGTCGAGTCGTCGTGGGTGGCAACCGTACATCCACCGGAGATTCTTAGCACCCCCTGCCCCGCCGTTACCATGTCGCCACCGTAGCCAGGAATAGGGGCCGTCCTTTCGTAACTTTATTCATTGGGGGGTATATTGCCATAGTTGCCACGCTTGGCGAGCGGGTTGGCAACCGCAGTTTTTTTTATTGTGATATAGCTGTTATCAGGAAGATTCTGCTGCCCATCTCCTGCCTGTTTCTAACTGTCGCCTTTTACGACACCTACGGGAAGATATGGGGTAGTGGATATTCTTAACCGCCACTACACGGCCATGTATAGTTACATGTATAGTTTATTCTACTCTATTTAATTTTATGGCATTTTAGGATAGGCGACGTAAGAGGTTTCTTGAGTACTACTATTTCTTTTTTCTTTAAAAGGAATATTCCCCTCTTTCTTTCCATGTAGGCTTTCCTTTTGTGTCTCACAATTCAGCACAATCTCTATGTTATGTATAGATAATTAAAAAAAAGAGATCAGAGATTAAGAAAATTAACTGCTAGCACATAGTTTCCATTACGTACATATTAATTAATACAAGTAAACAATCATGCATATATGACAGTATGTGAAGCATGTCATGGGGATAGTCATGGCTAAACCATGATTACAATCTAAGACCTGCTTATAACTGTCACGGGTTGCCTAAGAACTTCTATGGCAGCTCTGGAGGCCATCACAGAACTAACTCCATTTCATCTATATGTACAATAGTATAATATTTGCTGTCATAAGACTGAAAACCTTTGAATTAACAACGGGGAACATCCATGCATGACTGATAGAATTAAAATAAATGGGAATATTGTTCTTCCATATTCTTGGCCATATTTGTTCCATCAATGAGTAAATACAAAAAAAAAACTTATTCAGTAACTAAAGTATTGCAATTGGTAATTCGTACATAACATATTAATATAAGCTGATATGAAAAGGCCAAGGAATTTTATGAGAATCATTGTTTTGTAATCATAATTTCTGAATGAACTGTCAGTCAGTGTTCTCAAAAAAGGCATGGCAATAATCACTGATAAAAAATCTTTATCTTTTTTTGTTTGTTTAGCTTACCTGTTTTAGTTTAATTTTGTTACATATAATATTTATTAAGTTTTGATTATAAGACTTTCAAAATAGATATATTCATGGCTATTTTAAAAATGTTTGATTAATCAATCAACTCAATCTCAGATCGCCCTACACTTCCTAACACTGTTCCATTTTTGCTGTGTGCTTGTTTTTGTACACTTGTAATAATTGTGTGTGATGATTTTTCCACCACGATTTTGTTGCATTTTTTGAGGCTAGGTCTAACTAACTGACTATCGGATAAATGAAATGAAATCGTTTTACTACTTGTACCTATTTTATTTCATTTCTTAATTAACGGTTGTCGATTGAGGTTTGTTAAATTTAGGTGTATTGAATTTATTATACCATTAGTAAAAAATCATTATGAAATATAAGATAAAACATACCAAATGGAATGTGACAGTCTTCGATGACGGTTGTAAGGAAGATCGTTGGGCTTCTAGTAATTTGGCAAGATTCACGGATATGGGAACTGAGTCCTGGGGGTCCACAAGTCCCGCCCCAACTAATTCCGAAGCGATTCCCTCGGCTGTATCCTTTCCCGTGATAAATTCAAAACGAATATCATTCAACTCGCGACGGGCGTTTCTGAAATTAATGCCCAGTGTTGTTCAAATTCCACAATAAAATATAATATAGAGGTGCCAAAGAATAACACCATTACTAACAGAATTAAAGAGATTGTTTTTCTACTAACCGTAGCCTAAGAACCAAATTAATGACAACTGTTTCTGTTGGCCGAGCATTTTGCACTTTATTAGCCTTAGGTTCCGGAGATTCCTGAAACAAAATATATTAACCTAAGTCAACCACATTTGTACTTTAGAAATAGCTGGTAGCAGAATATATTTGCTTGCATAAACTAAACTATTCAAAACGCCACATTAATTTATTTTTTTATATAGAATTAGGATGACAAACAAGCACACAGTCCACCTGATGGTAAGTGGATGATGTGGCCCATAGACATCTACATTCATACGGGATTGAGAATCAAAATGCAGATGCATTGTTACCCCTGAGGACTAAGATGGATTGCCTCGCTTCCAGTAAAAAGGGTCTCTGGTTCTCTACTAACCATACGAAACACAGCTCGCTGGTATTCTGTGAGACCGTGATCCTACCCCGGTCGAGCCGATCCATTCATGATACAACTAACATAGCTGCAGCGTGGCTCTATCGCGTACAAAATTTCTGCTGATTTTGAATGTATTCTCACTGATATCACGTGCAAGTGATATTGATTCACTGACTAACATTTGAACAAAATAAACAGCAATTGTCAAACACATGTTCCAGAGCTGTACAGAGAGACAATATTCTTGGTTTAATAAATAGAATTTTTACAATATTATGTTTTTAAACAACTGTGAATCATTATTATAACACTGCGAAAAGAAATGAATAATCCATCACCAATCCAGAAATGATAAATTTTAACATCACCTATCGTGCTAATTTATTAGCATTCACAAATTGTCTTCATCAAATCTATACCAGAGAAGATAAGTGAGAAATAATCAAAAAATAATGATAACGGATATTGAACATAGGTTTTATAAGTTTCTTTGTACTCTCTTCAGCGGAGTGTAATAATTCTTAAAAATAAAATCGTAATGTTGAACTGGACAGAATCTATTCATCACCTTGTTGTTTAATTAAGTTATTACTTACTAGTTAGTACTTACCCTTGTGATACACTTAAAGAAAAAACTCACAAGGTGCCAAATCTAAAGAAAAAGGGTGGGTGTTTGAACATTTCAACGCTTCCTTCTCATAAGATAGTTAATCGCATTGCTGAAACAGCACCCTAACTAGCTTTTTCAATTATATTCATGTTTGACCCATGATAGGAGGCTCCTATCTCCAGTTCATTAAGATACGCTTGAGATTCGTTTTGAAAATGTCAAAACGCATCTCCTTTTTTTTGTCCATTGACAATCAGATTATACAAAGTGCAGACACCTTGCACAAGCGAAGATCATCGCTAAGGAGCCTCTGAAAGCTGCCATGTGAAATCAATTACTGTGATATCATCAACTAAACAATCTGATGCACTCTTCACTCTCTACATTGTTTTAAAGACAACTTCCATTTCCGCATTATCTCTCCAACTTTTTGCATTCAAATGAATATAGTAGTAATAATGTATTTAAATATATAATTTATTTACACATAATTGTTGAGGGTTTTAGAATTTACACATTTAATTTTAATTATTATGATAACTAAAAATACTTGTGTAGTGACATTGTAAGAATATCCACTACCCCATATCGTCCCGTTGGTATCGTAAGAAGCAACAGAGGAAAATTGAAACTTTTTTTTTTTTTTTCTTTTTTAAAAAACGTTACCCCCACACTAGGATTTTCTCCTGTATCGTGGAGGCAGTTTACAAACATAAATTGCACGAGGACAAACATCCAGACCCGGAACAATTATCTGTAGGCCATACAAATATTTGTTCCGTGCGGGATTCGAACCCGCGACCCCTAGCGCAATAACTCATTGCTAAGCCACTGCGCCACGGAGCCGTCCTTGGCTTGAAACTTGAGATGAGCAGCAACAACTTTGTGATAACAAGTCAAAATTGTAAAAAAAACTGCAGTTGCAGTGCAACCCACTGCCAGGCATGTCAACCATTGCAAAATCTAATCTAAAAAATAATTCTAACAGTAGTAGAGCCACGCGGCAACTTTTGCTGTCGCACGGATGGGCCAGCACAAACCGGAGTGGTACCACGACCTCACAGAATACAAGCGTGAAGTAGAGGTTTACCTCTGCGTTTCGCTTGGGGAGTGCAGGTGGCCGGAGGCTTTTTTTACTGGAAATGAGGCAGTCCATCTTAGTCCTCATGGGTGACAACGCATCTACATTTTGATTTGTAATAGAGGATAGATGTAGATGTCTATGGGCCGCAGCAACCACTTACCATCAGGTGGACTGTGTGCTGGTTTGTCACCCTTATCCTATAAAAAAAGTCTCCCTCCCTATAAAGCAATTTATGAAGAGGCATATGTTTAGCAGTGGAACTTCATAGCCTGTATTGGATGGATGGACTAAAAATACTCCATTATTACGTTTTTATCACCTAGTAACTGTTATATCTTAATTTTAAAATCCAATATAAGAACCTCTTCATTGTCACTTCCACTAGAGTCCGCTCTCTGCAGTTCATTCATTGGTTTCTTATCATCGGCTGCCTCCTCGTCAGAGCCTGTGTCCTTTGCTCCTTCGTCTTCCTCTTCGCTCCATTCCCATTCACCAGTCATGGTGCGATGCAACCGACCCGATGCGCCTGATTGCCTTTTACTTGCCTGAAATTAAAGAAAGTTACTTAAAAATGGAATGATACTTGCAATGTGTAGTGAGGGAGTTAGAAAAACTATCACATTCTATTTTATATTGTTCTATGTGAATTGTAAGGGCGACTAAAGCTGAGATACTTGTATTGATGTCGCTAACACGCCTGCCATGCGTCTCGGAATTTCATAGACAAAGGGAGAAATGACCGGCAGCAGACTGTTTCAGAAGATTTAGAAGAACTTTTCAGTCTATGCCAAATGTTTTTAAAAATGTAAGAATTTTTCTTACCTTATGAACCCTAGTTTCCATACTAGGGCCTATAGCGACTAGAGTCTGAGTGAGATACTTCTTGTCTTTGGCTTTTTTGAAAAATGGATGCTTTAATAACTCCGTGGCGGTTGGCCTCTTGGTCGGATCTTTTTGTAAGCAATCACATATTAATTTTCGGAAAGTTTTTCCATAAACTTTGTACTGATCCTTATCGGCACCTAGAAGTTTAATTTATATTTATATCTATATATAAATATATATATATATATATATATATATATATATATATATATATATATATATATATATATATATATATATATATATATACACAGTAGTGGTCACATAATTAAAGACACTAAAGGAATATTAACCCTTTTGCTGTCCCGTGCACTACATATAGGGCACTGCTATTGTCTTACTATTGTGTCTGGAAACCGGACAGTGAAAGTGTTAAAACAAAGTTTATCTACCCTTTATTTGTAATTTAATACGTACTAGAAACAATATAAAATTATTCGTACATTAATTGTGAAATGTTGTAATTAAACATTGAAAATAAACCTCATGTGTTCCGAATATTTATTCAGTTTCACTACATTTAGACCACCACAACCTAATCAAACACTTAGCCAACTAATTGAAGCCACGGCGCCCACCTAAGCTACATGATTTCGACATGGCTTGTAGCATGATTCTGACGATGCTCTGACGTGACCACGAGTGACACTGCTTGCACCAACCTGTGCAACAATAGCATGTCGCAGAGTTCATTTTGGGCCAAAATCTCGCCTGAAGAGGATAAACATGCCCTTGCTTTGCTATAGATTTCAAACATTCAAAGTGCCAGCTGAAGATTTTGAGTACATCCCTAAGGGAAAAAATTTGAAAAGTGGTGGTACTTTCAATTTTATGAAGGAATTAGAATTACATTTCGCATAGATTTGCCCTACAAGTTGCAAGAAGCATCTTGCGAGTTTCTGTTATTGTAATCGTGTCTAGGATAATCATATAAACATGGTTTTTCATGAACTAAATCAATGAATTTAATATTTAAACTACAAGTTTAGTGTTACGTGCCACTTCAATGCGTCACTAGTAGCAAGCTGAATGGCACGTCAGATCATGCGGCGTCACGCCACGCAAATGGGCGTTACTACATACATTCCCTTTGAATGTTGAGGCGAGTGACAAGTTACGCGTCAAATCACGCGTCAGATCACGTGTTACGTTACGTAGGTGGGCGCCGGGCCTAAGACGCAAAAACTATTTTTAATTATTAAATTTTAAAATTTAATTACAAAATAAATAAATATTATAAATATTGAAATCAACTTTGTTATGATAAATTTAAGGCATATTATAAAAACAAAAAATCACGTTATTAATATATTGTCACGTGTCCTTTAGTAGCAATAACAGTTCGACATGGCCTTGGCATTGAGATTTTTTCCCATGCTTCTTTAAAAGCTGCATCAAGTTGGTGTACGTTAGTGGTACGTTTTGATGCCACTATATTCTTGATGCGGTACCGCAAGTTTTCAAAGGGGTTGATATAAAAAAGGAGGCTGTACGGTGGCCAATCTAACACAGTTACTGTCGACTCCTTAGGAATTCTTTGACAACTTTTGCTGTGTGTTTTAGGTCATTGTCGTGTTGGAAAGTCAAACCTCCGGCAAATTTCCTCAGCATAGGGTATCATGACTTCCTCTAAAATATTCTTGTACTGGATGTCCATGTTCCCTTCTATTTTCTTGATAGATCCTACCATGACCAGAAAAACAGCGCCAAACTTTAATGTTTCCACCTCCATGTTTTATCGTTTTCTGTGTACTTTGGATTCATTTCTTTTTTAGGAGGACATCTCACATACATTTTTCCACCAGTAATAATCATTTTAATTTTCGTTTCATCAGAAAAAAGTACATGTTTCCACTCAAGTTCTGTCCAGTGTTCATGTTTTTTGGTTGATCTAATCTAATTTGTTTAAATATCTAGATGTTTTCCTTCTTTAATAGTGGCACCTTACCAGATATTCTTGTGAATAAGTTTGCTTCACACAATTGCCTTCTTATCGTTCTTGCAGACACTCCTCTCAATTTTTCCTCACCAAATATTTCTGAGCGAATCAGGTCTGAATTTTTTTATATTCTACTAAGCCAGCGCTTATCTACGATCCCTCCTGATGGTAAGTGGTGATGTAGCCTAACATGGTGAGGCGCACTGACTTAACAAAAGCCTATTCACTCTTGCCTTGAAGACACCCACACTGTAATCGGGTGGAAAGACAGATGCTGACAACTTATTCCACTCCTTTGCTGTACACATGATGAACGACGTGGCGAACCGTTTGGTTCGAATGCGTAGTAAGTCAACAACGAAACGGTGGAGACTGGCCGAACGTCTGGTTGTCCGATGGTGGAAGAGATAGGGAGGAATTAAACTATGCAATTCCTGCGCACACTCTCCGAAATGCATTTCTGTAGAAAACCGAAAGCTAGCTACTTTGCGTCTGTGTTCGAGGGTGTTAAGATTGGTTTTAACCAAATTCGGATCACCAGTAAGCCTCTTAGCACACCTTTCCATTGAGTCCAAATCTACTAGATGGCATTTTGCAGCACCAGCCCATATATGGCAGCAATACTCCATGCACGACCGGACTTGCGCTTTATATAAAGTAAATAGCTGTCCTGGTGTGAACTATCGCCGCACCTTTGCAAGGACTCCCAGTTTCCTTGCAGCTGCTTAGGCCTTGGACTCAATGAACCGCCCAATGAAAGGCGGTCGGTATATTCCAGTGATACATTTCGGAAAGAAGGAGCCAAGGTAAGCTGGCTCCTTTTTGTAGTGAAGAGAATTTCACAAGATTGGCATCGCCCCATTCAGACTACCTGTAGTGTGAGATTCACACGTTGTACCATAGCTTCTCTTTCGGACTAGATTTGATCCCGACTGGCCCTAGGACTTGGTTGGTATCTCTCCACAACTGTGCTATAGTCTGCATACCCATAGATACCGGGCATAAGGAGATCATTAATATGTAGCAGGAAGAGAGTTGCGGAGAGAAGGGACCCCTGAGGAACACCAGCGTTAGTCGCCATAGGATCGGATAAGCAGCCATCGACGACGACACGGAGAGACCGCTCACTCAGAAAGGCCTTTACCTATTCAATCAGACCAGGGGATAAGCCGTACGCTCGAAGCTTACCCAAAAGGCTAGTGTGCCAAACTCTATCAAAGGCCTTCGAGACATCAAGGGAAACAGCAAGTACTTCCCCACTATTCTTAAGTGCCTCTCACCATACGTGTGTGGCATACGCTAGAAGGTACCCAGCTGACCGATTTTAGCGAAACCCATATTGCCGGTCAGTAAGGGGTCATTCTGTTCTAGGTATGCCACTAAGCAGGCGTTCAATATAAGCTCCATAATCGTGCAGAGTATGGAGGTAATTGAGATTGGCCGATAATGGGCAGGGTCGGCACGGCTGCCTTTTTTTGGAACAGGCTGCACGTTGACCAGCTTCCAGGATTTTGGCACTATTCCAGTCCTAAATGAGAGGCGGAACAAGCGTGTCAGCGCACAGGAGACAACTCAGGTGCACAAGCCTTTAGAACTCATAGCTGGTATACAATCTGGTCCACTAACTTTATTCACGTCTAGACACCGCTTTGGCAAGATACCAAAAAGCTCTAGTACCGCATGGTCTGGCAGAGAGTTTTGCGCCAATATGTATAATGCGATCGAAACTAGCTTTCTGTAATGCTTTTTTGTAGGACTTGGTGGTCTGGTTGAAAGTTCTCTTCTTGGAGCTAATATCCGGAGCTTTGCGGTTTCGAGCGTCAACCCAGGATAGGTACGCTAAATGCTTACGCTTTTCAGCTTGAGCACATTCAGCGTCAAACCATGGGCGAGCTTTGCTACCGGTGGAAGCGTCAGAGAAGGGGATAAAATACTCCATAGCTTGACGCAACACATCCGTTATCGCAAGCGCGCAGCTCGACGGATCCGCAGAAAAGAAACAAACCTCCCGCCAATTATAAGAGACAAAAAAGTGTCACATCTCATCCCAATCAGCTGACTTATACCGACATATTCGTCGAACACCTTGGGACTCGTAATCAGGTGGAGAATATGACGATACAGATTTCACCAGACAGTGGTCAGATGTACCCAAAGGAGAGGTAACCTGTACTTCATATCTGTCTGGTTCGGTAGTCAGCAGAAGGTACAAGCAATTTGCTGTGTGACCGTCTACATCGGGTACCCTAGTCGCCACCTTTACCATATGAGAAAGACCTAGCATCAAAGCAAAATTCCAAGCTTCTCTTCCAGAATGGTCGGTCTTCTGGTATGGGAACAGCCAGTCTTGGTGACAAGCATTAAAGTCCCCAGAAGGATCAACTGTGCATTAGGATACCGATTTAGGGCCACGTCAGCAGCCTCACTAAGGTGATCAAATAATCGTGTTGTCTCCTGGTCACCGCAGTGCGATCGATAGACATAGGCATAAAGGATTTTATCAATACCTGTATCTACCATCACCCAGATTGTCGAAAAAGAGGGGTCTTCAAGGTAACAGAGAAGCTGGAAGCATATGTCGGCTTCTCAGTCTCAAGATGGTGATGGACTGCGCTGAGATTAGAGTGAAATACTCGAATATTAGTTTGGTGCAATTTAGTAAGAGGACGTGCAACCGCTGTTTAACACTACTTTTCTTTTTAATGCGCATAGTAAGTGTTGAGAGTGAATAAGGATGGAGAATGGCAGTTGAATGAGGCGTTGCATTAGCAACCAAACGATACTATCAGAGTTACTGTGCCCATGGTAGCTTGATCTGGAGACTGCGGGGACGCCCGAACCCCCCCCCCCTCCCCCCCAGAGATCGCCATCGGGTCCTCTCGCCCGGTCGCTAACCGGCACGATGGGGCCATCCTGGGATCTTTAGCCAGTTGGCGGGGCAGCCTTTCATGAGTAGCTAATTCACTAATTGGGCCCCCAACTAACTGCGGTCGGTCAGCGGAACACCGTGCTTTGGATCCCGCTACCCTCCACGACCAAGCACCCGACACAGCAACAACTGACGTTTCGTACCCGGTTCACATACACAACGCTACTGTACAGACCCATTCTCTATATGGATTTACCAAGCATCATGCCGGAACACGACAACGTCATTTGGCGGCAAAGTCTGATCCTTTAAAGGGTTCCTTTTTTGTCAACAACACTATTCTTGAGCCTTCTTGAAGGGTTGTATTTCTAGGTCTAGTCTTCTTGGGCACATTTTCAGTAGTATTAAAGTTCTTATTATATAATAGAAATCTTTAGCATCCTAACTGATCTGCAATCTTCCTATATGACCAACCTTTACCATAAAACTTGAGGATTGTCTTCCTTGTAGACGGATCGCAGCTCTTGTTTTTCCCATAATAACACTAATAAAATTTAATAATTTCTATTAAGTACAAAGCTAGTTTTTATTTTTATTCTAGGTACCGTGAAAATTCGCGGCCAAATGAAAAATAACATAATTGTTTTAACATTATCTTTAATTAGCTGGTTAACTTGTCGAAAAAGTTGTTTTGTTAAAAAAAGGAATAAAATCTCAACTATTGCTACATACACGTTTTTGATGTTTCCATTTCAATAATACGATCTCAGTGTAAGGATTATTAACTATGAAATATAGGTAATACCTACTATACTCTACACGTCTGTAATACTGTTGTATGTGGTCACACAGAAGAGTGTCTATAATTAAGTGACCACCATTGTATATACAAAACAATTACAAGAACTGTAAGTTATAAACGTATGTTTAAATTGTTAATTTATGTTGTGATTAAAATGTGTATTATATATTACTAAAAATAATTAAAATTAAAATAAATTGTGTCAGTTATAGCAGTGAATATATGCTATAGAAATGGGAAAATGAGGAACTGCAAGGCAAGAGAAAGGTGATTTACAAAAAAATGTTCTGACTAGGGTTAAGGAAGGAAAGCTTTGGTGTTTTTGTCATATAGAAAGAATAAATGAGGAAAGAGTGACAAAGCAAATTTGCTGCAGAATTGAGTGGCAGAGTCGGCAAGGACGCCCTAGAGATGGTAGTTTATCGACCTTATTGAGGATATATTAAAAATTGGTCAAATTAAAAGCGCCCTTAACCAACGAGCTTATATGCTTAGAAATATAGATTTGTGAAAAAGGAGAGAGAGGTGTGTCAGGATCGTGAAAGTAGTCTCTGTCTACTCTTCTGGATAACAGGTGTGAGAATTTATGTAAATGTTTTTTGAGCAGTGAGTGGTAGAGTCGGCAAAGGGTCCTAGACGGAAGTTTTAAAATAAAATTGACGATATAGTAATGAAGATGGGTCAAATTAAGCGTACACATGTGAAGAACATGGGAAAGGAAATGTGAGAGGTGTGTCAAGAGATCATGCCAAATAAATGTCCCTAGTCTCTGCTTATGCCTCTGGATAACACGATAACATACAGCATTACATAAAGAGAATTTGGAAATTTATATAACAATAAATTAATATAAGATACCTGTATCTAAATTCGGCGGATCATTCTGCAACGTCAGCATAAGCACTTTCATGGGTGGATACTTGTGATATGGCGCAGTACCAGTTGCCATTTCAATTGCAGTTATTCCGAAGGACCAGATGTCGGCTTTGAAATCGTAACCATGGTCCTGCGCGAATAAATAATAATCAGATACTAATATTGTAAATGCTAGGCTATTCTGAAAAATAAATTTGATTAAGAAATCAACAGTTTAACAGTGGTAGAGCCACGCGGCAGCTTTTGCTGTCGCACGGATGGGCCGGCTCGAACCGGTGTGGTACCACGACCTCACAGAATACCAGCGTGAAGTAGAGGTTTACCTCTGCGTTTCGCTTGGTGAGTGCAGGTGGCCGGAGGTCCTTTTTACTGGAAATGAGGCATTCCATCTTAGTCCTCACGGGTGACAAAGCATCTACATTTTGATTCACAAACGAGGATAGATGTAGATGTCTATGGGCCGCAGCAACCACTTACCATCAGGTGGACTGTGTGCTCATTTGTCACCCTTATCCTATAAAAAAAAATCAAGCAAAAAAATTGGGCTGTTATAAAAGTAAATTCAAATAGAGTATAAGTGCATGAAATAAATACTGTTATACACTGTATTTTTTTCTTCTGTGCCTTCTGTCCCTGCCCTGCAATGCCCACACAGATTTTGTTCGCGGTATCTCTGTTGTAGTACATATTAGTTAAATGTTTCTAACATTCTGAACCAAAATCGTACAGATGGTGATCGAGAGCAGAATAATGTGGTGGCATCTGCTTGCGCTCATTAAGCTGCCTCCCGAGCAAAGCGAGTATGTTCAAATCTTTCTAAATAAAATAGCGTAAAACTAGTTGGTAGACGTTACCGTCTATGTACATCGAATAAAAATATGTACTTCGATTGATAATATATACGCAAAACACCTTGTTACAAAAAGTATAATGTCTCTGGTACAAACTAGAAGTCTGGTTCAATGGAAAAATTGCGTGAAAAGTATGTATATAAACTAAAATTTAAAGTATGATATCTAATAGTTGTTTGAAGACTGTGGCGCTATGGTTTCTTCTTTCGTGACAATAATTATATCAATTAACTACGTTTTGTAATAAGATTGATAAAGTGTTCTTATATAATTTAAAATTAAAAATTTTGTACAACCAACTTCAATATAAATTATTAACAATAACTCAAAAACTATTGGTCAGACCTTGTTCAAATTTATATGGGACCACACGAGAAGCACCAGCTTTTTAATAAAAAAAAAAGAATCACCGAAAGCGGTTCACCCAGAAAAGTTATGAGGTAACACACATAAAAAAGAACATACAGTCAAATTGAGTACAGTTTCCATTTTGAAGTCGGTAGAAAAGTAGTTTATAATTAGTCCCAGGTTTAAATTAATCTGTTTCAATAGAAACTAGGGTTTGGCTTCCGGGACGTCTCGTGTCTCGAAGTCCCGGGACTTTTCGTAATTTTAGTCATCTCGAGTCCCGGAAGTTACGGGCCGAGACTCGAGACGAGACAAGATTTTAGAAATAGTTATGTAATCATTTTTATTTTCAAATAATAGAAGGAGCTTGGCGCCATGTGTTAGTTTAATGAATAATTACTTGGTCTACTACGTAACTACTGAGTACGCAACACAATAAATGAAACAAATATGTGATTATGAGAATTAAAAATGAGATTATGAACTATGATTAGATACTAGAATTACTAGATAATAGTAAAGTTATTAAGTGATTTTTAACTAAGTATTCGTTTCATAACTATAAGATTTAACTGTTTAGAAGTGCATCTGTGTGTGACTAAAATAAACAAACAAAGCAATTATTAAGACTGAAATTAACGTTAAAGTTATTTAATTTTCTGTTTAATTGTTTAATAAATGTTGATTTTTACAAAAAATTGCCTCTCTCCTCTGCTCTTTAATACGTTTTAGAAATTAACTCAATTAAAATTTTCTTAAATATCTCGAAGTCCCGGAAATTCCCGGTACTTTGATTATAGGCAGTCCCGTATCTCGGGACATTGAAATTGTCGGGAATTTCTTCATTGTAACTTAAATTGAAACAGCAAAAATGGTATGTGTTGCTTATTTTCATAGCATTATGTCTCGCGGAATCTTATAGGATAAAGCGGCCAATATTGAGAAATGTTTGTATTACAGAAAAAGGCAATACGTGCAATTTACAATTTAAAACGGCTCGATTTACTTCGAGATAATTTTAAGGAAACAGATATTCTCACAGACGTTTCACATTATATTATTTCTATCAATATCATTATCGTAAGACAATGTATTGAGCAGTGGCGATGGTGGTGATGGTGGTGTTGATGGTGCTGGTATTAGTCGGTTTCCTTTCTCATGTGGTATGATGTCTTATATTTGTATGATTACTCTGGCGCTACGGTTAAGGCTAAGGGACGTCTTTCGTGACAGACTCTTCTAAACCGGAAACACAATAAACCAAGTTTTATACTGACAGACTTCTTATAAAAGTAGTTTATAATCATCCTCAAATTTCAATTAAAAATAAAAGAAAACCCGTTAAAAATATGTGAAATGAAATGTTAAGTACGAGTTTATTTCAATAAAGAAGCCCAGAGGGAATGCGGTATCACAAACAAGGGACTTCCTCAAATCCTACACTCTTTTTTAAGCCCGAGGCTATCAGAAAACCATATTTTATTATTTTACGCGGTAAATATTTTTCTGTTTATAATTTATTGAAAACCATGTAACCACTAAAAGAATATTATGGTAATTTACTTGTTCCATAACTTCCGGAGCCATCCAACACGGCGTGCCGACGAACGTGTGCCTGACTTTTTGTCTGGACAAATCCCGACCGGTCGCCAGCCAAGCCGATACGCCAAAATCAGCTATCTGGACTGTGCCATCCTCGCCGAGCAGAATGTTACCAGCTTTTATATCCCTGGAATGTAAAATGCGATAAATTAGGCTACATTACTGTTTAACATTTTTCTATTGCGTTGCGCATACTTATTGCAAATAACATAAAATTTATGCGATTGAAGATTTTGGAACGGATTTCACTTGATTGACACACACACACTGCTTGATTTATGCAAGTAAAAGTTGTGTAGCTAAAAGAAGAACAAGACATAGTCAGGCAACTCCACATTCAGTATTGTTTACTCCACCCCACCAACGCGAAGTGAATGCAGTCAAACTTAAGTTTCGGTTGTACACCATACAACATGTTTGTAATGTCAAAATTACAACGTTTTACTAAATGCATATGAAATTATATACGGTACTAATAACAAAAATACAATTTTTAAAGTTTTTGTCTGTCTGTCTGTCTGTTCGTCTGTCTGTCCGTCTGTTTGTTCCGGCTAATCTCCGAAACAGCTGGACTGGTTTTGACGGAATTTTTACTGGCAGATAGCTGCTGTCACAAGGAGTCTCAGGCTACTTTTATTTTAGAAAAAGAATTAGGATTCCGCGCAAAAAAATTAAAACCCCAAATAATACGCGGACGTAATCGCGAGGTACAGCTAGTCTCTCATAAGGATAGTGAAAACCGCTTCCAAACTTCGTATCCACTTTTCTTTATTTTTTCATTCTCTCAATCATCCCTTACATTCTATATATAAGTCCACAACTGAACATGAATCCTCCAGATAGATTTCCTCATAAGAGAGATATTTACAATAGTTTCTACGCTAGGCAGTCGGGTCGGTTATCACAGTTTTTATCAACCCGCCTGTCAAGCATAGTAACTATGGAAAACAAACTTCCTATGAGGCAATCTATAGGGAAGGTCTACAAGTGGACTTTGATAAGCTCTAATGATGATGAATGGTGATGATGTTTCTACAAATTGATAGACAACAGCCATTTCTTTATCCACATACGTCGTGTAAATCTTAAAAAATTTTGGTTACTGTTTTCATAGTATCGAATTATTAATCGAGGATGATGTAGGTATCTATGGGCCACAGTATCCAATTCCATTAAAATTATTAACAACTACATATACTAAGATATATAATCAGAGTTATCAAATGTACCCTTTCAGCATTTCCATTTTGAATTATATAAAGTTACAAGTTACAGCCTATATACACGTCCCACTGCTGGGTACAGGCCTCCTCTCATTTCTGAGAGGGTTTTAGGGCAAGGAAAGGTTCGCCGCGCTGCCCCAATTGGCGTACTTCAAATGTCTTCGAAATATATATTTTTTTCTTATTTGTCAGACATGCAGGTTTCCTCACGATGTTTTTCTTCACCGCCGAGCACGTGGTAAATCAGCACTTAAAATTGCAATTAACAATTTCATTGGTGCCGGCGGGGATCGAACCCGGGTTTCTCGCGTACTGTGAAACTTACAGCGAGCGCTAACCATCTGAGCACCACGGCTCTCTTTGAATTATATAATTGTGATCAATTAATAATTCAATGTCTATGCTAGCTCAAAGCAATTTCATTGCGATAAAATATTCAGTTAATATCGATCATATTTATTACACTGTTTATGACTATTCTAGGCCAGCACTATACTCATTCTCCATTTGCATGCTGTGGTAAACAGTCGTCTTCTTTAAAACCTATATTTTATAAGTCTCTTATGTGAAATTCTGTTTTATATTTAAAAGCACGAATTACGAATCGTCTCGCACGCAGACTCAACGAGTTCCAGCCTCCCGAACAAGCCAGTTTCCGAAAAGGCTTTAGTACCATAGACCACATACACACCCTTCGGCAAATTGTACAGCCAAGACCGAACTTGCACTTTATATAGACTAAGCAGTTGTCCCGGCGTGAAGTACCGCAGCACCTTTGCAAGGACTCCTAGCTTCCTTGCAGCTGCTTTCGCCTTGGATCCAATGAACCGCCTGAAGTTCAGGTTTGAGAATATCTCAACCCCCAACAACTAAAGGCGGTCAGTGTATTCCAGTAATACATTTCGTAAAGAAGGAGCCAAAATGAGCTGACTCCTTTTTGCAGTGAAGAGACACGCTTGTGTTTTGTAGGCGTTGAATTTCACAAGATTGGCATCGCCCCATTCGGAGAATGCATGCAGTGTGAAAGTCACACGCTCAACTATTGCAGCTTGTCTTTCGGAGTGGATTTGATTTATTGTAAATATTATACTCTAATTACGATTATACAACATAAGTATGATATTTTTAGAATTTTAGAACATTATTCTCCTAGTTACCAGAAAAACAAGCAGGTACAAAAGATTTATACGATTATTTAAAAATGTTGAACATTTAAACTAAATGCAGCAAACCACTTTTTACTTCAAAATCATACATAATGTGCAAGTTAAGAACGAAAAATTGTACCAAGCAACCTGCATGTCCGAGAAATAAGAAAAAAAAATATTTCAAAGACATGTGAAGTTCGCCAACACGCATTGGGGCAGCGCGGCGGACATTTCCTTGCCCTAAAACCCTCTCAGAATTGAGAGGCCTGTACCCAGCAGTGGGACGTAAATAGGCTGCAACTTTACTTTTACTTTACGGCGCGGCTGTATTTCATTTCCTTGTTTTGTGGATTTACAGCGTACATGTTATAATGTATATACATGTGTGTATATTTTACTTATTATTAGAATTTTATATTACATACATGTGAATTATAAAATAAAAGATACACATGTAAATACATTATATCGATGGATGCAGGTGTTAGCTCTGGACCATGCTTTGTGGCGTTCCTTGGGGGATGCATATATTCAGCAGTGGGCTTGTTACGGGATGTAAACGGTGATACATCAAATCACAAATGAAAACTTAATCTTCTAATATATGTAATTGTATGCAATACAAACTTTTTTCCCCATCGCCTGTTACATTTTGCGAGCCGTGCTAGTTCAGAAAAGCGCACTCGCTTTAAATTTTTATTTTATTTTATAGAATAATGGTGACAAACGAGCACACAGTCCACCTGATGGTAAGTGGTTGCTGTGGCCCATAGACATCTACATCTATCTTCGTTTACGAATTAAAATGCAGATGCGTTGTTAGCCGTGAGGATTAAGATGAATGCCTCTTTTCCAGTAAAAAGGGTCTCCGGTTCGTTACACTCACCATACGAAACACAGAAGCAATAAGCTGCTATTTTACGCTTGTATTCTGTGAGAGTTTGGTCCTTTCTATGCCTGCCGACCCATTCGTGCAAGTTGTAGCACGAATGTGTCGGCTATTAATATAGCTGCAGCACGGCTCTACCACGTATAAAAAATATACGCAAGCAAACCGAAAACTATTTCCGCGGGTACTAATTAAGGACTCCTTTTCTGTCTCGAAGTCCATCTAAACAGGAACCACCCTCTTACCTATTTCTGCCACCAAACAGAAGAGATTGCATTGCTGCTATAGTCTTAAGGGAATATACAACATGTTACTAAATACCCCGTAAAAAATATAATTATGTAATTATCAAATCCAAAAATGTTGTCAACCCTAGTAAGCTGTCATTTCAGGGAACCAGATTATTTAACAGAAAGGCCTACGTACTACCCAATAATTATCTACTTTAATAGTTTTTCTATTTTTCATTCATAAATATTTGCTACCTCAATACAAGGATGTCATTAAACTCAAGTACTGGCTTCAAAAATTGTCAAGTTGGAAAAAAAGATATGTTGTCAATTTCAAATCTTCTAATCGATGTCCTACAACTGTTTCGAGTTTCTTTTTCCAACATTTTTTGCAAAATAACGATGCTTTCTAACTCGTAATATTACGATATGATGTTATGCGTAGGCCATGAAGATAGCAATTTAAATCGTGCTCGCGAACTATATCGGCAACGATTTATCGATGGCAGACCTCCCACTGAACAGCGACGGCTGCCTGCTGTTTTCTGAACATGTCAAGACGACTACATTCCACCGGCTCTTTTCATCGGTCTACTGGTAGTGGACGTCCAAGCACAGTCGACGCCAGGCAGGCTGAATTAGTGTTAGAGCACTTTGAAGAAGAGCTGACCACAAGTACGAGTCGAGCCTGAACAAGATTCGGTATAAACCATGTTGCAGTTTGGCGAATTCTTCGTGACAACAATCGTCACCCTTATCACTATCACCGTACACAGGAGCTGATACCCTCCGATTTTGCACCCAGGAGGAACTTCTGCGAGTGGTACCTCAGGCAGTTAGAGGAAAACCCTAATTACGTAAACTATGTTCTTTGGACGGACGAGACAACATTCACGAGGTCAGGACTTTCAAATATGCATAACGATCACGTTTAAAGCGTCTTTCTCCGATTTCCTACCGGTTGCCGAGATGGAACAACGTGTTAGATCGGTTTTCGCATCAATAACACCAACGATGGTGCGAAATGCCACACAAGCCATATCCCTACGAGCAAGGTTGTGTATTAAGCAAGGCGGAGCACACTTTGAGCCGTTTCTGTAAATTTGACGTTTATTATGAAAAAGTAAGTGTTCGTTTAGGTTGTTTCGCTAGGTTAGGTCTTATAAAAATTTAGTCATTCCGCGAATTAGGTAGAAATTCAGGTACATTCTGCGTAGTTTACACTTAAATTTTACTGAAATAGAGTTTGCACATCAGTAAAAATAATATTTTTTTTATTTTTTGGGGTATGTTATACAGCGTTACTACGGTTCTTAAATATTGTGAATGGACTCGTTATAAGGCCCCATTTAACCTCCTTTCGGCTTCACGGGTAGTTTTGTAAAATTCTGTAGAGACAGTATAATTACAAGCTGTGAAGCATTCGTCTTAATCTTAAGAGGTGACAAAGCATCTGTAGGCTATAGCCTGCGTCATTGTTTGACGTTGGAAGTGACAAGTTTATGGTGTTTAGTTTTATAGAATAAACGTGAGGAGCGTGCATGCCTAAAAAATTTGAAAAAAAATTAAGGGCGTGTAAAGTCCACAGACACGCACATCGGTATTTTCCATGCTCTAATGTCCTCTTTTTTTATAGGATAGGGTGACAAACGAGCACACAGTCCACCTGATGGTAAGTGGTTGCTGCGATCCATAAACATCTACATTTATCCTCAATATCGACTCAAAATGCAGATGCGTTGTCACCCGTGAGGACTAAGGTGGAATGCCTCTTTTCCAGTAAAAGTAGTCTCCGGTTCTCTACACTCACAATACGAAACACAGCAGTGTTAAGCTGCTATTTTACGCTGGTATTCTGTGAGAGCGTGGTCCTTCACCGGTCGAGCCGACCCATTCGTGCTACAACTATACTACTAATATAGCTGCAGCATGGCTCTACCATGTATAAAAATTAAAGGCTAACAAGTGCCGCGCATATATATGCATTTAGTTTACTTTTCGACTTTTATTGTCTGTTATTTTAAAATGCTCAGCTGCTAAACTTATACCAACGCTTACGCAACGCTCAGCGACCTCGCTCAAAAGATTAAATAATCGACAAAATCGATTAAGTTTTCCATTACAAATTCGTATTTGTAAAAGTAAAATTTCGCGAAACGTGGACATTCAAAAATGTGTCAATAGATTGCATGTCGAATATGCGAGCCCAAAATAAAGGTCTACTTTTAAATAATTTTACCTTCTATTTCTTATGAAAATTTTTTTTTATAGGTGTTGGGTGACAAACGAGCACACAGTCCACCTGATGGTAAGTGGTTGCTGCGGCCCATAGACATCTACATCTATCCTCGTTTGCGAATCAAAATGCAGATGCGTTGCCACCCGTGAGGACTAAGATGGAATGCCTCATTTCCAGTAAAAAGGGCCTTCGGCCACCTGCACTCACCAAACGAAACGCAGAGGTAAACCTCTACTTCACGCTGGCTTTCTGTGAGGTCATGGTACCACCCCGGTTCGAGCCGGCCCATCCGTGCGACAGCCAAAGCTGCCGCGTGGCTCTACCACTGTTAAAATTATTTGTATTATATTATACCTCCCCCCACAATGTAGAGACGGAGTAAGAATATCCACCATTCCATATAATCCCTTTGGTGTCGTAAAACGGCAACAGAAACAGGAGATGGACATCAGCACAACAGATAACAACTTAAAATAATCCTTCCCAGCGTACCAACTATAGCAAAAATGGGAGAGGCCTTTTGATAGACTGTTATGCATGAATGATTATATCCTCCAAAAGCATTAATAATCGTGCTTGATAGTAAGAGGGATATCGTGGAACATACTGCAATACCAAAATAATATACCATTCTTATCGTTTTTATTACACCGTTACTACTAGTTTGTTGAGATGTTAGTTTTATGAGATATAATTAAAACTATGTTTCATTAAAAGGGTTATAATTAAAATTATATCATCGCATACAAAAAATTATGTCATCGCATATAACTAATCGGCCTTTAATGCATTGGCGTCTGCTTTATTAACGCTGGTTAATCGTGTTAACGGACTTACTTTCACCCGGGCGCGCAGCATATTATGTTCAAATCAACCAATCATGACTTTTTTTTACTTTTTTTTTTAATTCGCAACTACATGCTAAAATAACTTCATAGAATTTTAAACTTAATGCGTAACAAGGAGACAATGAAACACGCAACTGTATTCAGATGTCTGGCAACGCGAAGATAACCCCGTGCAAATTGTTGTGAATTTTTAAGAAAAAGTGTATTTATTCGTAAGTGGCATTTTTGCACGTCAATAGAGCTCATTATAGATTCCGATGACGTTTTACAAGGTCCACTTGCATTTTAAAATGGAAACGCTACTGGGAGAATGGCGACAACACAGCAACAACAACAATTACGAAATTTTTAATTTATCGCTTAGTTTTATCCGTCCGTTTTATAGTCCGACTGCAACCTGTTTTTATTGAAAGTTGTTACGAACGGCGGTTAAGGTGTATACAAAATGGGAAAGTGTTGACCGAATAGGGCGAAATCCAAATAATCGGTCGCTATAAAGTAAGCTGCCCATGTAGTGGCCGGCCTAAGAGAATCCAGTACCCGATTTGGTGCTAAGTGTCGTAAAAGGCCGTAAGAGATAATATATAAAGATTTTACTTAAGGCTTCGGATACATGGCATAATGACCATCAGTAGCATCATCTTCCTAATGACAACTCAAAATAATAAAAACTACAGTTGCCAACCCGCCTGCCAAGCGTGCCAACTATGGCAAATTCCTCTCTATGAAGCAATCTATTTGGGAGGCCTATGTTCAGCAGTGGACTTTTATAGGCTGTAAATGAATGAATGAATTCATTAATTAATGACCGTCTCCGTTACACCATGCGTAAAGAGAAACTGGTGACGGAAAACAATGCAGCATGCGGAATACAAACCCGCAACACCGCTCCAAACAATTAGCCCCTATTGCTTTACCAAGTCTACTAATGTATTGGACTCACCCTCCGGTAAACGCGACGACGATGCAAGTCTTCCCTGTAACGGTTTAGGCACACATCCATCTGTGGACTTTTATAGGCTGCGATGATGTAATAAAAGATTGTGGCATTTCACAAATAATGATTTGAACCAATTCACCGCGACTTAATAAACAGATACTCTTTTCACGGGTTAACCAAGCGGTCGTTTAGCATAACACAGTGGCCGCATTATGCACGAATTTAAGTACAATATACCAATGGTTATAATGAAGCTGTGGGTAAGTACAAGGGCAGAAGAGATTCGCCTTTTTATTTCATAGTACTCAAACAACCTAAGTTCTATTCCCGGCGTAATTTAAAATCTCCGCATCAATGTTTTGATATACATATGCGGCGTTATGCCAACCCGCCTGCCAAGGATTGCAACTATAGCAAATGTCTCCCCTATGAAGTAATCTATTGGGGAGGCCGATTATCAGTAGTTCTTTTGATTTTATTTTATTTTTTTATTTATTTAAACTTTTATGCACAAAAGAAAAATCGTACATATGGCGGACTTAATGCCTTATTGCATTCTCTCCCAGTCAACCATTAGGCTAAGCAGAGATAAACATAATTGATTTGATGAGTAATTGTGAATTGATGCACGTTTAATTTTACTTAAATATTGTATTTTCTAACCAGAAGATTTCATATCCCCAAACTAGTGAAATATCGTGATAGGTACTTTATTATTTTATAGGAACATTTTTGTGCCATATTTCTTATAAATAAATTTATTATTATTATAAGCTGTAAATAATTAAAAAAATCCTGCGCGGAGGTAAAGAAAAACATTGTGAGGAAATCTACATGCCGGAAAGAAATATATTTCGAGGTCATGTCAAGACTGTCAACATGGCTATAGCATCGCAGTCATTTTGTTATTAACCTCACAAATTGTTTATTATTATATTATAGGCCCGACAGCTGATCCGAGTCAGGTCCGGTTGGGTTCCGGTCTAATCTACATCTATCTTCACCGGTCGTGATAAAGGTGAGAATAGGGAGTGCAACTTCAATGTATCTGTGCTTGCACACACACACTTGAGCTCTAGATAATATGACCCTGTCGTGCGCAGATGACCAGTCTATTGTTAATCTTTCTTACGTGTACCATGTATTTAAGTAGTGGTACGAAAGTCTAGCAGTGAGCGTTATTGCGCATAAGTCGCGCTGATTGGCTTATTGCGCATAAGTCACTCTGATTGACCCGTGCGTATCGTTTGCACGCCCTGATTGGATCTCCAGTCGGATTCGTGCAGTTCAATTCGTGCGAGTCTTCTCCACGTTTCGTTCAGAGTTAGACTTCCGTGCCGCGACTTGTACCCTGGTTGTAGCAAAAATGGGTCGGTTCGACCGGGGAAGGACCTCGCTAGCAACGTAAAATTGCAGCTTAATGCTACCGTTTTGTATGTGAGTGTAGAGAAGCGGAGATGTTTTTCGGAAACGAGGCATACCATCTTAATCCTAAGGGTTGACAACGCATCTGCATTTTAATTCTTAATCGAGTATAGATGTAGATGTATCTTTGGTACAGTATCCACTTACCATCAGGTGGACTGTGTGCTCGTTTGTCACCCTTATTATATATAATATAATAAACCTCTTAAAATAGCTTCTGCCCAACAGTGCCGATACTTTATAAACGATAGTAGCCTAATAATGAAGCGAAATTAAAAAAGTCATGGATTCGAATTCACCATTCGATTAATTCGTGAACCACTCCTAACATAAACATTTTAATCTTCGTTGAAGTGAGTAAAGGAGAGTACTGATAGTGTTAGAAATGCCGCTGGTATATCTTGATTTAATCTTACCTTATATTGCATAGTCGACAAACAAAGAAATATGACGTAGCTCTGCGTACATTTCAAATGATGTCGAAACCTAAAAAAAATTTTACTTTGACTTTTTTTCCTTTAAAAAGAAAGAATTAAATGCGTGTGTGAGTGTATGTCAAGAAGTTGAGCATCTTCTTGATGTACACTCACACACGCATATTAATTCATTTTTAAGTAAAAAAAGAAAAAGTAAAAATTCACTGCGGGACGCACACATAATAGGTATGTACCTAAAACCATGTTGTTGGTTGCAAATAATTTGAGACGCATATGTGCACGTGAGTGCGCATATACAAAAATTTACCTCCTCAAAGTTAAAAACTTTATCAAACAAAGTTTTCATAAAAAGGTTATTATAATATTATGGAATTCATGGATGATAATAACCCCTGGAAATGAGGTTATCGCTACCAAGCTATTTATAATTTCTTTGGTGTTGTTAATATATAAGACAGTAAGCTATTATTTTTATTCAAAAAAATTTCCGCTGAGTTTCTTGCTGGTTCTTCCCAGGACAGATATTTTCCGAACCAATAGTAAATTAAACAAAAAAGTAACATTCGATAAGTATTATTTATTATCTATATTGAACAAAAAAAAATCTGTTTCTGTTTCTGTGAGCTCTTACAATAAGTTTAGTGGGGTTTTGCTTTGGTCTTTACGTCACTTTAAATGCACGCAGCGCTCCGTGTTTCTTTCTTTGTTGGTCAAAGATTGCAATTTAACATACGAGATATATATTTGAAGGACAATTTGCATATTTGAGATACGTCAAAGTACATCTATCAGCACTAAAGCGTAGCAAGAATTGGCTAATAATTGGAAAAGACAAATTCGTTTAATATTACCTATTTGATAATTACTAGGATAAGAAACGAACTGAGCCTTCACTAGAAATTAAATTTAAAAGCCCATCTTGATTAACTTAACACTGTAACTTATTATGGCCACAATACGAATGAGTCGGCTCGACCGGGGAAGGACAACGCTCGTAAAGAACACTAGCGTGAAATTGCAGCATAATACGACTGACTATATATTTCGTAAGGTGAGTGGCGAAAAATGAAGATCTCTTTTTACTGGTAACGAGGCATTCCATTACATTCCTCAGGTGTGACAACACATCTGCATTTTAATTCATTCATTCACACCATCCATCAGAAAGAAAGTGTGCCGTATGTCGTTCTTTCTTCAATAAAGAAACCATACCTATACTTGTTTGACATGGTAATTTATTAATAAAGCTTTGCAAATTTAATTCTTCCGATGTTATATTTTCAACAGATTTGTTACAATATAATGAAATATTTTTATACAAACTTTTATGGATATTACTCGCAAAAGCAAAAAAAAATCCCTTATTTTAATAATCTTATATTACGCTATCAACTATCATAGATTTAAAAATGCTATGTCATAGATTCCAATCAATTATAAGCTTACGTGACAAAAAAAAAATATTAGCGTTGCATTTTAACATAATTTCTAATACGAGCGATAAGGAGAAACTTCTTTGCCTTCACACATTATTACATTGTTACTGTGGTCTTAAATATTTAAGCGTGTTTTAAAAATTGCCGAAACTCTGCCTCACCCGTATAAAAATACAGCTATGAAGAAACATGAAATAAATTTTAAAATGTTACTTATTGAAATAAGTAATACCGTCATCATTACAGCCCTTCACAAGTCCACTGCTGAACATAGGCCTTACGCAAGTAATTCCACAAAACACAATTGTGGCAACGCTAAAAGCAAGTAAATATTAAGCTAACCATCACAACAATTAGCACAGCAAGCAAAGAAATGATACATCAAAACACGGAAATGATCAGAAATCGTAACTCATTTCAATTCGACGTCAAACGGAAGCGCAACCGCTGTAAACAATACACGTCAAAACACAATGTAGTATATGAGAAAAATGCGAGTTCAGGAAGTCGCTGTGCATATTATAGTTCATTCAAATTCACACAATATAGGCAATGTCATAAAATGCACCAAGTAAAATATTTAAAACGTTCAGGATAAAGAAACAAGTTATAAGAAACAGTTTTTCCATACCTAATCAATATCTTCAAGTCGGTATTCCATCATAAACATTAGTGTAATGCTTATTTTTTTTTTAATTTGTAGTTGCCCGGTAAACGGTCATGTAAAATATTCAAAATACTTGTGTTATGTGCCTCTGCTCTTTAATCTATATGTTAATCATCTGATCGAGAAGCTTTTATACGTGGTAGAGCCACGATGCAGCTATGCTAGGTATATATAGCTGCTGCATGAATGGGTCGTCTCGACCGGGGTGACACCACGCTCACAGAAAACAACAGCGTGAAAGAGCAGAATAATGCTCACGTGTTTCATATGGTGAGCGTAGAGACCGGAGTCCCTTTTTACTGGTAACGATGCATTTCATCTCAGTCATCAGGGGTCATGAAGCGACAGTGTTTTGACTACAATTTAATATAATTTTTAAGTTTAACATCATATATATATATAAAATAGCATAGTCAAAGTACGCCAAACCAATCTATATCTATACAAATAAATGAAATTGAAGCGTCTGTTTGTAATATTAAAATAACAGCTTTTACTAAATGCATATGAAAGTATATACGGTCCTTATAACAAAAACACAATTTTTAAAATTTTTGTCTGTCTGTCTGTCGGTCTGTCTGTCTGTCTGTTTGTTCCGGCTAATCTCCGAAATGGCTGGACCGATTTCGACGGGACTTTCACTGACAGATAGCTGATGTTATAAGGAGTAACTTAGGCTACTTATATTTTTGAAAAAGAATTAGCGTTCCGCGCAATATAATTAAAACCCTAAATTATACGCGGGCGAAGTCGCGGTGAACAGCTTGTTATTAATGAAATACCTATCGGCAACCAAATAGCATAACCGTTAAACAGATACGAATGGTAAAGGTGAGAGAGAATGTATTGTAATGGTGTACATTAATAAATTTTTCATGGAAAATGTGTAAGACCTTTTAGATATTTTCGCTCATAAACGCACCCTTATTATACAATTGCAATTTTTCGCTAACGCCGGAGCACATAATATTTCATTTATACAAACTTAAATATTCCGCAAAGCGATTTTGATCACTGTAATTGATTTATATAATTAATTTTCGAATAAATCAATAGACCGTAATATATAACGTCTCCTTCTTCGCTGAGCTCGTTTTAAATCAATATTAAAATTGCAATTAACGATTTCATTGGCGCCGACGGGGTTCGATCCCGCGTAGCTTGCGTACTGAGAAATGTACGGCGACCTTAACTTAGCCCCACGCTACCACGGTTCACTAAGTGCTAGACGGTGAAGAACAATGTCGTGTGACATGCATGCCTGAAGAATAAATATTTGGAGGACATGTGAAATTATTCAACACGAATTGGACAAACGCACAAATTACTGCCTGACCTACGTGCCTAGTAGTAGAACATAATATATCGGATGTGACTTTACTTTTTAAAAGCTTTTATTTAATGATTGCTTATGTTCACGCGAACACTACACATTTAAATAAAACTAGGTTTTATGAATTTTGTCGCGTATATTAACTTATTTTTATGTCCCCCACCGTGAGGATGAGTCCTGCAAAGTGCTCGAAACGTCGGGAATATAAAAATAAGTTTTATTTACTTATTTTATGTAATGTCTCACCTGTGTATTTGTCCATTGCTATGAAAGTACTCCAGTCCCTTCAGAACTTCTTTAAGGACTGTTGCAATAGTAGCTTCATCAAAGACTCCATGTTTACAATTTGATACCTTCATTTTATGTTTTATTACATCCAGCAGACTGCCACCTAAAGAAAAATAATTAAAACTTGGTAGAGATTGTATCTTACCTTAATAATGTACCAAGAAAAGTGACCATCAAAAATAAAAACATCCATTTTCTTGTCAATATATGTGCTAATGTTTTGGTAATACGCGTCGAAAAATATAAAAATAACTCGTCTATAATAAGTTAAAAAAAACACTACAATTTTAAAAGGTCATATTTAATTCGTCGTGTGACGTGTAAAAATATAAACAAATATTAATGTGAAATACATTCTAACACGAATTACTGGTAAAGTCCTGTGTCACCCACAAAATAATGACAAATCGACTGAGATATACATGCATACATAACCTTTTTTTGAATTACACCGCCGTCGGGTTACAAAACGTTAAGATTTTTTCCTGTTTTTTTTACTGACAATTTTGCTCCGACTTTCGCATTATGATTTTTTAGTCATATAATAATTTACAACAAACAATTTTTTAATGAAATCGTAGTAATAAAAATCCTGATATATACGTATTAAAAACGATATTGCTTCACAGTAACAATAATAACTAATTTATTTATAAAAAAAATATTAATAACAAATTAAAATATATTGGTAAATCCAATTGGGCATACCTTAAGCGCATTAAAAAAATTACGTATAACATGATTATACGGAATTTTTAAAGTAGTTTAAATACATTTCGACAGCACTATCGGCTTCAACGTCCTCGAAAACCATGAAAATGACACCCGTGATGAAAAAATTGATACATATTGCAGCCGCCATCTTGGATTTACATTTCGACAACCCTATCGGCTTCAACTCTCTCGAAAACCATGAAAATGACACCCATGATGAAAAAATTGATACCTACTGCAGCCGCCATCTTGGATTTACATTTCGACAGCACTATCGGCTTCAACACTCTCGAAAACCATGAAAATGACACCCAAGATGAAAAAATTGGTACCTACTTCAGCTGCCATCTTGGATTTACATTTCGACAGCACTATCGGCTTCAACACCCTCGAAACTCATGAAAATGACACCCATGATGAAAAAATTAATACCCATTGCAGCCGCCACCTTGGATATACATTTCGACAACCCTATCGGCTTCAATTCTCTCGAAAACCATGAAAATGACACCCATGATGAAAAAATTGATACCTTTTGCAGCCGCCATCTTGGATTTACATTTAGACAGCACTATCGGCTTCAACTCTATCGAAAACCATGAAAATGACACCCAAGATGAAAAAATTTATATCTATTGCAGCCGCCATCTTGGATTTACATTTCGACAGCACTATCGGCTTCAACACCCTCGAAAACCATGAAAATGTCACCCATGATGAAAAAATTGATACCTGTTGCAGCCGCCATCTTGGATTTACATTTCGACAGCACTATCGGCTTCAACACCCTTGAAAACCATGAAAATGACACCCAAGATGAAAAAATTGATATATTTTGCAGCCGCCATCTTGGATTTACATTTCGACAACACTATCGGCTTCAGCACCCTCGAAAACCATAAAAATGACACCCATGATGAAAAAATTGATACCTATTGCGGCCGCCATCTTGGATTTACATTTCGACAACCCTATCGGTTTCAACACCCTCGAAAACCATGAAAATGTCACCCATGACAAAAAAAATTATACTACTTGCTTTTAGTACGTACTACTATTATTTATTCTGTGCTTTTAAATATTGTAATAAAAAAATGTCTTATTATTATTATAATTAAGTATTTAAGAAATTTGGTTATTCGAATATTGTGTATTTGTACAGCGATCTTTTTGAGCCGCTGCAAACAACCGATACAATGTCCACTCACGAAGGTGACTGCAGCAAGAGTGAAGCCAAACCAGCCAGTGGCATAACAGTCCATACCACAGAACACAATTACTCTTTATCAAGAGATCCATACTATAATTTTTCTTAGAGGTATTATTATGTCATGACAGTTTGTCCACGTTGCAGTAGATGTCGCTTTTTTAAATTTAGCCATGCTAGGCCAATTTAGAATCAAACAAATTAATGAATAGTTCAAAATACAATCGAACCTTGCTAACTTACTATTTTGTTACAAAACAAATTTGTAATTAAATTTTCAGTATAATTTATTTATTTTACATTATTCCCTATATATAATGTACTCTGTGAGCCAAACTAAACTACTCATTACTACTATGTGGCTGTAGCTTCCCATTTACAGAATTAATTTGTATACGAGGCTAACAAATCAACGAAAATTTCGCCATTTTGGAGCCGAAAAAAATTAATTATAGCTAAACAAAACAAAACTACACTGCCATTTACATTCAGTGGCTTCCCACATGATCGATGAAGAGATTAAAAAATAGATTGAGTTAAACAATTAATATTTTCAAAAGTTATTGTGTTTACAAGCCACAGGGACATGATAAATCCACACCATAAGCCACTAAAACCCTTTTTTTTATTTAAAAATAGCAATTAATCGATTTTAAAAAATTATTAATAAGTTCAACAATCATTTATCTTTCTAACAATGTGCTTTTTATATCATTTATATGTATAATATGATTGCTAGATACGATTTTATTCGATAAAATGTTGGAATCTTAATTTTTAGGCGATAGTAGAACACACCTTGCGCTTTCGCTTAAGGTATGCAAAATATACTATACGGCACTTAAGGGTGATGGTAGATGACACATTTAGTATAGATAATTAATTTGATAAAAATTCTAGTTTTTATGTCAAATGTTGCTTGTTTTATCATATATATGTATAAGTAAAATTAAAAAAAAATTGTACAACCGACTTCAATATAAATAAAATGAGAATATCATCAATATAGTCGAAGTTAATTAAATACGCATTATTAAAGATAACTCAAAAACTACTAGTCAGACCTTGATAAAATTTGTATGGGACCACATGAAAATCACCAGTTTCCAAAAAAAAATCATCAAAATCGTTTCACTTAAAAAAAAGTTCTGAGATACAACATACAAAAATAAATACAGTCGAATTGAGTACCTCCTCCTTTTTTGAAGTCGATTAAAAATTAATAACTGGGTAGTAACTGCACCACACGCGTTCCTTGAGTTATAAATAATTACAGCTTTTAATATTATCACTTACATGAAACAAACATGTTAAATAAAAAAAATCAGAGAGTATTAAGTTTATTATTATTTATCTTTAATAAATACAAAATATTCATTTACATTTTTCAAGCTATTATTATTAAAAAAAACAACTCAGCTTTTTAAAGCAAAACTAGCATGGCATCATGCCAGATAGTAAAATACTGTTTATATTTTTATGTCTAAATTTTAAATAAATGGACACCTAAAAATAATATCAATTCTGAAATGTGGATGTTATTGTAAAATATAAAAAATAATGATGATAAATCATGTGACGTGAAATAGTAAAATTAAAATTAATGGCTGGTAAAAGGATCAATTTCGATCATATTGATAAATCTATACAACTAAGTAAGTAAAGTAAGTAGTACAAGTAAGACAATTATCCTAACATATCCAAGTCTGATGTAGAACTAAGATTGGGGGAGTCTTTGATATATATACATTAGTTTCTGTCATTATTTCAATGTCCACATTGTTAGTTTTTAGCAGTGATAATAGCACTGCGCTGTGCTTTGCCAAGGGTGTATAGGCTTGAAGGTGTAACAAATGAGTTTATGTAAACAAACTTACCTTCAAGGAGCCTTAACACAAGCCACAGCTCATCATTTACAACAAAGCTTGTACAGTACGTGACTACATTTTCGTGGTTGCAACTGGACATTGCCTGCAATACAAAAATATTCTTAAAAATCATAAAAATAAATATCTGCCGAACCCTCGGCGGCGCCGAACCTCTGTGTTCGTGGATTATCGTGCGTCGTTCGGAAGAGTTCGTAACTCGTGTACTATTTATAATTATACAGAAACAGAAACTTTTTTATTCAATATAGATTATAGATAATACTTATTGAAAGTCATTTTTTTGTTTAATTACCACTGGTTCGAAAAAAATCCTCTATCCTTGGAAGAACCAGCAAAAAACCCAGTGGGACTTTTTTTAAATAACAGCTTACAATCAGAGACGTAGCGTGGACTAATATAAACGTGGGCGAAGTTCCCTTTTCTTTCGTTCGAAGGATCTACCTAATAGATCTATCCTACCAAACATGCTTTGACACGACATACCTACCTATTTCCATACATATCTATTAATTCCTGACAAGTCTCGTATTTCGTCAATGTAACAGTCGCAGTTTTTGAAGTTAGTTACAACAGCCTCGCAGTCGCACTTAAGAGAGCCCCTCTTGCGAGGCCCCAAAGAAATACACTTAAATTTTTGATTTTCTTTTTCGAACGTAAGAGTGATCAAATAAATTAGTCATCTGTAGTAAAGTGTGAGGGCACCTCACTTTAAGGGGTAAGTGCGAGTCGACGGCCTACTTCGCCCACGCCTAGCTACGCTATTGCTTACAATCATGTATGTAACACAATTAATAACACAAAACAAATTAAAAATAGATCATTCCCAGGGGTTATTATCATCCATAAATTCCTTCATATTAAAATAACCCTTTTTATACAAACTTAGTTTAATAAAGTTTTTAAACTTTGAGCGGGTTTTGTATATTTTCTGGGATTTTGTTAAGTCGTGTGTTTATTGTGTGTAAGTGTGTGAGTGTGATATTAATGCTCTCATTGAATAATATTAACAATATTGTGAATATAATAAAATATGTTCTCAATTAGCGAGTAACTTTTTATGGGTGAAGCATTGATTTTTTACAAAATTGACTTAAAAACGTATTTCTTGACGTTAAATTGTTGATTTTCACTTTAAAATAAATAGATATATTGCTACATGACTATTACAATTACCGGTTTTCATTAACATGCATTACCTATCAGTATATGTATAAAAAACATACCAGATTTCAGTATACAACAAAAAAAATAACATGTCTAAATAAGTTTCGGTTTCGGCCGAAACTGACCCCCAGACCGAAGGTTCGTTTTCGGTTTCGGTTGAAAATCCTGTTTCGGTCGGACACTAATTAAAATATCTTTATATATAAAAATTACATATCACATTGTATGTTCACAATGAACTCATAAACTAGTGAACTGATTTTAACGATATTTTACAGTGTACAGTTTAGTCCAATTTGAGAGATAGGATAGTTTTTATCCTGATAAGTGACCTTTAATATATTTTAATTGCAAATTTAAGGACTTTTTATAGAAAGAGTCGTCAAAAAGGGACAGAACAACGTCTGCCTGGCCAGCTAGTATGCTAATAAAATTAAATGCATTATTTATCACAACACATTTAGATATTTAGAGTTTCCCTTTTCCTTTGGTAATTATATATTTTGTTCCTAGTATTTACAATATGTACATTACTATTTTGAATATAAAAGACTCTGGTGGACTATAATAGATGGAGTGACGACCTAGTAAGAGATGCAGAAAGTTGATGAATGCAGGTGACTCGGGACCATGCTATGTGACATTGTAAAAGGCTTGGTCCAGAATGGTACTTGTGAAGTGCTGTGATGATGTTGAACTGTTTTATTCATACAAGAACAATTGTTTATTTTAATTATATTGAAGTCTGTCATATGAATTACTTTTTTCTGATAATTGAAAAATCAACCCTTATCCATAAAGATTATGAAAATTTTATATACCTATAATTTATGCATTGTCAAATTCTGTTATCAGCCTCACAACAGACATAATCAGCCCTTGTAATAATAAATAAATAAATAAGGAGCCACACAATCACTACTGGCATTAAACGTCACTATTTTTCATTCACAACACTTCATGCCATTTATATGATATTGGGCTACATTACTTCATAGATAAATTTAATAAATGCTTATTTTTTTCATCCAAAGTCCATAGATGTATCTTTAATTAGAGGTTTTAAACAGTGTAAAGTTGTGAACCTGGATACATTAGTATCCACGGACATATGTCTGCATTTTGTTTCTAGATAGTCGCCATGCATGTCAGAAAGGATAAGCAATCTTATTAGCCAAAATAGCATTGCATTCTCGTGATGAATAATACTACTTTATTATTTTATTTTTATAGAATAATATAAGTGAGCACATAGTCTACCCTACTTAAAGATAATGGGATACTGTGGCCCACAGACACATACGTACGACTCGGTCCTAGATTAAGAATCAACATTTAGATGCATTGTCACCACTGAGGTCTAAGATGACATGCCAAGTTACCAGTAAAAAGTTTCCAGTTCTATATACATTGGATTACAATAATTATGTTCAGGTAAAAGTAACTTATGATTTTAATATTACTCATACTGCTCACCATACTGTTGTTAAATATAATATTAACAGCTGTGTAATATTCCAAACAAAAACAGAAAAAGATTATAATGATGACTCATGTGAAACTTCTTTACAGGTAAATTAGAAATTGAATTATTATCACTAAAAAAATATTTCAAAAAACCAACACCGATAGGAAAGTACCAATAAGGAGACTGTAGGCTGGCCTACCATTAAATGGAGTGATGACCTGGTAAGACATGAGGGATGTCAAAGGATATAAGTTGCACAGGGTTGTGTTTTGTGGCATTTCTTAGGGGAGGCATATACAGTTGACTGTAATGGCCCTCGATTTGTAAGGTAATGATGATGATAATAATTTTAGTAATTTAATGAATAAGTTACAATGGTATAAATAGTAAAAGAATTCCACAGTTATTTAGCATATAATGGTGAGTACACATTAGCAGGTGCATTTTGATTTTCGACAAGACTACTAAGCAACTCAATTTGTTAACATCGTAAAGCCAAGAACTGATTAGAGTATATGTTTTAATTAACTTCCAATCACAAAATTAACACATACAGAGTAATTCTTTTGGCCTAAAGATGTTATTAGCAATTGGAAAGTGAAAAATAATGGTTTTCTGCCAAAATAAATCTTATTGGTGGAAAATTTCACAAACATTCTCTAGTTTCAGCAAATGATTTAAACAATATTCTGAGTTTCATACCTGTATTTCCTTTAGTAGTTCATCCATAGAAGTGTTCCATTTTTCTAAGTTAATTCTCTTGATAGCACATTTTTCACCTCTTGGTTTACAAAGTGCACCATAAACAACAGCTGTTGCACCAACACCTAGTGACAATAGGGAACTATATGTTTAATTACTTCATAATAATAGTTTATTATGAAAAAACTAGGTTTCATTACTTATTCTACAATTTAAATTTAGTAAAAATAAAATTAATTTGTAATTAAATTCAATTTAGTAAAAATAAATCAATTTAAGTGTATATATGTATAATAAAAATAATAGAGGACTTAAGGCATATTTTGAATGGTATTTCCGTAAATTTTAAATAACGAATAAGACTTTATGAAAACAATGTTTAAACAATTTAGTGCCATTAAGTTGAAAATTATATTTCAGTGCAGACTCCCAACGTGGCCCTTATAAATGTAAACTGTAAACTATTTTATTAATTCTGCATGTTAGCTTTGCAATGACAATAAAAAATTAATGATTGACTTGTTTGTAAAGAATTAACCTTTCATTTAGATAGTTGTAGTTACAGATAAAATGCATTATCAATAAAAACCATGAATAAAATCCTAAAACTTTCAGGATTTCAACCTACAATATTTTATGGGAGAAATAAATTAGGAAAATAGTGACATCCTTGACTTAATATTTGACAGCCCCAAAATACTAGTATGAAATATGTTTATTTGTGTCCCCAATAACTGTACATACCCACAGTGTATTTAATAATTATTTTCAAAATCGTCAAACATTAATTTAAATAAAAAATACATGTTCTTACCGATAACATCTCGTAATTCATAATCATCCTGGGTATTAGGCCACGGACAAGATGTATTTGCACTGACCGCCATTTTGCGAGTGAACAAATTACCTATGCCACCAGCTGTTGTGTTTAAGGAGCATGCGGCTCTCACGTACGACGAAAATGCCGATAACTGGCGATCACATGCCCCAAATGATTTCTATAATTAAATCAGTTATAAATTATTAATATTTGATTTGACAAAACGGTAAAACTGAATAAGTTAAAGCAATATATTTTACATCATAATTTATAATGGCAATACCAAAGAATAAAATACTATACTTTCAATTTATTCACCAGATAAATAAAATCTAAGCTACATAATGCAATACGGCTCCTTAGTGGTACCGTTGCGGCTTCTTATACAATATACATATAAAAATATTTTATATGACACACGATGACTAGATACAGTGCAACATCAGCGTTTCACCGCATCGACGCCAACGCCAAAGCGGTAAGAGAGCTTATAACCCACTTCTAGTTTCTAGTGCCAAATATAGTTATTGTCCACAATGCTTAAGGCCGGCCACCGAAATTGCGCTTCGGGATTCCGTTTTGGAATTCCGATTCGTGATTCCGAACGCAAGAAATCCATATAAAATCAAGGATCACACACGTCCAGTAGTTTTCCGTCGAAATTATGCGCAAAACGGAATTTCGAATGTATTTAAATGTAGGCCAGCCTTATACCGCCAAAGATAGAGTACATGTCACTACGTTTTAGTCCCAACTTAAATCAACCACCGTTGCATTGCGATGCCACATAGGCCGTATGCACAAAGTAAAGTACTGTACTTTATACTACTGAATTCCGTGTGGAGTCCATACAGCAATGTAGTTGAGGTGCCACCATGAAACGCAGCGTGTGTCTTCGGCCTAAGACCGGTTACATACATTCGGAATTCCGATTCGAGATTCCGAACGCATCAAATTCATAATTATTATAAAATCAAGGACGTATCACACACGTACAGTTTTCCTTTCGGAACTGCATTAAAAACAGAATTCCGAGTGTCTACTGGCGGGCTAAACCTGCAATTAGACGAGACAGGGTAGTTTTTCGTGTTTATTATAAGGCACTGAATAATATAGCCGACATGGATTGTCTTATAACTATTTTTGTAAGTTAAACATCTAATCGTGACTGAGCACTTAATTTATTATAGAACAACACGGGCCACCATGGATCGGAGGTGAGTAGCCATATGGAGGCATTCCCCTCTGTCGAAGTATAAGTCCACGAGGTCTTATAGGTACAATGAAACTAGTTACAGCCGCACTGTTCACTAGACTAAGTCTACGCGGCCGAATCGTCGTTGTACAAAAATGCTAAGTTCTTCTTTTTTTGCTGTAAAAAAGAGGTTTGTCGCGTGAAATCCTTAACATCACATTATTGCTATTTACTCCCTTTTAAATTTAAAAATTACAATAATAACGGTCGTGTTCATTGGGAATTGTTTGCCAAAAACATACAGATTGGTCGAGTGACTGTTCCGAGTCTGTTTCCAATTTACCGCTATCACAAAGCGATAGTGTTGTAATATATCTATGTGTGTGTGCAAAATTATTATTATATCGTTTTGATTGTTATGTGTGAGTTTGAGTTTGTGCGCAAATTTCCTCCCGTAACAAATAACAGACAGTTTTGTATCGGGAAAGAACACTATGGCTACTTCCCTCAAGTCCACCGGTGACCGAAGTTGCTGTTATTAATGTACGTACGTGAATTGATCCGTCTACTCTATGATACTATTATGAGCCTCTCCAAACAAAGCTTTAAGTATTACCAGTTTTATTGTCATTCCAATAATATACTACAAAAATGAATGATCTATTTAAGACCAGAAAGAAAAGAGTGGAGGAGGATACCCTGTAGAGGAATCACAATGCGGAGAGCATAGTTTTCGAAAACAAAATGTATTGATTCTTTTGAGGTTATGTCTGCTTAATTCATCAAATTTAATTTATTTTAAAATTTCGCCGGTGTCAACGAAGTGTCAAAGACTGCTCAAGTCTAATTATTGGATTGTCTATGATCTATCCCTTGGGTCTATCCTATGCGTAAATAAGTCTATGACATAGAGCAACACGGGCCACCAGCGGGCCAGAGGGGGCAGCCAAGGCGCTTTTCCCCATCTACAAAATGTCTGTTATTCTTTGCGGACGGAAATCTGCGCACAAAAAAAAATCGCGTGTCACTACGAAACTCTCACATAGTAATTAAAACAACATACTAACAATTTCACACACAAATTTATAACACTATTCCTCAGCGATAGCGACAACTTGAATACAGACTCGGATCATTCGCTTAACTGATCCGGATATTGTATGAGGGTCTGTGTTGATAAACATACCCAAAACAACACGACCGTTATTATAATTTTTAAGTTTAGGCCGGGTACATACATTCGGAATTCCGAACGGATAGGGTACATACATTCGGAATCCTGCTTTTTCCGCAAAATTTCGAACGGAAATTGATTTTATAATATTAAGTCCTCGATTTTATATGGATTTGCTGCGTTCGGAATCCAAAATTGAAGTTACGAAACGGAATCCCGAAATCGAATTCCGCATGTATATGGCCGGTTTAAAAGAAATAAATAGCAATGATGTAATATAATATGAGTAATTTTTAATATTAAAAGTTTACTTATTAATGAAAGGTAACGACATCATTTTGTAAATTTTACGTGGCACATCTTTTTTGCGGCACAAAGTTAAACAATACATCGTTTGTTTTTTTTTTGTAAATTTTTATTGTCATTTCTTTTCTTGCAGCGCAAAGTTAAACAATTCAGCATTTTTGTAGGACGTCGATTCAGCCGTGGAACTAGATTTAGTCTTGTAAGCAGTGCAATTGCAACTTTGACAGAAGGGAAAGCCTGCGTATGTGGATACTTTTTTCCGGGCCGACGTTGGCCCATACTACCCTATGGTCTATGATCCTTTGATCATTGGCTTTGGGAAGTTTTTATCCTATATTAGAGGATCAAGGATCATAGAGTCTATGTCGAATAAGTATTGAGTGTAGAGTAGAAGGAGAACCATCTTATAAGGTGCGAAAGTTGAAAAAGTGTCCCACTATATACTGAAAATAGAGGTTCCAAAACCTACCACAATAGCGCTGGCGTCTGACAACTAGGATATGAATATAGCTGTTGTAGACGCAGTGAAGTCAGCTGAATTGAAAATTTAAAAAATTTCATGACTGGAGTAGTTAGTAAAATGCCAGTATACAAAACCTCAACTATTTACTTAGTACAAAACCAAGCGGATTGGTCGGTCCTTGTTTATTTCTCCATCTTATTCTAATTAATTTTGGCGCTTTTTTTTAATTTATCCTATGCTTCTGCAGTGCCACCCTTATTGGACACGTTTTTAGGGACCCTTTTCGTATACAGAGATGGTCCTCCTTGTAACACTCCATACGAATAAGGCACAGAGTAAAGAGGACCAGAGAGGAAGCTTCTTAACAACGTCGAAAATGTATACCTATTCTGATAGGGTTGTCACATGCTACATGTAAAAATTTTAAGGGAAAAAAATTCTATAGCATAAGACAACATGTGTACTAATTATAACTTATATTAATGTAACAACATATCTATTCATTGTTCCAAATGAAGAGCTGTTTCGTATCGATTAATTTGAAACAATAAAGGAAAATTTAAATATTATGTAGTGTATAAAATAACATGCATATTAATTGTTACTTCTTACATAATGTAACAACATAATATCTATTAATTGTTCCAAATCAAGAGCTGTTTCGTATCGATTAATTTTAAACAATAAGGAAAAAATTATATATAATATAGTGTATATAGTACGTAAACAGGTACTTTACTTGATCTCTTGGGTACAAAAAAAAAAGGAAATATCCTTATTGTCTCTAGAATTATTCATGCTTACTGTACAATTATTAGACATTTGTGCTTATACAGAACACTTATTATTTACCGATATAATTTTAAAATAACTTAATTCTTAATTATTTTAATTAAAATACTTAAATATAATAATTTAATAATTGCAAAAATACTTAATAAATTAATTGATGTATAAAATTTCGAAATATTGTTGGTCTATTTATTTAAATGCGCACGAAGCCCTTTGATGGATACTCTGACTGAGCCGGTGCAAACCGGTTTGTACCCCGACGAAGCGTCGGTGAACCTGTCGGTGAGA
Organism: Parnassius glacialis; assembly: GCA_033319125.1. Lineage (NCBI taxonomy): Eukaryota > Metazoa > Arthropoda > Insecta > Lepidoptera > Papilionidae > Parnassius > Parnassius glacialis. Next base: position 11,245,279 of record JAVANC010000004.1, on the reverse strand, counting down.
GGTCACGCACACATCGCTGTGCTATGTATGAGTGTATTCGCAGCGAGCCGTTTGTATGTAGCTTCCCCTCTGGTCGGTTTCTTTACTCATGTGAATAAGGCATTTAATTGTTGGAAGTAAATCAAAGCTATATAGAATATATAGAAGTTTATAGCTGCATCGTGTTTAAAGTATTTATTTTACAGGTCGGATTGTAAGCACAAACTGTGTTGTTATAAAATATTTGATTTTGGTATTAATATAAAATATGTGATGAACTTTGTTCGATGCACATGTAAATTAACTTTTATTTAAAAATTAAATTAATAAATGTTGGCCGTCACAGGACGTCCGCAGATATGAAATATCATAGTTGATAGAATAATTTATAATTAATGAGATTCATTAAAATAATATCGAGTGAAATAAATACAGTAACAACCTGTCTTTTCAAAAACAATAATATTTAAAAGGAATATAGTGCGTACAAGCGGTAAACGCGTCAAATATACTGTAAGCGAATTGAAAAGCACACACAATAATCAACTTGTACAGAGAAGGAACGCGCACGCACACACGTCAAGTGCGGGGGCGTAGAGGGGGCCAGATGGCATAAAAGAGCATCATGCCGCTTGCCGTCACGGTATACGATTTGGTTTTACTGCCAAGTCACCCATAGATGTTTCACATCAATGAGCAACGATTTGTATTTGAATACTAAGGGTCCGTACGTTCGATTAACAATCCGTGACGTGGGCATACCGTTGCTTGCTGTGTTCCATTGAACTTTTTGGCAACACACATGGCGTACAAGCATACATACCTTAACACTGATGGACTTTAATTCACCGTACTAAAGTACCCTGTTCGGTGGTCCTTCGGATTTCTCCAACGTGGACAGTACACTAGAGCTCCTTGAATAATAGATACATCTCTACAAGTCTCTAGCTTTTCTCGTATTTATAATGTATAATCTATGCTAGTTTTGAGTATCAAATCTAAGATCTGCATGCATTTAGAACATTTTTAAGCTAAGCGTGACATGCTTTGTAACTTTTGGTTGTCAAGAGTCAACTGCAGTGTTTTGTAGTAGTCTGAGCCGCTAATCAATTTATTAATGGATAAATTCTACATACTGTCTTTACAAAATTATTAGTACGAAGCACGAAAGCATGTATAAAATATTTGTTTAGTATGAATGTTCTAAGTATGTACTTAAATGTAATAAATAAAAAATTAAGCGAAACCTAGATATTTTATCTATGAATCATCATCATCATCATCATCATCATTACAGCCCTTCACAAGTCCACTGCTGAACATAGGCCTCCCCCAAAGAATGCCACAAAGCACGGTCCTGAGCCACCTGCATCCATCGACTTCCTGCATGTCTTACCAGGTCGTCACTCCATCTCGTGGGGGGACGCCCTACACTTCGCCTACCGGTACGAGGCTGCCACTCGAGAACCTTTCTTCCCCATCGGTTGTCGGTTCTTCGAGCTATATGGCCGGCCCACTGCCACTTCAGCTTACTAATCCGTTGGGCTATGTCGGTTACTCTGGTTCTACTGCGGATATCCTTATTCCTAAGTTTATCACGCAGAGAAACTCCGAGCATAGCCCTCTCCATAGCTCGCTGAGCGACCTTGAGCTTCCTCATACGGCCAGCAGTGAAGGACCACGTCTCAGTTCCGTAAGTCATCACTGGCAACACGCACTGGTTGTACAATTTCGTTTTAAGGTTTTGAGGTATGTCTGACGAGAAGATGTGTCGTAGCTTCCCGAACGCTGCCCAGCCGAGTTGAATCCGTCGATTGACCTCTCGGTCGAAGTTGGACTTACCTAGTCGGACTATTTGTCCCAGGTAAACATACTCGTCAACAACTTCGAGCTTAGTGCTCCCAACAACTACCGGCATAGGTGTGACATGGACATTAAACATGATCTTTGTTTTGTCCATGTTCATCTTAAGACCTATCCGTTGGGAGACACTATTGAGGTCATTGAGCATAGTGCTTAGGTCCTGCAGCGATTCTGCCATAAGGACTATATCGTCGGCAAATCGAAGGTGAGTGATGTATTCGCCATTGATGTTAATACCGCATCCTTTCCAGTCCAGAAGCTTGAAAACGTCTTCCAATGCAGCGGTGAAGAGTTTCGGGGATATAACATCACCCTGTCTTACACCTCTCTGCAATTGGATGGGTTTCGTACTCTGGTTCTGTACTCGGATAGCCATCGTAGCCCTACTGTACAAACACTTCAGCACTTCGATATACCGACAGTCAACTTGGCACCGCTGAAGGGACTGCAGCACCGCCCAAATTTCGACGGAATCAAAGGCTTTCTCATAGTCCACATACGCCAGACATAGTGGCAAATTGTACTCTTCGGACTTCTGTACAATTTGCCGTAGGGTATGTATGTGGTCTATGGTGCTAAAGCCCTTTCGGAAACCGGCTTGTTCGGGAGGCTGAAAGTCGTCAAGTCTGCGCGCAAGACGATTCGTAATGACTCTCGAAAACAGCATGTAGACGCGGCTCAGAAGGGAAATCGGTCTGTAGTTCTTCAAGAGAGCGTTGTCACCTTTCTTGAAGAACAAGACCACCGCACTTCTGCTCCACGCCTCCGGTGTTATGCCACCATGGAGGACGGAATTAAAGAGCTTCTGAAGGACTTCAAGTACCGGTCTTCCACCCGCTTTCAGAAGCTCCGCTGTAATTCCATCTTCGCCTGGGGCCTTGCCGTTTTTAAGGTGCTGGAGAGCCATTCTAATCTCGCTCAGACTGACGTCCGGGATATCTTCGGAATAGTGTCGGATAAGACTCGCTCTTGGATCGTTACTCACACTTGCGTGTGGCTCCAACGATGACGTGTACAGCTGCCCATAGAACCTCTCAATCTCACTCAAAATCTCAGGTGCCCCGGAAACGATGCTGCCACATTCGGTCTTCAGCTTTGACAGTTGGCTCTTTCTGGCAGACAGATCTCTGGCAAAGACTTTGCAGCCTTGGTTCCGCTCGATCGCTTCTTCAATACGAGCTGTATTGAAGTTGCGTAAGTCCCGCCGCATGCATTTGGAGATCTGTCTGTTCAGTTGCCTGTATGCTGTCAAATCTGTTGAAGAATGTAGCCTCATCTCCCGTCTAACAGCCATGAGATTAAGAGTGTGATCGGACAGTTTTTGTGTTCTTCTGCGGCGGGTCTTGCAGAACTTAGCTCCGACCGCATGGACAGTTTCCACGAGCTTGTCATTCATATCGTCCACTTCATTGCAGTCTTCTAGGCACTGAAAACGGTTTCGTAACTCGAGCTGAAAGGTTTCGGGACTTTGGATTAGAGCACGAGGGGGACGGAGCGTTGACTTCATCAGACGAGACCTCTCCAACTTAACATTTAGGTTCAGTGTGCCTCCAACCATTCGGTGATCGCTGCCGGTTTTCACCCTCGCGATCACTGAGACATCACTGAACAGTTGTCGTCTGGTCGTCATAATGAAGTCAATCTCATTTTTTGTCGAACCGTCGGGGCTCAACCAGGTCCACTTCCTGTGGGGCCGCTTCTTGAAGAAAGAGTTCATCATAAAGAGTCCCTCTTTCTCCATGAAGTCGGCCAGCTGCTGGCCCCTTGGGTTCCGTTGCCCTATTCCAAATTTCCCTACTTTCAGCTCACCGTTCTCTCTTGTGCCTAGTTTTGCATTGAAGTCTCCCATTAACACCGTATATTGGGTTTTGGAGGAATGCATGGCTCTAGAGATATCCTCATACATTTCCTCCACCTCCTCATCGGGGTGTGCCGAGGTTGGTGCGTAAACCTGTATGACCTTCAGCGAATACCGTTTGGTGATTCTGAGTATAAGGTACGCAACCCTCGTCGACACACTCCCGATCTTTACAACGTTGTTAACGAGAGACTTGTGGACGATAAATCCGACACCTCCTTGGGACAGATGTTCGCCCTCCCGGTGATAGAGCAAGTTGCCGGATTCGAGGATTACCGTGTCCTCCCCCTCTCTTCGGACTTCGGATAATCCTATAATATATATCTATGAATATTAGATCAGTATTATTAAATAATGAACGTGTTAGTTACTGTACGACGAGATTGAATACATACATACATACACCAATGACTTAACATTAAATAATATCACAAGTTAATTTTGCTACAAAACAATTTTGTAACAGTAACTTTCAAAAGTTTTTTTTATTTTTCTGAATAGCAACACTACATTATTTGATGATAAGATCAAAGAGTTTCATTAGGTTTTAGCTTAAAGTATTAGTTTAATAATCTAAGGGTTTTAGATAAGTTGTTAAACCATAGAGAAAAGTAATGTGTTAAACTAAGGTTTTATTTCCGTAATACGCCACGCAGAAATTTTTGCGAAAAGGTTTATGTGTAAGGCACTGGCCACCACAGAACACATTTACTCACTACCAATTTTCTTTGTCACTACCGAGCTGGCCACTTATAATTAGGTATATCATTTACAACTAAAAGTACGAATTTCCGTCCATACGTTTTTACAAGATAAATTAAAATTTTGAAATAACGTGTTTCATTGGAAAATGCATTTTCACAAGGAAGATTTTCCCGCTATGATTTTTTATGATTTTAAAAGTTTTCATTTGATAGACTGAATGGCGGTTATTCTAAGGCAACCGTGATACCGCGCACACACACCCAATATATAACACAAATTTCAACACGGTTGGCTAACTTTGAGAGATAAAGAAATCATTAGTAGCCCTTTGACGGCTGTTACGCAAGAAAAAACTGAAATGAAAATTTATCTCACTTGTTATATTATGGGTTATAATGGAAGATTTGGATTTATTATAGTGCTCATAGCATTTAAAAAAACATGTGTAGCCACACACTGTAATACAGGCTAAATCCTATAGATGTAAATATTTGTTTCTCTTAGTGTCGCTTTTTGTTTAATCGAGTTTCAAATCACCACGTTTCTTAAAAATGAATTAATTTATAAAGTTGGGAACCCTTTAAAATTACTAAAACTATGTTTTTATACCGCACAAAATCCAGAAAACCGGCAAATAAAATCAGCAACACAAAAATAAAAGAAAAACATACAGATGCCACAATTCTTATATTGTTCTTGAATGAATTTAAATTAAATAATTTTGTACAACTGACTTCAATATAAATATTTCAATGTAAAGAGCTTGATCAAATTTATACCATATGAAAAGCACCGGCTTTGAAATAAAAAAGTTTCATCGAAATCGGTTCACCCAGAAAAAAGTTATGAGGTAACACACATAAAAAAAAACAAAAAAGAGCATACAGTCGAATTGAGTACCGTCTCCTTTTTGAAGTTGGTAGAAAATAATTAAACTCGGTTAAGTTTTGTTGGAAGAAACAGAAAAAAGGTGATAGAAAAGTTTACCTAAAGGATGATAGTGTCAGTTTTTCAATCAGTCCGAGCCACAGTTTTTTCTCCCGGTTGGTCTAGTTCTGTTTTTTATTTCAGTTCTTATTTGTTTATTTCAGTTATTTCCATAGCATAATGTCTTATGGCACTTTGCTATGCTATGGAAATGCGGCTGATTTAGAAACTTTTGTTTTGCAGAAGAGGGCCATAAGAGCTATTTACAACCTTAAACCGAGAGAGTATCTTAGAGAAAAATTAAAAGAAATAAATATATTAACTTTGGCCTTTACGAAAATTTAATGTATTTTCGCAAAAACAAACATCGTGTTAGTAAAAAAGTGATATACACTCTGTAAACATTAGGAACAAACACAAGCTAATGATACCGGTCTCTCGACTCCACAGAGTCAGTAATTCATTCTTGAGGCAATGTATACGCTATTACAACAAAGTCCCAGAAAATTTACAAGGTATCTCTATTAAAAAGTTTAAATATTTAATTGAACAAAAGCTGTATAAAAAGGGTTATTGCATTATAAATGAATACATGGTTGATAATAACCCCTGGGAATGAGGTGGTCGCTTCCAAACTGTTTCTAAAATAAATTTTGTAAATAGTTTGTAATTATTTGTATTTTAAAATGTATTTAAAAAAAGTCTCGCTGGGTTTCTTGCTGGTTCTTACCAGGATCCAGGAAAGAGGATATTTTCGAACCAGTGGTAAAATAAAAAAATGACTTTCAATAAGAATTACTTGTAATTAATATTGAAATATTGAATAAAAAATTATTCTATTTTATGCTATTATATTCTGTCATTCGCAGCAAGAAAGCAATAGATCTGTTACAAAACTATTTTCCAAATGTCTTGTCGCCCGCATTTCCTCTTAGAATTAGTTTTAACGTTTACCAAAAATGTCACTGTTTACTGGTAATTAATAAAAACCTTTCAAACCTTTATAAATTGATGGTAAAAGAACTTGGTAGACGCAGAGAGTACCTCTGGCGCGAGTGAAATGGAGCTTTTATCTCAGAATTACCAAAAATTACAATAATTCGCATTATAATATCTTGTTGCGGATTAAACAAATCCAGGTGTTGGTGGGTATACGCTTTGCAACGGCTATAACAATGCTCAGAGCGTGAACCTCACGACTAGCTTTTCACTTGATGAACTCTTCGTGGCGCAGTTCCGTGCCAGTAATGCCGAATAATTTTTTAATAAGACATAATGTCCGAGCAATGCTTACTTAAAAAGAGGCGCTTTGATATAACATGATGTGAATATTTAAGGGTTTTTCACTTAGAAAGCCCATTCAGATCCTTTTTGACGAGTCTGTCCGCTTTTTGTTGTACATATTATGTTGTGTCATGGCCATTTTCCTCAGTGATAAGATAGCGTTAACTGATGACTAGTGACTAATGCTACTGATTTGAAATTTGTAGAATTTATTTTTTTGTATTTAGAGTCGGTAGGAAGAAATTAATAAAAGTAAGTCACACATAGGACACAGGTTGCTCAGGACCGTGCGTTGTAGGTTTCTTTGGAGGAGGCCTATGTTCAGCAGTGGATTTGTGAATGACTGTAATGATAATATGATGACTAAGGAGTTTACGGTGAAAGAGTTTTGGATTTTTTATTAAAAATAAATATGAACATAATTTAAAATTACTTGTGCTTAATGTTAGCAATACTTGTTTGTTGTTTATATTTTGTCGCATTACTATATGACCCAAAACTTTCAAAATAAATATTCTTCCCTTCGCTGTCATTGAAGTTTACGATTCAGGAAGCTCTATGTTTTTATAATTCGGAGTAATTGTTAAGGTTTTTTTTGGTGTATATCAATATTACTGATATTACAAAGCTTTTTTCAGTCATACATGCAATTGATAGGTGTTAACATCTTATAAAAGTTTAAGAAGACTAGAAAGGAAATAAAGAAAGAAAGAAAACAAACGAATTTATTTTCCAAAAGTGTAGAATGAGCAAAAATAAAAAAATAAATTGTATTAGGTCGGGGAAAAAGTTTCTACATATTTATTTACAAATTCCAAGACATTTTTTTTTAAAGTTTAATCACATTTGATTATAATATACAAAATAAGTTTATTAATTAATATATATAATTTAAGATATATGTGTCATTTTGTTCGATAACTTGTTGCCATCTTGTAGGTAGTGACATTATCCCGTTGCTGTAGAAATCTTGGGATTTTTGATTAAAAAAATGCGACAAGTAGTTTTGACAGTCCTCTTTTGATGTTAACCTAACACTATCCAAAGAATTCTGAAGAGACCGAAACAGTTGAAAATCTGAAGGCGCAAGGTCAGGTCTATATGGTGGTTGCATTAACACTTCCCAACCAAGCTCTCTTAATTTTCGCTGAGTGGCCAAAGATGTGTGTGCTCTGGCGTTATCATGATGAAAGACCACTCCTTTTCTGTTGATCAATTCCAGCCGTTTTTTCTCAATTTCTTGTTTGAGTCTCAATAGTTGTTGGCAGTAGAGATTCGGTTTCATTTAGTTTCAACAGAGAATCGCAAATGAGTGAGCTCGTGTGGTACCCAAATATCAAGCTTTTTGTGTAGCCAGAATTTTGCAAATGGATTAAAACTATTTTGTTCTCAATTCCTCGGTTATGTGTTAACTACTAATATGCATATCTTGCTCTACTTTTTCAAAAATGGCATCGACTTTATCCGTATGAGGGCGACCAGAGCGAGCTGCATCTTTGACATCAAAATTCCCGGACTGAACACGCTTGAACGAACTTTGTGCTACCTTTACTGACACTGCATTGTTTTTCGCGACTTGAGTCGCATTTTTCCCTTTTTTGTAATAAAACTTCAGAATGTATCGAATTTCTTTGTTAGATTCACTAATTTTGGCGGACAGAAAAACAATAGAAAAATGGCGGTAAAGTTTTTTTTTTACTTTTTACTTAATTTCCTACATGTATTGATATTAATACCAGCCAGATATAAATTATACAACCAAAGAGGTTTTTCTTCAATTAGATACAAACAAAATACGAAGAAACCCGACCTATTTGTTACTATTGGAGTTGGAACAGTAAGTTAAACCGAGTAGTTTATCAATTTACTCGGCTTTAAAACAACTGAAGAAAAAGTTTGTATGCGAACAAAGTCACGGGCACAGGTAGTCATTTATGACGTATCATAAAAATTAATACTTTGTTGCCAAGACTTCTGTCTGCTTCTGTTCTAGCCGATTCTAACAACTACGAAAATTTATATTTTTAAAATTATTAAAAGACTATTAGTAGGTACTGATTAAAAAATAGTAAAAAACATACCTGGGGTTTAATAACAATTTGCTCGGTGTTAATAAGGCAAAGAAAAGCAAATAGTGAAAGAACTGAAGATGCGAGTATTATCGTTAGTAACATTGAACACTCCAGGAAAGAATACCTACCATACATACCTGCCTGAACACACCGCTTACACCGGGTGTTATGACCTCCGTTCGGACGTTACTGAAAAAGGAAACGTTTTGCAATTAAATAATAATTACTATTAATTTCGACCATACCGACGTCTTTTTTTTTAATTTCTACAATTGAAGTGACAAATGAACTAACAGCCTATCTGATAGTAAGTGGCTGCTGCAGTCTAGAGACACACGAAGCCGACTTAAAAAGACTACAGATGCGTAGTTACCATTGAAGGCTAAGATAGACTAAGATTTTATACGTGATAGAGCCATGCTGCAGCTATATTAATAGTATAGTTGTAGCACGAATGGGTCGGCTCGACCGAGAAAGGACCACGCTCTCACAGAATACCAGCGTAAAATAGCCCCTTAACTCTGCTGTATTTCGTATGGCGCGTGTAGAGAACCGTACACTCTTTTTACAGGAAAAGAGGCATTCCATCTTAGTCCTCACGGGTGACAACGCATCTGCCTTTTGATTCGCAAACGAGGATAGATGTAGATGTCTATGGGCCACAGCAACCACTTACCATCAGATGGACTGTGTGCTCGTTTGTCACCCTATCATATAAAGAAAAATGGAATGTCTTAGATAATGATGACTGAGTTAATATGCTTGTCGCAGATAATATGCCTAGGACTATGTAAGTGGATAGCCTGTAGTTATATTGGCTCTATAACTTTTAGACTAGATTAGATTAGATTAGATTAGTTTAGATAGACTAATTAGACTAGAACACAGCATTGTAACCACTGTTACTTGACGGCAGATATAAGTAAGAAGGTGTTATCTCCCCAGACGTATTCCTAAACCGAAAAGGGCCACCTAGTGACTTCCACAATATTTTGAACTAACGAATATTACGTTTATTTTAAAGGCGATTTGTACATTTTGTTAAAAGTTTTATAATTATTTTACCCTTTTATGTGGTTTTTTTTTCATAAGAGAGGGGGCAAACGAGCATGCGGCTCACCTGATGGTAAGTGACTACCGCCGCCCATGAACAACTGCAACACCAGGGAGGGAATGGCAGATGCGTTGCCGGCCTTTTAAAAAGGAGTACGCTCTTTTCTTGAAGGTCCCTAAGTCGTATCGGTCCGGAAAAGTCGCTGATGGTCTGAGATGTATCACAAGTTCAAGGTAACACGAATGTGCAATAACTAATGAAACTAGAATATCGTCTAAAAAGTTGCATAAAAGTCTTCATCTCCTATTTTTACACCCCTAGGGGAGCAACTATTTCTTAAAATTTATTTGGGACCACCCCTGAAGTACAAACTATTTAATAAAAAGAGAATCATTCAAATCAGTTTATAAAACAAGAGGTAAAAAAGTTTGTATAAGTGACTTCAATATAAATTATTAAAGTTAACTAAAAATTACTGGTCCAACAACACCAGCTTCCAAATAAATAAAATCATCAAAATCGGTACATCTAGAAAAAGTTATGAGGTAACACACATAAAAAACATACAGTCGAATTGAGTACCTCATCCTATTTGAAGACCTCGTCCTTATTTTGAAATTATCTAATTTAATTTGTGAAAGATAGTTTAGGCACATAATTACAAGTCGGGAATGTTAACTATTTTTGTAATTTTCACATTACATGTGCGGTTTTATTAAGTGATAGAGCAACGTATTATGACCGCAATCTGTAATACGGTCGAGTCGACCTGAGAAGGACCAGTGTGAAATACCTAAATAATAATAATAATATAATTATAGTCATGAAGAAGAAGAAGTAAGCTATAGATGCATGAATGTCTCACAAGTTATATAAGCTATATATATATATATATATATATATATATATATATATATATATATATATATTATTTAATGTTTTTCAAGGGAAACATACATAATTTTAGCCTAATACATAACACATATTAATCTTACAATTAACAATAAAGTTTCCACAGTATATAGTTAGTTAATTAATATTGTACCTGTTGTACCCATCTCCTGTCTTACAGTCATAATACAGCGATATTTATAATACAACTATGTGTTGGAATAACATCCCACCACCAATAAGAAACGTTAACACCAAATACAATTAAAAAATAAATGAAATTCATATCTCCTAGAAAAAAAAAAGAAATTCAGAGATGTGATCATATTTACGAAGCTCAAATATAAATCTAATAAACACACAAACATTGTACGAATGTATTCATGCTTATTAAACTGCTCCTAGGTAATGTCAATATTTATAGATTCAATCAATATTATATAGTCAATATTAATATATCAGCATAGGCAAGGATAGGCAGAAGACGAGACTGGGCGAGCGTAACTTTAGTTACTGTGGGAAGAAAATTATGTAATCTACGTAAAGAGCATAACACGGGAGTCGAGATACAAACCCAACCTTGTTACTGTAAAGGATTTGAGAGAAGTCTAGTATAATAGGAGGTAGGGAAGACTTTAATTTAGAACTACCGATGACAATAGCTTGAGTTTTCTTAGGATTAATCGTTAAACCATAACATTAACTCCAGTTCGAAAAACAATTCAGATCAGCGTTAATAGTGTCAACTGCTTTAGACAAATTTTCAAGAGAGGACTGAATACAGATTTGCAGATCATCAGTATACAAGTGATAGGAAGAGGACAAATTATGACTTATAGAGTTAATGAAAATTGCAAACAGGAGAGGAGACAACACGCCACCTTGTGGTACACCAGCCGCTGTAGTAGTCCAGGAGGAAAACATCTTCGAAATCAGTCAACTACAGCTGGAGATATGTTGAGAGAGCGCAGGATTCCTAACAAGATATCAAAATCTATAGTATTTTTTTTTTAATTAAATGCATTACTAAAATCCAGTAAGGTAAAGATTGTAAGCTTTTGTTTCTCCATACCATATCGAATATCATCGGTGATTTGTAAAAGTGAAATAGCCATACTATAGCCAGGACGGAAACCGGATTGTAAAGGATTTTAAACTTTATGTTTTAAAATATAGGTGCTTAATTGATTGCGCAAAAGGCGTTCTAGAACTTTGGAAAGGAAAGGCATTATAGAAATAGGTCTATAATCAGAAAAACTAGAGGGTTTCGACTTTTTCGAAAGAGGAACTACAAATGCATCTTTCCAAGCTGAAGGGGAAAAAGCAGAATTCAGTGAATTATTCAGGATGAAGTGATTACAGTTGAAAGGAGATCAATGACAGGGATGAACATTTTCCGACTAATACAGTCACCCATCGAATTTGAATGGATGGACATTATGACTCTCTTAACGGAGGTCGGAGCGGAAACTTTTACATATGTTAACAAATAAATGCTTTATCATCTATCTATCTACCATCTACCTATCTACCTATGTATATATGATAATTATGTAACAAAACCCTTTCAAAAATTAAATAACCGGCCAAGTGAGAGTCGGACTCGCGCATGTAGGGTTCCGTACCATCTTAACACACGTTTCTAGTAGGGAAGCCCCCTTTAACATTTAATGTATTCTAATTTTTAATTTTTAATTTGATATTATAGTGGCAAGAGAAATAAATATTCTGTGAAAATTTTAACTGTCTACCTAATACGGATCATGAAACATAGCCCGCTGACAGACGGACGGACGGATGGACGGACAGGGGAGGCTTTGTAATAGGGTCCCGTTGGTTACGGAAACCTAACAAAGCATGTGTCCAGCCGTGGACGCATATATGCTTGTAACTTTAATTCACTTTACTATTTAGACGATAAAAATGTTTTGTTATTTATGGCTATTTTCGCCAAATAATCTCCCCAGCTTTTTTAAAATAACAACCTTGCTCAATCAACTAATTAATTCCTTTTTCCAGCGGCCTACTATCGTCATTTAGGTTTACGTCACTTCAGCTAATCCCGACCGTGCAATATTTTTTGTTTTCATTAAGCTAATCGCGGCAGGGATTTGTTTAATTTTGATAGTTCATCGAGATATTGCCCGGAACAATCAGAGAGTAAGCCGCTAATATCAGACGCTAATCTGGCTCTTGTTAAAAATATTGGCTAATTTTGACAATTGAGTTTTCCTTAACGATCGCTTAAAGTGGACATGGCTATTACAATACCTACCTACTATTATTGTATTATTTTGCTTGTGATATGGTTTTTTAATTGATTCTGCAGTGGCAACTGACCGATTGAAGATGTATATTACATGAAGAACTGACTACCGACGGGGAGAAAGGTACTCGAAAAGCATATGAAGTTTTGAATGGCGTGCCACTAAATAGAGTAATGAGCTCTGAATTTTTTTTATATAGAATAAAGGTGCCAAACGAGCACACAGTCCACCTGATGGTAAGTGGTTGCTGTGGCCTACTTCTATCTTCGTTTGCGAATTAAATTGCAGATGCGTTGTCACCCGTGAGGACTATGATAGAATGCCTCTTTTCCAGTAAAAAGGGTTTCGGTTCTCTACACTCACCATACGAAACACAGCAGCATTAAGCTGCTATTTCACGCTGGTATTCTGTGAGAGCGTGGTCCTTCTCCGGTCGAGCCGACCCATTCGTGCTACGACTATACTATTAATATAGCTGCAGCATGACTCAACCACGTTTCAAAACGAATTATGGAGGAAATTGATGGATGCAACGGACTCAGAACCATGTTTTGTGGCAATATTTAGGGGTAGGGAAGGTATGGGCATCTATGATATATTACAATACGTTTGGTACCTTTGACGCTGCCTTGATTTTAGTTGGAATGAGTATTTTTCACCTGGTAAAAATGAGATAGTTGTTCCGCTGTGGCGGGGCTGTCGTCACGCCACAAGCGAAACACATCGAAGCCTAAATCGCGCTATCAAAGTTCCGAAGTAAAGCAGGTAGATTTACAATAGCTCCAAACTGCCACTCGGAGCGTTGCCCACACCCCGGACTCCCCTGCGCCCCCTTTTCCCTAAAGGGGGTCGCTTACGATTCGGCAGAAAGGCTACACAAGCCAACGCCAGTCCATCAGGTGGTGTTTAGTGAGTAGGCACTTAGGTTTCGCAGTGAGTTCCTCATAACCACGCAGCTGTCGTGGTATGCTTAGAGTATTCACCACCTCCCTCCGCCGCTTCCCGGAGGGTAGCCCTTTCCATTGCTTCTGGGCGCAAAAAAAACTGCCATTCGCAGCGTTGTTTCCCCGGGCTGAACACCTTGCCCGGCGATATCTCCCCTTTTTCATTTCAATCTTATTTGTAGTTTTCCATTCCTCCAGCTAGTAATCCGGGAATAATATATATTTTCTTCCTCTCCCTTAATTTTTTGATAAATTGCGGTTCGCCCCTTTGTGGCGTCAACGACGTATTGTTCGTCATTGTAATATATTATTTAAAAAAAAAAACTAATGATTTCAATTTATTGATGGCATGAATTATATAGCCTTGGGCAAGGACACAAAGTGAGCTTAAGGATAGCCTATATACGATTTTATTTTAATATATACTATTTCATTAAATTGAAAAAAATATTGAATAGCTAAAATACCCATCAAGTCTATTCCACAATATTTCAGTTAATACCAAGATTAACGTTGATATTTTGTAAAGTGACGATAATGGTAACAAACAGTGATAATTTTGGATATAAAAGTACCTCAAACAAAAATATTTTCATTGAGAGTTAGATCCTGTCAGTTTGTGCTTCGTTCCGTGTACAATTAAGTAAACGTCCACATAAAATGGCCGTTTTGATTCATTTATTTAAGGTAAGTTATTTCTTTTTGAATAATTTATGTATTATTAGCATATTTTATATTAAAGTAACACATTTTTATACGTGCTGGTGCCATGCTACTGCTATACAAATATTACACTCGTAGATGTAGGAAGGTAGGGGAAGGGCCATGCTCTCATATATCATATTCTCACAGAATAGAGTTTAGAGAACCTGAGACTGTTTAACTGGAAACGAGGCATTACATCTTAATCCTCAGGGATAAAAACGCATCTGCATTTTTGTTTCTGATCGAGAGTTTTCTGTCTATGCCACAGTATCCAATTACGATCAGGTGGACTGTGTGCTCGTTTGTCACGTTTATTTTATAAATAAATGTATTCGTGAAAAAATTACCAGGAATACGACTACAGTCTTATTTTTAACATTTAATATAAGATATGCAATATACATATTTCATATGGAATGTATGCACCACTAAAACGACATTTTTTCTTTATAATCTTTTACCTCGATAGTCTTTGGCAGTACTTACTCAAAATTATGACTTTACGACATAATATAATCGATTGAAATATCATTTTTCAAAATCTAAAAAAATAAGTGCGGTCTTAGAAACGAGCGTACATAACAAAATGCTGTTATAACTCTTTTTACGGATTTTATCGCGCTTCATGTAAGTACGTAAATTACATTACAGCCTAACAATATCCACAGTTGAACATAGGACTTTCCATAGATTATCTATAAAGAAGATATTTAATATGTTTGTTTAGATTAAAATAAGAGTATTTTATATTAAAATTACATTTATTTTATACTAGCTGCGCCCCGCGACTTCGCCCGCGTGGATTTTACTACAATTTCATGGATATCAATTTTTTTGCGCGGAACCCTAATTTTGTTTTTGAGTATTGTTACCATCGTATAAATATTGACAAATATTGACATTAATATTTATACGATACTGACGTCACTCAACTGTTTTGCCTTCCCGGAACCCCTCCACTAACACTTAAACTTTATGGTATCGTATTTAAGTTCAAATTGACTTTTAAGTATTATTACGAATCTTTTGTATGGGAATAGTTTTGTAGGAAAAGTGTTGTTTTTAGACTTTTTCAGGCAATTTTATAAATATTTCTCTCCCTCCCTCTGAACCCTCTTCGTACTTCAAGGAATATTATAAAAAAATAATTAGCTATATCGGTTCGGCTGCTCTCGAGATTTGCGCTTAGAATCAAATTCAGCGATTTATTTTTATATTATAGATTATTATCTTATTTTATATTAAAATTCTTCGCGCGTGCGCGACTCTACTATCTCCCGGGCATGCGCGAATACATAGAGTAGCGCACAATTTTTGTTTGGATTAGCTTCTCTAGTACGTAGTACATATAACTCAATGGTTATTATCACCCTTATCACCTATCTATCGAAAGCCATAATATTTTCCAGGCATCACCCACACTCGCCTCTTACTAGCACCACGGGACGAAATGGGTTGGTGGGTTCTCTTACATCATCACCATACGCTTCCGTTAATGGCTATTCTAATATGGTAATTACAATGACAGGCATTCTATCTTAATCTACAGAGGTGACAACGCATCTATAGTCTTCTTTGTTTGAAGTTGACTGCAGGACTTTTTTTAGACTGCAGAGACTACCATCTAATAGACTGTAAGTTTGTTTATCAATTCAGTTTTTTTTAATTGTCTGAGCCTGCCGTCTGAACGGCAGGGTCGGGAAGGGACGCCCTACACAAAGGTTTATCGACCAAATCGGCGATACATTAAAAATGGGCCAGATTAGGAGTACCCTTAACCGACGAGCGTGTATGCGTAGATATATGGATGTAAAGGAGGCGAGAGAGGTGTGTCAGGATCGCGCCAAATGGAAGTCCGTAGTCTCTGCCTACCCCTCTGGGTGACAGGCGTGAGTGTTTCTCTGTGTGTGTGTGTGTAATTGTCTTAGCTTATATCTGCCAAGTGGACTATCATTAAACTCTTCGTACTGGCTTCTTGAAAAAATGTCCAAGTTGAACATATTTTGGTCCTTTATGGAATCATCTAATGGTTGAAACGAACTTATTATTCCTTAGTCGTCTTTTGACAGTCACAGACAATTGTTGAGGTCGATCGACGTGTGACCATCCGTTATTTAGCTCAGATTCTAAAGCGTTCGTTTGGAACAATTCAGTTTATTTTAACTCGAGGGCCACGCGCTGGGTTCCTCGGATGATAACAGATGCCCAAACGAAAGCAAGAATTGACAATTCAAAGCTAAAGTTAGCAATCACTGAAAAAGTTTCAGATTATTTTTGCGCTTGTTTCGTAACTGTAGATGAAACGTGGGTACACCATTTTGACCTAGAGACGGTAAAACCAAAGCAAGGTGTGGAAAAGACCGTCTTCCCCGCTCGCCAAGAAATTCAAGGTGTCTACGCCCGCTGGAAAAATAATGGCCTCTGTCTTCTGGGATGCGGAAGATATAAAAATGATCTACGATTTAAGTAAATGACAGACAATAATCGGAAACTATTACGCATCATAAATCAAAAAACTATGCGAAGAACTAAAGAGTAAACGTCAAGGAAAATTATTTGCTGGCGTGCTTTTATCAATGTCCCTCCTGTGATGGAGTGAAGTGATGTGTGCTGTAGAGGCCTTTTTCGAGTCCCAAGATCAGGCCTTTTTCCCAAGGCAATTAACCAACTTACAAAAACGTTATTAAAGCTGTATTAGCTTAAATGCGATTATGTTGAAAAATATGTACACTATATAAATACTTATTCCAGAGTTTAATAGCGTTTCGAAAAATTTATTGATCGACCTAGTAGAGAGCTGGTACATGGTGGTCCGTGGACTGCGTAACCAATTACAATCAGGTGGACAGTAATGAGGGCATCCACGACTTTTTCTGCCACCAGGGCGGCGCCACTGGTTAGTGAGGTAAAAATTTGACAGATTTCATAGTGGGGATGATAATTTCTTAGGAAAATGTAATCTTCAGGTTTCTTTCTATATTCTTATTTATATTTTGTATTAATTGCATTAGAAATGAATAAACCAAACTATAAATATAACTAAAAGGAGATTTAAAAAAAAAAGAGTTATAAAGTGCAAAAAATTAAAAATCAAACCGCTGACGCATTAATATTATACTCTAGATAATGATAAACTATTATTTAAAATTAATTTCTCAATTAACTGACATTGCGTAACAAAACACTTTACCTCAGTCACAACTAGCGACATCTGGTGAGTGGAAGATTATTATCCCTCATTCACTTCAGTTTTCCGAAAAAAAATGTCTCGCGACTTCGTAGGAATTATCTATAATTATCAATCTTCGATAATCATCGATGTTAAGAGATAAAGTATTGATGTTTTATCATCGATGATGTAACAATGTTCTACACATTGTAACGTCGATGTCACGAACACGTCGTAGTCGGAAGTTTCAACATTGATTTCACAAATAGGAGTTTTGTTAATATAACCTGAGTACTTACTATATTTAAAAAAAATGTCTATTATTTTGTACATACTTTAATGATAATATAAATAAAAATATAATATTTAACATTCAGTGTTTATTCTTCTACGATTTTAATTCAACATTCGAGTGGTTTTTGTGGCTATTGACGTCAAGGTCGATATCATAATTCGATAGATGGATTGAATTATTGATGCAAAAATCTAAGTTATTAATACCTATGTACGGTTTAGAAATTTGTTTAACTGTGAATTAGCAAGACCACAGATTTTGTTGTTGTTTAGTTTATATAATTAAGAGTCACCAATATTTCTAGTTCTTCAACTGTGTATCTTTTTCTTTGAGACAAAACCCTAAATAAATAAAGACAAAAAAATATCTATATTATCATAGATGTTTTTGCAACATCGATCGTCGCCACGAGGGTGACGCAAACATATCATAATACAGAAAAATGCTTTATCTCGTTTAGTTTATAAGCTTTAAGTCATTCTTTGTTCATCACCCTACTCTTTTTCGTGTTGACCACGAGAAAAGGCGTATATGATAGGTAGGTATATATCCATACCAGCGACGGATTTCAGCGTCGATGGTGTGTGAGACATGTGACAGCCAGTACTGACTGAAAGATATCTGGGCCGAACGGACCGAAACTGTGCCGAAGGTAAAAAAAGACAGTTAACGTTATCGAATAGTATTTAATGTTATGGCCGCAATTTCGAAATATGATAAATTTAAAAAAATGAAGATAATAAAATTATACACAACATAAGGTTTTACCTGTTTTTGGCACTTTTGGTCTTAAAAGATGTATTTTCCGGCACGGGGTCCATCCTGAAGATGCCGCGATTTTTCCGTTTCACCTCCATTTTTCTGCAATGCGTCTAAACGACTTTAGCGGCTACTTGACATTGTAGTTTTTAAACAGGGTTGGCCTGCAAATACGTTTACAGTTTCATCTTAGCCAAAAGGCCTGGAAGTAATTTTAGAGCTAATTCTTAAAAATATATTCCAATTACATCAACATATTTAATTAGGCTTGAAATGTAATAATCTTTAAGTATAGCTTACTAATTGCAGCTCAACTTAGTTCATAATTATAAGGTAAGGTGTATGTAGTTGAGATTGTAGTTCATTTTATCAATACTTTAGCTTAATTTATCTAAAATAATACAAGATAAAATTATTATATATTATTATTAAGATAAAGAAAGAAAATATCGTCCTCCGGAGAACACATCCTTGTTTTCAATACAACCACTACTTATGTGAGCCTCCTTCTTTTATGTCAGGGTTGCGGAACCAAACAGTTGTTGAGAAAAAAACTATACTTCTTTTAATAATTACACACCGAGGAGAATTTTAACTATACCAATGAGAAGGCGAGGGAAAAATACATGATAATTGGATAAGGCCGTGGAGAGCAACCCTTTTGTGAAGGAATTGACTCGAAAACTGATTGTTTTAACCTAAGTTTTAATATTACTCGATAGTGCTTTCGTATTTTTTACGAAGTTAACCGAACTCATTGTTATTTTAGTTAATATTTTAACCTTACTACACCTAGCCTTAGCCAAAAAGAACCGGCTACACCGGCCTTTTAAGTATGAATACATCAAATAGGTACACCTAAGTTTAACCAACCACAATCGGTCGGCACCTAGTTGTAGCCAGTTAAACCCTAATCGCTAGATACCGTTACATCCTATTAAAGTCCACTCCTCTCTCAAAGGCGGTATATTTGCCACGCTTGGCAATCGGGTTGGCAACCGCAGTGTTTATTTTTAATCGTTATTAGGAAGACGCTGCTGGCCATCTCCTGATTTGTTTCCCTATGTCACCTCTTACTAGGCGCACGTGATGGTATAGGGTAGTAGATTCTTTTACCTCCACTACACGGTAAATAATATAATTTGAATGAGTTTTTCTGGAAATAGCCATACATAGGAATTATACGAACATAGACGGTTGTATTGATGATTATAATTATAATTCTGTAACTACATACTCGTTACGCTCGCGAATCATATTTTGTTAAACATACAACCTGACACTGTCCTGTTAATTGCAAAAAACGTACGGAGCTTCCACCTTAACATAAAGAATATTATGTTGTATGGAACTAACCGTACAATAGTTATTCTATCATTTGTCTCGCCTTTAAGAAATGGCGGTAAAGTTGTCCCAAAAAGAGAATGATTTTGGAATTTCAAATTGAGAAGGGTATATGTTAAATATGTAGTAATAATAGTTAAAGTTAAAGTAACAGCCTATACTCGTCCCACTGCTGGGCGCAGGCCTCCCCACAGGTTTTGTACGTAGTTAATAAGAGATAGTATCAAAATGTTTAAAGTAAAGTAAAGTTGCAGCCATTTACGTCCCACTGCTGGGCACAGGCCTCCTCTCATTTCTGAGAGGGTTTTAGGGGAAGGAAATGTCCGCCGCGCTGCCGCAATTCTTGTTGGCGAACTACACATCATGTCTTCGAACATATTTTTTTCTTATTTCTCAGACACGCCGGTTTCCACGCGATGTTTTCCTTCACCGCCGAGCACGTGATAAATCAGCACTTAAAATAACAATTAACTATTTCATTGGTACTGGCGGGGATCGAACCCGGGTTGCTCGCGTACTGTGAAATTCACAGCGAGCGTGTAGCTCCTGAGCTATCACGGCATCGGCACAGCAAGTAGTAATAGTAGTGCATGTAATAGATAAGCAATTTTTTCGTTACCTAACTGATTTATTTTTCCTAATAACAACTTAAGCTAAAGTTAGAGCTGACATATTATATACCTTAAGTTCTATTCCCGTCGTCCACATATATATTTGCACACATATCTATAGTAGTTAGCCACTTCTAAAGTGATTTTACTCCAATTAACTCTCTTTCTCCTCTTCTTAAAATCTGAAACGATATGTTTACTATATTTTGGTTTATTATAGTTAAAACATCATTATGGCCGTGATGATAACAATTTAAGAATAGCGTTCCGAATAGAAAGTGCTTGCATTTCATTTTAAATGAAATATAGTTACAAATGTGGACGTATAAAGGCTATAAAACCAAGCACAGCATAATTAGCGGGAGTAAGAAATGTGATGCCTCATCACAACCTACATTGCGTCCTGTCGGTGTAGTTAAGAACGCTCAACGTCGGGCAGCAGCAGATTGCGATTTAAGCTAATCCTCCTTATAACGGGAGAGATCCAGGTCCAGCAGTGGGCTTTTACAGGTCGATAAAGATGATGCATCACCATATCAAGCGCTCTGAATTGAGAAAATAATAATACCTATAATAAATGAAAATTCATAAAAAATGTAGGTAGTCGCGAAAGTCTTTATTGCATCATATTATTATTATATTGAACTAAACAACAAAACTAACTAAAGGATAAAAACAAGCTTAGCCAACTAATTGACAAAGGAGTATTATATTTAAGTCAAAAACAATTATGCACTTACCTACTTACTTGCTGCGAGTATAGTAATTGAAGGCCGTAGGCGGTCGAAGACATACATAGTTACGAGAGGGGAACGGTTAATTATGTTTAATCCTTTGACGACCAATTAATAACATTACCTATATTAAACAGAAGATTAGGAAACGTATATAAACCTACATACTATGCTAAATGTTGTTGAAGGAATATTTTCTTATAATCATGGAGTTTGTTTGTTTTTTTCAATATGACCCTTGGTATTTAGTGTTCTCTTGGCTCTGATTGAGATGAGATTTTGACAGCAAATAGATAAGAACAGAAGTAAGGCATACTGTCAAAAGATCTCGTGGCCGAATCGTATTACGTCTCTTACCTTTTAAAAATATTCCGCAAAACATTAGTTGAATTAAGCATCGTCTTGAAGTTAATCTCGCACAACACTGTTTTGGTACCCTTTTATTTATCACAATTTTTTAAACAAACCAAAAGAGTAATGTTGTCACGCTAACAATTGCTACTACAGAACCATAACATCTGCGGCAGATTGTAGATTTGGTCTCTCCACGAGTTATACGCGTTTGACATTAGAGCCAATGTGAATAGAGTGGATCAAGTACCCCAGGGCAAAGTTGCGACCGCAGGGGTTCTAAACTCCGTGATGTTTGATATACTATGACATTATTATACTAATTCTTCAGTACCTTTTTTACTATTGGTAATATATATATATATATAGAATATTTTCTTCGAAACCATAAAATAAATACTTTCTAAAATTTTAACAAGTACCATTGTGAAAGATATGTTCGTTTTTTGCACAAGTTAAAACTACACTAGTAATTAAGTTTACTTTCTATTCAAATATAAATTAAGTTGGATACAAATTACAATACAGGCATTATAAATTGACATACTCGCGTGACGAAATGTTTTTGACGTCTGGTATCCTGCGGGCATAGTGTCGCGATCTCGGCGGACGGATGCCAATCAAAGCGCAGGCCAGTCACAACTAATCAACAGTACAACGTGAGAGGAACGCCTGGAGAAATGCGTCATCTTATCTTTCGTCACACTAAGCACAATAAATACGCCGTGAAATATTCACAACGAAGCTGAAATTCCAACTTACACAAACAATATGTAAATAAACATTTATGGCATTGCTAACGTTTACCACGCATGATTTTTTCGTGAAATATTAAAAATATTTATTTTTAAAGGATTTAAGGTTAAATGGAGCCTCAATTATTGTTGACAAATTTCACGTCCTTTAAAACCCTTTTTTAACATAATCATACACGATAATATTTAAATGTAATAATTAAATAAAAATCGTAGAAGCTCAGATTGTTAGCGTTAGCTGTAAGTTTCACAATACGCGAGCAACCCGGGTTCGATCCCCGCCGGCACCAATGAAATTGTTAATTGCAATTTTTAGTGCTGATTTACCACGTGCTCGGCTGCTGAAAACATCGTGAGGAAACCTGCATGTCTGAGAAATAAGAAAAAAATATTTTCGAAGACATGTGAAGTTCGCCAACACGCATTGGGGCAGCGCGGCGGACATTTCCTTGCCCTAAAACCCTCTCAGAAATGAGAGGAGGCCTGTGTCCAGCAGTGGGACATAAATGGCTGCAACTTTACTTTACTTTAAACATTTTGATACTACCTCTTATTAACTAAGTACAAAACCTGTCTCTTATTAATAGAATATTTTAAAAGATATTTGGAGGTCTTAGTCTTATTAACTAGGATGCTACACAGTTAAAGCGGTTTCCTAGAAAAAAATTGATTAATTATGTGCTAAGAAATCGCTATTAAATTAATATATATTGATTAATACGGTTGAAATTGACAATTACTAACATAAAATAACATAAGCAGTAAGAAGAATTCTCCATTTTAAACTATTTAGAAGCTTGGAAGTTAATAGGGCAATGTTTTGCCTGTATGTTTACATTCGTAGGATTGTGAGCATGTGCAATTTGATTCGATGCATTATAGGTACCTGATTAAATTTCATTGAATCATCATCATCATCAAATTGCTGTGTCGTGTATCCGATCGCGGAATGTAGCGATGACGACGATAGCCAACTACAAGTAGAAGGGCCCCAATTCATGAAGTTAGTACTCACGATTGGTTACCGAGCGATTAAGCAAAAAAAATTGGGTGGCAACATCGTGCCATGCGATTCCTGGAGGGGTGCAGAGATTCTTGCAGTCACCCGATTATGACCCAGAGGTTAAGATAATTCTATTGTCGTTGTCATCGCAACGCTTCGTTTAACGTCCACCTCTATCCACTCACTTGCAGGAAGCCAGTGACCAGTCTTACGGTGTTATATGTAATCCAAGCACTAGATCATTTATTTCATTCTTTTCCTTTATCTCTGTTTCCTTAGCATTTAGCGTTTTCGTTAAAAAAATACCTAAGAAGTTTCATTTCTTTTACGTGCACACCATTTTGAAGTAAATCTACTTTCGCGCCTCTTGAGGGTAACTTATTATCTTTTGCAGACTTAAGTAAGGTTCTATAAAACCTAGACAGGGAATGGCTATAGATAGTACTTTGTAATAGTATTTCGTGAGTATATATTATATAAAATATGTGTTAACACATAATATATACAATTTTCAAATATCATTATACGTTATACATATATTTATTTTTACCTTATTTTATATTAATTCAAAAAATTTATATTAATTCAATACTAATTCGGCCTCAACATAACGTTAAACTGTCGTGCATTTGGTACTGACCAAATGTAGAAGGCCATCCGTGGGCGATAAGAATATTATACCCAAATAAGCCTGGATGGAACAGTCGGCATTAGTACAGGATGACGACTAAGGGCGGCGGCTGATGAACGTCTTGCATGTCAATGGCCCAGTTAGGAGGTCTACTGTACACCCTCCAACTCGCAGCGGACAAGCGCGGAGGATTAATTTGTCCAAACACTTACTCTCTTATGATACACAACTAAAACGAGCCCCTAGTTTAACTATGGTGGCTCTGGAGAGAGAGAAGTGGAAAGAGAGTAGGGAGGCCTCTGCCCTGCAGTGGAAGATTGTAGGCTAGTAATAAAGTAATAATAATAATACTAATAATATTAACTATTTTATGATGAATATTTTACGAGTATTAATAAGAAAAATATATTACTAAGTAAGTATATTAAAATTAAAAAAGTTGTAGATACGTAATTATTTAACAGAAATAAACATTAATACCTATTTATCATGTTTTTATAGTCCCATGTTGGTCTAGGATTTATAGGTCCCATATCTAAGATAATTTCCAATAAAAAAGAATGTGACAACTGCGTAACTTGTAAAGGGTAAAGGGTAAAAATCTAATTATATACAATCCTTAATTTCTAACATTCTTATCTTGTTAAACTTTATCATAACGCTTGATTTACCAACCAATAGCTAACTGAACAATTCGTTTATTAATAAAACATCACTGCTCTTTTTTATTCGGCGCCATATTTAAATTTGACACCACATTATGTCACTACTACAACTACTACTAAGATGAATTTAAAGAAACCCTTTATAAGAAACACATTACATAAAATCATTTATACGCGTTAGAGCCATACTGCAGTTATATTATATTATGGTTGTAGCACGAATGGGTTGGCTCGACCGCGAAATGACCACGTTCTCACCACGGTACCACGAATACCAGCGTAATATAACAGCTCAATACTGTTATATTTCTTATGGTGAGTCTAGAGAACCGGAGACCCCTTTTTACTGGAAACGAGACATTCCATCTTAGTCCTCAAGGGTGGTAAGGCATTTGCATTTTGATCTGATTCTTAATCGAGGATAGATGTAGATATGTATATGGGCCACAGCATCCACTTACCGTCAGGTGGACTATGTGCTCGTTTGTCACCTTATTATATAATAAAACCATACACACATACATATTACACATACTAGAAAATCATTACATTGCCCATCAGTGGTACGTGCGTCTTCAAGTTTCAAAAATTTCTTGGAAGGAGGATGAATTTACCGAGGTGCTGCTATTATTGAAGGATTTATTTTATTTCCTTACATTTTTGGATACTTAGGTTTCCATTCAATGATTTCCTTCACCACCGAGAATATGGTAAATCAATCAATCAAAAAACTGCTATTAACAATTTTATTGGTGCAAGAGGTTATTAATTTTATTAATATTATATATTCTCTGAGGAGTTTCCTGTGCTGTTTGCTTCTCCGGGCTATCTGCCCAACAAACGAAATTTTAATATTTTACGTCGAATAGTAAAAAAATATCATTTTATTTCATTGCATCAGCATCATCATCATCAGGCCTATACAAGTCCACTGCTGAAGATAGGCATCCCCCAAGAAACGCCAAAAAATTCTGAGCATCCTGAGTAAAATTCATTGAATTCCTCCATGTCTTACCATGTCGTCATTCTAATTTGGTTCTTTCGGCTATATTTTTGGTTCTACTGCGTGTATTCTCATTACAAGTTCTATCACGCAGAGATACTCCGAACATAAACCTCACCATAGCTCGCTGAACGACCTTAAGCTTCCTCGTACTGCCAGTTGGACTTAATTAATAGGACATTCTGTCCCAGGTGTACGTAAAACTTGATATTTGTATTGTTCCTTTTTATCTTAAGACCGTTGGGAGATACTACTGAGGTCGTTAAGCATAGTGTTAAGGTCTTCCAGGGATTTTGCCATAATGACAATATCGTCGGCAAATTGAAGGTTAGTGATGAATTCGCCATTGATGTTAGCACCTTATATAGGTGACGGCAGCTGGGTGCAAGTCAGGAAAAAATACATAAAAACTGATGGTGTCTAGATTGCTGCCCTTGTTAATAAATTCAATATCCTCTTCTACTCTTTGCTCGAGTGCTCTGAGGAATTGTTCGGATTGATTCCAGTCGCCAAATTCCACGAACTCACATCGCGTCAAAATTCACTATACCATCCACACAATCTGAATGCTTGGCGGTCTACCACTGTGTTGCGGTTGTTCATAGGCGGCGCTAGTCACTTACTATCAGGAGGGACGTATTTTCGTTTGCCCCTCTTCTATAAAAAAAACACTTCGACTACATAGATTAAGTATGTTTTTCACAGATTAATATGATGCTTCCGTATATGTTTCGGATGAGCGAAATATATTTAATCAAATACCCGCGCGATTTAAATTTGACATTACATTTATCTACATAAATACATGTATAATGAGGGCTAATAATTTTCTGCTCATCAGATGTCGCTAGTTGACACTAAGGTAATTTTTTTTTGTTAAACAATGTCATTTCATTGAGAAATTAGTTTTTAATAAAAGTTTATTGGTTTCTAGAGTATTATATTAATACACAAAACAATGCCTCAGTAGTTTGATCTTTAATTTTTTCCACATTTTTAACTTTTTCTAAATACTTCTACTTTTATGAATATCTGTGGTTAGGTTTATTTATTTTTAATCTTATTAATATAAAATATAGCTAATAGTACAGATAGAAACAGGAACCTTTACATTTTTCGAACAAATTAACTTCCCCGCTATGAAATCTGTCAAATAATATACCTCACTTTTAAGTGGCGCCGTCCTGGTGGCAGAAAAATTCGTGGATGCCCTCATTCTATATTTTATATTAGTTAATAGTGTAATGTGTAGATGCAGATGGACCTCCCTGAAAGTAATCCCACTGGCGGCGCGGCGTCCATGACCTTATTCTTTCCAATACAGTAACTTAAAAATGTCTTCCAATGCAGCGGTGTGGATTCTTAGTACCTACTCTGGATTTGTATTCGAATAACAGAATAACATAATAAAATGAATACTTTTTGCCGATAATTTAGTTTTGACATATACCGATAGATGCCGCTCTTCATTTTTTTTTTTGTATCGTATTACTAGCGATCCGGCCTGGTTTCGTACTCGAATGCTCTCTGCGTCTCAACAAAAGCGCCACCTACCGGATCCAGTTATGAATCTAAACCACCCAGGCACCCATTCAAACACACAAAAATTTCATAAAATCAATCGAGCCGTTCTTGAGTTTTAGCGAGACTAACGGACAGCAATAATTGATTTTTATATAAAGAGATAACTCAGTGTTTGAGTCATGCATACGCCTGACCGTTTCTTTATGATGAAATTACAACTTACAAACATATAAGTTACAGTTTACTGTTGCTAATATTCCCAAGTGGACCTGGTCGAGCCCTGACGGTTCCACAAAAAATGAGATTGACTTCATTATGACGACCAGACGACAACTGTTCAGTGATGTCTCAGTGATCGCGAGGGTGAAAACCGGCAGCGATCACCGAATGGTTAGAGGCACCCTGAACCTAAACGTTAAGTTGGAGAAGTCTCGTCTAATGAAGTCCCCCTCGTGCTTTAATCCAAAGTCCTGAAACCTTTTAGCTCGAGTTACAAAATCGTTTTCAGTGCCTAGAAGACTGCAATGAAGTGGAGGATATGAATGACAAGCTCGTGGGAACTGTCCATGCGGTCGGAGCTAAGTTCTGCAAGACCCGCCGCAGAAGAACACAAAAACTCTCCGATCACACTCTTAATCTCATGGTAGTTAGACGTGAGCTACATTCTTCAACAGATTTGACAGCATACAGGCAACTGTACAGACAGATCTCCAAATGCATGCGGCGGGACTTACGCAACTTCAATACAGCTTGTATTGAAGAAGCGATTGAGCGGAACCAAGGCTCCAAAGTCTTTGCCAGAGATCTGTCTGCCAGAAAGCGCCAACTTTCAAGGCTGAAGACAGAATGTGGCAGCATCGTTTCGGGGGCACCTGAGATTTTGAGTGAGATTGAGAGGTTCTATGGGCAGCTGTACACGTCATCCTTGGAGCCACACGCTAGTGTGAGTAACAATCCAAGAGCGAGTCTTATCCGACATTATTCCTATGATATCCCGGACGTCAGTCTGAGCGAGATTAGAATGGCTCTCCAGCACCTTAAAAACGGCAAGGCCCCAGGCGAGGATGGAATTACAGCGGAGCTTCTGAAAGCGGGTGGAAAACCGGTACTTGAAGTCCTTCAAAAGCTCTTTAATTCCGTCCTCCATGGTGGCATTACACCGGAGGCGTGGAGCAGAAGTGCGGTGGTCTTGTTCTTCAAGAAAGGCGACAACGCTCTCTTGAAGAACTACAGACCGATTTCCCTTCTGAGCCGCGTCTACGTGCTGTTTTCGAGAGTCATTACGAATCGTCTCGCGCGCAGACTTGACGACTTCCAGCCTCCCGAACAAGCCGGTTTCCGAAAAGGTTTTAGCACCATAGACCACATACATACCCTTCGGCACAATGTACAGAAGTCAGAGGAGTACAATTTGCCACTATGTCTGGCGTATGTGGACTATGAGAAAGCCTTTGATTCCGTTGAAATTTGGGCGGTGCTGCAGTACCTTCAGCGGTGCCAAGTTGACTGTCGGTATATCGAAGTGCTGAAGTGTTTATACAGTAGAGCTACGATGGCTATCCGAGTACAGAACCAGAGTACGAAACCTATCCAATTGCAGAGAGGAGTAAGACAGGGTGACGTCATATCCCCGAAACTCTTCACCGCTGCAATGGAAGACGTTTTCAAGCTTCTGTACTGGAAAGGATACGGTATCAACATCAATGGCGAGTACATCACTCAAATTCGATTTGCCGACGATATAGTCCTTATGGTAGAATCGCTGGAGGACCTTAGCACTATGCTCAATGACCTCAATAGTGCTTCCCAACGGATAGGTCTTAAGATGAACATGGACAAAACAAAGATCATGTTTAATGTCCATGTCACACCTATGCCGGTAGTTGTTGGGAGCACTAAGCTCGAAGTTGTTGACGAGTATGTTTACCTGGGACAAATAGTAGTTAAGTCAAGTCAAGTCCAACTTCGACCGAGAGGTCAATCGACGGATTCAACTCGGTTGGGCAGCGTTCGGGAAATTACGGCACATCTTCTCGTCAGGTATACCTCAAAACTTGAAAACGAGACTGTACAACCAGTGCGTGTTGCCAGTGATGACATACGGAACTGAGACGTGGTCCTTTACTGCTGGCCGTATGAGGAAGCTCAAGATCGCTCAGTGAGCTATGGAGAGAGCTATGCTCGGAGTTTCTCTGCGTGATAAACTCAGAAATGAGGATATCCGCAGTAGAACCAGAGTGACTGACATAGCCCAACGGATTAGTAAACTGAAGTGGCAATGGGCCGGCCATATAGCTCGAAGAACCGACAACCGATGGGGAAGAAAGGTTCTCGAGTGGCAGCCTCGTACCGGCAGGCGAAGTGTTGGGCGTCCCCCCACTAGATGGAGTGATGACCTGGTGAGATGTGCAGGAAGTCGATGGATGCAGGTGGCTCAGGACCGTGCTTTGTGGCATTCCTTGGGGGAGGCTTATGTTCAGCAGTGGACTTGTGAAGGGCTATAATGA
The DNA here is from genome assembly GCA_033319125.1 of Parnassius glacialis. Classification (NCBI taxonomy): domain Eukaryota; kingdom Metazoa; phylum Arthropoda; class Insecta; order Lepidoptera; family Papilionidae; genus Parnassius; species Parnassius glacialis. The sequence goes on along the minus strand of JAVANC010000004.1, from coordinate 11,215,379 downwards.
TGGTGATGATGAATATTCCCTTTTATTTTATTCCCCTTTTTTGGCCCTTAGATCATCATCAACCTAAACGCATTACATGTAGTTAGTTTTATTATGCTTAGGAAAACTAGTTTAGCCTAGGAAAAACTAATTGGACCCAAGATCGGGTTTGGCCGGTAACGAAATGACTGGAGGCTTCAATCAAAACTAGTTATGACTTGGAAAATTTCTAGTTGTTAACTTAAACACATATTGCTAAAATTAGGCTCAAGATAAAAAATCTTTAAACCGTGTAAATTAAAAATTAATTACTAGCTATTCTCTAAAATAATATAAAAAAAAAGATTCTGTATGATAAAAGTTGTGCGCAGATAGTAATTAAACTTTAAAAAATACATCTAAAAACCAAAATTAATTACATGTGTGATATCCACATAATTTAATAGCTTCAGAAGTCGGTGCGTTGTTTCTTTGTTAAACTGTCTTTTCAGGTCGGCTTTTACTTTTTTATTAGAAGCTTAATTATTTGATCCCTTTTTAGGAACGAAGCTATATCACAACAACGTTACGTAAATAAAAAAAAATTTCATCACTGTTTTACTACTCTTGGGAGTGGAATTTTTTCTTCAAATTTACCCACCTTTGTCGTAGCCTTTATACAATATGTAACAAAAATCCTGTGGTTCCCGTTGTCCGTGTAAGTTCCGTGTAAGTTCACAATTGGCAAAGATATCGCTTAACATGCATATAAAAAAATACAGTTGAATTGAACAGCTTCTCCTTTTTTTGAAGTAAATTAAAAAGTCCACTGTTGATCATTGGCATCCCTCATATATTGCCTCCTAGGGGGGATATTTGCCATAGTTGCCACGCTTATCCACAGTTCTTTTTAAAATTTTAATTGTTATTAGGAAGACGCCGCTGCCCATCTCCTGATTTGCCACTACACGGTACTGTACGGTATCACTGTGTCTTTTTGTAAATATAAACAGTTCTGAGAACAAACTAATATTCAGACCTTAAACCTTAAACCATTAATCTTTAAGTTTAATAAAATACTATTACGTTGCCAGTTCATGGTTTAATACAATTAAGTAGTTATTATTGCCATTTGAAATTTCATTATTTCTGGGGTTTATTTTCGAAATAATAAACGCTCCGGCAGTTACTTTTTCTTTTGTGTTTTGTATTTGTAGTTACTTTCAACACGTTTAAAATGAAAACAGTTATCGATCTTGTTGCTATTTTTGTGACGCACATAGATAGCATTGAGCAGCATTGAATGAAACCCTAACCTGCGCCAATTATCCTATTGGTTCTTTCCGTTGATATTTTTAGCATTATAAATGACTAGATACTTTGTGTATGACCTAAAATAGAATGGGAGATCGTGAACACGTGGAAGTATTAATATTCAAATATTTTACACTATAAGATTTTACTAAAACCTTTTTAAACTTAATTATATAAATATATTCGTTAGAATCAATTGAGTATCTATGTTGCTTCATAGTAAAAAGGACCTAGAACTAAATTCATTCAATAGGTTTTTAGGTCATATGTTTAAAAAAATTAATACTAATTGAAGTGTCTATCTGTAATATCAAAATAACTGGTTTCTATTTACCTCAGGGGTTATTTGCAAGTTATTATGACATAAATAATATTTTTTATAATTTTTGCCTGTCTCTCTGTCTGTCTGTCTGCCTGTCGTTTCGAGCTAATCTTCGGAACGTTTGAATCGGTTGTAAAAGAAGTTTTTTAGTTTGCAATATCACACACAAAAGATACTAATATGTTTTATCTCTTAAAGTTCTCGTAAAACGTTTACTTATTCAGGTGCTCTGCGTTGTCCTTTACTTTGCATCACCATCGGCATCCGAAGAGATAGTACAAGACTTCATCGAACGTGCTCTACAAATTCCTAACGTTGATAAGGTGTTAAACTCGGTACTGGGGCGATTGGAGAGAAGCCGACAACGTGGACTCCCGGCAATGACTCAACAGCGATTCGCTCAGGAAGAGGATTGTGAAGAACCATCAGAGGTAAAACTTTACAAGTTTGTCATGAAGGATAGGGTGACAAACGAGCACACAGTCCACCTGATGGCAACTGGTTGCCGTGGCCTATAGACATCTACATCTATCCTCGTTTGCGAATCAATATGCAGATGCCATTGGAATGCCTCTTTTCTAGTAAAAAGGGTCTCCGGTTCTCTACACTCACCATACGAAACACAGCAGTAGTAACACTGCTATTTTACGCTGGTATTCTGTGAGAGCGTGGTCCTTCCCCGGTCCAGCCGACCCATTCGTGCTACAACTATACTATTAATATGGCTGCAGCATGGCTCTACCACGTATATTATCACATTATTATCATACACATATTCGAGTCAAACGGTTTGCTTCGTCGTCGTTCATCATGCGTACAACAAAGGAGTGGAATAGTATGCCAGCATCTGTCTTTCCATCCGATTATAATGTCTTTAAAGTAAGAGTAAATAGGCTTTTGTTAAACTTAAGTCAGTGTGCTTTACCATTTTTGGCACAGCTTCGGTCAAGCACTGGCTTATAATATTAAAAAAAAAAAACATTACAAGTAAATTGCTGAGCATTGGTACCTCCAGGCTCTCTTCTTGCCTTAAAGGACTACGCTTTCGCAGAGAATTAGCGTAAAATAGCAACAACATACATCTGTGTTTCGTATAATGAATAACGAAAACCGAAGTAACGAGGTATTCCATTTTAGTCCTCAGGGGTGACAACGCATCTTTATTTTTGATTCTCAATCGATGGTAGATACGGGCGTTTATGGACTACAGCATTGGTTACCCTAATGTGTGCTCATTTGTCATCTTTATTTGTATAAACAAACTGCTTGGCATTTACTTATAAACTATGACCATGCAGTGGCAGTGTAAGAATATCCACTAGCCAATATCATCCCGTGGGGGTCTTAAAAGGGGACAGCGCGATACAAGCCAGGAGATGGGCAGCAGTGTCTTTCTAATAACAAGTAGAAAACAAAAAATCTGCGGTTGCGCACCCGCCTGTCAAACGTCGCAACCATGACACATATCCTATGAGGCACTCTATATGGGAGGTCTATTTTGAATAGTGGACTTTGGATAAGCTGTAATAGTAATGATAATCACTTTATAATCAGGTTTTACCCGAATATACGGAGACTTTGCAGGAAGCACGGCAACGAGGTTTGAGGCAGCTGGGCGTCCAGGTAATCACTATTTCGATTAGTATTCATGGATATTGATACATATGCATATAAATATGTGTAGAGCCAGGCGGCAGCTTTTGCTGTCGCATGGATGGGCCGGCTCGAACCGGGGTGGTACCACGACCTCACAGAATACCAGCGTGAAGTAGAGGTTTACCTCTGCGTTTCGCTTGGTGAGTGCAGGTGGCCGGATGCCCTTTTTACTGGAAATGAGGCATTCCATCCTAGTCCTCACGGGTGAAAACGCATCTGCATTTTGATCTATAACAGAGGATAGATGCAGATGTCTATGGGCCCCAGCAACCACTTACCATCAGGTGGACTGTGTGCTCGTTTTTCACCCTTATCCTATAAAAAAAATGTGTCGAACAAAAACAACTATTAATCATCAAATATTTGTGTAGTGGTAACTTATTTAATAAACGTATTTTTATTGCAAGAAAGTTTATATCCACCAATTTGTTATAAAAGTATTAAAAAAAAATCAAGCAGAAAACTGAAGTAGTCGTAATATAGTCTTACAGTTAATGCTGAGTGAATCAACTAAGCTTTTGAGTGAGGAAAGAACCAGACCTTTTGTTACCAGCGCGACGACTAGTCCCGTTCTTTTACGAACTTCACCGCTCGTAGGCCCTATGGATAGTCTACAGCAAATACCACTAATATGTAGTCATATCTCAGAGATTCATAATTGCGCCACTTATTTAGTTCAGCTGCCTCTGATGCCGCCTTGGCTCTAAACGAAATACCACCGAGATGAGTGGCTGCCAAGGTGTCTACGCACGTAGCATCCTACACTAGAACGTTACCTACGCTTTTATTTTTACTTTTACGTCCAAAGTCATACCGTCGGCATCGTCTGTAAATATTCAACAAAGCGCGAAAACCGAGGAAACTTTTATAGAGGCAAGAGTCATACGGATAACATCGTTCAGAGAACCGGGAGGGGACAGCCGGACAGCACTTTCCTTAAATGACAGTCCGGGAAACCTAAACTCACTGATCACTAAGGAAATTTCGAAACAAATCTTGCTGCATCCTTTTGATGTATGCCATTGAAATATTCCACAGTTTCTGGCTAACTTCTACATTAACATTTTCGCTGGAGAGTGTTTACCATTTCGCCATGGCTCCGGAGCGTAGTTCAGGTCTACTTTATTCTGAGAATATTGCTATAGTACGTGAGGGTAATATGGTCATCCGGTTAATATGGTCACTTTCTTACAACTCAAAAACTACAGCCTTGTTTGCATAGAAGGCTCTGTGATACAATAGCTCTTCATCAGAGTTGTGTATCGCCAGCAACGCAAATTCAGGAATTTGCATTTATAAAAACCAAAATTAGGGACTTTTTAGGTGCTAATTATGTGCCAAGTTTAAAAATTAGATGCTCTAAAGTTTTCACCGCAACGAACTGTTGAAATTTGCGTTGCTAGCAAAACGTCTCGCTAGCAACGCAATGAAGTTATTTGATATACGATAGATATTAATAGCAAGGAATTAGGTGCTGATTTAGTGCTGAGCGATTATCGAAACCCGATACAGATTAAGATATTATTCTGGGAATTATAGGGTCTACGACCACCATTACCTTACCATAAGGTATGAACGAAATTTTATGTTTTTTTTTTTGTTCTTTATCAGTGCCTAAAAGTTAAGTGCTATTTAGGTGCTAATTAACAATTGTCTGATTTTACATATTATGTGAATGGTGTGTCAGTTCTCAGTTGTGACAATGCGTCTGTAGTTTTAAATTATTTTGGTCGTAAATTCATACATGTACTCGTATTATGTATATCACATATAACAGGAAGATTTCCAAAAACTTTCCAATACGGGAGGGCTGAATACAGTTGCTACATTTAGCCTATTTCTGTTCATTACAGAATTAAATAATGCATTTTTTTCATATTTAACCAATGTATTTAACTTCAACTTTTTTATAAATTTCTTTTAATAAAAAAATTACCAATTTATAATATATTACGAAAATTCGCGAGCATCTTGTGAAATAACAACAAAAATCTCTTATGCTCGGGCCACACTAACGAGAAATGCCGTTAATTATCGCGTTGATGGGCGTTGAATGTAGGTGTGGCCAGTAGTGATTATATTCTCTTTGGGTGTGGCCACGACTTAACGCGATAATTTGAATTGCCGTTTGGCGATAACTCGAGTGGCGGTACATCAAAGAGATTAACGCACGAAATAACGCGTTGAAGCGGCCACACTACACTACGTTTGTATCATTGTGCACGGAGAGCGCAACGGGGTCCCACGTATGGCTATGATGGAGTGGAATAATGAAAAAGTTATTACGTTTCTTGAGATTCTGAAAACAGAACCATCCTTAGGCAATGATAAAATATATTCACATTAACAAAATTTACATTCATCAAATATAGAGTAGCAACGTCAACGTCCACCCATCTTGCTTGAAATTCAAAGAACATTAACACCAACTTTAACGCCGTTCAACGGCATTGAAATTGAAATGACGTTGACCGTTCAAGTATAGCCACTAATTATCGAGTTAAAATTAAAGCAATAATTGTTGCGTTTATGGGCATTGACGTTTTCCGTTACTATGGCCCCAGCATTATAGGCAAAAAAATATAATTGTTAGACATTTTTCAGGAAAAAATCTGAACAAAGCAAAGTGAATATTGCTGCCACCGATTGCTGCGAAAAATTTCGGGATATTCCCAGTAGTCTTACCAAGTAGTCTTACTAGTAAGACTACTGGGAATTTCCTAATGAGAATTTCCCAATAGTCTTACTAGTAAGTCTATTGGGAATCTTCGAGGCGTGTTGTATTTCCAGTAGTCTTACCAAATGATCATATTAGTAAAACTACTAAGAATATTTTTACGAAGTAGACAGACATAAGCGAAAAAAATTCTGAGTGGTCCAGCTCTACCAAATACATGGAAATTTTTTCAAGTTTTCAATTTTCTTCCAAGTAGAAGAATACTGGGAAGAAAATTCCCAGTAGTCTTACTAGTAAGACTACTTCGTAAGACTACTGGGAATACCCCAAAATTTCATATTATCCTATGCAGGTAAAACATAAAAATGTTTGTAAAAAAGGAGCGAGGTCAGATGAAGCGTTTGGCATAGCATGCACTTGAATGATTAATGGATAATTTTTATTATTTAATCATTTAAATGTGCATTTGATGCGCTCAATAATAACCAATACATAGAGAACATAGATTTTACTAGTACTTAGAATGTAAAATACAGTTACACAGAAGAATGTTTATTTCAGAAGCATTATCCTATATGCCACTTGGAAAGAAAAGTTCGTAGGCTAAACACAAACGAATACGAATACCGACCTGCGTATTATGAAGAGGTGCGATGTACTGCGACATCTGACGGCGACATCAGTGTAAGCAACGAGGTAGGAATAACATAACTTAAGCATTTAAAAACCAGATGGAATTGAAATGTCTATATGGATTTAGGATATAATATGTTATCTATAAAATATGCAATTTAGATACAAATTGCATATCTCCATCTGCTGGCGAAAAGCGTTATTAAGTAGTAGCCATCCGCCCCGGCTTCGCACGGGTGATTTTGACAAAAGCGCCACCTATCGAGATTCACAATCGGGAATCTAAACCATTCGTGAAATCCGTTCTTAGTTGACCTCTACTCGGCGAAACGAATATTCCTACCAAATTTCAAGTCTCTAGGCCTTATGGTTCCAGAGATATCGTGATGAGTCAGTACATAGTGAAAATCTCTTATACATATACATACATACATATAATCACGCCTTTTTCCCGTAGGGGTAGGCAGAGACCACTTCTTTCCACTTGCTACGATCCTTACATACTTGTTTCGCTTCGTCCACTTTCATTATTCCCTTCATACATGTTCTACGGTTTAGGGTACTCTTGACCTGGCCTTTTTTCAAGACGTCCCTGATTTGGTCTAGAAATGCCCGCCTAGGTCTACCCCTTCCAACACTTTCATTCACACTCGCCTTATCTCTTATATATATTTTTATTACAGTCCTTACAAAAATTAACCTGCCCAATCTCTTTCAGATATGTTCCAGCCTTGGGTTCTCTTGTGTACAATGGAATAAAACAATCCATTTAACTAGAAGGCGTTATTCAAGGTAACATAAATAAATATACGTATACGTCAAATAAAATGTGTAGACTACGTAATGCATACAGCACTATTTGTATCTACATCATGCGCAGCACAATGAATACAACTTAATTTATAATTGAGATTTCAGACTGAATGCTCGTATCACCAGTAGCTAGAGCAACGAGACGCTAGACACAGTTCGTAGTACAAAGTAAAATAAAACTAAAACAAAAATGTTACTCACTTATTTTTGAAAGAAGAATTTTCTGCCTACCCTCTGAGTAACAGGCGTAAGAGTTTATGTTACGAGTATGTTAAGAATATGCGTGTATGTGTAGGTATATGGGTGTGGAGGAAGCGAGAGAGGTGTGTCAAGTTCGTGTCGAATGGAAGGCCATAGTCTTTGCCTATCCCTCTGGGTGAAGGCGTGAGTGTTTATGTTTATGTTAAGAATTCTCTGTGTTTGTTACTATTTCTATAAATTATTCGTAGAATTACCAATTTACTATGTCTGCGGGATCTGAATAGAATTGGACGTAGGTACTTTACTCTTTTACTGTTGTAAGAGACGACAAAAGGAAACAAACCAGGATACGGGCAACAGCGTCTTATATAAAAACTAAACATAAAAAACTTCGATTGCCTATCCGCCTACAAGCGTGAACACTATGGCAAATATTCCCTATGTGAGGCAATCTATGTGGAGTCTATACATTGCTATAAAAATGGACTGTAGGTAACGGTAACTTTAATGGTAAACTCTCTAAACGTCAATTTTTATGACAAAATATAACACGGGAATAGCAAAGAAATACAATTTAATAAAATGAATACTATAAAAACTAACATAAAGTCACTATTAAACTACTAACGAAATTTTCAGTTTGTTTTTTCTTCACATCCTTTAAAACGCTCTTGAAGTTAAGGCTGGTGTTTCAAGCGCATTAGGTATTTACAAGCGGTCGTTTCAAAGATCGAGTCGTGATTTATACAAAACTAGCTGACCAGGCAGACGTTGTTCTGCCCTTTCCTGAGATGACCCTTTTTCCAATGAAAAAAACCTTGAATTCCTAATAAAAAATGTTAAGGGTCACTTATCGGGATAAAAACTATCCTATCTCTCAAGTTGGACCAAACTGCACACGGTGGTTCCAATTTCATTGAAATCAGTTCAATAGTTTAGGAGTTCATCGCAGACAAACAATATGACACGTAATTTTTATATATAAAGATAATCACCAACATATTGTTTTAAAGTTATACTAGGTACCCGTACATTGCGTGCTAAGAGAAATTAATATCAGTTTGATACACCTATTGTTATCGTGTTAACATGGTCGGCGTTTATTAATCCAGATTCTGTCATAATATATGACAAAACTTTACTAAAGTCGTTAATACCTACGTTTGCCAAACCACCGAAGTTGTATGGGTTGCCGAAAATACACAAGCCCTATGCTCCACTACGTCCCATTGTGAGCCAAATCGATTCACCAACTTACAGATTGGCTTAACACTTAGCGAAAATACTCTCACCGCTCAGGGGACATACAAGAGCACACACAAAGGATTCCTACCATTTTGTCAGCGAGATTAAAAACTTACATCTGGCAGACATGAAACTATGGTCAGTTTTGATGTGCAGTCTCTGTTCACATACTTACCTGTTGAAGACTGCATCTCAACTGTAACGAGAAGGCTGGAGGAAAACAACATGCCCGTAGAATATGCAGTATTACTCAGACACTGCCTTACGTCTGGCTACCTATTGTGGAAGGAAGAATTCTAAAAGCAAGTAGTTGGTGTGGCGATGGGCTCACCTGTATCTCCCATTGTCGCCCATATATTCATGGAAGACTTTGAGGAGAAAGCCCTGATACCTCTCCCGTAAATCCAAGATTCTACAATCGGTACGTAGACGACACTTTCACAATTCTACCCTTAGATCAAGTAACTGCATTTTTAGACCATCTTAACTCCATAAATTCTAAAATTCAGTTCACAATGGAGTTAGAGGCAAACAATTCTTTAGCTTTTCTAGATGTGTTAGTAATTCAAATCCTGATAACACCTTGAGCCACACTGTGTATAGAAAAAAGACTTATACAGATAGATATTTAAACGGTGATTCTCATCACCATCCTTCACAGTTAGCTACCGTGGGTAAATCTTTGTTTAAGAGAGCACGAGGGATCTGTGACAGTAAACACCTGGCCGCCGAGCTCCATCACTTTAAGCAAGTTGGGAACGACAACAAGTTTCGGGTCCCGCGCCTACGTCACAGTGAACCTCGGCCACAGTCGAGCGAGTGCCTGCTGTACTGCCATATGTCAGAGGTGTCACTGACAAGATTGGCTACATCTTGAAGCGTGCTTCCATTAAAATATAATTCAAGCTGCCGAAGAAAATTAGTCAGTTTTTACCATCAGTCAAGTGTTATGTCCCTCTGCGAGATGCAGGAGTGTACAAGCTTGACTGTGAATGTGGTCTCTCTTATATAGGACAAACTAAAAGATCAATAAAAATCCGCATTAAAGAACACATAGCTGATGTGAAGAATCGACGCACCGGGAATTCTGCGGTCTGTGAACACGTACAGGATCGACCCCGTCACTACATTAGATTTGATAGACCACAAATTCGCGATAAGGAACACCGATTCCTTCCAAGGATGATTCGCGAGGCTATTAAAATCAAAAAAAAATCTAATTTCAATAGAGAAGATGGCTGGATGCTACCATCTGCTTGGGATCCTATAATTAATAAAATTAAATCCCAATCCAAGCATACAACTGCAAGACTTCAAGATATTGTAAGTTCATATTGTGTAGATCGGAACAAAAATTAATAATTTTAATCTGGAGGTTGCCATGGTTTACTATGACATTGGAGCGTCAAACACCTCAGTCCCCCTCGTGACCATGGGTGCTGTAAAGTACTCGAAACGTCGGGAATATAAAATAAGTTAATATACGCGATAAAATCTGTAAAACTAGTTTTATTTAAATGTGTAGTGTTCGTATAAGAATTCAATATGTAAAACTTTACTATATGTCAGGTAAAGAATTGTGCTAATTGACAAATTTTATTCTAGCGATTGTTGGGAAACCAAAACGATGGTGATACCAGCTGGATGCGAATGCATGTGGCCCGTTCACCGTTTGGGCGACATTACACATCACGTCTAAAACCCGGCGAGTCTAGCTCAACATGAGGAATTTGATTTTACTTTAAAGAAATTAATGCATGTTAATAAACGATGGATAAATTGCGTAGTAAATAATTAGCAGACCAAAATCTGACACACAAGACTGTTGTTTTAATTAAAAAAAAATTGATATGAGATAAAAATTTGTGAGATAAATAATGGTATTGCGAAATCATTAAAATATTCTCAGCAAAAAATGTGTTTAATTTATTTCATCTTATTGCAAAATTGTATTTTTAATTAGCGATTCGTCCCGACTCGCTTCTTTATATACCTTAGTGTAAAAAATTATCTCTCTGATGTCGCACTGCTACTAGGAAGGGTTGCCAGAATTTTCAGCAGTCTTTATATTTGGGTAGAAATCATCGTCGCACACTTCGATTGTAGAAACCACACACTAAGGACATTTTTATCAGTATTTTCTTTGAGCTCCCGTTTCTCTTTTGAAATCCATAGCTGATACTCTCTAAGGAGAGTGGCAGCAGAAACACTCAAGAAATGGGAATAACATTAACATAATTTTTTCACATTAAGAAAATCTTCTTCTGTGTATTCAGATTTTAGCATAAAAATGCCTAATCCGAACAGGTTCATCGTATCCGCAGAAAGTCGGTACTGTAGGTCAGACATTATACTATTTATCAGTGGAATATAAACAGTCCCCCGAAAATATTCCTCGTCATTTCCTTGATAATTATCGCGAAGAGCCTGTCAGTAATTTTTAGAAGATTTTTTAAACTGACGTGTACGATTTTGGAGTCATCTCCCCTGTGACTCTGCCCCTCGGACCGCGCCTGGGTGTAGTAATATATGTAGAATAAGAGAAAACAAAACAAAAATGATAAATAACTACGTAATATACACATTGCTTTTAAAATTGCAACATTAATTTATTTATAAACGTAAACATAAAAATGCCTAATCCGAACAAGTTCATCGTATCCGCAGAAAATCGGTACTGTAGGTCAGTCATTATACTATTTATCAGTGGAATATAAACAGTCCCCCGAAAATATTCCTCGTCATTTCCTTGATAATTGTCGCGAAGAGCCTGTCAGTAATTTTTAGAAGATTTTTTAAATTGACGTGTCCGATTTTGGAGTCATCTCCCCTGTGAGCCTTCCCTTCGGACCGCGCCTGGGTATAGTAATATATGTAGAATAAAAGGAAACAAAACAAAAACGATAACTAACTACGTAATTTATCGTTTTTGCTTGCATTGCTTATGAGATTGCGACATTAAATTATTTATAAACGTAAAATATTTAATCTACTAAATGATAAAGCATGTTATTCGATTTTTTTATAGGAGACGGGCAAACTAGCATACGGCTTACCTCATGGTAAGTGACTACCGCCGCCCATGAACAACTGCAATACAAAGGGAATTGCAGGTGCTTTGGCGGTCTTTTAAAAAGGAGTAAGCTCTTTTCTTGAAGGTCCCTAAGTCGTATCGCTCTGGAAAAATCGCCGGTTGTAAATTATTCCACAGACAGTTCGTACGCGGAAGAATATTCCTAGTGAAACTTACTGTGGTGAACCGCCAAGCATCCGGTATCGGGAGCTTTTCCACGATGTGCGTTCGTGAAATTTGGCGGCTAGGATTAATCCGAACAATTCCTCAGAGCACTCTCCGTGGTAAATACGAAAGAAAATGCAAAGGGATGCATCTCTTCGCAGCGCCATTGAATCGAGCTGATCAGTAAGGACTCGGTCGTTGATGATTCGAGCCGCTCTGCGCTGGATGCAGTCAGTTGGTAGGAGCCGGCACTGGGGAGCCCCAGGCCAGATATGTGAACAGTATTCCATGTGAAGCCGAACCTGTACCTTGTAAAATTGCAGACGGTGTGCCGGCATGAAATACTGTCTCGCTCTACTGAGCACGCCAAGCTTTTTAGAGGCCAATCTGGCCTTCTCCTCCAAGTGACCACGAAACTGCACGTCACTCGATATGTCGACGCCGAGGATTCCGATGCTGGCGGAGGCAACAAGGGGAGTGCCTTCAAACTAAGGAGATACTACAATACAAAGGGGATCTTTTTAGCGATTACCGCGCAAGCTTGTGTCTTTTGAGGATTAAACTGGACTAGATTTGGTCGCCCGCAAACCGAGACTTATTTCAGCAAAGACTCGACTTCGGACACAAGTTTGTTCCGGCACTCGGCGACGTTTTCCCGAGAAATATTAGCACGGCCGGTGTATTGAGAATCACTAGCGCTGTCATCCGCATAGCAATGAATGTTACCGCATTGTAACATATCATGGATATGCAGAAGTAACAGCGTTGGTGATAGCACGCAGTTATGTAGAACAACGGCATTAATAGGCTTGTAGTCGGAGCATGCACCGTCTACAATGACCTTGATGCTCCGATCTGCAAGAAAGCTGGTGATCCAGTTGCACAATTTCTCGGGAAGCCCATAGGACGCGAGCTTCAAAAGAAGCGCTTTCTGCCAAACACGATCGAAGGCCTTCGCAATGTCCAAACTAACAGCCAATGCTTCCCACTTCGACTCTACTGCCTCCGCCCATCTATGTGTCAGGTAGACCAGAAGATCACCAGTAGATAGACCCCGACGAAAACCATATTGGCGGTCACTAATCAGCTGGTGATCCTCAAAGTACTGCATGAGCTGGCAGCTTATAACGGATTCCATTATTTTTGAAAACAAGGATGATGATGGCGATAGGCCTGTAGTTAAACGGGTCCGAGCGGTTGCCTTTTTTAGGGATCGGGTGGACAAATCCGTCTTCCAAGTTTTCGGGACTAAGCCTAAGAAGTAGGGTACCGGAAAAGACGCTTTAGAAATGGTGCCAACTCCGGAGCACACATCCTCAGCACAATTGGGGGGATTTCGTCAGGCCCACTTGACTTGTGATTGTTGAGGGAGAGGAGTGCTTTGCGAAACGAGCGTTGTCTGAACCGCACATCCGGCATACAGCACTCACACCGCGGGATGGTCGGCGGTGTGTTCCGCCTGTCATCGAAAGTCGAGTTGAACGCAAAGAAAGAGCCTAGCAGATCTGCTTTCTCCTTTGCGGCATGGGCCAGTGAGTCGTCCTCTCTTTGCAGAGATGGAAGAGATGGCTGATAGAAGTTCCCTTGGACAGGCTTGGCGAGAGACCAGAATGCATGGGTTCCCGAAGGAAGGCGAAGAAGGTTCTCGGCAATTACTCTTTTGAAGGACCTGGAAACGGAATTATACTTCTTTTTAAGGGCACTGGGTTTTACATTCCGGGACATTGATGTATCAACCCAGGCCCGGTAGCACTTCTACTTGTAGCGTGATGCTATTTTAAAGGTGCGAGTTAACCATGGCTGAAATCTGCCTCCGATGGGCACCACAGAGGAAGGAATAAAAAGTTCCATATCCTGAAGTACCACATCAGCAACAGAATTAGCAACAATGTTGGGATCGTGCGGCGAGAAGCAAACCCGCCCCTAATTTTATTATAGGGTAGCATGCAAAAAAAGACCGCTTCGCATCCCAATCTGCCGACCTATAGTGCCAAACACGGCGGCAGTTTGCAGAAAGCTATCGCGATTTCAGCGTGAGTGGCACCACACTCCGGACTAGACAATGGTCCGAGGAGCCAAGAGGGGCATCAACGAGACCTGATATCTGTCCGGATGAGAGGTCAGCAGAAGGTCCAACAGGGAAGGTGCATGATCCTCCACATCTGGAATCCGCGTGGGCGTAGTAGTTGTAGACTAGTTGTGTCAGACCATATGCCAAGGCAAAATCATGAACAGATCTCCTCGCATAATTGGTTAAACATGAGCCATTCGGGCATAAAATACCACATAAAATACAAGCCAGCAGGTAATAAGCGAGGAAATCGCCGACCTCTATACTCGTATATCGGGTAGGTATAGCGATTGTAAAAATCACAACAATTAGAGCATACAGTAATTTAAAATATGTTGTAAAACTAGACAACGAAGTGATTAGAAACGAAATGATTATTTTAAAGGCCGGCAACGCACCTGCAATTTCCCTGGTGTTGCGATTGTTCATGGGCGGTGGCAGTCACTTACTACCAAGTGAGACGCATGCTCATTTGCCCCATCTTCTATAAAAAAAAATTAGAAAGGGGTTGTTAAAATAGACTGGACTATTGTATAATGAAGCTCAAATGCGAACGAAATTCTCAACTATGTTACAGATCATTTTAATAACATATAATCAAAGTAAGTAGGTATGAAACAAAATAAATGTATGTGACAAACGATCTTGAAATGGATTAATGATAACGTTAAATATTCGTATACGTGTAAAAAGGCGGAGTTACTGCATATATGTAATACAGATACAAGTAATAAACAAAACAGATTAATTTAAAATAAATATAGAAACAATATATATAAATACATACGGAAACTAAAAACTGATCATACTAAACTAGATACGTAATAATTTTGGAAACCCCAAAATAGTTTGATCTATAACAAACGGTCTGTGCGGGAAGCTCACAAATACTATAGATGATATACTTATGAACTATTTTAAATTAAAACCTAAACTAATAGCAGATAAGTTTGCTCATGAATTTCAGGAAAATGTATATAATGTGATCCACAACTGTGGGATGCCGAAAAAGTTCTGGATGTAAGTAGAAGTGGAAGTAAAAAATGACTTTCAATAAGAATTACACATGTAATGTATATTGAATAAAAATTATTCTATTCTATTCTATTCTATTCTAATCAGTTTTTTGTGTTAAATGAATGCTAAATATAAAAAAAAAATGATTCACTATTAACACGTAGATAGCAATTTATAAACGAAATATCTTTTTTTTATAGGATAAGGATGACAAACGAGCACACAGTCCACCTGATGGTAAGTGGTTGCTGCGGCCCATAGTCATCTACATCTATCCTCTATTACAAATCAAAATGTAGATGCGTTGTCACCCGTGAGGACTAAGATAGAATGCCTCATTTCCAGCAAAAAGGGCCTCCGGCCACCTGCACTCACCAAGCGAAACGCAGAGGTAAACCTCTACTTCACGCTGGTTTTCTGTGAGGTCGTGGTACCACCCCGGTTCGAGCCGGCCCATCCGTGCGACAGCAAAAGCTGCCGCGTGGCTCTACCACTGTTAATAATATCTGTTGAGATGTCTCTAGAAATTATTAAAACTTATTTTTATTTATTTATTTACTTATTTATTCAAATTTATATTGGGTAAACATTAACTTATGTATATTGAGTATATAAGATGTTATTGATATTGGTATCATTTGAAAGGGAATATCATGTACTATTATAATATAAAATAAGTGTCTCAGTAAGTATTACACTTTTCTTGTAAAACTCGAAATAAAAAATAAATACGATTTTTTTTTACGTGGTAGAGCCATGCTGCAGCTATATTATGTAGTATAGTTGTAGCACGAATGGGTCGGCTCGACCGGGGAAGGACCACGCTGTCACAGAATACCAGCATGAAGTAGAGGTTTACCTCTGCGTTTCGCTTAGTGAGTGCAGGTGGCCGGAGGCCCTTTTTACTGGAAATAAGGCATTCCATCTTAGTCCTCACGGATGACAACGCATCTGCATTTTGATTCGCAAACGAGGATAAATGTAGATGTCTATGGGCCACAGCAACCACTTACCATCAGGTGGACTGTGCGCTCATTTTTCACCCGATCCTATAAAAAAAAGCTTTATTTTGAGGCTTTATTTTTAATTTGACAAATTTTCTTTTAACAAAATAAAATTTTGAATTCTTTGAGTCATTTGACAATATTTTTATTTGAATGTAGCTATAGTAGTTTTTCAGTAGTAATCGTTTTTGTTAAGACTGTCTCGCGCGGTCGTAAAAGAAATTGTGACATTTAATTGGCCGACAGGTCAGGCGAGAATCACTCGCGCGGGGCGGACAGTAGAGTGGCTAATAAACGTTTGTGTAAGCACCAAAATATATCCGGATGAGTTAAAAATTGGCTTTGTTAGGCCCAAATATAAAAAGGGGTGTTATACTGACAAAATAATTACCGCCCAATTACAATTCTATCATGTGTTGATAAAATAATAGAAAAATATCAAGGTGCAGAAATAAATAAATTTTTATCTTGTAACGGCATCATACATGAGGGTTAATATGGATTACAAAAAAATAAAAGTACTACATTTAAATGATTATAAACATGTTTTAGCCATAATGATTGCTTTTAGTAAGGCTTTTGACACCTTTAGTTACGAAATATTGTATTAAAAAATGCTGCAAATTGGTATACATGGATTTTTCAAAAAAAAAAATTACTATGCAAATAGATACACTGCTGTCAGCATCGCGGAAGAACGATGCGAGATGATACCTACACTTTATGGCACGGTGCAGGTTTCAATTATAGCCCCAACCACAGAATAAACAATAGTACAAGTACCAACTGAAATTGTGTCCCATCTGAATATTTAATCTAAGTCAACTATATGCATAAAATAGTTTGGAAAATCCAAAAGTGCACGCCTCATGGGCGTTTCAATTTAATTATGACGAAAAAAATTGTATTCCTGAATTTTAAAATATCTTATTTACGTGTTTTAAATTTAGCGCTCTATTATTTTAACAGATAGTGTCACCTACAGGGGTAAAAAATTATAATGTTCACCAAAATAAATCGATTACACAAAGTACGAGGGTGGACTGAAAAGTACTCGGCCTAACACAGATCCATTCAATTCTAAAAATCAAATCTACCCACATTATTTAGTTCAGTTCAGACTAGTTCATTGTGTGAAGTTCGAAACGTGTGCGATAATTAGTTGTGATTTTATAAATTTATTAACAAAGTAATCGGACATAATTTCCGCGAATGGAGCAAATCGAGCAGCGTGCCGTCATTAAGTACCTCCATAAGAAAGGGCTATCATCAAAAGCCATCCATGATGACATGGTCAGTACATTAGGCGATTGTGCTCTGTCATATTCAGCCGTCAAAAAATGGATAGCAGAATTTAAGCGTGGTAGAGAGAGTGTGAAAGATGAACCCCGCTCTGGAAGGCCTTCGACGTCAACTACTGACGAAAAAATTAAAAAAGTACTTGATTTAATAATGGGAGACCGCAGATTAAAAATTAGAGAGATAGCCGAGATTATAGGCATCTCTTATGAACGAACTCAAAACATCATTGTCAACGAGTTGGGTTTCCACAAGGTGTCTGCGTGGTGGGTTCCGCGACTGCTTTCAGTTGAACAAAAAAGGACGCGATTGACTATTTCACGCGACTGTTTGGAGTTATTTGAAGCCGATGCACATGATTTTTTGAATCGTTTTGTTACTATAGACGAAACATGGGTTCATTACTGTACACCGGAAACAAAACAACAATCAAAACAGTGGAGAAGACCTGGTTCACCACCCCCTAAAAAGGCTAAGTCGATTTTGTCGGCAAATAAGGTGATGGCTTCAGTATTCTGGGACTCGAAAGGTGTGATTATGATTGATTATCTTGAAAGGGGTCAGACTATAAACTCTGATTACTACTGCACCTTACTACGTCGTTTATGAGAGGAAATAAAAGAAAAACGTCGAGGAATGCTCAGAAGAAAAGTCCTGTTTCATCAAGATAACGCCCGTGTTCACACGTCAGTACAGTCAATGGCTGAAATTCACAACTGTGGCTTTGAACTGTTACCGCATCCGCCGTATTCACCTGATCTGGCACCATCAGACTTCTTTCTGTTCCCTAACCTAAAAAAGCACTTGGCAGGTCAAAGATTTTCGACAAACGACGAGGTCAAAGCAGCTGTAGACGCATATTTTGACTCTAAGGAAGAATCATTTTTTTTCAACGGTCTAAATGCTTGGAAGGGGAGGTGGCAAAAGTGTATTGAACTTGATGGTGATTATGTAGAAAAATAAAAATATAACTGATTTAGTATGTGTTTATTTTCTTGGTTAGGCCGAGTACTTTTCAATCCACCCTCGTATAAGTCGGGATCAAATCCAGTCCGAAAGAGAATCTATGGTAGAGCGTGTGAATCTCACACTACAGGCAGTCTCCGAATGGGGCGATGCCAATCTTGTGAAATTCAACGCCTCCAATACACAAGCGTGTCTCTTCACTGCAAAAAGGAGCCAGCTTACCTTGGCTCCTTCTTTCCGAAATGTATTACAGGAATATACCGATCGCTTTCAGTTGTTAGGGTTTGAGATATCCTCAAATCTGAACTTCGGGCGGTTCATTGGGTCCAAGCCCAAAGCAGCTGCAAGGAAACTGGGAGTCCTTGCAAAGGTGCGGCGATACTTCACGCCGGGACAGCTGCTTACTTTATATAAAGCTCAAGTCCGGTCGTGCATATATGTGATGGTGCTGCAAAATGCCACCTAGCAGTTGTGGACTCAATGGAAAGGCGTGCTAAGAAGCTTATTGGTGACCCGAATTTGGTTAAAACCAATCTTACCAGCCTCGAACACAGACGCAAATTAGCCAGCCAGCCTTTCGGTTTTCTGCAGGATACATTTCGGATAGTGAGCGCAGGAATTGCAAAATTTAATTCCTCCCTCTCCCTTCCACCATTGGACAACTAGACG
Organism: Parnassius glacialis; assembly: GCA_033319125.1. NCBI lineage: Eukaryota > Metazoa > Arthropoda > Insecta > Lepidoptera > Papilionidae > Parnassius > Parnassius glacialis. The sequence continues at coordinate 11,196,296 of JAVANC010000004.1, read as the reverse complement.
TTCGGCCAGTCCCCACCCTTTCGTTGTTGACTTACCGCGCATTCGAACCAAACGGTTCGCCACGTCGTTCATAATGCGTACAGCAAAGGAGTGGAATATGTTGCCAGCATCTCTCTTTCCATCCGATTACAGTGTGGGTGTCTTCAAGACAAAAGTGAATAGGCTTTTGTTAAGGCAGTAAGCTTCGCCATCTTAGGCTACATCACCACTTACCATCAAGTGGGATCGTAGATAAGCGGTGACTTAGTAGAATATAAAAAAAATCGATATACGCTGTATGATACATTTATCCTCTGTCTTTCAAGGGCTAAAAAATATGAAAGCTTGCTTCTTTTTAAAATTTGAATGGCAATAAAATTTGAAACTCGTTTTATTAACACACTAGCTTTTTACCCGCGGCTTCGCTCGCGTGAGCTTGATTTAGGAAAATCATTAAACGCTGTTCCGTGTCAAATTTCGCAAAATTCGATCACTTTTAGAGTCACCTCGGTGTCTGTGTCTCTATGTCTGCAAAGATTATTTTTTTGAATTCTAAAACGCTATTAGACGTAGATTAGTTATTTGGCATAGATTTTTGTTATAGGAACATATGAATATATATGTATAGAATGTGTAGAAACACCTACACATTTTTTTATATCGGGCATGTCTTCCGATGTATCCATAAGAAAAATAAATTGTTTCGTAATCAAAATTTATTATTATTATTATTTACATTTTACTCTTTACCTTAATTCAATTTAATTTTAACAAAATAATGATGAATTTCATGGTCTTCTATCAATTTACGGTATAATGTTCATTTGAGATATTTTATTCATATCATTGGTCCTATTTAATATTGGTTGGCACCTTGAATCAAACTTCATGGTTGGCACCATAAAACAGATGAAGATATTTTTTACGTTCGAATAGACTTCAAAATTTCATAAATGCAGTTCTATAATGATGTATACTACACATGGAATAAAACTAATGTTACGGATGTTATCACGTTCAATTTTAACTTTTATTTTACGTGGGGGTTTTTTACGCATCTTTGGATGAAATTTCCGTAAAAACCTGCGTAAAAGAACATATCGTTGATGTGAACCACCGACGCTCCGGGAAGTCTAAGGTATGTTTAATATCGTCCCACCATTATATCGGATCTGATAGATAACAAATCCTTGCAATAGAACACCGACTCTTCATCCTAGTTTCAATAGGCAAGATGAATGAGTGCTACCATCTATTAAGGACCCAACAATTAATAAAATTAAATTCAAACCCACGACTACTACTGCATTTATTCTATTCTATTCTTATTCTATTTTATTCTAACTATGACATCAGGTCGTCAAACACCTCAGTCCTCCCGTGACCATATGTGTTGTAAAGTGCCCAAAACATCCTTTAAATTAGATTTATTCCTTATAAATTTTATTCACAGCGAACGTGGGAAGCACTAAACTCATGAACGGGAGTAGAAAAATGTTCGCCTTGTTGTGGCGGTGAAAGAGAATCCGCCACCTCATATCGTCTCGTCGTAAGAGGCGACGTAGGAAAACAAACAAGATAAGGGCAGCATCATCTTCCTGACAACAGATCAAAATAATAATAGCTGCGGTTGCCAACCCGCCTACCAAGCGTGGCAACTATAGCAAATATCCAGCTGCTTGATAATTTATGGGGAGGCCTGTGTTCATTTCAGTGAAATTTTGATAAGCTGACGATAATGAGTTCTACTCATCTTTGCAACCTTTAATATTTACGGTAGAGTGAAAACAAAAAGTAATATACCCGAAAACAAGAATGAAATAAAAACTGCATATATTGCCCCATGAAAAGTAAAAAGTAGCAGCTTAAATTACATGTTCCTAGTGGGCACATGCCGCAGAGTTTATGGCCAAAAAAGTAATCGATGCGCTGATTCCAACGCGGGATGAGCTCAACTGGGGGACTTCTCAGATATGCAGATTTACTTCACCTCCGAGAAAATGGTGAATCGACACTTCAGATTGCAATTTAAATGTATGATAAAATATACAATAATGTTTATGTACCACGAAATTTAAGTTTCAACTCTTTGATTACCGCCTTTGACAATTTAAATAAAATGAACCTTTGTTTAAGTAAAATCTGCTTTCTTTAATTAAAGTATTTTCCGCAAGAGCCTGTTCATTTAAATATACTTTTATGAGCTTTGAAATCAGGACTGTCACAAATATCTTAATATGTCTGAAATATATATATAATTATAAACTGATTTATAAGTCTTATTAAAGGGAAAAAAGTAAAGTAGCAGCTAATTATACGTCTCACGTGACACGTGTTAATTCAGCACGTAAAATTTCCTATTACGGATTCATCATCGAGTGAATCGTGCACGTTTTGGTCCCGTGCCATGATGAAATCTCACGGCAAGTAACACGGCGCTCGTATTTGTTTAAATACAATTCATAAAAACTGAAACTAAGCTTTTGCATAATTGTTGACCACATCTACCTAGTAATTACACATCCAACGATGCCACAAACGAATTTTCAATTATTTGCATCGTATATTCAGTAGCATTCTATTATTTAATTTTACCAGTGAATTACCATTTTAGTTTATTTAGAAGTAAGTAGATGGCGCTATTATTAGATGAAAACACAAAACTATACTATTTAGTAATATAAGCGATAGAAGCGAACATTTATTTATTATATCAATAAGGCATAAAGTGATGTCTATTTAGTTAAAAGTTCTGTTACTGTTAAAAATACGGTAACAGCGCCGCTAGCGGGTAAAAACGATTTAATGATATCGTCACATGACCATATCATGAAATAACAACATTGTTTTTGTTTATTAATAACTTGAAAAGATTTCTATTCATTGATTTGGTCAAGCTATATCATGAAATGGTCAACAAACAGTGTTAAATATAATGAAATGACCACACCATTTAACGAAATGATAGACTACTTTATGATATATGTAAAAAATGCATATTGCCCCTATCTAATTAACAAATTACTAGTATGTCAAGTTAGGTTAGAATAGGCCTCATTCAGTTTATATAAGTCGACGTACCTATTTACCTACATTATACTACTGAGCACGTGTTAAATCAACAACTAGAACTGCATTAATGATTTCGCTGGTACTACGAAATTTACGGGGATACCAGAAAGCTTGCAATGTTATTGTGTGTTATACTTTAGATGTAATGATCCATTATAAATATAGTTTACCTTGAACTTATGATATTTTTATACCTTTCAAGAGTAAAAAATTAAACATTTAATAAATATTTTCAACCGTCTTTAATTCTCATTTCTCATTCATGCTAAGACAGAAGTTTAGTCTAGCTACAGAGAGTGTGAAATTATTTTATTATTTCTAGTTTTTTTTAACTTAATATGTGTGACAAGCGAATACATACACACTACCTGATGGATATTGGATACTGTGGCCCATAGATCTCTACATCTATCATCGACTGAGAACTAAAGACGATGCAGAGCCTAAATTTTAAAGTATTAAATCAAAAGAATATTTTTTCGACCGAAATTTCTTGGTAACAGCGACGTCTACTTCCTTCTATATGTAAAATAATTTTAGAAAATAATTATAAACATAAATCGTTAAGATATGAAATCGTGGATTGTTAATAATAGTTTGAATATGATAATTTTATTTAATATCATTAAATTTATTTATTTGCTATGTAATAAATTTGTGTTTTTCTTAATTCTTTATTTTAATACTTAACAGTAATATTGACCATCTTTAAAGCACAGCACACAGAGGAGACCGAGATAACACTTTTTTTATAGGATTGAGTGACAAAAGAGCGCACAGTCCGCCTGATGGTAAGTGGTTGCTGTGACCCATAGGCATCCACATCTATCCTCAATAATGAATCAAAATGCAGATGCGTTACCACCCGTGAGGACTAAGATGAAATGTCTCTTTTCCAGTAAAAAAAGTCTTCGGTTCTCTACACTCACCATACGAAACGCAGCAGTGTTAATATGCTATTTTACGCTGGTATCCTGTGAGAGCGTGGTCCTTCCCCGGTCGAGCCGACCCATCCGTGCTACAACTATATTACTAATATAGCTACAGTATGGCTCTACCACGTACAAAAATTTTATACTGTTAATACTATACTTTATACTGATCTAGCTGTTCCGCGCAGTATCGCGCAGAAAATTTTAGAGCACCTAATTTTTAAACTTAACACCTAATTAGGACCTAAAATGCCTTTAATTTTGAGTTTTTCTAAATGCCAATTCCTGACTTTGCGTTGCTGGCGATACACAAATGCAAAGTATATCTTCATAAAATTGTCTTGATAATGAAGTAAGTTTCGTTCGTAAGGATTGATATGCCATACCTAATAATAACGGTCATAAGTGACTATTTAAAAGGCTTGCTGAGAAGTGTAGCCTAATGCTAGTGAGGCCTATACTATTCCTAGTCAACCTGGCTATCATTTACAAAAAGAATGTATCAAATCGGACTGGTAGTTCCAGAGATTAGCGAGTTCAAACAAACAAAAAAAAACCTCTTCCGCTTTAATATTAATTAATAGTATGTAGATTCTAACCTATTCTCTCGTAGGCCTATCCTATAAATTTATATAGTTGTCTCTTTTTAGTGACGCTTTTTCGCTTCATTGAGTTTCAAATCACAACAGCGGTAGAAATTTCTCTTCAAAAAGAAATTACAGTCGAATGTATAGTCCAAGAGCTGGTGACAAAAATCGGCAAGAGTTTGGTAATGGCCCATAATTGAATATGATTTAGTATTGAGGATGTACATGCGTCAGTACTCAGTACCCACCCGCAATGTCAGGTAGTGAAACACCTGGTTACGGCACGCTTTGATGTATGTAAAATTACAAAATGCTTTACAAGTGGTTTGTAATAATTGAAAATTGGCAGTAAACTAGATTATAGTACAACAAACGTGAAAAAGTGGTCAGACTGCATTGTTGTGGAACGCGGCGAGTCAGCACGCCACATAAGTTGCCGCCATAATGATGTCGGTGCAAGAGTTTTGTAATAGCTGAAAATTCATTTGCTGCTTAATTATTACATACATAATATTAAAAAAAGTCGGAGAGTAGCTTATATAGATTTATGCAGGACAGATATTATGTACTAACCTTTTGGTAAAGAATAATTAATAGTGTTCTATAATAGGTACATAAGTACCAAGTGAGTACCATTTTAGTTAAATGACGCAGGACACAATTTTGAATTACGAGTGTCTGCGCAAGCCTACGTGCACTTTCTATTCCATTACTCTCATAATGATATGGGAATAATCCGACAGAAATATAAAGACATCTATTGTTTTTTTTATTTGTTTAAACACACTGATCTCTGGATCTACAAGTCCGATTTGAAAAATTATTGCATACCTTAAGCGAAAGCGCAAGGTAATGTTCTACTATCGCCTAAAAATTAAAATTCCTACATTTTATCGAATAAAATCGTATCTAGCAATCATATTATACATATAAATTATATAAAAAGCACATTGTTAGAAAGATAAATGATTGTTGAACTTATTAATAATTTTTTTAAATCGATTAATTGCTATTTTTAAATAAAAAAAAGGGTTTTAGTGGCTTATGGTGTGGATTTATCATGTCCCTGTGGCTTGTAAACACTATAACTTTTGAAAATATCAATTGTTTAACTAAATCTATTTTTTAATCTCTTCATCTATCATGTGGGAAGCCACTGAATGTAAATGGCAGTGTAATTTTGTTTTGTTTAGCTATAATTAATTTTTTTCGGCTCCAAAATGGCGAAATTTTCGTTGATTTCGTTGCCTCGTATATAAATTGTTTCTGTAAATGGGGATCTACAGCCACAGAGTAGTTTAGTTCACAGAGTACCTTTGTATTAAGTTTAGTTCGGCTCAGGGTGAGGCAACTTTGTATGAAAGCTGAAAAATCTGCACACAATCATGATTTTGTCATTGTACGTGTTGGGCTTGTTAAAATAAAGCGAGAAAAAATATAGCTGTTTCTTTCCTTCATGTTGTTTTAGATTGCCACTTTAAAAATTAGATACACAAATTCATATTATATCGAAAGAAACTAAAAATGTTAATTATGTGTTAAAATTTTTTTGGTTTGCTCTTTAAAGTATAATTACTTACATATTACTGTGAGATTTGCACAATTTAATTCATTTAAATTAAATTATTTAATATTAGCAGAATTCTATCAAGAGAAGCCATGAATTAAAAGAAGAAAAAAATGACATTTATTTGTCAATGTCTTTCATATTGAAAATATTTTCTGAAATTGATTAAAATTTATTTAATTGGTTTAGATTTTAATATTTGTTATTGCTTTTTGCTGCAATTCAGTTATTATCGGTTCAGAATACTTCATTTTCGTTTGTAGTCGTTTCTTCGCGATGGTGTCTGTAAATATTTTTTGTGAGATGTTGACTCTAAGAAATATTGACTATTTAAAAAAAATTATTCACGATGTATGATCAGAATCGAAAGTAAATTAAGCGTTGTGCAAACAAAAAGCACAAAATCATCTAATTACTTTCTGCAGGTTTCCTACAATAATAGAAGAAAAACTTTTAACAATATTGTGGTAAGTCTTTAAGCATTTTAAATGTATTGATCGTTATTTGTAGGGTTTATTACTATATTAACTCGAATCGTATCTGTTTCAGATCATGTATTTGGGCTGAGTTAAGTTTTCACCATGAGAATTTTGCTGATTTAAATTTACGTTAATTTTCTGTGAGGAATAACTCTCTGACAATAACATGTGTTATACATCAGTAATCAGCGTGGAAATATTATGTACAAAAACAATAAAAAACATCAATAATAATGTGTCGTTTATAAAACAATCTGTCTTCCAGAAAATAAAATTACATAACTATACTTATTTATAGTTTTATTTTATCCCACATACTAATCTAAATTATATTCGGGTAATTTTGGTGCAACCTCTCAAAAATATGGGAATTTACCCCATAGGTTTGTGAGGCTTGAGGCAAAATTACTCGAATAAGCCTTAAATAAAAAGTTTAAAGTTACAGAATACAAAGGTTTGAAATTCCCGCTAAAAAAGTTTTATATGGGCGTCCACCGTAGCGCTTTTCGTGTACACTCGTAAACACGTGTTTCCGTTTTTTAGTATGAAGTTGGCGTTCTTCTCTTGGTAGAGAGTAATTGTGTTCTTGGTTCGGCTTCAGTCGCCGTCGTGAGTGGACATTGTTTCGGTTGTTTTCAGCGGCTCAAAAAGATCGCTGTACAAATACACAATATTCGAATAACCAAATTTCTTAAATACTTGATTATAATAATAATAAGAGATTTTTTTATTACAATATTTAAAAGCACAGAAGAAATAATAGTAGTACGTACTAAAAGTACCTAAGTAGTATAATTTTTTTTGTCATGGGTGACATTTTCATGCTTTTCGAGGGTGTCGAAACCGATAGGGTTGTCGAAATGTAAATCCAAGATGGCGGCCGCAATAGGTATCAATTTTTTCATCATGGGTGTCATTTTCATGGTTTTCGAGGGTGCTGAAGCCGATAGTGCTGTCGAAATGTAAATCCAAGGTGGAGGCTGCAACAGGTATAAAATTTTTCATCATAGGTGTCATTTTCATGGTTTTCGAGGGTGTTGAAGCTGATAGTGCTGTCGAAATGTAAATCCAAGATGGCGGCTGAATTAGGTACCAATTTATTCATCATGGGTGTCAGTTTCATGGTTTTCGAGGGTGTTGAAGCCGATAGTGCTGTCAAAATGTAAATCCAAGATGGCGGCTGCAAAATATATCAATTTTTTCATCTTGGGTGTCATTTTCATGGTTTTCGAGGGTGTTGAAACCGATAGTGCTGTCAAAATGTAAATCCAAGATGGCGGCTGCAATGAGTATCAATTTTTTCATCATGGATGTCATTTTCATGGGTTTCGAGGGTGTTGAAGCCGATAGTGCTGTCGAAATGTAAATCCAAGATGGCGGCTGAAGTAGGTACCAATTTTTTCATCATGGGTGTCATTTTCATGGTTTTCGAGGGTGTTGAAGCCGATAGTGCTATTGAAATGTAAATCCAAGATGGCGGCTGCAATAGATATAAATTTTTTCATCATTGGTATCATTTTCATTGTTTTCGGGGGTGCTGATGCCAATAGTGCTGTCGAAATGTAAATCCAAGGTGGCGGCTGCAATAGATATCAAGTTTTTCATCTTGGGTGTCATTTTCATGGTTTTCGAGGGTGTTTAATCCGATAGTGCTGTCGAAATGTAAATCCAAGATGGCGGCTGAAGTTGGTACCAATTTTTTCATCTCGGGTGTCATTTTCATGGTTTTCAAGAGTGTTGAAGCCGATAGTGCTGTCGAAATGTAAATCCAAGATGGCGGCTGCAATAGGTATCAATTTTTTCATCATGGGTGTCATTTTCATGGTTTTCAAGGGTGTTGAAGCCGATAGTGCTGTCGAAATGTAAATCCAAGATGGCGGCTGAAGTAGGTACCAATTTTTTCATCATGGGTGTCATTTTCATGGTTTTCGAGGGTGTTGAAGCCGATAGTGCTATTGAAATGTAAATCCAAGATGGCGGCTGCAATAGATATAAATTTTTTCATCATTGGTGTCATTTTCATTGTTTTCGGGGGTGCTGATGCCAATAGTGCTGTCGAAATGTAAATCCAAGGTGGCGGCTGCAATAGATATCAAGTTTTTCATCTTGGGTGTCATTTTCATGGTTTTCGAGGGTGTTTAATCCGATAGTGCTGTCGAAATGTAAATCCAAGATGGCGGCTGAAGTTGGTACCAATTTTTTCATCTCGGGTGTCATTTTCATGGTTTTCAAGAGTGTTGAAGCCGATAGTGCTGTCGAAATGTAAATCCAAGATGGCGGCTGCAATAGGTATCAATTTTTTCATCATGGGTGTCATTTTCATGGTTTTCAAGGGTTTTGAAGCCGATCATCATCATCATTACAGCCCTTCACAAGTCCACTGCTGAACATAGGCCTCCCCCAAAGAATGCCACAAAGCACGGTCCTGAGCCACCTGCATCCATCGACTTCCTGCATGTCTTACCAGGTCGTCACTCCATCTTGTGGGGGGACGCCCTACACTTCGCCTACCGGTACGAGGCTGCCACTCGAGAACCTTTCTTCCCCATCGGTTGTCGGTTCTTCGAGCTATATGGCCGGCCCACTGCCACTTCAGCTTACTAATCCGTTGGGCTATGTCGGTTACTCTGGTTCTACTGCGGATATCCTCATTCCTAAGTTTATCACGCAGTGAAACTCCGAGCATAGCCCTCTCCATAGCTCGCTGAGCGACCTTGAGCTTCCTCATACGGCCAGCAGTGAAGGACCACGTCTCAGTTCCGTAAGTCATCACTGGCAACACGCACTGGTTGTACAATTTTGTTTTAAGGTTTTGAGGTATTTCTGACGAGAAGATGTGTCGTAGCTTCCCGAACGCTACCCAGCCGAGTTGAATCCGTCGATTGACCTCTCGGTCGAAGTTGGACTTACCTAGTCGGACTATTTGTCCCAGGTAAACATACTCGTCAACAACTTCGAGCTTAGTGCTCCCAACAACTACCGGCATAGGTGTGACATGGACATTAAACATAATCTTTGTTTTGTCCATGTTCATCTTAAGACCTATCCGTTGGGAGACACTATTGAGGTCATTGAGCATAGTGCTTAGTTCCTCCAGCGATTCTGCCATGAGGACTATATCGTCGGCAAATCGAAGGTGAGTGATGTACTCGCCATTGATGTTAATTCCGTATCCTTTCCAGTCCAGAAGCTTGAAAACGTCTTCCAATGCAGCGGTGAAGAGTTTCGGGGATATAACCGTGTAGTGGCGGTCAAGAATATCCACTACCCCATATCCTCCCGTGGGTGTCGTAAAAGGCGACAAAGGGAAACAGGCGGGAGATGGGCAGCAGCATCTTCCTGATAATAGCCGAAAGTACAATAAAAAAACTGCGGTTGCCAACCCGCTCGCCAAGCGTGGCAACTATGGCAAATACCCCCCAATGATGAGAGTGACAAAGAAACGGCCCCCAGTCCCCGGCGGCCCCGCTATTCCTGGCTACGGTGGCGACCATGGTAACGGCGGGGCAGGGGGTGCTAAGAATCTCCGGTGGAGGTTCGGTTGCCACCTACGACGACTCGACCTGGCAACGTACAACGCACGCACCCTGAGGACTGACGAGAAGATCGTGGAGCTGGAAGAAGAGATAGACAAGTTGCGCTGGCATATTATAGGATTATCCGAAGTCCGAAGAGAGGGGGAGGACACGGTAATCCTCGAATCCGGCAACTTGCTCTATCACCGGGAGGGCGACCATCTGTCCCAAGGAGGTGTCGGATTTATCGTCCACAAGTCTCTCGTTAACAACGTTGTAAAGATCGGGAGTGTGTCGACGAGGGTTGCGTACCTTATACTCAGAATCACCAAACGGTATTCGCTGAAGGTCATACAGGTTTACGCACCAACCTCGGCACACCCCGATGAGGAGGTGGAGGAAATGTATGAGGATATCTCTAGAGCCATGCATTCCTCCAAAACCCAATATACGGTGTTAATGGGAGACTTCAATGCAAAACTAGGCACAAGAGAGAACGGTGAGCTGAAAGTAGGGAAATTTGGAATAGGGCAACGGAACCCAAGGGGCCAGCAGCTGGCCGACTTCATGGAGAAAGAGGGACTCTTTATGATGAACTCTTTCTTCAAGAAGCGGCCCCACAGGAAGTGGACCTGGTCGAGCCCCGACGGTTCGACAAAAAATGAGATTGACTTCATTATGACGACCAGACGACAACTGTTCAGTGATGTCTCAGTGATCGCGAGGGTGAAAACCGGCAGCGATCACCGAATGGTTAGAGGCACACTGAACCTAAATGTTAAGTTGGAGAGGTCTCGTCTGATGAAGTCAACGCTCCGTCCCCCTCGTGCTCTAATCCAAAGTCCCGAAACCTTTCAGCTCGAGTTACAAAACCGTTTTCAGTGCCTAGTAGACTGCAATGAAGTGGACGATATGAATGACAAGCTCGTGGAAACTGTCCATGCGGTCGGAGCTAAGTTCTGCAAGACCCGCCGCAGAAGAACACAAAAACTCTCCGATCACACTCTTAATCTCATGGCTGTTAGACGGGAGATGAGGCTACATTCTTCAACAGATTTGACAGCATACAGGCAACTGAACAGACAGATCTCTAAATGCATGCGGCGAGACTTACGCAACTTCAATACAGCTCGTATTGAAGAAGCGATCGAGCGGAACCAAGGCTCCAAAGTCTTTGCCAGAGATCTGTCTGCCAGAAAGAGCCAACTGTCAAGGCTGAAGACCGAATGTGGCAGCATCGTTTCCGGGGCACCTGAGATTTTGAGTGAGATTGAGAGGTTCTATGGGCAGCTGTACACGTCATCGTTGGAGCCACACGCAAGTGGGAGTAACGATCCAAGAGCGAGTCTTATTCGACACTATTCCGAAGATATCCCGGACGTCAGTCTGAGCGAGATTAGAATGGCTCTCCAGGACCTTAAAAACGGCAAGGCCCCAGGCGAGGATGGAATTACAGCGGAGCTTCTGAAAGCGGGTGGAAGACCGGTACTTGAAGTCCTTCAGAGGCTCTTTAATTCCGTCCTCCATGGTGGCATTACACCGGAGGCGTGGAGCAGAAGTGCGGTGGTCTTGTTCTTCAAGAAAGGTGACAACGCCGATAGTGCTGTCGAAATGTATTTAAACTACTTTAATAATTCCGTATAATCATGTTATACGTAATTTTTTTAATGCGCTTAAGGTATGCCCAATTGGATTTACCAATATATTTTTGTATATTATAGCCAAATTCATGAAAAATTGTATATGCTATCTAGCATTAGGCTACACCTCACGGCTAGCCTTAAATGTTGATTATTGTTAAGCAAGACAGAAGGAAAAGCGCCTACGAACTATTTATCCGCGTGCGCTGGCGTAATGGTTAGTGATACTTCAATACAATGCAATGGTCTACAAAAATATAGATCTTTACTCTATCTATAAAAGAAAGCCCACAGTATATCTCTTATACATAAGCCACAATGCGGTATTATGTGACAAAATGATTTAGAATTAAAAAGTGATTTATGAGCGTTATTATTAGGCATGGTATATTAATTCTTACGAATGAAAGATTGTACGTCATCAAGAAATTTTATGGAGTTAAACTATGTTCCTTATAGCATGTTATTTGTAGCGTGGTTTGATGGAGTGGTGCCATCCGAGCTCAACGCGGCCAAAAAGTGGCTCTAACTCATAAAAAGATTATACCTACAGTCTTTTTGGATTCTAAAGGAATTTTACTGATAAATCCATCAGTAAAATTCCTTTAGAATCCAAAAAGACTGTAGGTATAATCTTTTTATGAGTTAGAGCCACTTTTTGGCCGCGTTGAGCTCGGATGATGATGATAAAGAAAGGAACAAAACATTAACAGATGATTACTATGCTTCCTTGTCACATCAAATGCGAGATGCTATTAAAGAAAAACATTGAGAGAAATTGTCGCGACGACAATGCGCGACGCCGTTGCTTCATGATAATACTGCGGTCCACACATCGAGTGTTTCCATTGCTGCCATTAAGGAATGCGGTTTCGCTGAGCTCAACCACCCACTATATAGCCCCGACTTGACCGCTATTATATCATTTATTCTTAAAATTGAAATGCAACTTACGACAAAAAAAATTAACCCTGATGATGAGGTGCACTAAGCGGTTTTGTCACATTTTCAGCCAAAGGGCAAAAATTCAGACTATTTTTTAAGGGTATAGAAAAGTTAGTAAAGCGCTGTGAAAAGTGTATTGAAATAAAAGGAGATTATATCTAAAAGTAATTATAGTGGTTTGAGATTTTTAGTCCAGGCCAGAAACTTATGGACCTATTTTAGGCTGTAACTTAAATTTTAAACGAAGTGACACCGTGGCTCAGATGCGTGATATACGCGAGTGAAATCACGGGGCGCAGCTTTTAAGTAATATAGGCAAATAATGAAGAAATATTAATTTAAAAACTCTCAAACATTATGTCCTTTTTATCTTTTCAATTTAAAATCCGTGATAATGCATTATTTTAACTGATTGTCATTCATAAATATCTAACGTCTACTATTTTACTACGCACGCATACATTTGTAAGTGTCGTTCGATCGGCATTAACAATGTGAATTGAATCCCACACAGAGGAGCACTTTCTTACACGTAGTTGTTGCCATAAATCACATTCATCATCATCATTACAACCCATCACAAGTCCACTGCTAAACATAGGCCTCCCCCAAGGAATTCTCTCGTCATGGGGGGTATATTGCCATAGTTGCCACGCTTGGCGAGCTGGTTGGCAACCGAAGTATTTTTTTTTGCATACCTTAAGCGAAAGCGCAAGGTAATGTTCTATTATCGCCTAAAAATTAAAATTCCAACATTTTATCGAATAAAATCGTATCTAGCAATCATATTATACATATAAATGATATGATGATTTATCAGGCCGTCCTCATCCGTTGCCATGTGTACTCTCATATTTGTTGTGAGATGCATTCTCCCTACTTTTGCCCACAATGGCGAAGCCTTTAGGCACGCGTTGATCTCATCTGCCGCAGTACCTCGCTCAATAACCGGTAACGTCTACCGGAAATCGCCTGCAAGCAAGACGACTACTCCACCCATCAACACGCGGTTTCCGTGGATATCTTGCAAGCTGCGATCAAGCGCCTCGATCGCACTTTTGTGTGACATCGTGCACTCATCCCACACGATTAATTTGCACTTCTGCAGTAGAGTGCCACGTCAACTGCTTTTGCTTATATTGCAAGTTGGTGTTTCCTCACTTGCGAGGTTTAGTGGTAGCTTGAATACCGAGTGAGTAGTTCTTCCTCTATTTAGCAAGGTCGCGGCTATACGAGAAGATACAACAACTAGCGCGACATTCTTGTCCTTGCGCAACTGCGCTTACAGTAAATTCAACAGGAATGTTTTATCTTTGCCTCCTGGTGCCCGCCTGGTAAAACACCCTTCTCCGCTCTCCACACGATCCACAATTTTATTAAAAATTTATTTTTGCTCTGATAAGAGCTGGGGTTTAGTTTGTGCTACTTGAGCCCCCAAGGTTGCGGTGTCGTAATTTTGCTCCCTAAGCAAATCAGTGGACAATTCGCTTGTTCGTTGTGGGGCGGGCATGCCAAAACCTGACAACAGATTTTCCACTATTCCGAAAACATTATCCTCGACTGATTTGAGCGCTTCGTTGAAAAATATGTATCCACTGGCTTGTGGTGTCCCTTGGTACCTGTGTGCGATATCTTCCGATAAAGCAACTTTATATTTTCCCACAGTTGCATAGGATTAGAGAGTCTGCAGGTGCAGGTGCTAAACACATGGCAAAGAGCTCTCTTAAGTTAGCCGCTGACTGGCACAAAACGGCGTCCTCCATTGTATGGTCCCAGTGGCCGTCATCTTCCAGAAGTCCCATCGCCTCACACGCTTCCCGAAACGTGGCTTTTTCTTGTCCGTCGACTGATTTGAGGGCTTGAAAACTAATCGGGCCCCTGACGCGGGTTAGCAATAACCGTAAACAATAACAAATTGTGTTACGTGCACAGTGTGAATTCTGCCCAAGGCATCTGACGCTTTTACATCATGCCAGCCTTCGACGGGGGTGCCCAGCACACGACGCTTCCATTCCATTCGTGTTGAATTCCACGTATAATATTTTGGCAATTCCGCGCAAAGCAAAATTCTGGCGAAGTGACGACTTAGATAGACGTATCTGGCATAGGTGGAAAAATGCGGTAAGAGTGGTCTTGGGCGGTATCGATACGCGTTCGCGCATGTTGGCCTGGGTGAAATAAACACGCTCACCATTGGGAAGGTGCACCGCAAGATGTGTCACAGTGGGGTACCTTTCGTGAAGCGGCAAGCCTAAAATACGCCATGCCGCTTCATTGCTGCTCACATATCGACCTGCTCTAAACGTCTGAACTTCATCTCTCGGGTCGAGATTAGCGTTGCCCTGCTACTGCACGCTGAATATTGCCTGATCACTGCCTTTATTTATATATTTACAAATGTACCTAATAGCCAGAACCGAGTTACAAAACTCGACATTAATATGGGCATCAAAAGTTTTTGCACGCAATGGTAAGTACGGGACCACCCATCTGTTGTCAACTACGACGTCTAGGGCAGTACCTCTAATTTTAATTGTAACTGCACGTCCACCATCTTCGGGCGCTCTTCGTCTGTATAGTGGATAACCATTGACATTTGTTTGCGTCTCTTTGAGCAGCCCCCGAGGATACTTTTTGATACACTTACCGTCTTTCATGCACGGAGACGAAGGGTTCATGCTTCCGCAAGGACCGTGAAGCATACTTTTAGTGATTGTATCTTAGAGTTGTTTATCCAGTTCAGGGTTGGGTAACTCTGCTGATATTACATCATCAATTTGGTCCAGCCGCAATTTTTCTTTTAGCCACAGCAGCAAGTGCACGTGTGGCAAGCAACGCTTTTGCCACTCGATTGAGTACATGAAGCACTGTGACTCGCCAAAAGCATGCCCTTTGGTAAGGAGGGCCACCAGTTATTGAACTTTAATTCTAAAAACCCGTGTTACGATATCGTGGCGGTCCGCTGGTTTTTGCCCTACCATCATTTCTTCTTTAATCTCTGTCTAGGTTGGGTTGCACGTGAAAGTGATGAATAAGTCCGGCCGCCTATAGTTTCTGACGTAAGTGAACGCATCCTGGGTATATTCATGGAGGTATCGCGGACTATTTACAAATGATGATGGGAGAATCACCATCTGTCCTAGGTCGTTCGGATTCACATTACCATCATTTGCAATGGCATCTTGCAAATGAACATAATTTTCTGCATGCAAGTTACTTTGGTTCAATCTCCATCTTAACGTACGGTGTACTAAAAATTGAGACAAAAGCACCCTTCATCATCATCATTACAAACTTTCATAAGTCCACTGCTGAACTTAGGCCTCCCCCAACGAATGCCACAAAGCACGGTCCTGAGCCACATGCATCCATCGACTTCCTGCATATCTTACCAGGTCGTCACTCCATCTAGTGGGAGACGCCCTACACTTCGCCTGCCGGTACGAGGCTGCCACTCGAGAACCTTTCTTCCCCATCGGTTGTCGGTTTTTCGAGCTATATGGCCGGCCCACTGCCACTTCAGCTTACTAATCCGTTGGGCTATGTCAGTCACTCTGGTTCTACTGCGGATATCCTCATTTCTAAGTTTATCACGCAGAGAAACTCCGAGCATAGCCCTCTCCACAGCTCGCTGAGCGACCTTGAGCTTCCTCATCCGGCCAGCAGTGAAGGACCAAGTGTCAGTGCCATAGGTCATCTGGCAACGCGCACTGGTTGTACAGACTCGTTTTCAAGTTTTGAGGTATACCTGACGAGAAGATGTGCCGTAATTTCCCGAACGCTGCCCAACCGAGTTGAATCCGTCGATTGACCTCTCGGCCGAAGTTGGACTTACCTAGTCGGACTATTTGTCTCAGGTAAACATACTCGTCAACAACTTCGAGCTTAGTGCTCCCAACAACTACTGACATAGGTGTGACATGGACATTAAACATGATCTTTGTTTTGTCCATGTTCATCTTAAGACCTATCCGTTGGGAGACACTATTGAGGTCATTGAGCATAGTGTTTAGGTCCTCCAGCGATTCTGCTATAAGGACTATATCGTCGGCAAATCGAAGGTGAGTGATGTACTCGCCATTAATGTTGATACCGTATCCTTTCCAGTCCAGAAGCTTGAAAACGTCTTCCAATGCAGCGGTGAAGAGTTTCGGGGATATGACGTCACCCTGTCTTACACCTCTTTGCAATTGGATAGGTTTCATACTCTGGTTCTGTACTCGGACTGCCATCGTAGTCCTACTGTACATGCACTGCATCACTTCGATACACCGACAGTCAACTTGGCACCGCTGAAGGGACTGCAGCACCGCCCAAATTTCGACGGAATCAAAAGCTTTCTCATAGTTCACATACGCAAGGCAAAATGGCAGATTATACTCCTCTGTCTTCTGTACAATCTGCCGCAGGGTATGTATGTGGTCTATGGTACTAAAGCCTTTTCGGAAACTGGCTTGTTCGGGAGCCTGGAAGTCGTCAAGTCTGCGTACGAGACGATTCGTAATGACTCTCGAAAACAGCACGTAGACGCGGCTCAGAAGGGAAATCGGTCTGTAGTTCTTCAAGAGAACGTTGTCGTCTTTCTTGAAGAACAAGAACACCGCACTCCTGCTCCACGCCTCCGGTGTAATGCCACCATGGAGGACGGAATTAAAGAGCTTCTGAAGGACGTTAAGTCTCGGTTTTCCACCTGTATTCAGAAGCTCCGCTGTAATTCCATCCTCGCCTGGGGCCCTGCCGTTTTAAAGGTGCTAGAGAGACATTCTAATCTCGCTCAGACTGACGTCCAGGATATCATAGGAATAATGTCGGATAAGACTCGCTCTTGGATCGTTACTCACACTTGCGTGTGGCTCCAACGAGGACGTGTACAGCTGTCCATAGAACCTCTCAATCTCACTCAAAATCTCAGGTGTCCCAATGATGCTGCCACACTCGATCTTCAGCTTTGACAGTTGGCTTTTCTGGCAGACAGATCTCTAGCAAAGACTTTGGAGCCTTGATTCCGCTCGATCGCTTCTTCAATACAAGCTGTATTGAAGTTGCGTAAGTCCCGCCGCGTGAATTTGTAGATCTGTCTATTCAGTTTCCTGCATGTTGTCAAATCTGTTGAAGAATGTAGCTTCATCTCCCGTCTAACAGCCATGAGATAAAGAGTGTGATCGGAGAGTTTTTGTGTTCTTCTGCGGCGGGTCTTGCAGAACTTAGCTCTGACCGTATGGACAGTTTCCACGAGCTTGTCATTCATATCTTCCACTTTATTGCAGTCTTCTAGGCCCTGAAAACGGTTTTGTAATTCGAGCTGAAAGGTTTCGGGACTTTGGAACAGAGTACAAGGGGTACGGAGCGTTGACTTCATCAGACGAGACCTTTCCAACTTAACGTTTAGGTTCAGCGTGCCTTTAACCATTCGGTGATAGCTACCAGTTTTCACCCTCGCGGTCACGGAGACATCACTGAATAGTTGTCGTCTGGTCGTCATAATGAAGTCAATCTCATTTTTTGTCGAACCTTCGGGGCTCGACCAGGTCCACTTCTTGTGGGGCCGCTTCTAGAAGAAAGAGTTCTTCATAAAGAGTCCCTCTTTCTTTCTCCATGAAGTCGGCCAACTGCTGGCCCCTTGGGTTCCGATGCCCAATTCTAAATTTCCCTACTTTCAGCTCACCGTTCTCTCTTGTTTTGCATTGAAGTCTACCATTAACACTGTATAGTGGGTTTTGGAGGTATGCATGTCTCTAAAGATATCCTCATACATTTCCTCCACCTCCTCATCGGGATGTGCCGAGGTTGGTGCGTAAACCTGTATGACCTTCAGCGTATACCGTTTAGTGATTCTGAGTATAAGGTACGCAACCCTCGTCTACACACTCTCAATCTTTACAACGTTGTTAACGAGAGACTTGTGGGAGATAAATCCGACACTTCCTTGGGACAGATGGTCGCCATCCCGGTGATAGAGCAAGTTGCCGGATTCGAGGAATACCGTGTCCTCCCCCTCTCTTCGGACCTAG
This sequence comes from Parnassius glacialis, assembly GCA_033319125.1. Classification (NCBI taxonomy): domain Eukaryota; kingdom Metazoa; phylum Arthropoda; class Insecta; order Lepidoptera; family Papilionidae; genus Parnassius; species Parnassius glacialis. The sequence continues at coordinate 11,177,569 of JAVANC010000004.1, read as the reverse complement.
CATAATCCTATAATATGCCAGCGTAACTTGTCTATCTCTTCTTCCAGCTCCAGGATCTTATTGTCAGTCTTCAGGGTGTGTACGTTGTATGTTGCCAAGTCGAGTCGTCTTAGGTAGCCGTCCTCTCCACCGGCAGAAGGTGCTAAGAATCTCCACCGGAGATTCGTAGCACCTCCTGCCCCGCCATTACCATGGTTGCCACCGTAGCCAGGAATAGCGGGGACTGGGAGCCGTCTTTTTGTTGCTCTCATCATTGGTATTTGCCATAGTTGCCACGCTTGGGGAGTGGGTTGGCTACCGCAGTTTTTTTATAGTAATTTTGCTGTTATCAGGAAGATGCTACTGCCCATCTCATGCCTGTTTCCCTTTGTCGCCTTTTATTACCCACGGGAAGGTATGGGGTAGTGGATATTCTTAACCGCCACTACACGGCAAAATAAGAAGCACCCTACACCACAGTAATAGGTTGAAATCATGGTCTCGTGAAAATCAGTTGAAAAGAATAGTAATCCATGCATGATACTTTTTTGTTTGGATTCGGCTGCCCAGTTGCTAGATTTGTTTGGGGGATATTGAAATGATATCCTTCTTGCCCTTTCCAGAATATAATTGCATATTGAAGAGCATCGTAGAAGCGGTGCGTATCGGCAATCCTTGTGAGGGAGTCATTGTACTTACGTAGGACGATGTCCCTTAGCGCGGTAGGGTCGGCGCTTGTGACTACCGCCGCCACCTCGGTCACAACTGGTGCATTGAAGCGGCACGCATGCTGTCCATTTGGCACGCGGTCCGCGTGGATAATCACCTCGCAGGTATCGTCTGGCATATTCTCAAGCGCTGTTTTAAATTCGTGCACCAACACGTTGTGATTATGTAAGACCTTTTGGATTATAAAAACAGTTGCTCGGTTGACTACCTGAATAATTTCACACCGTTTTTCAGCCTCTGCCTCATAACCTCTAAATTTTATCTGCCCCAAGAGAAGTCATGTGAAAACATGAATTGTATTTTTTATATTTTTTTTTGTTTTTTTTTTAAAAAAAACGTTACCCCCGCACTAGGATTTTCTCCTGTATCGTGGAGGCAGTTTACAAACACAAATTGCACAAGGACAAACATCCAGACCCGGAACAATTATTTGTAGACCATACAAATACTTGTTCCGTGCGGGATTCGAACCCGCGCCCCCCAGCGCAGCAACTCATTGCTAAACCACTGCGCCACGGAGCCGGAGCCGGATGACTAAGGAAGCTCCGTGACTCATCAGTTTCACCAGAAAATAATGCCTTTAAAGGATTGACTGGGTCCTTTATTGTGGAAGTGACTACCTTACCTCCTGAGCAACACATTCCCGCTGTTTCCTCTTTCCATTTCAGGGCTTCACAAAATCTACGTGCTTGGTTCATTCGCTCAATTTTAGTAAGCCTGTGATTACTGTAATCTAATCCGGGATCGTATTCGAAAGCACACTTTTCGAAAACTCCCCAGTTATTTCTGACAAATATTTGTCGACGTTCTGCTTGTCGTTGAGCAACAGCGAATCGTCGCACGTCCACCTCTTCAGCAGTCTCAGAGGCACGCTGAGTTGGCAAAAATTATTTACTTTCGCGTATTCCCATTTTCATTTTAATAAAACAATAAATAAATCAATTACGTCTCAACTAAAAAAGACATCTTTTCAAAATTTAGATTACCCGATTAATACTCATTTATCTCGACCACGTCCTAAATTTGATTTAAAAAAAGTAGTTGAGTCGAAAGTAATGGATGGCGACTTAAAAAATGCATCCCGTATTTTATTCTCAGACGACATCCTGGCTCCTCGTAATGTCGAAACACTTGAAAGCCTTCGTCAGAAGCATCCTTCGGTCAGACATCCTCAGAGTTTACCGCTGCCTCCCAGGACTTCTATGCAACCTTTACAAATTTCGGAAAAAGACACTTTAGAAGCAATTATGTCATTTTCGAATGGCTCTGCTGGCGGCATTGACGGAATTACGCCTCAACATCTTAAAGATCTTGTAAGCGCTTCTGCCAGTGACGCCGGCGGAGTACTTCTTAAAGACATTACAAAATTATGTAACTTTATGCTTTCTGGTAATGTTAATCCAAATTTCATTCCATTCTTATATGGGGCAAGATTATGTGCCTTCAAAAAAAGGATAACGGTATCCGTCCTATTGCCGTTGGTTCCACATTTCGACGTTTAACTTCAAAATTAGCTTGCAGGCACATAATCTCTAACCTTAAGAGCAAATTTCAGCCTACTCAACTAGGTTTTGGCACTAGAGGTGGCTGTGAGGCGGCGGTACATTCAGTGCGTACATTTTTAACAAACTCTGATGCAGATGTTCTTGTGAAGGTTGACCTAAGGAATGCTTTTAACTCTATCGATAGGGTAACCTTGCTGAAAGAAGTGGCTAATAACACCCCCGAAATATATCATTACATTTGGCAATGTTATAGTCAAAATACTAACTTGTTTTACGAAAACCATGTTATCGATTCCGCTGTCGGTGTTCAGCAGGGTGACCCACTGGGTCTAGCACTTTTCAGTTTGGGAATTCAACCAATTATTTCAAATTTGAAATCCAAGCTGAATGTCTGGTACCTAGACGACGGTACACTGGGAGGTAGAGCAGATGACGTCCTCAGTGATCTTACTCATATTTTTCAAAATTTTAAAAATATTGGTCTTGAACCAAATAGCAATAATTGTGAAATATTTTTTTCCAATAATTTATCTACTTCTCATAGAGACACTTTAATTCAAAATTTTAATCATATTTGTCCAGGAATAAAAACTGTCAGTACGGAATCACTATACCTGCTAGGTGCCCCGTTGTTTTTCGATAGTATTAAACCTGTTTTAAAAACAAAATTTGATCAGTTTTTAAACCACATTGATAAATTGTATAAATTAAACCCCCACATAGCTCTTACTATTTTAAAATATTGTCTTCTTGTACCTAGATTTACATACTTACTCCGCTCGAGTCCAGTCTGGAAATGTTCGGATATTTTACAAGATATTGATAATAATCTTAAAATAGCTATAGAAAAAATTCTAAATTTAACTTTAAATACAACAGCCTGGACTCAAGCTAATTTACCTATAAAATTTGGTGGCATTGGTGTGAGAAATCTTTCTAGCATTACATTGCCTGCTTTCCTTGCTTCCGTACATAGTGTCAGTGACTTATGTAATATAATTTTAAATAATAAAGCAGACCTATGCTTTGCTACGGAGGCAGGGCAGACATGGCAAACGCTCTGTCCTGGTGAAAATGTTCCACTGGAAGTTAACCAACAAAAACAGTGGGATATCCCATTGGTACAGGGCGTGCAGAAGGATTTGTTTCATAATCTCCATAGTGACCTAGATAAGGCACGCCTTCTAGCTGTTTCGACTAAGGAATCTAGTCACTGGTTACACGCTTTACCATCAAGTAATCTCGGCACATTACTTGATGCGGAAAGCTTACGCATTGCCGTAGGAATCCGACTAGGAGCGGCGATTTGTCAACCCCATCAGTGTCCCTGTGGTAGCAGCGTCGACAAGTTTGGGTTCCACGGACTTTCATGTATGAAAAGAGGTGGCGGCGGTAGTCACGAGCGCCGACCCTACCTTGGTCGTATGCCGAATTAATGGTCTATTCAGGCGTTGGCGGCATCGGACATCTGTGTCTACCACTGCGTTAGAGCGTATAAGAATAGAGAGGCTACAAGATGAAGGTGTGAAAGAGAAGTATAAATGTAGACTGAGGGAAAATATAAGTGGTGTGAATGAGTTATGTATGAGTGATTTAGACGTGAAGACTGTATGGAATAATGTTAAGAAAGTTTTGGTGGATGCAGCCACCGAAGTATGTGGTGTAAGTAAGAGAAAGAATGAAAGGAAAAGTAAAACGTTGTGGTGGGATGATGAGGTACGGATGGAAGTTGAATCAAAGAAGAGAGCATGGCTAGATTTACTAGCAACCAAAGCTGGTAATTCTAGCGGTATGAATGATGACATTGAAAGAAAAAAAGGCAGATTTTAGACGTATAAATAAAAGAGTAAAAGAAGTTGTTGAAAGGAAAAAGCAAGAAAGGATGGATAAGAATGATAGAAGGATATCTGATAATTTCCAGGCAAATATTAAAATGTTCTGGAAACTCGTAAGAACTGCCAGGGGAAGTTCGAAACAGCCTAGAATGAATGCTATACGAAACGAGAATGGCTGCATGCTGAATGATGAAGTTTCGAATCTAAAGAAATGGAAGGAATACTTTGAAATCGTGTTTAAGAGTGAAGAGTCGTCTGAAGTAAGTGAAATAGAAATTCCGGAAGAAGTGGAGAGAGGTAGGGAGATAAGTGTAGATGAAATAATGAAAGTAATGAAAATAATGAAAGTAGGTAAGGCAGCCGGATATGATAGAATATCACTCGAGATGCTAAGGGCTGGAGAGGGTGTGGTTGCAGGCCTGCTGTGCACCTTGTTTAATTTATGTTGGGAACTGAAGCGAGTACCGGAAGACTGGTGTAAAGCCGTTATAGTCCCAATATATAAGGGAAAGGGCTCACAGCAGGACTGTAAAAACTACCGTGGTATCAGCTTGCTTAGCATTGTGGGTAAACTGTATGCTAAGGTGTTAATTGAAAGAGTTATGGAAGAAACTGATGGAAAAATTTGGGATGTGCAAGCTGGATTTAGAAAGGGGATGGGGTGTACGGACGAAGTCTTTTCCATGCGCATGATTGCGGAGAAGTTTTTGGCCAAAAACCAAAAAGTTTTTTGTGCGTTCATGGACTTGGATAAGGCTTATGACAGAGTGGACAGGAATGTGTTATGGCAAACACTGAACTCATTTGGGTTGAGCGCTGGTTTGATACAGGCATTGAGGTCCCTTTATAGGGACTCTAGTGCTTGTGTCAGGATCAACGAGGTCTACTCGGACTGGATTGGCATACATAAAGATGTCAGACAGGGATGTGTAGCTTCCCCGTGGCTGTTTAACCTATTTATGGACTGTTGTTTGCAAGCTTTGACAGTTGAAGAATGTGGGTTGAGAATGGGTGAGTTAACCGTCAAATGCCTTTTGTACGCCGATGATCAAGTCATATTTGCATCGTCGGCGGTCGACTTGCAAATGATGGTTACTTTAATGAACTTGTCATTGAAAGAAAGCGGTATGAAAGTGAACGCAAGTAAGACGAAAGTTATGGTTTTTGAAAGAGAAGAAAGTACAACTTTATGTGAAATAAGAATAGAAGGTGAGTTGATTGAGCAAGTGGATGAGTTTGTATATTTGGGATGTTTATTTAGCAGGGATGGTAGATATGATAAGGATATAGAACGACGAGTGAACGCAGGAAATAGAGTGAATGGGGCTCTACACGCTTTTATGAGGAGTCAGAATGTGTCAAATAAGGCACGTATGGCAATTCATAGTGCTGTGTTAGTCCCTACTCTAATGTATGGTAGTGAAAGTTGGGTCTGGCAGAAGAAGCATGAGAGTAGAATAAATGCTGTAGAAATGCGGTCCTTAAGGAGTATGCTAGGGCTGAATCTAAATGACAGTGTGAGAAATAGTGTGATAAGAGAAAAGTGTGGTTTGCAAGATGACGTTGTGACCAGGATTAAAAAAAGAATGCTTCGGTGGTTTGGTCATGTAGAAAGAATGAAAGAGGAAAGAGTGACAAAGCAAATTTATGTTGCAGAAGTGAACGGCAGGGTCGGGGAGGGACGCCCTAGACGAAAGTTTATCGACCAAATCGGCGATACATTAAAAATGGGCCAGATTAGGAGTACCCCTAACCGATGAGCGTGTATGCGTAGGTATATGGATGTGGAGGAAGCGAGAGAGGTGTGTCAGGATCGTGCCAAATGGAAGTCCGTAGTCTCTGCCTACCCCTCTGGGTGACAGGCGTGAGTGTTTATGTATGTATGTATGAAATACACGCCTACAGTTCGCCAAATTCGTTTCTTGCTACTTGCAATGACTTGTAATGACCTGTCCTTGCGAAGAACGAGGCCACCATCTTTTCCCCACACTTCGACCTCTCTTCACTTTAGTTGGCAACTCCTCGGACGGAAACACCCAGACGGCAGACTGTCTCTTAGTTTTAAGATCATAACAACAAATCCAGCTTTCGTCACCCGTAAGTATGTCGAACACTGCATTTGAGTCACCTACGTTAAATCTTTGAAACATTTCACGACACCAATCAACACGACGGAGTTTTCGGACCACTGTCAAATTATGAGGTATCCACAGGGCACAAAGCATCTTGATCTCTAATTGTTCATGGAGGATTTTGTGCACTTGACTCATACCGATGCCTAAGCTTGTCCGAATCTGCTGATAAGTCACTCTTTTGTCATTTTCTATCATACGCCGCACAACACTGATATTATCTTCAGTCGACGCCGTAGAAGGCTGTCCCTCAGGCAGATCATCGTTGAGATTAGTGCGGCCACGTTTATACTCATTAAACCAGTTTGATACCAGTTGTAAACAGAGGCACTAGATAAAGCTTCGTCGTGAAAGGCCAATTGAAGTCTATCATAACCTTATTGTTTACTTAAATGACATCCAAAGTCATAAAAAATCATTGTACGTAAACGTATTATTTTATATTCTCTTTATTACAGATTATATTCTCTTTGATTGTACGAAAATCTCGCGTTAAATTCATGCTGACGTGACATAGATAATTTTCAATTTCATAATTTCCATTTTCATAATTTGAACTTATTTTTTTCATAATATATAAATAATATGAAATAATAATAATATAAAATAATAATAAAGAAGGGCCTGTCAAAGTCGGCAAATTATGAAAAATTTAGATTCATAGTTTAACAAATAGTCTTAATTCTAGAAAACTTGGGGCAGTGTCATTATTTTTGACTGTGGTTCTAGAAATTTTATTTAGGGTTACGGTTCCAGTTTAAATGAACAAATATAATAAAAATTAACCACAATAACCGAAAGATGGTACAGTTTGACCAAATTTCTAGGTTTTTCTTAAATGCCCATAATTTCCAAACTGCATGGGATAGATTCTTTTTTTCTGATTTTTCTCATGATGTTTACGATCAATCCTGTCACCCCGTTTCGGCTTAACGTTGAGTTCTGGGACAACCTGTATATATATATTTTTTTTTTTTAAAACGTAACCCCCACACTAGGATTTTCTCCTGTATCGTGAAGGCAGTTTACAAACATAAATTGCACAAGGACAAACATCCAGACCCGGAACAATTATTTGTCGGGATTCGAACCCGCGACCCCCAGCGCAGCAACTCATTGGTAAGCCACTGCGTCACGGAGCTGTCAATATGTATATATATATATATATAGTAAAACCCGCTTAAGACGATTTTGAACGAACCCAGCCGAAATCGCGACTTAAGCGGGAAAGCGTATTATGCGGGATAGGAAAAATAAGACATCATTTACAAATATTGTGTAGGTATTGAATTATAGGTATACGTATTTATAAATTTGTTAGAAAAGTATAATGTTGTGTATATGTGTATGTATTTAAATACGTTACATCATAATTAATTATTATTTATAATGACATTACTTAAAATAATCACTTATTTTGGTTTGACAAAAAGATTTTGATGCATTATTAATAACAAGGCTCTCAATAAAATTTAATTTTTGCAGTGCGTCTTTACTTTTTCCGAAAAAAGATACATAGCGCCTTAAATCGTTTACTGCTGATGATGCCTCTGTGTTTGAGAAAATTGGATTTGACTCTCCTTCATCTTCATCGTCATCGCTTAGGCCCTAAGTGATGACTGACTTTTTGGGTGTTATTCACTTCTTGAATAAGATCTTCGATCGAACAGGTTTCGTAGGGTGCAACATTGTCATCAATGGAAAAATATCCAGAAAAATCCTGCAGTATCGTGGGTTCTTCTTCCAACACTTTGAATACGTCATGCTAACGGGGGATTTTAATATTAGTAGTATTTCTTGGTCGAAAGTACCGGAATTAGAATAGAATAGAATAGAATATTTTTTTATTCAATATAGATCACACGTGTAATACTTATTGAAAGTCATTTTTTACTTTACCACTGGTTCGAAAAAAAAACCTCTGTCCTGGGAAGAACCAGCAAGAAACCCAGCGGGACTTTTTTTTTAAAGCAAATTTTACAATAATGGTTGTACTAACTATATAAGTACAAAATTTATTTTAGAAACAGCTTGGAAGCGATCACCTCATTCCCAGAGGTTATTATCAACCATGTATTCATTTATACTATAATAACCCTTTTTATACAGTTTCAACTTAACAAAACATTTAAACTTGCTAATGGAGAGAGCCTGTACACTTTCCGGGACCTTGTTGTAATAGCGTATACATTGCCCCAAGAATGAATTACTGATTCTGTGGAGTCGAGAAACTGGTATCACTAGCTACAACACAACACAAGTTTGTTCCTAGTGTTTACAGAATGCACATCACTAAAACTACCTTTGTTTTTGTGAACATACATTAAATTTTCGTAAATATACTGAGAGGCCAAAGTTAATATATTTATTTCTTTAAATTTATCTCTAAGAGACTCTCTCAGTTTTAGGTTGTAAATAGCTCTAATGGCCCTCTTCTGTAAAACAAAAATAGTTTCTGAATCAGCCGCATGTCCCCATAGCAAAATCCCATAAGACATTATGCTATGGAAATAACTGAAATAAACTAATCTAGCTGTCTCGACACTAGTGAGACCTCTAATCTTTTTTACAGCATAGGCTGCAGAACTTAGTCCGCTTGCTAGTTTGGATAAATGTGGGCCCCACTGAAGCTTTGCGTCGAGAGTGATGCCAAGAAAAACAGTGGATTCAACAGGGCTCAGTTCTTCCCGATTTAAAAACACATTGGTACTCAGATTTCTAACATTCATTGTTGTAAATTTAATACATTTAGTTTTATTTCCGTTTAAATGTAAATTATTAACGTTAAACCAATGCACTAATTTTGATATAGCATTATTCACTTCGTCACATTTAAATGATTTACGTTTAAGTTTAAGAATCAAAGAAGTATCATCAGCAAATAATACTATATCATGATTATCCTCTACAATAGAAGGTAAGTCATTAATATACACTAGAAACAGGAATGGGCCGAGAATTGAGCCCTGAGGGACACCCATTAGTACAGGTGAGCCGGAAGAACTTTTACCATTAATAATAACTTTCTGTATTCTATTACTTAAATATGAAATTATAAGTTTAAGCGCTGTGTTCTTGACACCATAGTACTGTAGCTTCCTGATTAATGTCTCATGGTGAACGCAGTCGAAGGCCTTGGAAAGGTCACAAAATATACCCAAAGCATCCTCTGAATTCTCCCATGCACAAAAAATATGTTTAATAAGCTCAACTCCAGCGTCAGTTGTTGAGCGACCCCTTGTAAAACCGAATTGATTTCTATGTAGCAATTTATTAATATTAAAGAAACTTAACATTTGATCTAAAATTATTTTTTCAAAAATTTTACCAAATGTTGGTAGTACAGAAATTGGTCTAAAATTGGCGGGGTCTAATGTACTACCAGATTTATATAAAGGTATGACTTTACTAAATTTCATTAAATCAGGAAACACACCAGATTCGACGCTTGTATTAAATATAGTGGCTAGATAAGGTGCTATTATATCTATTATAGATAAAATAACTTTAACGGAAATCCCCCATAAATCTGCCGTTTTCTTAACATCAATAGTTTTAAAATATTTAACGATATCTTTTGGCAGTACTCTATGGTTTTAATTAAATTGTCTACACCCCTTTGGTAGTTCTAATTTAGCGTTTAGTTTTGTTGATTTTATCGAGGAACACAATTTAAAACAATTCAATTCAATATTTAACGTAAATGGTAGGTTGCTTGATTTGGTTCTTTCAAATCATACTCATGTGGCAGTTAGTCAAAACTTCAATCCAATCAGCATAATCGATAATCATCATCCGTCACTTAACCTAAAGCTCGATTTCTTGAAGATTAACGATCAATGCACAGCTCAATGAAAGGTACAACTTCTTTAGAGCAGATTATGAGGCCGTTAATAATGAATTAGATGGTACAAATTGGTTAGAACTTTTACTAAATTGCGATTCAGTTAACTCAATGCTTAATGAATTTTATCATAAATTAAAATCAATAATTGAAAAACACGTGCCAAAGACTAAGCCTAAAAGTACAAAGTTTCCTTTATGGTATAATAATTAATTAATTTATATGTTAAAAATTTAAAATAAATATCGGGTAAAAAGTAGAATTTACAATAACCCTCTAGACATACTCAAATTTTAATCACTAAGGTTAAGCTGTATTAAATTAATTAAAGCTAGTTATAATATTTATATTGAATGCGTTGAAAGTAACCTACAATAAAATCCTAAATATTTTTGGACACATTTAAAAAACGTAATAAAACCATCAAACACGTACCCAGCCAGAATGGTACTTAACAATAAAGTTGCTAACGATGGCCCAGGAGTGTGCAATCTCTTTGCTGAATCCTTTGCTTCCGTATACGAGAAGAGAGACCTACCCTGCAGAAACATTCCCCTACAAACAGTTACCGAAAACAATCTCTGCTTAATAAACATCAATGTTAAGGAAGTAATAAAAAAAATAAAAAGACTTGACGCAAAGAAAGATGCTGGACCCGACAATCTTCCTCCATCGTTTATTAAGAAGTTTGCTAAAGCGTTGTCTTTGCCTATCTGTATTATCTTTAATACATCCCTCAGTACCGGGGTCTTCCCAGATATGTAATGTAAAATTAACATTTTTATATTATGAAAATAATTATAGCAAAATTGATGTTCTAAACTTTTGTTTCCTCTGGAAATCACCTCAATCGTCTCTATTTTGATAATAATTTTGAATTCTACGTATCGTAATTAGGTCCTTACATATGAAATAAGCGTTTTGTCGTACTGACCACTTTGATCTGAAATATCTCTTCTTTGGTTAGGAATTCCAAATTCAAATTTATAAATTCATTTAGCTGGTACATTTGAGTTTTGAAAACAGTTATTCATTTGTTTTTTACTCATTATTTTTTTCTTTGGCGTCACTTATTACCGCAGAATGGAAAACATGAAATATCGGTATATTTACGAGTACTAGTTCTACGGCGCTGGTGTCGCAAAAGAAAGCACGGTAAGTTTTTGGTTTCAACGATTTCGTTCTGGAAATTTCGACCTTCAGAACCAGCCCCGTGGACGGCTGGAGACCACCAGTGAAAAATGAAGAATTAAAGGCTATTGTGGAAGGGGATCCATCACAAAGCACTTCAGAGATAGCTGCAGGCTTCGGGGTAAGTGGTAAATCTGTATTAATCTACTAGAAGCAAATCGGGAAAGTAAAAAATCATGTCCGATGGGTACCTCATGAATTGAGTGAATCGAACTTGCAAACACGCGTCGACTGCTGTGTTACTTTGTTCAACCGGCACAATAATGAAGGGATTTTAAATTTAATCATTACTTGTGATGAAAAGTGGATACTGTACGATAATCGGAAGCGCTCGTCGCAATGGCTGAACCCTGGAGACCTAGCCAAATCCTACCCTAAACGAAAATTGACTCAGAAAAAGTTACTTGTAAGTGTTTGGTGGACTAGCGCCGGTGTCGTTCACTACAGCTTTCTAAAATCTGGCCAAACGATTACGGAAGATATCTACTGTCATCAATTGCAAACCATGAAGGAAGAACTAGCTGCTAGACAACCAATATTGGAAAATCGCCGCTCTAGGCCACAGCTGCTTCACAACAACGCAAAACCACACACTGCACAACAAACAACCACTAAGTTAGATACACTACAATTGGACTGTCTGCGACATCCACCGTACTCCCGGACCTTGCTGCAACAGATTACCATTTTTCCGGAATATGGACAACTTCTTACAAGGAAAAAAAATCAACTCCGATGCGGCAGTCCAAACCGCCTTCAAAGAGTTTATTGATTCTCGCCCCCGTGGTTTTTTTAGTAAAGGGATCAATGAACTACCTATGAGATGGCAAAAGTACATAGATAACAACGGTGCATACTTTGATTAATTAAATATATTTTACAAAAAAAAAATTACTTTATATTGCTCCCGTACAAAACGCCAATTTCATATGTAAGGACCTAATATTATCAAATTATGGTAATATTACGATACGTAGAAGTATTAATAAGCATATGCACAATACCTGCGAATAATTAATTCCAAATTACTATGTCGGAAACAAGCAGTAGGCTTTCACGTAAGGCAATAAATATATCGCGTTAAGTGAATGCATAGGCAGTTTCACAGAGTACCTTGTATTCCTATACCAGTTCGCTTTTCGAATAGCTCGGGTGAGGCTGCGTCGCGATCGCGTTTATTCGGCACTTCATCAAGATCGTAACATCAACTTATCAGTAAGTCGATATATTTACAAATTTCATACAAAACAAAATAACAACAAATTTTTTCTTCATCTTCAAAAGATAGAATAGTAAAAGAATAAAAGAAAATTACTTACTAAATTTAAATTTTGACCATATCAAATAGTCAACTACAAATTTTGCGAAATTATTTTTGAGCATATTACAAATTCAAAAACAACAACAAATCGGTGCTCCATAATAAGAAAGAAAATTAAAAAAGAAAAGAAAATTACTACCTAAATATAAATTTTGACTGTATCAGATAGTCAACTTCAAAACTTGGTTACCCGTTTTCAAAATAGATTCTGAGAACTAACTGTAACTTGTTTAAGATATTTAGGACACTCCGTTCTCGTGTAGGTACTTCTTTGATTCCGCAATCGCTAGGGAATGAGCATTTGCAACAATGTTTCCCTTGGATAAATTATTATCACAACTAAGCATAACAACAAGGATTATTTAACACAAATTATTAAAAATATAATTTATTTAAACAACATAGAGTCAAACTAAATAGGTACTTAATTACTTCTATACACAATATGTACAAATCTAATAAATAAAAATTAATTTCTGTTTGTTCGTATTTTATGCGCAGCTATATATACCTTTTCTGCCAACTTCCAAAAAGGAGACGGTACTCAATTCGACTGTATGTTTTTATGTGTGGTACCTCATAACTTTGTACTGGGGGAACCGATTTCGATGATTCTTTTTTTATATGAAAGCTGATAGTTCTCGTGAGGTCCCATATGAATTTGATCAAGGTCAGACCAATGGTTATTGAGTTATTCTTAAATAACTTATATTGAAGTCGCTTATATTGAAGTCGGCTGTACAAAATTTTTAATTTTTAATTATATCAGATTGCGCTAAAACTTTGTCAACTTATTGTTTGCACTTGCACGATGGTTGTAGGCATGGTACAATTAACTTACAGTAGGTAGCGCGCGTTTCATACCGTCAAATTTATTTGAATATTATATATCATTTAATTTCAATGAATGTATTACATCATTTCTTATTAAAGTATATAATTCTTCATAATTTAAAAAAATATTACCACAATTATTTTTTCTATGGCAGCAACGCGCCGGGTACTAACTAGTAAAATATAAAATAAATATAAATTATTTAACTTATTAAATTATAACCTGTTTTAATTTAATAAGTTAAATAATTGTATTAAGTTAGCTTACGTAATAACTGTATTAAGCTAGCTTACGAGATAAACGCAAGCGTTAAATTGCATGTCACAAGCAACATTCAACACGCGGTGGTAAAAGAAAACAACATGAAGAATAATAAAATATTTCATCGTCATCATTATCATCATTATAATCATCGTCATCGTTACATCCCATCAAAGACCACTGCTGCAGAACATAAGTCTCCACATATATTGCTTCATAAAAAGGATACATGCCATGTTTGCACACTTGACAAGCGGGTTGGCAAGCGCAGTGTTTTATTTTCTAGTTGTTAATATCATGTTAAAGTTAAAAAGTTAAGGTCTATATACTTCCCACTCACGATATTTCCTTCACCGTCGAGCACGTGGTAAATCAGCACTTAAAATTGCAATTAACAATTTCATTGGCGCCGGCGAGGATCGAACCCGGGTGGCTCGCGTACTGGGAAACTTACAGCGAGCGCTAACCATCTGAGAAAATTTTATTATTATCGTGCATGATTATGTTAAAAAAAAGATTTTAAAGGACGTGAAATTTGTCAACGATAATTGGGGCAGCGCGAAGAATTCTCGCTTCAAAATCGTTCCAGTACTTAGGGCCCTGTGCCCAACAGAGGACAAAAACCTGTTTTGTTATTCCTACTGCTACGGATACTTTGTAATACTGAGCGAAATGCATCTTACTTTAGTTGAGTTTCGATGCAGGCCTAAGTTCAGAGAAGTCTCTTACCGCGTTCTTAAAAAAACAATAGCCGGTACACAACAATTATTTAAAAAATTAAAACATTGATGAAATAAGTTCGTGGAATTATTTTAATTTTTTTAAAATTATTAACATTAAATACCAGTTATTTTAACAATTTTACGATATCTCACAAAAAGATCTCCATGTTTTTCGGATAAAATATAGATAACCTAGATCACTCCTAGCATTGTCCAACAAATAGACTATTCTTGAAGTTTCGAAGATTAGCTTCGGAATGGTTTTACCTGGACAAACAAACAAATATTTTAAAATATATGTAATATGTACGCAGGTTACGCAATGTGTTACGTTGCTGACAATGGTTCAAAATTAAATCTGTTGTACTTGACCTTGGCTCTCAAATGTCTTTGAAATTTTTTTACAACAAGATAAAAACAATGATGTGCAAAATTTAATATCTGGGGGCACGGCAGTGCCCCCGCCAAGTCGCTCAAAAAAGCGGCACGGCCGTATCATCCTTTTCTCGAAGCAGTTCAGGCTATTTTCGAAACCCTATAACTTAGTTGTGGGTGAAACTAGAAGCCTGAATTTTCAGTTACCAAGTATACATTGTATAAAACGGTATATTTCAAATTTCATTCAATTTGAACCAGAAGTTTCAGAATTATAACTAGTTAAAATTTCTTAATTTTGTCATTCACTGACTGACCGATCATCAAAACTCTAAATCACTTCTAGCAGACATAGAAGCTTCAAATTTGGAACACACTTATTGTTTAGTATATTAATCAAGGAAAAATTAAAATATTTTGCAATTTCGCTCCACTTTTTGACCAACTGCAAACTAATAATCCAAACCAAAATATTAGAAATCTTTTATGTTTTAAATAAATAAATTGACTTGGCAATCGCACTAAACAATCTAATTTAAATATGTATTACTTGAGAGATACATTGTGTTTTCATGCAATGGCCAAGTCAATCTATTTATTTAAAATATAAAAGATTTTTTAGTATTGATGTGGTCACTATAAGATGTTGTTAGATTAGCTAATTACGTAATAACTTAAGACAGAAAGACCCTTAAGTAGGGACTGAATAAATTAACCGACTTGGTATTACATGGATCTCACAACTTATTACGGTAGAAGAAGTGAGTTGCGAGACTTGGCTTTAAAGTTATGTTTTTGATGGCATTACTTTTAATAGATAACTTGTCGTTAGACATGTCTACATATTTTAAAGGCCTCTACTGATAGGTTGCCCCTACTATAATATATTTATATCACACTATATTTCATTATAAGTAATACCGTGTAGTGACGGTGTAAGAATATCCACTGCCCACGTCCTTCCGTCGGGTTAAGAGGCCACAGGGTGAAACAAATCAGGAGATGGGCAGCAGCGTCTTCCTAATAACGACTAAAATAAAATCTGCTGTTGCCAACGCGCTTGCCAAGCATGGCAACTATGAGGCAATCTTCAGCAGTGGACTTTAATAGTCTGTAACGGTGTATATTTCATTACAGCCTATCAAAGTCCACTGCTGAACGTTGTCTCTCCCTTGCATTGCCTCGTAGGGGTGATATTTTGCACAGTTGCCACGATTAGCAGGCTGTTCTGCAGCTACAGTTTTTTTTTCATTTTGAGCTGTTACCAGGAAACTGCTGCTGCCCATCTCTCGTTTCAGTCTCCCTCTGTTGCCTCTTACAAAATCTAGGTGACGTTATGTGGGTAGTGGACTCGCTCACGCCGCCACTACACGGCCAACTACACTACTATAATGAGGGCAGGGAGGAGGTGGCAGAAAAAGTCGTGGAGGGAATCCACGACTTTTTCTGCCGCCAGGGCGGCGCCACTAGAAAGTGAGGTATATTTGACAGATTTCATAGCGGGGAAGTTAATTTGTTCGGAAAATGTAAAGGTTATTGTTTCTTTCTGTACTATTAGCTTTATTTTATATTAATAAGATTTTAAAAAAATAAACCAAACCACAAATATTCATAAAAGTAGATTTTTTTTTTAAAAACAGTTAATAATGCGCAAAAAATTAAAGAGCAAATCACTGAAGCATTGTTTTGTGTATTAATATAATACTCTAGATACTGATAAACTTTTATTAAAAACCAATTTCTCAATTAAATGACATTGTGTAACTAAAAACTTTACCTCAGTGTCAACTAGCGACATCTGATGAGCATAAAATTATTAGCCCTCATTCTTTAATTTTTCACTCCTGACGGCTAAGCTGGACTGCCCCGTTTCCAGTAAAAAGGGTCTCCGGTTCTCTACACTCACCATGCGAAACACAGTAGTGTTAAGCTGCTATTTTCAATCAAGATCATACGTCTTATACGTCGTCTGTGAGAGCGTGGTCCTGCCCCGATCGAGCCGACCCATTCGTGCTACAACCATAATATGATTGCAGCGTGGCTCTATCACGTAAAAAACTATATTTTTTTATAGGATACGGGTGACAAACGAACACACAGTCCACCTGATGATAAGTGGTGCTGTGCCCCATAGACATCTACATCTATCCTCAACAAAGAATCAAAATGCAGATGCGTTGTTACCCGTGAGGACTAAGATGGAATGCCTCTTTTCCAGTAAAATGGGTCACGGTTTCTCTACACTCACCATAGGAAAGACAGCAGTGTTAAGCTGCTATTTTCAATCAAGATCATACGTCTTATTCAGATATAGAAATGGGTGGAATCAGATTAGTTGAGTTCATACATACATAGATGACCAATATCATGATGTCCTCGAGACCGTATTTCGGTCACGGCGGCCAGCCTCAACAGAGACTAGCCATCTGCGCGGGTAATGATTGAGCAACAAGCATAAGTACACTCTCTATTCCCTTACTCTTATATTCTGATGTGTGGTAGTCCGACACATACAGGGCGCAGGCGCAGGACCAACGGTTTTACGTGCTTTCGAGATACAGGGGTGTTTTTACACCATTTTATTTGAAGTTTTTTTTTATTGAAGCGTCAGTAGCCTAATGGCAGGGCATGGACCGCGAACTCGAAAGGTCGTGGGTTCGAATCTGCCATTCGACTACTGTCGTGAACCACTTCTAACACAAGCATTTTAAGCTTACCAGAATATTAGTAGTGTTTAATAGCATTACTAGTATTTTTTTTAATTAAAAAAAAATTACCGCCATCTTATTGAACCGGTAGATTCGGGATTCGAGTTCGGAACCTCAAGATCATGAGTCGCATCAGTCGTGTAGAGCACTATACCAAAGAAGCCGTCAAACATACAACACATATAGGTAAAGCTAATATAAATCGTTTAATCATTATAAGACGTTAAAAACAACTCAAACAAGACTCATTGATTACGAGGATCATGTCATCCTAATGAGAAGAGGTCATAGGTCATAGTCTTCAATTTATTGTCATCGGTTATTTAATTTTATTAGTTAATACGTCTGTAAAATTTTAGATTATTCAGAATTCTAGCAGTGGGTGAAAACTGAATTTTAAAAATTCCATTGTATTAATACATACAACCGTAAAGGTCAAGCTAATATCAAGTGTGTGAAAATAACTGCGTTACAAAATTACAAATACTCATAAAATTGTAATCATTTGATTTCATATTTAAATGAGAAACAATATTTAAAAATGTCAAATCATCTTTAACCGACCGACCATTTTGTGACCGATCTCGACCATGGTTATAGCTTTACATAATAGAAAGGGACATAATAGAAAGTTCGAGTCCATACAACTATCCACCAACCTGTGCCAAACGTGTAGAATTCAGGTTCATAAATTCTTTGTTATCTAATTTATATTTATTTCATATTAATATAGAAAGTTTCAAAATAATGCGATGCTCATACTAAATATATATTCCCATATTTAATGGATTCTGCCACAGCATTACGTAATTAGGTCAACTTTTGACCACAAGCTTGCGAGATGGCGGTTAAAGATACATAATAGCACATTAACCTGAAGACTTATTCAATTTAAACTTTACATATGTGTGCTGTATGGTTATTGCTTTGTGGTAATTTATCCAACTAAGTTTAAACCTAGCGCGTGTTGCCAGTGATGATTTTAGAATTAAGACGTAGTCCTTCACCGTTGGCCTAATGTGGAATAAAGTCACTCAGCGAGCTATGGAGAGGGCTTCGTAATTAAAATATTCACAGTAGAACTAGGGTAAGCAAAATAGTTCAATAGATCTGTAAGCTGAAGTGGCAAGAGACCGGCCATTTATCTCGTATCTCTGGATAACCGATAGTGAAGAAAAGTTCTCAAATTGCAACCCCGTACCGGTTACCGAAGATCGTCCCACTAAATGGAGTGAAAACCTGGTAAAGTGGTAAGAGATGCAGGAAGACGATGGATATAGGTGGCTCAGGGTCGTGCTTTATGGCATTCCTTGTGCCTATGATCAGTAGTGGATATAATAATGATGATTATGATTTAAATAGTGTTATAATTCAAATAAATAATAGTGCCTTCTATAAAAAAAAGCGAAAATTGAGATAGTTTTTAAATTTAATCACTAATTTATAAATAAATTAATATGTATAAATTAATCTCCCCGTGTTTTTAGCAAAAAACCCTCACATTATTTTAGTACTCGAATGATTTAAGATCACAATTCAAAAAATATCTTGTGGTATGATAAATTGCAGATAATAGCTATATTAAAACATATATCGTAAAGTACCTGAGGGTAATTTGGTAATCCAGTTAATATGATCACTTTCTTAAAACTCAAATACTACAGCCTTGTTTGCATACGTGGCTCTGTGATAAGGATAACTTTTTTTAAGTCAATCAAATAATAAAGGGTCAAAGAGGCGCGCTTTATCGACGCCATTTTGACAGTTGAGAATATATTAGTAAAAATTTTGGTTGATTTTAGTATCGTGTGGTGTAGTTTGTTTTTTATAAGTTGATTTTTCGAAGTGTTCCTAATGATTGGCAAAGCTTGTTTGCTATTTCTTTCTTAATATATTAGTTATAGTACACGACTTTGTGTTTTTGTCACTGTCCTTTTCCTTGTTTTGCTTATATGGGGCGGCAAAGCTTAAGGTGACCATATTATCACGTACTTGGGTGTAATTATTTTTACAAAAGCCAGCTTATTCTGTAAATGATTAGACAATATTACCGGGAGGGAATCTATTTTTAAGTATAATAACTTGTTAACTTGTGTTAGGACTCCTCTTCCACTTTACGTTACTATTTTCGTAAACTTAACATAAATAGAAAATTCTCATAACTTAAAAAAATAACATTCACCAATTACTTTTTAATTCATATCTCTTACTCAATACCCATTGAGTTAATATACTTTGCAATTATAGTGATTTAGGTGATAAAGAATTTTATTTTTGTTAAAGACGTTAATGACCTTTTGCCTCCTAGCTGAATAGGTCTTAACAACGAAAAAAAAAAAGCAAATACACTGTTATGAAAAAAATTTTAGATTCATTGTCAAGCTTGTAACGTGATTCTTATTGTTTGTTAATTGCACGGCGAATTTACAAGAAAAACCAAGAGATTTCCGACTTTAACTATCCCATTATTGTTTTGCCATTCTGTTTTTAAAGATCCATTACAATGTCATTACATATTATGTTATAAGGATTACAACTCAAATTTTATAAAAAAAAAAGGAAACTGAATGCTTAACGTGGCAATCATAGAAAACACCAAACTCCATCGAAAACTTTTTTTAATGGAGAAGCTCATGTTTGCAAGTGGCCTGTAACTGATGATACTGAAACATACGTCACAGAAAGTAAACAAATATTAATTAAAAAAAATAAGAAAAAATTGCAGCTTAAGCCTAAGCGAATTTGCTATTGCGAATGAAATTTCACGTTTATGAAAATGTGCGCTTTTAATTATTTTGATTTTTCAATTTTGTTGTATAATTTTTATTTTTTTATAAGTAACTTTGTAAACAGAAAATGTATCATGCATGCAATACCAAGGTTCGATTTCCGGCGGCCACTTGCTTGGCTGTGAATACATGTCTGAGAAATAAAATATTTAAAATAAAAATATTTAACTTGCTTTGTTTAAAAGTAAAATTTAATTTTCCTTTCCAAATTTAACATGTCATTGAAAAGAAACGAAATTCAAATCATGTGCAACGTTACTCGTGGTCGTGGCAAGTTATCAATGAATTTCATTGAACATGAACATGAAACCTTGAAATCATATAAACTTTTAATAAAAAGCAGAAACCGACTTCAAAGGTAACAACTATAACGTGGTTTAATAATTATATCTGTCTTCATCCCCTGTTTTACCACCCGTAGGGTTGGATTTTATTCTTTTATATTTTATGAGACTACTCCAGCAGTATAACCTATGTAATAAATGAAGAAGAATGGAATTATTTATCACAATGGGTTCATAATCAAAGAATTTATTCTCGGTAAGATATTTGTTTGTAAACCAATTTTATTGATTCCATAGACTTAGGATATACTGGATTGATTCTGAAATTTAAAAAAAAAAATTAATATATATACAGACGAATTAAGAACATCATCCTATTTTTTGAATCTTAATAAAAATCGAATAATATAATAAAAGTTACGTTTTTATTTTAATGCATTTTAAAAATTATTTTGCAATCCCTTCGTGCTTAAGCGAGTGGTAATATTAATCTATACATATAATAAATCTGTAGAAAAGTCGTGTCTGTAATTCTAATATATACTTGAAAAAACAAGTCCAGGGGACTAAATAAAGGGTTCTCAAGCCAAATCAGTGGTTTTTAGAATTTTTGTCTGTCTGTCTGTCTGTCTGTCTGTGTATTCCGGATTCACGCAAAAACTACTGGACCGATTTACATAAAATTTTGTATGTAGGTAGTTAGTAACCCGGGGCAACTTATAGGCTACTTTTTATCCGATTACGGAACTTCAAAAAAGAAGGTTAAGTATTTTCCTTCCTTTAAATGTTAATTTTCTATTATATATTAGTTATAGGTGGGATACCGGGTGTTTTTCAAATATTTATAAATCAAATATTAATAATACCATATACCATATTTATTAATAATTTATAAATAAAGTTTAAAATATAGTTATAAACTTGGTAAAATACACCAATGTAGTTATCAAAATAGCGCCATCTATCATCAAATGAAAAAACTAGTATATTTTGCCTTCAGTTACTAATAAATTAAATAATATAAATAAAAATATGAATATGTTTAAATAATAAGATTTATAAAATTATTTAAAAATTCTAACGTTTAGTTTTTTAGTATTTTTGTTATTTTATTTTAAAAGTGTAATAATGTCACTAGATAATAGTGACATCTATCAAAAATATGAAAATTGATAAGGTTTTTATTTCAATTATACTAATCTATATGTAAACTGATTCTAAAACTGGTCTGTATGCAATTATTGCAAAATTTTCATTATCTTTATAGCTTTATTAAACATATTTTTATATATGTCGTGACCAGATCGTAGAATGAGGGCTAATAATTTTCCACTCACCAGAAGTCGCTAGGTGTAACTGAGGTAAAGTTTTTTTTACACAATGTCAGTTAATTGAGAAATTAGTTTTAAATAATAGTTTATCATATTCTAGAGTATTATATTAATACACAACACAATGTGTCAGTGGTTTGATTTTTAATTTTATGCACATTATAACTCTTCTTTTTAAAAGTCGTCTTTTAGTTATATTTATAGTTTGGTTAATTCATTTCCAACGGAATTAATATAAAATATAACTAATAATACAGAAAGAAACCTTAAATATTACATTTTCCTAAGAAATTATTGTCCCCGCTATGAAATCTGTCAAATATTTTACCTCACTCTAAAGTGGCGCCGCCCTGGTGGCAGAAAAAGTCGTGGATGCCCTCATTGATCATATACCTATCATAAAGTAGTCTATCATTTCGTGAAATGGTGTGGTCATTTGATGATATTTAGCACTGTTTGTTGACCATCTCATGATATAGCTTGACAAAAAAAATTTATATTAATTACATTAAATTAGAAAAATTAAAGTAGAAAAATTAAAAAAAAGAGTTATAAAGTGCAAAAAATCAAAAATCAAACCACTGACTCAGTGTTGTATATTAATATAATACTCTAGATAATGATAAACTATTCATCATCATCATCATCATCATTACAGCCCTTCACAAGTCCACTGCTGAACATAGGCCTCCCCCAAAGAATGCCACAAAGCACGGTCCTGAGCCACCTGCATCCATCGACTTCCTGCATATCTTACCAGGTCGTCACTCCATCTAGTGGGGGGACGCCCTACACTTCGCTTGCCGGTACGAGGCTGCCACTCGAGAACCTTTCTTCCCCATCGGTTGTCGGTTCTTCGAGCTATATGGCCGGCCCATTGCCACTTCAGCTTACTAATCCGTTGGGCTATGTCGGTCACTCTGGTTCTACTGCGGATATCCTCATTTCTGAGTTTATCACGCAGAGAAACTCCGAGCATAGCCCTCTCCATAGCTCGCTGAGCGACCTTGACTATTATTTAAAACTAATTTCTCAATTAACTGACACAATGTAACGAAAAACTTTACCTCAGTCACAACTAGCGACATCTGGTGAGTGGAAGATTATTAGCCCTCATTAAATAATAGAATGTTACTGAATTGATGCTGATGATACATGAAAACGATGTAAATAATTGAAAATTTGTTCATAGCATCGTTGGAAGGGTAATTAGTAGGTAGATGTGGTCAACAATCATACACAAGCTTAGTTTCAGTTTTTAGAAATTGTATTTAAACAAATACGAGGGCCGTGTAGCGCTCGCCGTGAGATTTCATCGTAGCACGGGAGCAAAACTGTTATAGAAAACTTTACGTCTGACTTAACACGTATCCGTTAAAGTGGTAACGAATAACTTCGTGGGGAAACCTAGATGTCTGAGTAATTAAAGTAGTCTTGGAGATGTAGAAACAGTTAATATGCATTAAAGCATTGCAGTATATTCTATTTTTCTGCCCACAAAACACTACAGGTAATGATGAGCCCTGTGGACATTAGTGAGACGTATATTAGCTGCTACTTTACTTTTTTTACCTTATCGAGACTTATAAATCAGTTTGTAAATTAAAATAGCTTTCATATTTTCAAACACATTAAGATATATTTGATAGTCCTGGTTTCATAGCTCATATGAATACCTATATGTAAATGAACAGGTTATTGCGGAAAAATACTTACTTACTAATTAAAGAAAGCCGGTTTTACTTAAACAAAGGTTCATTTTATTTTACTTGTCAATGGCGGTAATCAAACTGATTAAAACTTAAATTTCATGGTATGTAAGCATTATTATATATTTTAGCATATATTTGAATTGCAATTTGGAATGTCAATTTACCACATTTTTGGCGGTAAAGGAAAACAGAAGTTTCGCAGTTGAGTACATCCCGTTTTATTCCGAGACAATTTACCTTTGTTATGGATACATCGGAATACATGCCCGATATAAAATTAGTAGGTGTTTTCTATACATATAGGTACATTCACGTGTTCCTGTAGCATATTATATCTATGCCAAATATACATAATCTATGCATAATGTACGTCTAATAGTCTTTTAAAATTAAAAAAAATCCTTGACAGGCATAGAGACACAGACACTGAGGTGACTCTAAAAGCGATCGAATTTCTCTAAATTTGCCACGGAATAGCATTTAATGGCATTCCTAAATTCAAGCTCACGCGAGCGAAGCCGTGGGTAAAAAGCTAGTACTCTATAAATATTTACCTTAATGTTTGATAATAGGAGGTTTTAAAATATTTTTTATCATAATTTTTTCGTGTAACTTATTTTTAGATTACCTCTAGTATAATCTTAATATTGTTGTAAATTCGGATCGTTAAAATGCTCCAATACAACTTTAAATAATTAACAAAAATGGGATTTACAGAGCTCAAATCTCGAAAAAACTAAATAATTCACTCCCATCAAAATATTTATAAAAGTAATGTGAAGCATTATTTTTATATTTAAACTAGTTTACATTATCTCTTAAACTATGCGTCCAAATAACATGGTATAAGGAACAAAGTTTATCTTCATTAAATTGTCTTGATGATGAAGTTTGATTGATTGATGATTCTTTAACAGTGGTAGAGCCAGGCAGCAGCTTTTGCTGTCGCACGGATGGGCCGGCTCGAACCGGGGTGGTACCACGACCTCACAGAAAACCAGCGTGAAGTAGAGGTTTACCTCTGCGTTTCGCTTGGTGAGTGCAGGTGGCCGGAGGCCCTTTTTACTGGAAATGAGGCATTCCATCTTAGTCCTCACGGGTGACAACGCATCTACATTTTGATTTGTAATAGAGGATAGATGTAGATGTCTATGGGCCGCAGCAAGCACTTACCATCAGGTGGACTGTGTGCTCGTTTGTCACCCTTATCCTATAAAAAAAAAGTAACTTTCATTCGTAAGGATAAATAGGCCATGCCTAATAATAACGCTCATAAATCACTTTTAAATTTTAAATTTTCAATATTTGTTTGTCACAAAATACCTTATTATGGCTTATGTATAAGAAATGGACTTTTTTTAGGCGGAGTAAAGATCTATATTTTTCTACAACGCCAGCGTACGCGGATAAATCATTTCGGAAGTGCTTTTTCTTCTGACTTGCTTAACAAATATCCATATTTAAGGCTAGCTGAGTAATATAGCTTAATGCTAGATAACCTATACTATTCCACATGAATCTGGCTATAATATACAAAAAGAATTTTTCAAATCGGACTGGTAGTTCCAGAGATTAGCGCGTTTAAACAAACAAAAATACAAAAAAACTCTTCCGCTTTATTATATTAGTATAGATATGTTGTTGACCCTTCACATATTATATAAATTCAGAAGTTTCAAGAAATTGGTTCGAATCCCGGACTGGACAAAAATATATCAGTTATTGAGTTTTCCCATCAAGGAATTCTCAGTAGCTGTCCGGAGTCCGGAAGTAGGCGGTGTCTCACACCCGTGCCTCGGAAAGCACGTAACGCCGTTGGTATTGCACCTGTGTGCCTAGTGCGAGATTTTGTTTTTAAACGCGTTCGATATCGAGAATGTTACTACGATTTGTATAGAATAAAATCAGCGCCAACTAGTGGCAATAATCGGAATCACAATTCATTATTAGCTATTTGTTTATGTTTCGTAATTTGATCAAGGTTTCGTCAGTTTGTGTTAGTATTATGAGATTGAGAATTAGCCATTTTATTTTAATGTTAATTATTGAAAGTATTAAATTGAAAGCAAAAAACATGAAGGTGTTTTCATTCTAATAAGATTTTATGTTGACATTTATGGAGCAGTAAATGTAATTTAGTTACTTAGTGTTAAGTGAACTTATGAAACTTACTACTGACTTAATTATTAAATATTGATGGTAGGAACTTGAATTTATCAAACTCTATTTACACAAAAACTTGAATACTTTCTTGGAAAAGGCGATATCTATCCTTAAATTACCTACCTGTCATTGGGGTGTAACAACGGACTCAAATATGCACAAGCTCTTGCTTCAGCACTGGCTTTATAATAGTAGTCATCTATTATTATTAGTTATTAATGTCTTTGTGGCCATTGAAGTATAATGTACTTACGTACTAGAACAGCTATTTCAAACAAAACATGTGCGCTACTCTATGTCGTTGCGCATCAGTCTTACCGCGCATGCGGTATATCATAATAGATCGGTTTTATCATAATAGATTATGCGTAGGTAGAATGATAAGTAGGTATTTAATTATTGTTTATTTAGAGTACGTATCGCACCATCATTTTAAAACCGTTACTATTCAAAAAAAACTATATTTTGCAGGAGAGATAATTTACGATTTTTGCATTACTATTTACCTCTTAATAAGAATTAATGAACACATTATGAGATATTTCTGAGATTATTTGTTAAAATGATGGTTTCTTTTTAAGATGTGTAGTCATTTTAATTTAATATATTCTATAATTATTTTTTATAATCATTTTAATTTTCATAGTAACACTTTCGCATAAATTATTTTTTCAATTATGGTTCAATTATGTAAAGTTAGTATAAAAACGATGTTACTATATTAAAAATATAATTCTAGCTATAATATGAACTGTTAAATATATTTCACAGGTTTATTATGCGCAGGTCTTTTAAAACATAATAATTCAAATCAATATTTATTCAAAAAAACTTAAAACAGTACTTTTATGGCAATTAAACCAAAAATGTTATTCCCCAAACATTAATCTCTTACAATAATAAATCAATAATGTTTCTTTTGCATTTACGTGTGCAAGAGGTACTCACTTGGCTGCTGAATTGGACCAACTTCTTGCAAACCTGGTGAATCCTTGCCTGCTGAATTGAATTAAATTCTTACACTATCTCGTGACTCAAAGCTTCGACATGTACTTGCTGCATACCATTATCATGTTGAAAACAAGAGCTAGATAAAAATGTTGAAACACGTCGTGTATATGCAACTGGTTCTACGTAGTCAGGGTCTTTATCTGCTTTATCAGGAGAAAAGTCCTTATTTGATCGCAAAAAGAAAGCAAAAATTTACAACACACTCAAGTACACAACAAGAATAAATTAGGTATAACTTTAGGTACCTACCTGAAGATTTACTAGATGATGACGATAAAGATGTGCTAGTTGACGAAGATGTACCAGAGCTAGAAGAATTAGACCTTGGTGTAGACCACACATAACATCCAGAAAATGAGATGATGCCGGTGACATCTATGAATGAAACTGGTTTGTTTGTGATAACGATAAAAAATTGTCTACCTAGTACTATTACTAGGTAGACATGTATTGATTTTTTTATGAGTTGATTGACATGAATTGTCTTACTAGGTGGTAAAAGTGTAACTATTTGTTTAAACAAATAGTACACTTTTTTTTATAAAATTGTATGTCGACTCCTTAAGGGACAGGTTACAATTGGTATAGTAACGGTTTCGTCTGTAGTTATATTATAAATTTTAGTTTAGTGGCGTTTTAATTTAACGCTATCTACCAAAATATTGGGATATAAATAGCCCTGTCCAGTTCATTCTGTAGATTTTGTCGATTTAAGTAAGATGACGTTATTATCTCATTTTCGTGAAAATTTCGTTTAGTAACGGTTTCGAAATGAAGGTGCGATATATTGTTAATTAATTTATTAAAACGAGTTCAATTTTTAATAATTTGTCAATTATTTTGCATAATATGAAGTAAATTAATATTATAATATATAATATTATCACAATAGCATTTTAATTACAATTTTATATAAATATTTTATAAGGTAACTATATAAATTGGAAGGAATCGAAGCTAATGAAATATATTTATTTTAACAGTGGTAGACCCACGCGGCAGCTTTTGCTGTCGCACGGATGGGCCGGCTCGAACTGGGGTGGTACCACGACCTCACAGAAAACCAGCGTGAAGTAGAGGTTTACCTCTGCACTTCGCTTGGTGAGTGCAGGTGGCCGGAGGCCCTTTTTACTGGAAATGAGGCATTCCATCTTAGTCCTCACGGGTGACAACACATCTGCATTTTGATTCGCAAACGAGGATAGATGTAGATGTCTATGGGCCGCAGCAACCACTTATCATCAGGTGGACTGTGTGCTCGTTTGTCACCCTTATCCTATAAAAAAAATCTAGAACTGGGTCCCCAAAAGCTCTAACCTAAGTTTGCGTGAGGCATGGACATAGAGCTGATACTATTTATATTATGCCTTATGAATTACTGTGAGAAAACATAGTAAAACTTTAAAAACTTCTACCATTTCTGTTTAAACATGAATTATATGTATATACACTTATTTGTTGTTTTTGCTGAAAACTAATTTCAATTAATAAGATGTATAAATGTTATTGTAAAAATATATATTAGGTATTTAATTAAGTGCCTTTAAACAATACAAGTTTTGTTAATTTTTGAATTCTTCGTACTATATTTATCCTCTTCTTTAAAATGCAAGGAACAAATGTATGTATGATTTGTTGGTAACCACATCTCTACGATTATTTTGGACGAATTTAATCCACTTTTCTCGGTTTTCGTGGCTTGGACGTGGAAACCTAAAAATAAAATAAAAGATTAATCAGCAAATATCAACGTAAGAAATTTAGCCTAATTATAAATACTTAGGTATATTTATTTGTACAAAAAAAAATTGTGCATAATATGATCATCCTACACTTGCTCGCAGAAATGTCGTATCTGAACAAATTAATTTCATAATCTATATTCCATGACACAAGTTGGCGCCAAAGAAATAACTTTTTAATTATTAATCTATAATGTTTTTTTATTATTTAAGTATCTTACTTACCGATGAAAAGTGATTCCTTGGTTTTTACTAACATTTCGTGAATTTTTTGTGCAATATCTAAGAACACACCGCGGCATTTATCAAGAGATTTTTTTTTAAATCAACACAACACGTGACAACACTACAAGCGCCTAGCGAGCGACTGATTAAAGTGCGTTGACATTGCCGCAGTTGAATGGAACAGCGTAACATAGTGCAGTGTCGCCTCTAGTACGTAGTACATAATATCTCAATGTTTGTGGCTGCAAACATCCTCTTAACGGAAAAAAAACGGCCTGCCTAAATTATATATCGTTCTCACAAAATGAAATAAAATTAACTCTTCAACAATTATTCTCACTCTTCTATCTCACTGTAAAAATTTAGGTGAAAACTTTTTCGATATTGACCGCGTAAAATTTTACGTCTCGAATGATCGAAATTGCCGCTCCAACCAATCACGTGCGTTAACGTTCTCACTGACGAATGAGAGTCAATGCTCAATGGTGATTCCGATTATTGCCACTAGTTGGCGCTGATTTTATTCCATACAAATTGTAGTTAACTTTCTCGGTATCGAGCGCGTAAAACAACATCTCGCACTAGGCACACTGATCTCATTCCGGTCGTGTGAGCTTACCGTCCCATCCAACAATGAGAGTGAGAGAATAGAGAGTACACCTCTGCTTGCATATACACTTGGGCACTTTAATCCTGTCCTGCGCCGATGGCTACTATCCGTCGAGCCTCGCCGCCGCGCCGTAACCGAAATTCGGTCTGAAGGCCATTATTCTTATTATTATTGTAAAGATAACTTTTTATCTTCGGTATTACTACCGGAACAAAGATGCTCACGGGCCTAAGCCAAGTGGACATCTATTAGTCTATATATATATATATATATATATATATTGTTATTATTATATAATTTCATTTATTCATTCATTAGTGTCAATCGAAAGCCCACTTCTGTCTCTACCGTAGATTGTCGTACCGTAGTTGTTGTGTATATTGTCAATTTTCACAATATTATTCATTTGAGATACGATTTTGCTTATTTTTATAATACGCACATGGAGAAGGCTAAATATGTCTGCGATTTGATACATAGTATGTTTGTCTTTCCATATATTAGTATGGTTTGTTATTAATTTATTACAATGTATATGATTCGGAAGTAATAAAATTATGGTTAATTTACTAAAATATATTGTTACAGTAGTGTCGTGCTTACCGCTTAACATAATCAAAGAATTTTAATTGAATTAAAAACAAAAGAAAATTTAAATTTAAGAAAACAAAGTGTTATCTTAATTCTAAATAAAGGTATAAAGGTAGAATAATTTTAAAACTTTAAGGAAATATAAAAAGTAGAGTTTAAAATTCACCAAAATAGTAAAATAACATCAAACTACATAAAACAATATAAAGTAAACATAGGATAATCTTATTTCATGTCTGTGCCTTCGGCTTGATCTTTCGGAGAACACGCTATTCCCATATCAATGCAAACTGTGTCGACACCACTCAATTAGCTCCCAACCAGTGCGTGTAAAGGCGGCTCCTGACATGCCTGCCGCAGGGGCAATCTAGGGAGTACAGCGATCGGGGCAATATCTGAACTGTCTCTACACACGCGCCTGCCGTTCAGTATGAGAGTGTACGTCTCGCTGGACGCACGCATTGAGAATGGTGCCAGTTTTATCGAAATGTCAATAAATCGGTATATATAGCCTCGGCTTTTTTTATATAGAATAAGGGTGACAAATGAGCACAGTCCACCTGATGGTAAATGGACACTGTGGCTCATAGACACCCACATTCATTCATTAATTCATTACAGCCCTTCACAAGTCCACTGCTGAACATAGGCCTCCCCCAACGAATGCCACAAAGCACGCTCCTGAACCACCTGCATCCATCGACTTCCTGCATATCTTACCAGGTCGTCACTTCATCTAGTGGGGGGACGCCCTACACTTCGCCTGCCGGTACGAGGCTGCCACTCGAGAACCTTTCTTCCCCATCGGTTGTCGGTTCTTCGAGTTATATGGCCGGCCCACTGCCAATTCACCTTACTAATCCGTTGGGCTATGTCGGTCACTCTGGTTCTACTGCGGATATCCTCATTTCTTCATCCAGCTTGAGCTTCCTCATCCGGCCAGCAGTGAAGGACTACGTGTCAGTGCCAAAGGTCATCACTGGCAACACGCACTGGTTGTACAGTCTCGTTTTCAAGTTTTGAGGTATACCTGACGAGAAGATGTGCCGCAATTTCCCGAACGCTGCCCAACCGAGTTAAATCCGTCGATTGACCTCTCGGTCGAAGTTGGACTTACCTAGTCGGAGTATTTGTCCCAGGTAAACATATTCGTCAACAACTTCGAGCTAAGTGCTCCCAACAACTACTGGCATAGGTGTGACATGGACATTAAACATAATCTTTGTTTTGTCCATGTTCATCTTAAGACCTATCCGTTGGGGGACACTATTGAGGTCATTGAGCATAGTGCTTAGGTCCTCCAGCGATTCTGCCATAAGGACTATATCGTCGGCAAATCGAAGGTGAGTGATGTACTCGCCATTGATGTTGATATCGTATCCTTTCCAGTCCAGAAGCTTGAAAACCTTTGATTCCGTCGAAATTTGGGCGGTGCTGCAGTCCCTTCAGCGGTGCCAAGTTGACTGTCGGTATATCGAAGTGCTGAAGTGTTTGTACAGTAGAGCTACGATGGCTATCCGAGTACAGAACCAGAATACGAAACCTATCCAATTGCAGAGAGGTGTAAGACCTATCCAGAAACTTGAAAACGTCTTCCAATGCAGCGGTGAAGAGTTTCGGGGATATGACGTCACCCTGTCTTACACATCCTGCAATGGGATAGGTTTTGTACTCTGGTTCTGTACTCGGACAGCCATCGTAGCCCTAATGTACAAGCACTTCAACACTTCGATACACCGACAATCAACTTGGCACCGCTGAAGGGACTGTAGCACCGCCCAAATTTCGACGGAATCAAAGGCTTTCTCATAGTCCACATACGACATACATAGTGGCAAATTGTACTCCTCGGACTTCTGTACAATTTGCCGAAGGGTATGTATGTGGTCTATGGTGCTAAAGCCTATTCGGAAACCGGCTTGTTCGGGAGGCTGGAAGTCGTCATGTGTGCACGCGAGACGATTCATAATGACTTTCGAAAACAGCACGTAGACGCGGCTCAGAAGGAAAATCGGTCTGTAGTTCTTCAAGAGAGCGTTGTCGTCTTTCTTGAAGAACAAGACCACCGCACTTCTGCTCCACGCCTCCGGTGTAATGCCACCATGGAGGACGGAATTAAAGAGCTTCTGAAGGCCTTCAAGTCTCAGTTTTCCACCCGCATTCAGAAGCTCCGCTGTAATTCCATCCTCGCCTGGGGCCCTGCCGTTTTAAAGGTGACGGAGAGCCATTCTAATCTCGCTCAGACTGACGTCCGGGATATCATAGGAATAATGTCGGATAAGACTCGCTCTTGGATCGTTACTCACACTTGCTTGTGGCTCCAACGATGATGTGTACAGCTGCCCATAGAACCTCTCAATCTCACTCAAAATCTCAGGTGTCCCAGAAATGAAGCTGCCTCACTCGGTCTTCAGCTTCGACAGTTGGCTCTTTCTGGCAGTCAGATCTCTAGAAAAGACTTAGGAGCCCTGGTTCCGCTCGATCGCTTCTTCAATACGAGCAGTATTAAAGTTGCGTAAGTCCTGCCGCATGCATTTGGAGATCTGTCTGTTCAGTTGCCTGTATGCTGTTAAATCTACTGAAGACTGCAGCTTCATATCCCGTCTAACAGCCATGAGATTAAGAGTGTGATCGGATAGTTTTTGTGTTCTTTTGCGGCGGGTCTTGCAAAGCTTATCTCCGACCGCATGGACAGTTTCCATGAGCTTGTCATTTATATCGTCCACTGCATTGAAATCTTCTAGGCACTGAAATCGATTTTGTAACTCGAGCTGTATTTTGTAAGTTCGGGACTTTGGATTAGAGCACTAGGGAAACGTAGCATTGATTTCATTAGACGACACCTCCCCAACTTAACGTTTAGGTTCAGTGTGCTTCTAACCATTCGGTGATCGCTACCAGTTTTCACCCTCGTGATCACTGAGGCATCACTGAGTCATCAGTTGTCGTCTAGTCGGACCGTCGGGGCTCGACCAGGTCCACTTCCTGTGGGACTGCTTCTGGAAGAAAGAGTTCATCATAAAGAGTCCCTCTTTCTCCATGAAGTCGGCCGGCTGCTGGCCCCTTGGGTTCCGTTGCCCTATTCCAAATTTACCTACTCTCCGCTCACAGTGCTCTCTTGTGCCTAGTTTAGCGTTGAAGTCTCCCATTAACACCGTATAAAGTGTTTTGGAGGAACCGCCGTACACCGTACCGCCACCGTAGCCAGGAATAGCGGGACCGCCGGGGACTGGGAACAGTCTCTTCGTTACTCTCATGGGAGGTATACTGCCAAAGTTGCTACGCTTGACAAGCGGGCTGGCAACCGCAGCTTTTTTATTGCCGTTTTGCTATTATCAGAAAGATGCTGCTGCCCATCCTCTGCCTCAGTTTCCCTCTGTCGCCTCTTACGACACCCACGGGAAGAAATGGGGTAGTGAGTATTCTTTCCCGCCACTAAATGGGGAACCACATTTACAAATAAAATAACAGACACCCACATTTATCAATAAAACAACAAATTAATTAATAATTACAACCATAATATAGTGCTTATAAGCTGCAGCATAGCTCTGCCACGCTATTTTTAGGCTATCAAATACAATTAAATATAACTAACTTCACTCGTCATAATTTAATATAACCAATTTATTCTGTGATATAACTTAACTAACTAGTGCTTAGTAACTATAATTTAACTAGTGTTACAAATAGTTTAGGATAGTTTTCTAATGATGAGTTTTAATAAATACAAATTTTTGTTTAATTATTTAGTTAATGACATTTTAATTATATTCCAGCTATTTTAATACTATTGGAATATTTTCTTTCCCATACGAGCCCTTATGATAAGTTAGAAAACAAATCCCATTAATGTTACTTGTAAGTTACAACATTCAAATAATGTCCTTTCTGCGGTTCTGACTTGTAATCATACGTGTGCTCTGTGCGAAAGTCACAATGAACTGATTGAAATTGCCCCAATTGCGCTACACACGCGACAGCAGCAGGGCCGATCTAGGGAGAAAGGAAGATCTTGCGCTCCTGCCGCCCTGCCGCAGGGCCGATTTAAAAAATTGCCCCTGCTTGCCTACACACATCACAATTAAGGAGGCAATTAAGGGTCATCCCCACTCCTACACCCTAGATTGCCCCTGCGGCAGGCATGTCAGTAGCCGCATTAAGCCAGGCAGCTGTAATCGGGCGGCTGGCAAGACGAGACGTGTTATTAAAATTGTGATAATAATGCGATATTGCGATATTGGTAAGTTTAAATTCTGTTGTTCAATTTTTAATGGTGAGAATAAGGGCAAATAAGAAGCTTTTTGTTATTCATATCATTTTATATTAATGAATAATTTCAATATTTTTTATTTATTAATTGTGTTCATTTATGTACACATTTCATTATTCCATGCATGATATAGAAATTTTCAAATATTTTATCTTAAAATAAACTCAATTTAATTATTTTATTTGACATTCTCTGTTAGATTTGTGTGACTTTATATTTTAGTTTTCTGTATGTATATGTTTTGTAGATGTTATGTCTAATACATATGATTTCATGGCCGAGTAACAACGGTTTTTTTTATTATTATTTTTGAATTGTTGTCAGGAAGAGGCTGTTGTACATCTCCTATTAGAGTTTCTCTCTGTAGCCTCTTATGACACCCACGGGATAACATGAGGAAGTGGAAGTCTTTATGTATTTAGTCTAGATGATATTCTATTTGATACCTTGAACATGTAATATTCCGTAGTCCGCTCAAAAGGATACGAAATTAAATTAAAAAAAAAGCAAAAACCAATTTTAAAACCTTTTTCCTTTTTATAGAATAAGTGACTCATAGGAAACTACTTACATTTATCCTCGATTAAGAATGCAAATGCAGATGCGTTGTCACCACTGAGGACTAAGATGGAAAGCCTTGTTTTCAGTAAAAAAGGGTCTTCGGTTCTCTACACTCACCATACGAAACACAGCAGCACAAAGCTGCTATTTTGTATTCTGTGAGAGCGTGGTCCTACTCCGGTAAAGTCAACTTTACTGAAACTGAAAAGAATAAAATATATTCGCTACTAATGTCGTTACATTCGTCGTTACATACGTCCGCTCCGGCTTCGCACGAGTGATTTCTGGATCTCGAGAACAGATTCACCTACCGGGTCCAAACGTGAATGTAAACCATTGAGAAACCTCTGCAAACACACACACACAAAAAATCGGTCAAGCCGAATTTGAATTTCAGCGAAAGTAACGTACAGCAATAATTTTTTATATATAGGGATAATGGCTTCTACAATCTCTTACTACAGACTTTGGAAGCTACTACGTTGAAGTTATATTTTTTTTTTAATTTTTGCTTTAAACATAAACGCATCATGCTATATTCGCTAAGCTCTCGTATAATAGAAGCAATTTGAAATTGCTTCTAGATTCCATATATAAAGTACGGTTCAGCTATTTGTTGATCATATCATATATGTAACTCTTTTAGTCCGTTTTGATCTTACGACGTTCTTGTTTTAATTACTTACAAAATATAAGCGTGCGATCATTTCTTCTAATTATTCCATGCCCATTACATTATGCATTTCAATGTTGTAACTTGTAAGTAAGTTGGCCATTTC
The DNA here is from genome assembly GCA_033319125.1 of Parnassius glacialis. Lineage (NCBI taxonomy): Eukaryota > Metazoa > Arthropoda > Insecta > Lepidoptera > Papilionidae > Parnassius > Parnassius glacialis. The sequence goes on along the minus strand of JAVANC010000004.1, from coordinate 11,142,061 downwards.
GATTACGTTAGGAGGTACGACCTTGTATTAAAATACAAACATTGCTCTCAAATGCTCTTTATTAAATACCAAATTCCACAGAATGATAAAGAATTTTCAATTTAGTACATTAAATTAGGCCTTTTCATAATTACTAAATAAAAGGGTTATAAAGGTAGTAGATAGAGTGACAATCTGATTTTGATGAGTCAGTGCTCTTTGCTATATGATGCTGAATTATTTTGTGTACAAAAAGCACTGAACTATCTTTGAGATCCCATATTCGTTTCAGACAATGATGTTACAAAAACTAAAATGGCTGGTGTTCTGATCTGGTTGATTTTAGTCGACTCTATAAGGCTCGTACTGCAACCATACCAATTAAAATGCTTAAACTAAGCATTTTAATTGGTATGGTTGCAGTATAAAGTGTGATACATAAGATAAAAGTTCAAAGGTTAGTAAACCCTTTTAAGCAATAAAAATTGTCTATATTAGAATTCACCGCTCTTCTAAAACAAATTAAAATTGTCACTTTAGAGATTTCAATAATATAGGTATATGTTATAAAATATATGAATAAAATTTAAATTACTAATTTATTGATAAAGGGGGGAAAGTTTCTTCGTATTTTGTTTGTATAAAATTGAAGAAAAACCTCTTTGGTAGTACTGTTTGTATCTGGCTGGTTTTATGGTGAAAGCTCCAGGGTGGCCCGCGAAATTCAAATTTTCTTACGTTTTTTGGACTTTGCAGGTCAGGGTCAGTCACAATGTGTGATATTACTTAACTATGTTTTAGGCTATTAATGACTTTCGATATATTTTTTTGATAGAATAAGGGTGACAAACGAGCACACAGTCCATCTGATGGTAAGTGGATGCTGCGGCCCATAGACATCTACATCTATCCCCTATTACAAATCAAAATGCAGATGCGTTTTCACCCGTGAGGACTAGGATGGAATGCCTCATTTCCAGCAAATATATATATATATATATATATATATATATATATATATATATATATTTGCTGATAATGATAAACCTCTACTTCACGCTGGTATTCTGTGAGGTCGTGGTACCACCCTGGTTTGAGCCGGCCCATCCGTGCGACAGCAAAAGCTGCCGCGTGGCTCTACCACTTTTAAAATAATTATTCTAAAATTATTACCCGTATATATTATTTACTAAAAAAAACCCAAGCTTCAAACGAGCTGACAGCTTATTGGTAACTGCAACCAACTGTAGCCCATACACACACCCAAAAAACTATAAACGAAACCGAAAAAATAATACTGTCTATGTATGAAAAAAATTAACGAGTACCATTTGAGTTAAATAGTTAAGTTAAAGTTACGGCCTATACAAGTCCCACTGCTAGGCACAGGCCTCCTCTCAGTTCTGAGAGGGTTCTTGGGGCTAGGAAATGTCCGTCGCGCTGCCCCTACGCGTGTTGGCGAACTTTTACAAACACTTATCTTCAAAAAAAAATTTCTTATTTCTCAGACATGCAGGTTTCCTCATTATGCTGTCCTTCACCGCCTTCATGGTAAATCAGCACTTTAAATTGCAATTAACAATTTCATTGGTGCCGTCGGGGATCGAACCCGGTTTTCTCACGTACTGTTAACTTTACAGCGAGCACTTAGCCCCTAAGCTACGAGGCTCACATTCAACAATATGTATATCGAAATTCCGACGTCACCATTATAGGCAATAAAATTACCGAAATTAGTTTTGTTCAATGAATTTATTTACCGAGACTAAAAAAATTTTTTTGTCACGTATTCCTCATGTATATACGTGTGAAAACCAAAGTGTACAGCCATGCCATTGCCAGTGATGACATAATTAATTTTATTACACGTTGTAGAGCCATGCTGCAGCTATATTAGTAGTATAGTTGTAGCACGAATAGGTCGGCTCGACCGGGGAAAGACCACGCTCTCACAGAATACCAGCGTAAAATGGCAGCTTAACGCTGCTGTGTTTCGTATGGTGAGTGTAGGGAACCGGAGACCCTTTTTACTGGAAACGAGGCATTTCATCTTAGTTCTCACGGGTGATAACGCATCTGCATTTTGATTCGTAATCGAGGATAGATGTAGATGTTTATGGGCCACAGCAACCACTTACTATCAGGTGGACGGTGTGCTCATTTGTCACCCCTATCTTATAAAAATAATTAAAACCCTAAATTACACGCAGGCGAAGTCCCAGGAAACAGCTAGTTTTGTAGAAAATCCGTAATTAATATACGAACCAGAGGAGTAACACATAGTTCAGTTAGCTGACGTGGCAGTGGGCCGGACATATAGCTCGTAGAACTGACAACCGATTGGGGAGAAAAAGATTAACGCTCTGATCCATCCAACTACATGCTTATCGCCATCACCTCCTTTTGTTATTGAAAAGAATGGAGTCCATTATTAACTGCCAGCTCATGCAGTACCTTAAGGAGCACTTACTGCCTGAGCTAGTATCAGAATCCTCGGCCTCGACATATCGAATCACGTTCAGTTCCTCAGTCACTTGGAAGGTAAGGCTAAATTGGCATCTAAAAAGCTTTGAGTGCTTTGTAGAGCGAGACAGTATTTCATGCCGGCACACCATTTGCAACTTTATAAGGCGTAAGTTCGGCCTCACATGTAATACTGTTCTCAACTTTCGCTGGCGCAGACCGGTTTGCATCGTCGACGACCAAACTCTTTCTGATCGTCTTGACTCACTGGCGCTGCAAAGAGATGTTGTATATATTTGCGTGTTTCATCGCATCTACCACGGGGAGTGCTCAGAGGAATTGTGCGGACTAATTCCAGCCACTCAATTTCGCCATCGCACATCGCGACAAAACTCGCGATACCAACATACCATCTGGATGATTGGCGGTCAACCACTTTGCGATTTAGAAGAAGTTTCCATCCTCACACAATTTCCTTGTAGCATCGACCGCCACTAGCGATTTTTCCGACAGATACGACTTAGAGACCTTCAAGAAAAGAGCCTACTCTATTTTAAAAGGCCGGCAACGCATCTGAAATTCCCCTGGTGTTGCAGTTATTCCTGGGCGGCGGTAGTCACTTACCATCGAGAAAATCGCATGCTCGTTAAGTTGCGCCTTACCTGATACCTCCCATATAAAAAAAGATAGGTTCGCAAGTGGCTGCCTGGTACCGGTAAGCAAAGTGCTAGACTCTATTACCAAATAACTGTAGGTGAGACAGCGCTCTTTCGCTAATTATAATATTTATAAACAAGTTACAAAATATATTCGTAGATTAACAATTCAAATGATAGAAAACACAAATATAATATAATATGTAAATGAAAATGAGTATCGGTAACAAAAGGCAACATGTTTCAGTACTCATAAATATATTAATAGTTTAATATATGATAGTTTTAAATTTAAATTTACTTTTTGCAGTCTCTAACAAAATATGTCCGTTTATAAACAAAGTTGAATTAATATTTAATCTACCTTTTGAAGTTGTGCAAACCGGCATTTTGGGACATTATCTGACTATAGGAGGTTTAACCTCCATACTTTCCATGCACTCTTTATAAAACGTCACTCTCATAGTCCGAAGAGTCCAAAGAGAGATCAGGCACAATAACAACGGTTTTACGTTATTTAAAACAGTATGTAGTTACTGTAAGTTTGAATGTAAATATTTTAGTAATCTGACAAATTGATTTATGGGTAGAGATATTCACATTTTATACAAATGCAAATGAGCGCAGAGGTCTAATAAAATGCGTTTTCAATTAATATCAATGAGTAAACATTTTTTGATGCTTCTCTTTAATAGTTTTTGCTTTGTTTTGTATATAATAGTTGTGTTAGTTTATACTAATACAATAGTTTATTTACACTAACTAGCGTGATAAACTTAGAAATGAGGATATCCGCAGTAGAACTAGAGTAACCGACATAGCCCAACGGATTAGTAAGCTGAAGTGGCAGTGGGCCGGCCATATAGCTCGAAGAACCGACAACCGATGGGGAAGAAAGGTTCTCGAGTGGCAGCCTCGTACCGGTAGGCGAAGTGTAGGGCGACCCCCCACGAGATGGGAGTGACGACCTGGTAAGGCATGCAGGAAGTCGATGGATGCAGGTGGCTCAGGACCGTGCTTTGTGGCATTCTTTGGGGGAGGCCTATGTTCAGCAGTGGACTTGTGAAAGGCTGTAATGATGATGATGAAGATGATTTTAACTAACGGAAAAATATTAAAGTAACAAAAATATACAAACTTGGAGGATAACAAAGAGCAGTCTCGGAAGAATTTATTATAATGGGGCAAAAAAGGGGATGTAGTGTAATACAATGTTTACGATATTTTGCACTAAAAAGACAACAGTCTGTGACCCACAAGGCGAAAGAGAAAGGCGTTATGAGAGACATATAGTGTTCAGGGTGAGCACTTTTAATCGGACATAGGTAGAGTTCCAAATACCAATATAATAAATAACCGAATATTCCCCTAAAACATTTCATAATACTAACTAGAATTATTAAAGCTCAAGTTATGTTACAATTGATTCTGCAGCAAAGTGACAATGCACCCGATACTTAAACTTCCTACGCATATAAATAACAATATTTACTTAGGAAATAGCTCAAGGAACAGTTTGTTTTATTAATGACATTTCATATGCAACGCCCGGTCACGGTACACACACAAAAAATACAGTTGAGATAATTACATAGGCGCGCCATGTGGAGCCGAATAGAAAATGATTCCACAATATTTTTACAGTTATTAGTACAATCTCAATTACACCATTTAAATCGTTAATTGAATCATTAAGAAAGCCCACAAGGGCATGGAGAACGATAATAGTTGGAAAGTTTTGTTACGTAGACGCATGGCAATATTTTATGATGTGAAACATAAAAACTAGTTACAAATAATAAATCAACATTTAGAAAATCATCGAATGAAGGTTCTAACCTAACTAGAAGATCAGATACGCATTTGCATGTTCAAATAAACGATGATTACCATCAAAATTAAAATATAAGGTTATGGCTACTATCAATCAACGAAATTTCTTAAAACTTACCATAACTTGCGAACCAAGCAAATACTTTATCTTTTCTGAGATTACTGCACCCGAAAAAAAATTTATAGTACATATTATTTTAATCTATATATGCTTCTGTTTGACATGGACATGTGAATGACGACTAATATCAAAGTAAAAATTATGACTTTTAGATTTAATAAGAGAAAAATATATTTTTTAATTCCGATTGACTTGATGATATATATATATATATATATATAATATATATAAAATATATATATATATATATATATATATGTGTGTGTGTGTGTGTGTGTGTGTGTGTGTGTGTGTGTGTGTGTGTGTGTGTACATATATAATGAATTTATCATATATACCTACACATCAATATATGTGTATATTGTAAACAAATATGCTTACTTTCTACCAAATCAGGGATCTAAGGTCCCCCATACACTAGCATAAAGCTCAATCCTGGGCCATTATCTTAGGATAATCGCCCATTACCTCGCTCGCTAATATGAATTAATTTCTTCCCTTATCAGTTATCTGGCACTTGTTGCTAGAGGGTAATTAATACCTTAATTACACCCAAATGCCAGAAATATAAAAACACTGACGTATTTATAAAATAAATTAAAGAGTATTAATAGAAACTTGCGGAAATCCTATAGCGGAATACCTATTAGCACGTAATAAATAAATAATTGTATTACGAGACTCTTAACTAATACATTTTTAACATCATTAAAATAAACGTTGATGAGTAGTCTAGTTTGGTTAAAAAGCATTATCAAAAAATCACTAAGCAATGATAACAAGCTACTATTTCTTACAGATAATAAAAACGAACAGAAACCAACCGGTCATTGCAACATTAATAGTTACTACAAGATGGTAAAGACACAAGATATATTATTACAATGTTGCAACCATCCACATAAAATCAGATACAATCAGACGTTGTAAAGGTTAAGCCCTATAATTGGGAAAGGTTCGATTAACATAAATCTAATAGTAAAAAAACAGGTGTGCACCAGTGGAAAGAGTATTTCTATAAATGAATACTTTTTTAGAAATCGATTTTAAATTATACAAGCTTGTAGTACAACCAGAATATCTTAACAGACATACTCGTACCTCGACAAACTCGTAAGCTAAGTTGCAATAAGCCAACCATATAGTTTGTAGAAATGATAATCGACGGGAAAGAAAATTACTAGATTTGTAGCCTCAAGCCGGCAAGTAAGGCCACAAAGCACTGTGTTGAGTCACTACTACTTGTATGTCTCATCAGGACAATATGCTGGATTGACTGTGAGGGAATGCCAACGGGATTAAGTCCGCCCTTTGTAATGCTTTCTTTCTATTATGGTGTTTTATGCATTTAAGTGTACATAAATAAATAAATCAATCCACAGGACGCAAATTACCTATTACAAGTAATGACATTAAATTGACAATTATAAACAAAATAATTGTGTAACTTTTAATTTCCAGATAAATTATGGTAAATAAAATGATACTCGCGTGCTTACGGGTCGAATATTTCATAAGCTTAGTGGTGTAGCTCATGTTATGGCTTATAAATTATTGGCCCACAAAATATATCAATAAAAATCTGGTTACGTCATTGTTGCAACATTGCTTCAAATAATAGGAACAGACGGTTTTCTTTAATGCAATATTCTTGTGAGGAGGTAAAATATTATTATAAAATATTATTAAAATATTCGGCTACCCCATATAAAGGGTTTTTCAATTAGGCCGGGTAGATGTGAAATGAAATAAAACAAGCTATGTGTGAGGTATTAACAAAATAGATTTTTTTTTTGAAAGGCGCACATATGCAATTAAATGTGGAATCAGATGCCCGCCTCGACTTTTTACAGTGACACGGATCCGAGTGGTCCAATTTTCAATGACTCTTCTGCATAGACCCGGCTGAATTTGAACAATGGCCTGTGTTATGTTCACCTTTAGGGCATCGGTCGATTGTGGTTTGTGTGCATAGACCTGCGACTTCAAGAAACCCCACAAGAAAAAGTCTAGCGGGGTCAAATCTCATGACCTTGGTGGCCAATTCACATCACCCCTGCGAGAGATAAGCTTACCCTCAAATAGTTCATGGAGAACGTCAATCGTGGCGTCTGTTGTGTGCCACGTAGCGCCGTCCTGCTGGAACCACATGTCGTCTAGGTCCATATGGTTCAATTTGAGCTATAAGATTTTGGTTATCATCGTTCATTAGCGCTCACCGTTGACGGAGACCGCCTAATCAGCGTCGTTATCGAAAAAGTACGGACCAATAACGCCACCTGCCCAAAATCCACACCAAACGGTAACTTTTTGAGTATGCATTATCACTTGGTGAACCTCGCGTGGGTTGATGTCGTCCCATATACGGCAGTTCTGCTTGTTAACACAGCCATTCATCCAAAAATGCGCCTCATCGGTAAAGCGCGTTCGAAGCCCAGTCAGCGAACAAACGGCGTTGTCTATGGTCATGAACTTTGAGCTCCTTGGTCAGTTGGATATTGTACGGGTGTAGGCCTCGACGCAAAATTCGCTAAGTTGAAGTCTACGAAAAGCCGAGTTCTTGTGCAAGGCGAGGAATCGACTGCCTCGAGTTCTGCTGTAAACTTTCACTGACCGTGACCGGCCTATTACAACTATTACACGATAATTATGTGCGACTAAAGGGTTATAATAGACTTCCAAGAATAAATTTTTCATTTCTTAATGTTAGTCGAAATTTAAGCGATGCAAAACTTTAAGTTGTTAAGTGTTATAAAGATTTATGAACTCCGTATAATTAATGTTACTTTTCAAAGTTTAGAAAGTCATTAGCCTAGGCAAGCGGCAATCAATTCGATCAATCATGATTGATGTTTGAATGATAGAAAAATTCATACACGCTCATTCTCACTGATCGTCAGTCAAACCCAAAATTTCAGAGGGAAAGGATGGATATTTATAAAAAAAAGCCCTGTGCTGCAATTTTGATTGCAATTTTGTGTAAGAAACGTATAAAAAGAAGGTGCTGGGTAAAAGACTAGCTTTTAAAAAGGGATTTCTATACCCATATTAACTTATTGACATACGGGTTTCAAAAGAGGGATAAAGACTATCCAAATTAATTTCTCATGTAAGAGGCTTGTTTTGATAAGTTACTGATCTTGGTAACACCATACCTAAAAAACAAGATATGTGTATCCGAAAAGCTAGAAAAAGAAAAGCTAGGAGCAGCAACGATGCGTGATTGACGAAATGCCATTACACGTTCAATCAAAATTCGTGACTTCGTGACTGATAGTTGATTGACGTAAAAATCAAAATGTCCAGATATTTGTCAATTGCATGAAATTGTCATGAAACCGTCAATCACCGCATTACTAGCGTCTATTAAAATTAAGCGTCGTTTAAAATAAAATAATATTTCTTTCATGGTTAAGATAAGAAAAAGTGCGTGGGTGATGGATATTAATTCATCTCGTTTCCTTATAGCCGCCAAGGCCGTCTACACTACGTCAAAAGGGGTCGTGAGGGAAAAATCTTACACTTTATCTCGCCTATATATATATATATATATATATATATATATATATATATATATATATATATATATATATATATATATATATATATATATATATATATATATATATATATTATATAAACCCCATCCGTCAAATTCGTACAGTCCGATAAGGAACTTCGTTCCAAAAACCCTTTTATGTTGTCATAGTTGGTATTCTTTACCAATGCTTTGATTTGTATCTATATCAATAATTATAAATAAAATTAAAATATCTGTCCGTGAAATCGAAATAAACGGCCCTTTATTGAGTTCAGGCGGTTACTTGCACGCACTTTTCAAATAAAAAAATTCCAAAATGTTCGTCCGTCTACCTATCCGGGCTATGTATTCTTCAGAATGAGTGAACCGATTGTGATAAAATTGCATGACGGAGCGATCTAAGCTGTATTTCGATCCTAATAACTAAATTTTTTGTATAATGGATTTGATAAAATATATGGTCTCTGATGATTAACTTAAATCTAGATGAGGCCATATTAATGGATCCAATCCAGGCGAAACCGGGACTAGCCATTAATAAAGTAAATAAATAAAAGATTAAATATAACATTACATAATGTATACACAGAGATGACTCGGTGGCCTAGTGGCTAAGCATTTAGTGCTACGGGTGACGAATTCGATAATCGCTCAGAATAAGGTCGTGGCCTACGTAATTAATTTGTTCCGGGTCTAGATGTCTTTTCATATGCAAATTATGTATTTATAATGCCTCTACGACACAGGAAATTCATAACGTCTATAAAAAAAACAGACACAATGTTCGCAGTCAACTCTCGAGCCAGTTCCTCGGCTGATGTGGACGTGCCTCGGGCTGTCTCGGGCGCACGTTGCCTCGGCTGAGCGCCGCTCGACCGCGAGCCATACGTTGTCGGTAAACTTGACGCGCTCAAATGTGCCTCAATGTTCGCTGTTCGTTTGGTGGTACGGTGGTATTTAGGCTCGCCAGGCTATAGTGTTTGTTTTAGTTTTACTGAAGTCAATTTAATTATATAATATCATGAGCAATCAGGATGAGTCGATTCGGTACGGTACGTACAAGATGCTGTGGTATCCAAAAGATTGTTTTCTTTTTTTTTAACAATAAGCAAGTAGGAAATTAGCAGCAGTTACAAATTACACAACCGTCCATTTCGGATGCTCGAGGACTTATGATGACTGGGCTGCCTCGCGAGGCATACCTCTAAGTTCCGAACAATGCTATTTTGCGCACACGGAGGCTGCCGCACGAGCCTGTGCGCTAGGTGGGTACCCGGCTAATGACAAGGAGGGAATATAACTCTTCAATCATTTTTCATTTTATTAATACCTACTTTCGTTTTCACAACATAGACAAACCTATATCAAAATAATATTAAATTTCAGTATGATAATACACCCTTTTCTGCCCACTTCCAAAAAGGAGACGGTGCTCAATTCGAGTGTATGTTTTTTTTTATACTTTTAATGTCTTCCGTATCTATGTTTTGTAACAAACTAGAGCTTAATTAGACTTAATAAATCATAACATACATGTATTTGTTATGTAGCTAACGGCTCCGTGACGCAGTGGCTTAGCAATGAGTTGTTGCGCTGGGAGCCGCGGGTTCAAATCCCGCACGGAACAAATATTTGTATGGCCTACAAATAATTGTTCCGAGTCTGGATGTTTGTCCTCGTGCAATTTATGTTTGTAAACTGCCTCCACGACACAGGAGAAAATCCTAGTGTGGAGGTAACATTTTTTTTTTAAAAAAGTAAAGTAAGCAATATGTAATAATATCATCCAATTATCTATCTATATAAAACACAAAATTGTTTCTATCTATGTCCGTAACAGAATTTGAAACCATCCAACCGATTGGCTCCAAACCGGTTTCATTAGAAAGACAATATTATGCAAAGATGGTTTTAGAGCACTAAAACAAAAAAAAACTAAAACACTATATAAAAGAGTTAAATAAACAAAATTTCCTTTCAAAATGTATTTCTTTTTTTAACGTAGTAGCAAACGCCGGGATCCGCTAGTTTCAAATAAAATTTATGGAACTATGAGAATTAGTGCTGCTTAACCCGATATAGAATCATTGTTATAGAGCGTTTAAATAATTTAGGAACAGCAGCAACATTTCCACGGCAAAATACATCGCGTTACGAAATTCTGGTTTGTTGGACGGATTGTTGCGCTTGCGGTGTATTCGGAATATCTCTTAGTGGCCTGCTTACAGTGGAATAATACGAAATTTTTAGAGCAAATCGCTAGCAAAGTAGACTCGTAGCCCGTCACAGAGAAAAGGGCCATAGCCAATATATATTATGTAAACACGTTTATCTTAAAAGTTTCCGTTCACTGAATGCTAAGAATAGGGTTGCCAACTTTCTTTATTTAAATTATAGTATTTTCGAGGCTAATACATATAAAATAAAGCAGATAGCGAAAAAAGAAGTAAAGTACTTATGGTTTAGTAGATGTAGTAATTTGGTAAGGCAGGCCGGAATTCAATGGATACAGGTATTTGGAGGGCCGTGTTTGTGGCATTCTTTGTGTTTAGCAGTCGAATTGTGAAGGGCGAATATTGTTAAGATGAAGATGATATTTCAAATCTATATCTTATATCTTAACGGAATATTTTTGCTTCTCTGTCCCTTTCATATTAAGCTAGAGAAGTTCTGCTTATATTATTTAAAATAACAGTATTCAGATCTCTAATACCGTAGTATACTATATTATATAGTAAGGTTGGCAGCCCTAGCTAAGAAGTGAGGGACATACTACATGAATTTAAACACCATCTTCATATACTCACTTTTTATTATTTTTAAAACAAAATATATTATTTACGTTTTTCGGCCATTTTTTCATAAATCTGGAGAAAATACAAAAGCCGAAACCTTAACGTTTTAAGACATCAACGTAATTTTATGATGATACGATTTTATTCAGAAAATTCAGAAATCCTGTCAATTCTTATTATATACTAAATAACCTAAAAATATCTTACTTAACCACCCGTACCTCACGGTGACACAAGTACAATATTCATAGCACCACGCTTTTCCTCTAAGGGGTTGAGTGGAGCTTCGGATTATATTTCCAAATCACAATGATAATACTTTTAGCGTAGTTAAGTATAAATATTTAGTAATGCTCCTGAAGCTCATGCGAATCGTAATTCAGTGTGCCGGGATAGTTTAAATTCCATAGTATTTGATACTCACAATGCTCGATACCCGATTAGTGCTTGATGGCCGACAACAGTGTGCCGAGGACTTGATCCTCATTTCTAAGTTTATCACGCAGAAAAACCCCGAGCATAGCCATTTCCATAGCTCGCTGAGCGACCTTGATTTTCCTTATACCGCCAGCAGTGAAGAACCACGTTTCAGATCCCTAAGTCATCACTGACAACACGCACTGGTTGTACAATCTCGTTTTCAAATTTTGAGGTATATCTGACGAAAAGATGTGTCGTAATATCTCGATCGCTCCCCAGCCGAGTTGAATCCGTCCATTGACCTCTCGGTCGAAGTTGGCCCTTAGTCGAATCGCATAATGCTTAGGTTATAATAATATATAATAGTAAACGATAATATAAAAGTATTTTGTCTACACTTTTTTTATTATAAAAATTTTGATTATAAATTTAGAAGTGATATTTTCAATTCAGAATAACACGTCAACATTTCTGATAATTAGTCCTGACTATGATACCACCCGCTCCGGCTTAGGTAGGATCTATTAATATTGCGTTAGACCATTTACTTTATAAAATATCGTTTTCTTTAAAAATCTTTTTTAAAAATCTCCAAGTTATTGTATTATTAATATATATATATATATATATATATATATATATATATATATATATATATATATATATATATATATATATATATATATATATATATATATATTATACAGACGTTTTAATAGCTCCCAATTTAATAGCATGCAAATAACCCTCTCAGCTCAATATAAGGCAGTTATTTCGATATTACAGTCAGACACTTCAATTTTATTTACATATATAATATATAAACTATTTATTAGTATGAAACGCATTATAAAAATCTATATTTAAAAAAAATCTTTATTTCTGTTAAAGACGCGAAACACGCGCAGATTTATATTTTATTAAGTTAAAACTGGTAAAGAAAGTCAACCCTGAATTTATGATAGCAAGTCAACCACACCATTACCATAAATCGACAACGGGAAAGTGAAAGCCATTTGGGCATCTGCTTATTTTGTCATCATTTCATAATATCGAATTTATTCCTTTTTTTGTGGCCCACGTGTAGGGTTACCAGATGACATGTATATTCCTGATACGTTAAATATTAAAGTTTTCTGTCAGGAAATCACATTTTTTTTAATTCGTCAGTATTTTTGAGAAAATAAAATGAGAAAATTTAATAATTGAATCTTATATATTAAGAAAATATTTTTACCAAACAAACAATTAATAGCATTAAGTCATAAAAATCAACGAGAGGTTGATGAAATAAGTGAATATTATAATTCAGTTAGTTTTTGTATATTTATAAGTCAGGAATTTTATTGAATAATCAGGGATTTCGTCAGGAAATCTTATTTTTGCATCTGTAACCACCACTCCTATATAAGTAATGGACTCACCCCGTGTCATTATTCCCCTCTGCTGAGATATTGGATTTAAAAATCTTTTGCGTTTATAAAAACTGTTTACGGAATCGATTTTATCATTACAAGAATCGTTTCCGCCGAAGTAGGTGCTGCGGTTAACAATTAACATGTGCATAAAGCAAGCCAAATACTTAAAATTTACAAAAAAATGGGGTCCATTCCATATGTAATTTTATTGTGATACATGCATTTTTTCTATTAAAATTATGTAAAATAATACCATAATTAACAATGGAGTACTTAATCTATACATACAAATACATAAATAAAAATGAAGTGTATGTTTGTAATGTCAAAATAACAGCTTCTTACTGCATGCATATGAAATAATATACGATATTTATAAGAAAATTCTTTTGTCTGTTTGTCTGTCTGTTTGTTCCTAATCTCCAAAATGGCTGGACCGATTTTGGTGGGATTTTCACTGGCAAATAGAAGATGTTATGAGAAGTAACTTAGGCTACTTTTATTTTAGAAAAGGAATTAGGGTTCCGCGCAAAAAAATTAAAGTCCTAAATTACATGCTGGCGGAGTCGCGGTGAACAGCTAGTATTTCATAAAAATCGTAGTGATAATCACAATGAGACAATCGTAGTCCCCACGAGACTCGTTGTTTTTTTAAAACATATTCAAATAAAAAATGTATAACCTTACTTAACCACCCGCACCTCACGGTCACACTATTTATTTCTTTTTTTAAAAACGTTACACCCACACTAGGATTTTCTCCTGTATCGTGGAGGCAGTTTACAAACACAAATTGCACAAGGACAAACATCTAGACCCGGAACAATTATTTATAGGCCATACAAATACTTGTTCCGTGCGAGATCCGAACCCGCGCCCCCAGCGCAGCAACTCATTGCTAAGTCACTGCGCCATGGACCATGGAGTCGTCTACTATAATATTACAACATTCCTAACACCACGCTTTATCCCAAGGGATTGAGTGGAGCTTGGGATTATATTTCCAAGTCACAATTATTATAAAACTTTTAGCGTAGTTAGGTATATATATTTAGTAATACTACTGAAGCGCCGCTAGACGCCCGCGCATGTGACTCGCGGTTCAGTGTGCCAGGATAGTATAAATTCCATTGTATTTGTTACATACAATGCTCGATGCCCGATTCATGCTTGATGGTATATGATAGTGTGCCGAGGGCTTGATAGTGTGGTTCATCGCCTACAGCGTTAATCGTAGAGAAGAAGAACTCGTGGTTAAGTAATAGTTGCGCGGATCAATAGTTCTGTGAAATTAAGCTGCACTCGCCGCGGTCAGTTCATGGATGGGTAACCATTTTTTTAACATACTGAGATTGAGAGAACGGTGAGTGCATATGTATCCTTGCATTATAATATCTCCTGCGTATTTGGCTAGTCACTTTGATGATCATTATGTTTCTAATATTCATGCAGCTAAAATTATTATAAGTTTATTATTTCTTTGTATTTTTCAATGACAGATGAAAGAGAGTAGCCTCATAAACATTTTGACCTTTATTAATCCTACAAGTTTCCTTACTTAAATAATTAAAACCCTAAATTACACGTGGGTGAAGTCACGGTAAACAGCTAGTATTTCATAAAAATCGTAGTGATAAGTGCAATGTGACAACCGCACTCCCCACGAGACTAGTTGTTTTTTTTACAACAATTTCAACCTTCATTAGCTACAAATTACGTTTAAATCTGAACACACCAGTACATTCGCACTACTTACGAGATTATTTTATTTTTGTTTAGCAATTTCAACCAACAATGCATAAATCTAAAGTCGAAATTCGAATAAACGAATAACATGACAGCTAAATAAGTGTAACGAGATTATCTCTCTTAACCCTATAATTGTCGCGCCTTATAATAACAAGTAAGTTGGTCACGTGGATTCATAATATGTAGACCAATGTAAAATAAGAAGAAAGCCGTAAAATATCAACTTTAACTAATAAATACTCTATTTTATATAAAACCAGATAACTTTTAGTCAATGGTTAATAATATTAAATAAGCAAAAATATTTATACCTCCTTTTTTATTCAAATAATAATAATGAAAAAACTTTGACATATTAATATATGAAAATGGCACATTAATTTCAAAGTGAGATCACTAATTTTTTCTTTGCTGTGTATAATAATGTGTTCGCTAGTGTTTCCTCTATTCGCACTCGGTACACTCTTCGACCAGCGAGTTATCATTTAAAAAATAAATCATAAATAAATGCACGTTCACGTGCTGCACTGAGCACGTCTCACTTTTCAATTTTTGATGATACATATAAGTGACTTTTCTGAAATTTGATATTATATAAAAGTGGATTACAATTATAATCCATCCGACCACTGTAGGGTTAACTTTAAGGTTTTTCCAAAATTGATTTGTAATGTTATTACGAATCGATATCAATATTTTTTTTATTACTCAATAAAGAAGCACCAAAATTTAAATAATTAATTTAATCACTCAACTAAAGAAGAATGTTATTGAGTAGAGTCTGTTACCTAGTATTATAATAAAACTGTGAATGAACAATTTCTGTCCTTAGATAAAATTAATTCAACAAAAAAAATCGGACCACCGATATGTTTATATTAAAACTTCCTTTAATGATGGCTAATAATTTTCCAATCACTAGATGACGATAGTTGTGACTGCGTTAAAGATTTTTATTGCACAATGTGAGTTAATTGAGTTATTAAATAATAGTTTATTATAATCTAGATTATTATATTAATTCACAAGACATTGCGTCAGCGGTTCGATTTTAATTTTTTGCACTTTACACACATATATTATGTAGTTTTGATTATTCGTTTCTAATCTAATTAATATAAAATATAACTAATAATACGGAAAGAAGCTTTAAAATTTATATTTTTCTAAGAATTTATCGTCCCCGCTATGAAATTTGTTAAATATTTTACCTCATTGTAAAGTGGTGCCGCCCTGGTAGCAGAAAATGTCGTGGAATCATTATTATATTTAAAATATATTCAATTATTTTATTTGTTAACTAAATGGTGCCCGCGACTTCGTCCAAGTGGATTAAGGTTTTTTTTTTAATTCCCCCGGGAGTTTTTTACTGCTGAATCTGTTTGAATGCCATTAGGGATATTAGTTGCTTATACACTGGATAAATTTTATCCCAAAAAACTACAGTACAGACACAACTTCGCATTTAGATTATAATTATCATAATTGTTTTACTTTTACAGATTTCCAAAAGACCCTCACTTAAAAATGAGGTGGGCACAATTGAGCAATCGAAAAAGGGGTTGATGCATTGAACAAATAGTACCCGCACAAGTACTCTTTGTTCAATGCATCTTGATTCATTCCAATTTCAATGTTTGTCTAGTAAACATTGCAAATTAGTCTGTAATGCTTTACCAACATTACTGTTAGCAGATGCTGTATGTGTTATTCATGTTATATACTTGTAAAATTTAGGATTGTTTTTTTTGAGACCACCCACTTGCACCAATGTTTGTTTTGGTATTTAGAGCCTTTTTTAATTCTGGTGTTCACGTATAATCATGCAAAATTACACCTATTTAGATTACCAGTCCAGTAGTCTCTACGCTAAGCCGCGAACAGATGGACAACCGAACGGATTTGGTGAAACTATAAGGGTTCCTTGTTGTTTTACTACGGAACCCTAAAAAGATTTCAACCCAAAGAAAGATAGAATAAATAAAGATGTTGGTTGGTAAAAACAAGTGTTAAAAATAAAAAAATTGTACAACCTACTTAAATATTACTAAAATGAGAACATCATCAATGTAGTTCTACGTAATCCTATGGATAACATAGAACTACATTGATAACGTTGATGAGTACTTATCTATACAAATAAATAAAATTGTAAAAGTGTCTGTTTGTAATTTCAAAATTACAGCTTTTTAATAAATACATATGAAAGTATATACGGTACTAATAACAAAAATACAATTTTTAGAGTTTTTGTCTGTCTGTCTGTCTGTCTGACTGTCCGTCTGTCTGTCTGTTTGTTCCGGCTAATCTCTAAAACGGCTGGACCGATTTTGACGGGATTTTCACTGGCAGATAGCTGATGTCACAAGGAATTACTTAGGCTACTTTAAATTTAGAAAAAGACATATGGTTCCGCGAAAAAAATGAAAACCCCAAATAACACGCGAGCGAAGTTGCGGAGAACAGTTATAATTAAAAAAGATATCATTATTTATGAAATTTCAAAGAGTAGTTTAAAAAAAATTATTTGATTTACAAGACCAATGTTTTAATTTAAAACTAGAAAAACTATTCATCTTTGCAACCTTTAATATTTACGGTAAAGTGGAAACAAAAAAATAACATAACCAAAATATGAATGAAATAAAAACTGCATATACCCCATGAAAAGTAAAATAATAGCAGCTTACATACTGTTACTACTGGGCACATGCCGCAGAGAGTTTTTGGCCGAAAGTTTTCGCTGCGCTGCACTTATTGCAACGCGAGATTACCTCAACTGGGAAACTTCTCAGATATGCAGGTCTTCAGTATTCAGTTCTTCACCGCCGAGAACGCGATAAATTGACAAATTCAATTAAAATATATGCTAAAATATATAATAATGCTTACATACCATGAAATTTAATTTAGTTTGATTACCGCCTTTGACAAGTAAAATAAAATGAACCTTTGATTAATTAAAATCTGCTGGTTTTAATTAAGGTATTTTTCCGCAAGAGCCTGTTCATTTACATATACTCATATGAGTTATGAAACCAGGACTGACACAAATATCTTGATATGTCTGAAAATATGAAAGCTATCTTAAATTACAAAGTGATTACTATAATTTAAAATGGAAGAAAAAAGAAAAAAAGAAAAGAAGAAAAAGATTTATAAGTCTCATTAAAGTTAAAAAAGTAAAGTAGCATCTAATATATGTCTCACTACTGTGTACAGGACTCCTCATTACCTATAGTGCTTTGTGAGCAGAAAAATAGAGTATGCTGTAATGCTCCAATGCATATTACCGGTTTTCACATCTCCACGACTATTTTATTACTCAGACATCTAGGTTCCCCGCGAAGTTATTCGTCGTCACTTGAACGGACACGTGTTAAATCAGCACGTAAAATTTTCTATAATAGATTCATGCTCGAAGGAATCGTACATGTTTGCGTATACATGTCGCTCACGTGCCATGATGAAATCTCACAGCGAACTACACAGCCCTCGTATTTATTTAAATACAATTCATAAAAACTGAACTAAGCTTTTGCATGATTGTTCATCACATCTACCTAGTAATTACACATCCAAAAATGGCTCGAACGAATTTTCATTTATTTAAATCGCATAATCAGTAGCATTCTATTGTTAAATTTTATCAGTGACTTATTATTTTAGTTTTTTTAGAACTAAGTAGATGGCGCTATTATTAGATGAAATAATGAAAGCAAAATCTTTACTATCTAGTAATATCAGCGATGGAAACGAACATTTATTAATTATATCAATAAGGCATAAAGTGATGTCAATTCTGTTAAAAGTTCAGTTTCTGTTAAAAACACGATATCAGCGCCACTACCGATGAAAAACTATTTAATGATATCGTCATATGACCATATCATGAAATAGCAACTGTGTGTTTAGTCATTAATATCTTCAAACGATTTCTATTCATTGATTTGGTCAAGCTATATCATAACATGATCAACAAACAGTGTTAAATATCATGACATTTCATCACCACAGCATTTCACGAGATTATAGACTACTTTATGATATATGATCAATTGTACGATCTGGCCACGACCTACTATATAAAAATCTCCTTAATAAAATTACAATGAAAATGAAAATTTTGCAATAATTCCAGGCAGATCAGTTTTAATCAGTTTGCATATAGATTAGTAATTGAAATAAAAACCTTATCAATTTTCACATTTTTCATAGACGTCTCTATTATCTATTGAAATTTTTATACTTTTAAATTGAAATAACAGAAATAGTAAAAAAAAACTAAACGTTATAATTTTTGAATAATTCTAAAAATCTGATTATTTAAACATATAAATGTAAGTTTAATTTATTAGTAACTGAAGGCAAAATATACTACTTTTCCATTTGATGATAGATGGCGCTGTTTTGATAACTAAATTGGTGCAGTATCAAATTATTTTACCAAGGGCTAATTATTTAAAAAACACCTATTATCCTGTCTATAACTAAGATATTATTAGAAAATTAACTTCTAAAGGAAGGAAAATACTTAACCTTCTTTTTATGAAGTTCTAACTATCTACATACAAAATTTCATGTAAATCGGTCCAGTAGTTTTTGCGTGAATCCGGAATACACAGACAAACAAAAATTATAAAAACCACTAATTTGGATTCAAAGCACTTTATTTAGTCCTCTAGACTTGTTTTCTCAAGAAGACGAGTATATTAGAATTACATATTACACGACTTTTCTATATATTTATTATGTGTATAGATAACCAACTAATTGGTCCTTAGCTCTCTAAAACAGAACTTACATTGCATTTAATAGGTTATCGTTGCTGGCCGAGCTCAAGCCCGGTATGCTTGTGTACTGCAAATTTACGGAGAGCCCTAGACTCAGACCTGCCACGGCCCACAACTCAAATTAATTTATTACCACCGAGTTAGTAAAAAAATGTACCGTGTAACTGTAATGGCATTGGTAGCATTCCACTGTCCCACATCGTTCCGTGAGTTTCGTAAACCGTAATTTAATATCTAATGATATTATAAATTTAAATAAAGACGAAGTTAGATTGCTGTTACGCCACGTTATTCAGTAGGTTTAAAGGTTACGCACGTATAAATTATGGTAAACTTGTAACAAGGCAAGCGTAAGGCATAAAACTTTTCTAAAAGCAATTAAAACTTCATTATTAAGTGGCGAAGCTTGCGAAGTCACTTATTGATTTCACGATGTCTGTCCGTCTGTCCGTCTGTCCGTCCGTCTGTCCCACGATTATCTCGAGAACGGTTTCGAATTTTCAAATTTTGTTTTCAGCAATCGATTACTGATCACCCAGGCATCTGAACCTCCTATTTTGATTTTTTTTTCCGTTAGAAACCGCTACAATGCTGATTGCTTCGCCACTTTACTATGCTGTTAGCTTGCTAGGTTTATTTCTTACTGTGCCGTCACTAATCCGTTGCTATTAATATACAAATATTTTACTGTCAGCTGCAGTGCGATTTCGTACGTAACAGTGTTGGTGAAAATCATGGTTGGTTTCAAAATAGTGACATAGTATGTCACTATAGTAGCCTAGTAGTCGTGAAAATCTTTGTATATACAGGGTTATTTTGCAATAACCTGCCAAATTTGCAGGTAAGATTCAGAATAAGTAATGTAGGCAAATAGTGACGAAAAATTAATAAAAATAATCTCAAACATTCAGTCCCTTTAATCTTTTGAATTCAAAATGCGTGGTAATGCATTTTGAATTCAATTATATTATTCATTATTATAACTGATTTTATAGCGCACGCACACATTCGTAAGGGTCGATGGGTAGGCAAAAACGTTGTTGCCCCTAAATCCAGGTATTGAATACAGGTACCATTTCGGTTCTATTTCTTCATGTAGGTTCTTATAATGGTTCCTCTTTTCGATACGATTTCAGTTCCGGTATCGGTCGGTTTGGGTTCCAATGTACCGGTTCTAAATACAGGTTCAGAGAACCTTTAATCGATTTTTTCCAAATCCGTACATTGGTAAAACAAAATTCCGTAGAATTCCGTAGAAGCCTTTTCAAAATATCCGTTAATCTGCTGAAAGAGAATCGAAATTTTTTGTTTTTTCATAGAATAGATCAATTTTTAGGGAAAATTTCTTTCTGTCATGTAAAATTATTGTTATAAGTTCAATTGTAGTATAACATCGAATCATGCTCCACATATAAGAAAAAAAGTACCATAAAAATTGGTTAAATTGTTTTTTTATTAAATTATTTTTAGTAAAAAACGCACGTAAGAAATTATACTTCTTTAGCGTAACAAAACAAAAATTACTAAAATAAAACATGATTTATAGGTTCATATATATTTGATTCAATACCTTGAATATAGTTATCAGTTCTCACGAAAACGTGACAGTTAACAGACAATTACGAATTGAAGTTGTCGCTTATAGATTTCGGAGTGCGCGCGCGTCGTACAACTTCATGGTGTCGTTTTTAGGTGTCGGTGTGCGCGCGCATCGTTAAAAATTCACTCTCACCTATTTTCTCAAACGCGCCAAAAAGAAGTATAACGTCGACCAATAAAATAATGAATACTTTAATATTTGTGTATACTTATAGGTACTAAAAAAAATACGTTACAAACTTGACGCTGGAAATTTTTCAACCATTAATTATACGACTGACAAACAACGGAACAGCTTCACTAAAATTAAAACAGATAATTTTTTTGGTTTTTGTTAGTTTATTTGATAAATTACGGTGTTTTAGACTTGGGTAATTTATATAACAATGAAAAGCTATAAAAATAAAGGTCGAGGAAAAGCGGAAAAGCAAAGACTTATTCGGCAATTTTTTTTTTCGATAATTGTATAAACAATTGGGACAGCCTGGATTAGAAAAATTGGAGACCAAGTGATTATATTCTCTTTGTTGGAGACATAAGTGAATTCAATCATCTATAAAAAATTATAAGCGTTTAAATTAACTGCCTATTTTCCAAGAAGTGTTCTAAATTCGAAATAAACGTAATTTAATGTAGGTAAAAGATCTATTAAAATTATATTTACAAGCCAGAATGGTGTTATATTTAGACAGATAGCATATAATTAATTATTAAATATAATTTAATACAGAGAGCATAGAAGAAGAGAGAGAGAATGACAATGTCGGCAAGTTCACACTCATGATAAAAAAAAATCTTGTTAAGTTTTTTAAAATTCCGTAGATTTCGACCTCAAATTCCGTAGTTCTGTAGATGATGACAAAATTCCGTAGATCTACGGAAAAATCCGTAGTTTGCAACGCTGAACAACCTCCTTTCTCCTCAGACTGCCGCAAGCCGCATCGAGCCGTCCAGCCGACCGCACCTCAAACAAGCTTGGAATCGCTTTCGCTTTGCTTAGGAACCGGTAAAATAAAGGTTCCAATTTAGGTTCTGGTTCCTGTTCCGGTATAGGTACCGGAACCCCTTAATACCTGTTCTATACCGGTATTTTAGAACCGTTTTCAATCACTGCCTAAATCACATTAACTTTAGGGTAATTTCAAATAAAAGTAGAAGCCTTATTTACAAGTATTTTCAAAAACTGCAATAACGGTATATATTTTTAAGGTTATTCATTATTTACTACTTAAGTTTAAAATGTGGCTACTCATTGAAAATTAACCATAACAAACCGTGTATATATATCATTTTTTGTTGAAAATCTGACTTGCTAAAAATACCAAATGGCAATTGTTAAACAAAAATATATTTTTCCAAAATTAATGAAAAGCCTATTTAAAATGAATTTATAGAAAATATCGAAAACAAGCTTTGAAAGGAGAAGGAGACATCTCCATACATTTTTGGGCCCAGATGTTAACAAGATAAAAGTCGGACCATTTGAAAGCTTATATATAAACAATTCATACCTGAAAATCTGGCTAGATTTGTCAATCTAGGAGCTGAGTTATTGAAGAATAAATAAAAGTGATTTTATGTATTACTTACACTGTAACAGGCGATTTTTCACTGTAATAACACTGTAACAGGTTATTTTTCACTATAATTACTTAAAGATATAAAAGCCGGATCAGTATAAAATCACCAAAGAAAAGCTGTGGTTATCTAGGAAATAAAATAGTGAAACGATTAACGAAAATTAAAACAACAACAACTAATTGAAATTAATATTAGAAATACCGATCTGAGATCGGTTATTTGAATTATTGTTGTTACTGTTATTTGTTGGCATGTTGGTACTTTGTATTTTTTCATAGTATTTTGTAGATATGTTTTTTTTATCTGCCTAGTTAACACAGACAAATAATTAAAAATAGATAATAAAATGCTGGATTTAGTCGAGAATCTTATATTGCACTCGTTTCAAATCAAATTGAAAATTGGTCTTATTCTCTGTTTTGAAGTTTGAACTGTCAAAACAAACTAATAGAAATTACTAGTGGTGGGTAGTGTATAAAAAAGAGAATTTCACTAGTGGTTTCTTTATGGTAATCGATTTATTTCAATAAAATATTTATTTCTTTTTTCCTTATGCGAATAATAATATACTTTATTTCCAAAAAAAGACGGTTCCGTGGCGCAGTGGCTTAGCAATGAGTTGCTGCGCTGGGGGGCGCGGGTTCGAATCCCGCACGGAGCAAGTATTTGTATGGCCTACAAATAATTGTTCCGGGTCTGGATGTTTGTCCTTGTTCAATTTGTGTTCGTAAACTGCCTCCACGATACAGGAGAAAATCCTAGTGTGGGGTAACGTTTTTAAAAAAAAATGAATATATCATAATATCAATATATCCGCTTTATCATTTAATTTTTTTGGATCCGAATAAATATAAAATCGATTGCATCAATACAATCGATTTTCTAACTTATTTATTATTTTATTGTTTTTTCGAAATCTAGATTGTAAATTGAGCTAGTTTTTTGTATTTAACTTTAGAAAAATATAGCCAATTTTTTAAAGTATAAACCAATTAGTTAACTTCAGGCCCAAAAATCCCATTCTCCTTTTTCGGCAAAGCACGAAATTCGGCAAATGTCTACTGGATCGTGTAATGATTGCGGATGTGTTTAATTGTAACACTTCCTGTAGAGTATTTCTCACGCATTTTTTAAATTTTGTAACTGCGAATTAACCTAAAATATTGGTAAATCCAATTGGGCATACCTTAAGCGCATTAAAAAAATTACGTATAACATGATTATACGGAATTTTTAAAGTAGTTTAAATACATTTCGACAGCACTATCGGCTTCAACATCCTCGAAAACCATGAAAATGACACCCGTGATGAAAAAATTGATACCTATTGCAGCCGCCATCTTGGATTTACATTTCGACAGCACTATCGGCTTCAACTCTCTCGAAAACAATGAAAATGACACCCAAGATGAAAAAATTGGCACCCACTTCAGCCGCCATCTTGGATTTACATTTCGACAACCCTATCGGAGTCAACTCTCTCGAAAACTATGAAATTGACACCCATGATGAAAAAATTGATACCTATTGCAGCCGCCATCTTGGATTTACATTTCGACAGCACTATCGGCTTCAACTCTCTCGAAAACCATGAAAATGACACCCAAGATGAAAAAATTGGTACCTACTTCAGCCGCCATCTTGGATTTACATTTCGACAGCACTATCGGCTTCAACACTCTCGAAAACCATGAAAATGACACCCAAGATAAAAAAATTGGTACCTACTTCAGCTGCCATCTTGGATTTACATTTCGACAGCACTATCGGCTTCAACATCCTCGAAACTCATGAAAATGACACCCATAATGAAAAAATTAATACCCATTGCAGCCGCCACCTTAGATTTACATTTCGACAACCCTATCGGCTTCAATTCTCTCGAAAACCATGAAAATGACACCCATGATGAAAAATTTGATACCTATTGCAGCCGCCATCTTGGATTTACATTTAGACAGCACTATCGGCTTCAACTTTATCGAAAACCATGAAAATGACACCCAAGATGAAAAAATTTATATCTATTGCAGCCGCCATCTTGGATTTACATTTCGACAGCACTATCGGCTTCAACACCCTCGAAAACCATGAAAATGACACCCATGATGAAAAAATTGATACCTGTTGCAGCCGCCATCTTGGATTTACATTTCGACAGCACTATCGGCTTCAACACCCTCGAAAACCATGAAAATGACACCCAAGATGAAAAAATTTATATATTTTGCAGCCGCCATCTTGGATTTACATTTCGACAACACTATCGGCTTCAACACCCTCGGAAACCATGAAAATGACACCCATGATGAAAAAATTGGTACCTAATTCAGCCGCCATCTTGTATTTACATTTCGACAGCACTATCAGCTTCAACACCCTCGAAAACCATGAAAATGACACCCATGATGAAAAAATTGGTACCTACTTCGGCCGCCATCTTGGATTTACATTTCGACAGCACTATCGGCTTCAACACTCGAAAACCATGAAAATGTCACCCATGACAAAAAAAATTATACTACTTGCTTTTAGTACGTACTACTATTATTTATTCTGTGCTTTTAAATATTGTAATAAAAAAATGTCTTATTATTATTATAATTAAGTATTTAAGAAATTTGGTTATTAGAATATTGTGTATTTGTACAGCGATCTTTTTGAGCCGCTGCAAACAACCGAAACAATATCCACTCACGAAGGCGACTGAAGCCAAACCACAGAAAAAAAAACAAAAAACCAGCACAAACTATATAGAAACACTACCAAACCAGTGGCATACAGTCCATACTATAATTTTTCTTAGAGGTATTATTATGTCATGACAGTTTGTCCATGTTGCAGTAGATGTCGCTTTTTTAAATTTAGCCATGCTTGGCCAATTAAGAATCAAACAAATTAATGAATAGTTTAAAATACAATCGAACCTTGCTAACTTACTATTTTGTTACAAAACAAATTTGTAATTAAATTTTTAGTATAATTTATTTATTTTACATTATTCCCTATATATAATGTACTCTGTGAGCCAAACTAAACTACTCATTACTACTCTGTGGCTGTAGCTTCCCATTTAGAGAAAGAGTTTTGGCGGGAACTCGACCGGCGGCGGCTTGCTGCTCCTGTATTATTGTTTAAATAATGGTTTGAAGTGGACTTTGATATGTAAAAGTAGTGCGATTTTGTGTATTAAGTGTCTGCGCATGTGAACTATTAATGGAAACTGTGAAACAAGTGCTCTGATGGTGATGGAATCTCAAGATAAGCTGTTTGTTTGCATAGGCGCCTTTAGATACCATCGCCAACTGTCAGCTGCCTGCTGGCTCAAGTTACCGTCAAAATCTCCCAAGGCTGCACAATGTGACGCATCAACATATTGTGAAGCAGTGAAATATGAAGGAAAATTATACATGAAGACAAGGCTGTATGGCATAGTTCCTTTGCCTGCTCTCTCGAGCGAATAATAAAAACAACAACAACAACCATTTAGAGAAATATTTTTGTATACGAGGCTAACAAATCAACGAAAATTTCGCCATTTTGGAGCCGAAAAAAATTAATTATAGCTAAACAAAACAAAACTACACTGCCATTTACATTCAGTGGCTTCCCACATGATAGATGAAGAGATTAAAAAATAGATTGAGTTAAACAATTAATATTTTCAAAAGTTATTGTGTTTACAAGCCACAGGGACATGATAAATCCACACCATAAGCCACTAAAACCCTTTTTTTTATTTAAAAATAGCAATTAATCGATTTAAAAAAAATATTAATAAGTTCAACAATCATTTATCTTTCTAACAATGTGCTTTTTATATCATTTATATGTATAATATGATTGCTAGATACGATTTTATTCGATAAAATGTTGGAATCTTAATTTTTAGGCGATAGTAGAACACACCTTGCGCTTCCGCTTAAGGTATGCAATAAAGATTGCTAATGATGTAGATCTATTTATGCGTATTCTACCTGATTACTCCACTACTACCATGAATTAGAATCCCAGTCGGGTTTGTCGGTAATTTAATATTCTCCGGTGAAGCTCTGTATCCTAGTCCTGGCCTATACACCATTTCACATATCATCATATCGCCTTACATTGGCCACCGGTAGGTGCACAGCGAAGAACATTGTGTTCGAGGCACTAGAGCTTCCTTCCTTAAATATGTAGTGGTAGTAGCGGTATTCATTTTTTTGACACTCGAATTCATTTCAAAAAATTACAACCTAAATACGTCCCACTTCTGAACACAGCCCGACCTCTCCCCTTCCTTAATTTCCGAGAGGATTATAGAGCAATAAGTCCGCCGTGTCACGCCACGACGTTTTGATGGATTTTACATATCTTCGAAATATTTTACTCCTCAGAAATTCATCTTTCCTTACCATGTCTTCCTTTACCAGTGGTGGATTTCATTGGTGACGGCGAAGATCGAAACCGGTTTAACGGGGCAATGCTTACCATGGGTCGCCACAGGTACTCTATATGCAGATTAATATTTTTACTATGTAGGGCCCACTTTTTGCTTTGAGGTTCGTCTGGATTAGTACCACCCTCTGACCTAATGCTGTAACACAACATTTGTTGCAGCAGTGCACTCGATGTTGTGTTCCGGATTGAACGATCTTTGATCTCAGAAGCGACAAAGTATATTTGTTTAAAGTGAGTTCAAGTTTATTCATTACGGGCTATCAAAAGTCCATTATAGAAAATAAGCCTCCCCCATATATTGTCTCAGGTATCACGCTTGGGCTGGCGACGGCAGTTTTTTTATTATTTTGAGCTCAAAACAAGAGATGTAACTGCCCATCTCCTGCTTCAGCCTCTCGCCTTTTACGGCACATAATGTATGATATAGAGTAATGGGTTCTCTTACGTCTCCACTTCACTAAAAAAATTATTTGCATTCAAACAAATTAAGACCACAGATGCATTGAGCCTGATGAAGCTATAGAAACCAACTGGCTATCAGCTATCATATATATATTATGTACTACGCACTAGATTTCGCATTTCGACCATTGACTATGTTCAACTGAACTGTCCGTACATTAATATCCAATATACAAGTACGTAATATTAATATCCGTACACTAAACTAAATATTGGGTAAATTTGTGAATTCCACAAGATAATTATTATTATATTTTATTTAGAAATATGTTTGTTTAGATTAAAATAGGAGTATTTATTTTATATTACATTAAAGTCTTCGCGAATTCGCGACTCTTCACGCATGCGCGAAGACAGAGCAGCGCACAATTTTTGTTTGGAATAGCTTCTCTACTACGTAGTACATATAACTCAATGTGTTTAAACAAAATTATCAACATGACAACATGCATTGTAAAAGTGGATAAAGCGAAATGTCAAAAAAGTCGCGTTTTGCTACTGGTTCCATTATCATTTTAAAGACGTCTCTACTATATATTTAGACTGTATTCGGTGACTGCCTCGTTGGTCTTGACCAGTGGTCCGCCGGCCACCAGCACAGAATACATGTACCCTGACGGGAAGAACGAAGACTTCATACAATAAAAATGCCAACAGCTTGCGACACTAGCGCGTCAGTTTTTGATCCATGAACTAACAGATGTGAATGTGTGCGTGTGTATATGTATAATGCGCAATGGCCCACCCCCACATTCAATATTCTATTTTTAATTATGATTATCTACGAATGTAGAAATTACATTCTACATTAGTAAAAAATTGGAATGGAAATAGTAATAAATGAATAACATATTGGAAATTTTAAATATTTAATAACACTAACACAAACCTTAAGAGGAAGATTAAAGTTAACAATTAGCTATGCATTGATACATAAGTAGAAAATTGCAATGGAACACGGTTAATAGTTTTTCAGAAATAAAACAATTATTTTCATAGAGATTTAAATATATTATTGACTAGTAATATTATAGACACAGAAATAAACTTGGGCACTCAATTTTAGATGATTATAGACACAGAACACAGAACATAGAACACACCATTTTCAGTAATCCATTATTATTCGTTAAACATCATCATTAAGTAAAACAACTCTAATAAATCACCATAAATTAAATATTCACTGGCTAGTAACACCACACTTAAGTTATTTTTTTACGAAATATACTAAATCGACATCAGTTTTGAATTTGGCTTAGAAAAGTTAAACAAAACTAACTCCATTTAATTTGAAAATGATTTGAAACATTCCCGTTTAAAATAATATCTAATTGATGTAAAATGAACTTTGAAACTTGTTCTTTTCTTAATTTTAAGAATATGTAATAAATAATAATCTAGCTTACGTTTTTATTTCACAACAGCCATAGATACATTTATATTTTCGGCTACAGAGCTTGTTGCACAGAGTAATCATTTCAATCGGATATAAAAATAATCGGAACATATAATTTAATTTATACTTTCATGGATTAAACAACTTTTATTTGTCATGTATATTACGAAATATATAGTTTATAATTTATAAGATAAGTAAAAATAATTTTTAATGGACAGGCGACAAAGATATTAAAATTCAAAAATAAAAGTTCCTAAACTGTAATTGAAATACAATGCGTAACATGGTTCAATAGTGATTTCTCTGTCTTGCGTATAGCGCTGTCTCTGTTTCGCTTATTGTGCCCGACGTTTGCATCGGCTCCGTACAGACTGACCCCCCATGGCCACCAGTGGATCGCAAGAACTTAAATATGATCCGCGAAAACATTAGATATATTTAAATGTTTTACCTACATAATCGTTTTAAATAACATATTATATTTTTAACTAACTGTGCCCGCGGCGTACATAGGTTTTACTTAAAGAATTTGACGTTTAGGTAAGAGAATATTAAGAGATTTAAAAATCATTACTATATGAATAAGTGGTAACAAAATAAATCGTTATGCTCAAAGTTCTGATTCGTTTATGATACAGCTTCGACGATAAAAGTAGATTTAGCCCGGCCGTACAGAAAAAGGTTACGGGAGCTACTTACGCGGGAGAAAGCAACATAGACTTTGTTGCAATTTTGCTACTTTTAGTGGAGTTTTGTTGCATAGCTTGGGCGTACGTAACATTTTTCTGCTTTCTGTTTTGATGATGTTTGTGCTGTTAGCCTACACGGCACTCTCAGCTTTATCGGACTCATGAGCGTTAATTACTTTAGTGAGTCTCAATACGATTCACCGGCGAAAAATCTTAACACCACAATCAGAAAAGGTTCTAATTTACACGCCATCTGATACGTTCTTTGTGAGAAAACATTCTTTTTTTAATTTAAGGAAAACATATTTTGCATGCCGAGCGCAAAGCGCGTGGGTATGTTCTACTAACGCCTAAAAATCAAAATTCCACCGTTTTGTCGCATGAAATCGTATCCAGCAATCATATTATACATATAAATGATATAAAAAGCACATTGTTAGAAAGATAAATGATTGTTGAACTTATTAATATTTTTTTTAAATCGATTAATTGCTATTTTTATATAAAAAAGGGGTTTTAGTGGCTTATGGTGTGGATTTATCATGTCCCCAAGGCTTGTAAACACTATAACTTTTGTAAATATCAATTGTTTAACTCAATCTATTTATTAATCTCTTCATCTATCATGTGGGAAGCCACTGAATGTAAATGGCAGTGTAATTTTGTTTTGTTTAGCTATAATTAATTATTTTCGGCTCGAAAATGGCGAAATTTTCGTTGATTTGGTAGCCTCGTATAGAATTATTTCTGTAAATGGGGAGCTGCAACCACAGAGTAGTTTACTCTCTAACTCAGTTGGCCATCGCCATAGATTACTGTATATATCAGTTCGCCGCATTAGCTTACTACATTTATATTTATCTATGGTTCGCCGTCAGTCGCCGTCGTGAGTGGACATTATTTCGGTTGTTTGCAGCGGCTCAAAAAGATTGCTGTACAAATACACAATATACGAATAACCAAATTTCTTAAATACTTGATTATAATAATAATAACAGATTTTTTTATTACAATATTTTAAAAGCACAGAATAAATAATAGTAGTACGTACTAAAAGTAAGTAGTATTAATTTTTTTGTCATGGGTGAAATTTTCATGGTTTTCGAGGGTGTTGAAACCGATAGGGTTGTCGAAATGTAAATCCAAGATGGCGGCCGCAATATGTATAAATTTTTTCAATATGGGTGTCATTTTCATGGTTTTCGAAGGTGCTGAAGCCAATAGTGTTGTCGAAATGTAAATCCAAGGTGGCGGCTGCAATAGGTATAATTTTTTTCATCATGGGTGTCTTTTTCATGGTTTTCGAGAATGTTGAAGCCGACAGTGCTGTCGAAATGTAAATCCAAGATGACGGCTGAAGTAGGTACCAATTTTTTCATCATGGGTGTCATTTTCATGGTTTTCGAGGGTGTCGAAGACGATAGTGCTGTCGAAATGTAAATCCAAGATGGCGGCTGCAATAGATATCAATTTTTTCATCTTGGGTGTAATTTTCATGGTTTTCGAGGGTGTTAAAGCCGATAGTGCTGTCGAAATGTAAATCTAAGGTGGCGGCTGCAAGGGGTATCAATTTTTCCATCATGGGTGTCATTTTCATGTGTTTCGAGGGTGTTGAAGCCGATAGTGCTGTCGAAATATAAATCCAAGATGGCGGCTGAAGTAGGAACCAAGTTTTTCATCATGGGTGTCATTTTCATGGTTTGCAAGGGTGTTAAAGCCGATAGTGCTGTTGAAATGTAAATCCAAGATGGTGGCTGCAATATATATCAATTTTTTCATCATGGGTGTCATTTTCATGGGCTTCGAGGGTGTTGAAGCCGATAGTGCTGTCGAAATGTAAATCCAAGATGGCGGCTGAACTAGGTACCAAATTTTTTCATCATGGATATCATTTTCATGGTTTTCGGGGGTGTTGCAGCCGATAGTGCTGTCGAAATGTAAATGCAACATGGCGGCTGCAATAGATATCAATTTTTTCATCATGGGTGTCATTTTCATGGTTTTCGAGGGTGCTGAAGCCGATAGTGCTGTCGAAATGTAAAGTCAAGATGGCGGCTGCAATAGGTATAAATTTTTTCACCATGGGTGTCATTAACATGGGTTTCGAGGGTGTTGAAGCCGATAGTGCTGTCGAAATGTATTTAAACTACTTTAAAAAAAATCCGTTTAATCATGCTATACGTTATTTTTAATGCGAAGGCATGCTCAATTGGATTTACCAATATATATATTTTTGTTTACTGTGTTTTAAGCATAAATATATTATAACAGAACGTGTCTTTTTACACATGAATCTTTTTATTACTATTTCTGAGATTTTATGGCGCCATTAAACAAATTCGAACCTACATTTCAAAATAATAATCATAACTCTCGATAGAATTAACTAATTTTAATAAAGCAAAGATTAAATGAACTGGAAGATACGCTTTATGATTTTCTTAAGATTTCTTTGAAAAAAAGATGTTTACTTAAGAGTGATGCTTTCATAAACAAACAGACAGACAATTCTAAAAATTATAAAAATGTACTTATTTAATTATTTTCAGTCCCCATAATGATTTTAGTAACAAATTAATATACTATAGTTACAATGTACAGTAAACAGACACATCATGTTATCACCATATTTATTATATGTATAGATTTAAAGAGAGATGGCGCTGTTAGCATGAATTCTAAAAATAAAATAGATTAATTGACGCGATTGATACAATGAAAAACATAAAAGAACTTATAAATCAGTGCCTGCATAGTAAGCAAAAAAGAAAGTTTGATCCACGTTGGTTTCGCGAAATTGTCAACAGCTCTTATAAAATTTGATTTACCACATAGAGTACTCGGTGGTAAAGAATAAATGAGATTGACAGCACGCAGTAGGGCAGCGAGAAATATAAAGATTAACAGCAAATTACATAAAAACTCAACTACAGGAAAAACCACAACCTGCCTTTTTGTATTACATTTGTGTAACACCACCATCTATCGATGAAATTGGTTAACTATTTGTACTTTAGATTTAGATAATAAGGTTATATTTGTGAATATATTTATTACGTTCTTTATGTAATACCTTTGTTTACTGTGTTTTAGATATAATTATATCATTATAGAACATTATTTTACATCACTTAATTATGATTTATAATACGATATTAGTTTAAAATGTACTTGATGACTCAACCAACGGCCCCATTGAACAAATTCGTACCTATAAGTACCTACTTTGTGCCCATACATCAGAATATTTATCATAACTTTTGATAGAACTAACTGATTTTAATGAAATAAAGACTAAATGTAACCCGAAGATACACTTTATAATTTCCTTAACGATTCCTGTGATATAAATTAGTACTTTATACCTGATACGTTAACAAACAAACAGACAGACAGATAGAAAATTCTAAAAATGGTAGAAATGTATTTAATTACTTATTTTTAACTTATTTTTATTTTATTTACTTATCTTCACGCACAATCCCTGACGGGGTAGCCAGAGAGAACAGATCGCCAAGTGTCACGATCCTTACATACCTCTTTCGCTTCTTTCAGATTCATTATCTTCTTCATACATGCACGTCTAGGTATCCGAGTACTCTTGACCCTCCCCTCTTCGAGCAGTTTGCTCACATGGTCTTCGAAAGTTAGTCTCGGTCTACCTCGACACCTTTTAATATTAACTTTCGCGCTATATATTTTCTTCACCATTCGGTCTTCACTAATTCGCTCAACGTGCCCAAACCATCGAAGCACGCCCTTATCAATTTTTGTGATAAGGTCATCTTTCAAACCTGCCATATTGCGAATCTCTTCGTTTCGCTTTCGGTCGGCCATGGTAAAGCCGCACATTTTACGAAGAGATCGCATCTCCACTGCATTCAACTTGCTTTTATGCTTCTTCTGGCATACCCAAGTTTCGCTGCCATATAACAAAGTCGGTACCAACACTGCGTTATGTATTGCAAGGCGTGCACTCTTCACTATGCCTTGCCTTTTAACTAACGCAGTCAGGGCACCATTGACTTTGTTCCCGGCAGCGACACGCCTGTCCTAAAGTTGTGCGACAACCTTTCGTCCGCTTCCATTCTACACCTTTCACGCATTTCCTCAATCAATGCTTTCGTGTGAACTTTCTGCAGCTTATATCTTTCTTTCATCTTCTCTCTCATATCCTTTTCATTACTAGAGGCCAAGTAGTCTAACCATGCTTTCTTCTTCTTCTCTACAGCTTCTTTCACTTCATCATTCCACAATGCATCTCTTCTTTTACTACTGCCTCTTTTTATTGTTCCACACACTTCTTCCGCTGCACTTACCATTCCATCCCTAAGGTTCTGCCATGTTCTTTCCACACATTCATTTCTGCCATTGATGTTGTCAAGCTTTTCGGCTACCCTCGCATGATATTTGTCCCTAGTATCTGCTTCCTGAAGCTTCCAGCTTCGGATGTGACAGACCGACTGTGGTTCTGTTACTGCTGTCCGGTAGGGCCAACCCGCGAACAGACCCCTAAATCTAGTAATCACTAGATAGTGATCCGTTCCCAGGTCAGCACCCCTGAACACTCGCGTATCCATCACTTGTTTTCGCAGTCGGTCATCCACCAGAAACAAATCGATCATACTTCTCTCATTCTTTCTTTCTCTAGTATACATATGGATTTTCTTGTGATTAAACATAGTGTTTGTCACAAGAAGACCCTTTTCCTTGCATACCGCCAGTATAAGCTTGCCAGCATCATTAACCCTTTTATCGCCAAACTTTCCAAGCACCGACTCGTAACCTGGTCGAGCGGTGCCAACCCATCCATTCAAATCACCACACACAACAATTCTTTCGTTTCCCCTAGCCAAATCTAGAACTTCTCTTACATTCTCCCAAAACTCCTCCAGCTCAGCCCTGGACGACGAAGCTACTGGCGCATAAACAGCCAAAAGGAATAACTTCGTCAGTCCCAATTTAAAGCGAACCCAGAGAAGTCTTGAGTTCACAACCTTATATTCAGTCATAACATCGACCAACCGAGACGACAGCAGCACCCCCACTCCCTGGCGGGCGCTCTCGCTCTCCGGGACTCCGGACCATAGAGCTAACGCCCCGCCAGGGAGCTCTTCAGTACCACTGCCCTTCCGTTTGGTCTCCGACATACACACGACATCTAATTCTCTTTCTTTCATTATTTCAATCAATTCATCGTCTTATCTTTCATGCCTCCTCTAACATTCCACGTGCCAACTCTGCACTCTGTCCTCCACCTTCCGCCGTTTCGAGCTGTGCGTGACGGGTGGCGGCCCCATCGCCGCTTTGCGCGCTGCATTCCACACCAACGGGGACTAGCTGGTGTGCGTCGCCTTGGGGGGACGCCCTAACCCTCGTTGGCATGGGTGCGCAGCTCTGTAGAATTGCAGCCCTGAAAAGGGCTGGCAGAGGTCGCGACGAGCACGCTTCTACAATGACCCCCTGAAAAGGGCTGGCAGGGGTCGCGACGAGCACGCTATTTTTAGTACCTCTCAATCACTTTTATTACAAAAATATAAAATGTACAGACATCTGCTATTTACATTTTTATTATAATAACAATATGTATGTATGTATATAGATAACACATATTATTTTTTCGTCACGCGGGCAGTGCAACACCGGGCGTCGCGTCCCAATCAAAATCGCAATTTTTTTACCAAACATGAATTACAAAATATGATATATGATGATGATGATATGATGAAGATGATATACAAAATTACACAAATAACGGTGTGAATGAATACTTCTTTTCAGTATATTGTTAGATTAACCTATTTTTTTATTTCACCTTGTTGTCCCTGCTAACAATAAAGCCATCAAAGTGGTCCCTGGTCAAAAAATGGTTGGGAAACTCTGGTCTAGAGGTTGTAAACGCGATTGTTAATAATAAAAATCCGGGTTAGAAATCGGCCGGGCTAAAAAATATCAGATATTGAGTTCTTCCATCAAGAAATTCTCAATAGCTGCCCGGAGACCGGTTGACGGTGTCTCACCCCCGTGCTTCGGAAAGCATGTAATGTCATTGGTCTTGTGCCTGATGAAACTCATCAAACTATGATAATGAGGGAATAAAGAGTGCACCTGTGCTTGCACTGTGCATACACAGTACCCCTGGGTACTATAATCCTGTCCTGCACCGATGGCTATTCTCCTTTGAGGCTGGCCGCCGTGACCGAAATTCGATCTGGAGGACATATAATGAGTCGGTGAACAGCTGTTCTAAATCGATAAGGAAAATTTTGTGGGATGTTTACGGGATAAATATGTGTATTATTAATTAGTAAATTCACTGTAACAATTGACTGCAACTAATCTTGTCATATTCAACCATTCGGTGTCTCGTGTTTACCATAAAAAAAGAAATGTCATATTTGTTTGACATAGGTATATAATAGTTGAATGTGTTTTTAATCTACTTCCGGTGGTAAAGGACGAAAGATACGCCTGCCAAGTTGTAGAATTCGATTATTTTAATTTATTAATACAGTTTCAACACTTAAGCGTGGCTTGTTCTAACCGATTATTATGCTCATTATTACTTTAGTTCACATATACGTATATCACGTAATATACAATGTCGATAAAAAATTACCTTGTCCTACCAAAATAAAACATTAAAGCAAGGTTTAGAGTCGGAGTATTGCAGATAATATGTTTAGCAGAACGAGAAACTGGATTATTGCGTTACAACGCCCGCATCGTTGCGTCGTTTACGAGATGGAAAACAGACAACAATGTCTACGCAGGCTCTATAAACAATTTTTTTTCACCCGCCTGGCATTCATTAGCTTTTACTTAAAAACCTACCATTCAACTCCTCCAAAAATAGAAATTACATAAACGACTTTACGTAAACCACGTAGGAGAAAAATTCCCTTTTCCGATAGTGCACACCAAAATATAATTGGTACTTACCGTGTGTTCACGACTGCTGATCGTGAAATCCTGGTTTCGAATCGGGTCGGGCAAAAAAATGAGTTTTTATGTCAAGCAAAAGTAACAGCCCGAAGTAAGGAAGATAGTGGTTTTTAACCACGTTTCTCAGAGACAGTGCGTAAGGCCGTTGGTCCTGCGCTTGATCTCTCTCTGCAGGGCTAGCATGGGCCGGTGACAATTTTATCCCCGGGGAAAGGAGAAAATATTTATCCCCTCGCTTAGTTTTATCCACCCTTCGAGCATGGGCACACTGGTGGATATAATATCCACAGTTGACAAAATGGGAGATAGACTTAGACTTAGATATATTTTTTGTATGAATATAAACTTAAACCCACGTCCAATGAACTAAGATAGAATTGTCCCTTTCAAAAGACAAAAAATCATAATTTTTTTGTCTTTAATTTGGCTCCATGCTACGGACGGGAGATATATGTCTACTCGTTATGTCAAACGGGGATATACTTCTCCTCGTTGCCGTGCTATGGCATAGGGACAAGATAATTTTATCTCTTGTTAGTGGATATAATCGGTGGATAACATTTTTGTCCCCAGCCCATGCTAGCCGTGCTGGTCGTGTCTTTGCCGTCCCAACACTCTCTGAGAAGGAGGGAATAGAGAGTGCACGATTGCACTATAATCTCATCTTGCACAAATGGCTGGTGTCCGTTGAGGCTAGCTGCCGTGACCAAAATTCAGACTGAAGAACATATAACTATGTGTTTAACAGTTGCACTGTCCGATTTTTAGACACAATAGTAAGACAATAGAAATTAACTATATGTAGTGCACGGCATGTTTATCAGCATCAATTTTCCCAACACTCGTCACCAAATAAATCGTGATCAAACGAGTGAGTGACTCAAAATCTCTGAAAGAGCCTCGTGTTCAGCACTTACCTAAAAAAATTAAAAATAAACTTGTATAAGATTATGATTAATTTAAACTTGATTCTTACTTGTTTACAGTTATGGCTACCGGAATGTCTGTTAGAGAGTTTTATAAAGGCAAGAATATATTACTTACTGGCGGTACTGGATTCATGGGAAAAGTCCTCGTCGAGAAGCTTCTGTACTCCATCCCTGACATAGGTGTTATCTATATACTAATTAGACCTAAACGAGGGAAGTCACCGAGACAACGCTTAGATGAAATACTGATGTTACCGGTAAGTGTCTGGTTAACTTATTAACTTCATTTTCATTTGATTTTAAAATCATTGAATTTATCTGCGTAAAAATTATTCTACTTGAGATAGTTATAGATATATTAATAGATATATATAAATATAAATGATATATATAAATTATGTGAAATTTAAAAAAAATCACTTGCCAAATATAGGCCTCCCCCACAAATTGCCTCATAGGGGCGATATTTTCCGTAGTGGCCTCGCTTGGCAGGCAGGTTGACAAAAGCAGTTTTTTCTTATTTTAAGTTGTTAGCAGAAAAATGATGTCGCCCGTCTGCTATTTCAGCCTTTCTTAGTCGCTTCTTACGGTACACACGCGATGATAATATGCGATAGTAGATTCTCTTAAGTCACTGTCATTTATTAATATTTATGAAGCCTTATATTTAAGTTTTATTTATTTATAGAACATTAATTGTAAGACACGTTAAAAGAGTTACAATGGACGGACTTAATTCCTTTTGGCATTCTTTACCAGTCACGAGTTTCACTGCACTTGAGGGTTTCTTTACTGTCTAGAAGTCCGACTGGGTAGGTAACACTGGTCCTTCTTACCTATTCCGTCGCTAAAGGAGCGTGTTCAACTGTTATTTTGCGATTCGAAAGAATGAAGATGCAGAATTAATTTAAGTACTGAGATTTAAAGTTAGTTACACGAATCCAAACTGAGTACCAGTCGTTTAAATATTAGGATGAGTTCAGTGGTTATTAATAATAAAGAATTGAAGATAACTTTGTTTGAATGATGAAAAATTTTATTCGCCTTTTCCTTTAGAATAAGTAGGTTTGAATATTAAAATAAATAATAAAAGGGTTTACAAACCATGAATTTCAAGCTCTAGGATTTTTTTTTAAATTTGAATATTATTTCTTTCTTGTTTCCCAATTCTTAATTTATCAAAATTTGATTGTGATGCTTCCATTCTGCGCCGAGCACGTGGACAGCACATAAAATTGCAATGAATACTTTCAACGCTAAAGAGCAACGAACTCGCGCTGCTCGTGTATTGTGAAACTTTAATGCGATTATTACTCCTGAGCTACATACCATAGCTCTTCTTCTTTTGGATAATCATTAAATACGCTTATAGATAAAATTTAAGCGTCTGTCTGTAACCGCCTTCAATTTTAAGCTCAGGGGGATGCATGCTGTTAAGACATTGGTAGAGTTTAACAGTGGTAGAGCCACGCGGCAGCGCGCTGTCGCACGGATCGTCCGGCTCGAACCGGGATGGTACCTCAACCTCACAGAATACCACCGTGAAGTAAAAGTTTACTTCTGCTTTTCACCTGGTGAGTGCAGGTAGCCGTAGGGTAAACTTCCCCCCCCCCCCCCCCTCCCCTTAACATGGTAGCGTAGTTAAATAGATCACTACACCAGGAGGGTACCAGAACCCCTAGTAACTGAGGATCCCTCGCTGAGCATCTACCCTACTTTTTCTGAGCGTGGGTGCTCAGGCTGCCCCGCGTATTCTGCGGGGGGGGGGGGGAATTCCGCTCAAGACCAAACCTGCTCGGGGCAAGTGGAACAATAAGACAAAGGCAACCACGCTTTCCGTGAAGTTCTGCAATATCAGGGGACTTCATTCGAAACTTCTGGAGACGGCAAAGTCGGCCTTGCTCTTTCTAACCGCGACACAGGGTGTCCTCTCCGGCTGATACTTCATATCTCTCCTACCCGGGGCACAAATAAGATCACTCCTTTGTGCCCCGGGATATAATTTGCGTGTATGTCAGAGAGGACATCTGTTTCCAACGCCTCAGCAGTCTTGAAGGTACGAATCGGTCCATCCTATGGCTGCGCGTACATGGCGGTAATGCCAACATATGACTGCAGAATCTGTGCTACAACAGGTCCCATCTGCAAAGATCGTGATGCTCGGTGATTTTAACGCCCACCACGCTGAATGGCTTAGTTCCCGTTTAACCGATCATGCGGGTACATATGTTTATGACTTTGCCTTAGCATATTGTCTGACACAACTGGTTACTTCGCCTATGTGGATCCCAGATGTGGAGGATCATATAGCCTCCCTGTTGGACCTTCCGCTGAATTCTCATTCGGTCGGATATCAGGTCTCCATCGATGCCCCTGCTGGCTTTTCAGACCATTTTCTGATCCGGAATATAGTGCCACTCACGCTCCCATCGCAATTGCGACCTCCAGCTTGCCGCCGTGTTTGGCACTATAGGTCGGCCGATTGGGGCGAGATGCGGCCCTTTTTTGCATCCTACCCTTGGGGGCGGGTTTGCTTCTCGCCAAATGATCCTATCGTTGTCGCTGATTCTGTCGCTAATGTGGTACTTCAGGGAATGAAATTATTTATTCCATCATCTGTGGTGCCTATCGGAGGCAGAACTCAGCCATGGTTTAGTCACCCCTGTAAAATTGCATCACGCTATAAGCAGGAGTGCTACCGGACCTGGGCTGACGCATCAACGTCCCGCGATGTTTACAACGCCAAAGCTTTTAAAAAGAAGTATAATTCCGCCTGCAGGTCCTTCAAATGTGTTATTGCCATGGCAAAGTCAGAGCACATAGGCAAAATTGGCAAGAAACTAGTTCGCCTTCCGTTGGGAACACGTGCATTCTGGTCTCTCGCCAAGGCTGTCCTAGGGAACTTCCGTCAGCCATCTCTGCCATCTCTGCACATGGTTGACGACTCACTGGCCCATGCCGCAAAGGAGAGAGCAGATCTGCTAGGCTCTCTCTTTGCTTCCAACTCGGCTCTCGATGATGGGGGAAACACACCGCCGACCATCCTGCGATGTGAGTATTCCATGCAGGAAGTGCTGTTTACACAGCGCTCGGTGCGCAAAGCACCCCTATCCCTGACGTCAACAAGTCTAGTGGGCCTGATCGAGTCCCACCTATTGTGCTGAAGACCTGTGCTCCAGAGTAGGCACCGGTTTTAACGCGTCTTTTCTGGTACTCCTACTCCTTCGGCGTAGTCCCAAACTCATGGAAGACATCTTTGGTGCACCCGATCCCTAAAAAAGGCGACCTCTCAGGTCCGTCCAACTACATGCCTATCGTTGTCACCTCCTTGATCTCCAAAGTAATGGAAACTATTATTAACTGCCAGCTCATGCGGTACCTTGAGGATCAACAGCTGATTAGTGACCGCCAGTACGGTTTTCGTCGAGGTCGATAAGCTGGTGATCTTCTAGGTTACCTAATTTATAGATGGCCGGAGGCAGTGGAGTCCAAGGGGGAGGAGTTGGCCGTTAGTTTGGACACAGCGAAGGCCTTCGATCGGGTTTGGCACAAGGCGCTTCTTTCGAAGCTGCCTTCCTATGGGCTTCTCAAGAAATTGTGCAATTGGATCACCAGTTTTCTTGCAGATCGGAGCATCAATGTCGTAGTAGACGGTGCATGCTGCGACTACAAGCCTATTAACGCTGGTGTTCCACAAGGCTGCGTGCTATCACCAAAGATGTTTCTTCTGCATATCAATGATATTTAAGCCGCGGGTTCGAATCCCGCTCGGAACAAATATTTATATGGCCTACAAATAACTGTTTTGGGTCTGGATTTTTGTATTTGTGCCATTTACAAAATTTATAAAAATGAATTATTTACAAAAATCGTTTAAAAAAGGAAATTAACAGATCTTAAACTTCTATTTTAACCATTTTCCCATATCGCACAGATATTTAGAGATAAAAGCATAAAATACTGAGTCTAAAGTAGTTTTTCGAAAGTTAACTACTTGCCCAAAGATCTCGATGTAATCGAGATCTTTGGGCAATATTATATATGTAAATGTGGCAATATTATATATGTATATATGTAAATGTGCCAATATTATATATGTAAATGTGCTACGTCGTGTATAAATTATTTGATTATTAATTCTATTTGTACTAGTAGTAGTAGTAGTAGTAATACCTAGAAATTGGGACTTTAGAACTAAAACTAATGACTTGCTATTTTAAACTACGCGAAACAGCGCTGGTGCAGAAAAATGTATGTGCGGCTCTCACAGCTAGCCTGCAGAGCCTAATAACCATTCAAAGTACTCTGTGCTAATAACTTAAAAGCAACCTAACGACATCTCTAATGTGTCCTGTTTATACCTACTTACGCAAGCGTACACGCACACACGCTCGCAAAAAGTTACACTGCACACACTCTTACTTACTATAGTACTGTGTACTATTATTTTGTTCTGTGGTACTGTTTCAAAGGAAGGAACTCTCTTCAGAGAAACGGGTCTAACCAAGTAAGGCTATGTCTCTTGAAGATATAGACCGTTACAGAGAATTATTGCATAACCTTAACATTATCATTATGCGTATTGTCGTATTATGTAGTACATTCCACAATAATCCGTCCGTACTGTAGTCTGAATGTTCTGTACCAATTATATTAGTATACTTTTTTTTTAAAACCTTACCCCCACACTAGGATTTTCTCCTGTATCGTGGAGGCAGTTAACAAACATAAATTGTACGAGGACAAACATCCAGACTCGAACAGAATTATTATAGTATTGACAATATAATGTTCAGATTATGGGTTATTGGATCTAAATCTTGATATTTCCATATTTATGTAACCGTCGTCCTGAATTTACACACATTAGTTGTAATATACAAGTTCTTACGGTCGAATAATGTAAAACATCATCATAATAAGGCAAACTTCGGGAAACTTATCGTTTTAATTTATTCTACGAACCTGATTACATAATATATAATAAAACAAAGGATAAATTAAAAAAATTATATGATTTTGTTCAATTTTAATAAAGCCATATTTTACACTGTAATACTTACCATATTTAAAATAGAATCAAGTAAATGACAAAAAGACAATCGACAGACACTCAATAACGTACAACTTTGAATTCTAACAATGTTATTGAAATATTATTATTTTATCATGAATCAATGAAAAAGTAATTTTAATCCTTATAATATACGAAACGAGTATATTTGTTAAACTTCACAATCCGTATGAGTAAATAATTAAAAAACGGATAAAAAAAAGTTAGTTAAAAGTTAAAGTTATAGCCTAGGGTAATTTTTAATTTACTGAAGACCTTTTGGGAAAATATTATTTACATCATAACAACAACACCTGTAAGAAAAAAAAATTATTTCTTAAATTTTTATTTTCATACAAAAATAAAAATATTTTAATTGGACCTTCTAAACGGTAATAGTCCTAGTTAGCAAAAGAAAGCGCGTGACGGGGTTGGGGTGGAGGGGTGTAGGAGGCGAAGCTTGCTCATTTGAACTTGACCTAATTAACTGTGTCGTC
This sequence comes from Parnassius glacialis, assembly GCA_033319125.1. NCBI lineage: Eukaryota > Metazoa > Arthropoda > Insecta > Lepidoptera > Papilionidae > Parnassius > Parnassius glacialis. The sequence continues at coordinate 11,098,696 of JAVANC010000004.1, read as the reverse complement.
AGTCGCCTTTGGTGCGCCCGCGACGTTTCTCCTTCCGTTGTGAAATTAATATTGCGAACATTACGTTGTTACGATGGCTTACCGATACTCAAATGTTGAGTATACCGAAATGGTGCGAATTTTAGCAATTTGCAATGATAACGTTAGTGAAGCCTGCTGTGAATATTTAAGGCGATTTCCCAACTCACGTGCACCGAGCTACGCTACGATGCTAGGTACTACACAGCAATTGCGAGATTACGGGCAATTCCAGCCTGTATCAATCGATCGTGGTCGTCCACCGCAGCGCACAGTACGTGAGCAGGAAGACATACTGCAGTTTTTTGAACAAAATCCAGCAGCGAGCACTTATGAGGCAGCCCGACAGTTCAATGTGTCACAGTACTACGCATGTAGTGTCATACACAATAAGGGGAAGTACCCTTTCCACCTGCATCGTGTTCATGAACTCAGCGAAGCTGACAAACCAGCGCGACAGAACAACTGGTTACTAGCTGCTGAACGAGCTAACATTTTATGGACTGATGAAGCAACATTTGGCAGAATAGGACTATTTAATTCGCACAATAAACACTTGTGGTGCTATGAATATCCACATGAACCAAGACCGCATAGCTTTCAACAATGGTTTAGTGTCAATGTGTGGGCAGGCGTTATTAATACAACGTTATTGGACCCGGTATTCATAGAAAGATTAAACGGTGAAATCTATCATAGTTTTCTCACCGACACGCTGCCAGAGTTGTTAGAGGACATACCACTTGCATCTCTACGCAATATGTATTACCAACATGACGGGGCGTCGGCGCACTATGCTCGCCAAGTCAAGGATTATTTAAACAAAGAATACCCTGGTCGCTGGATCGGTTGTGACGGGCTTTGTGCATGGCCTCCCAGGCCGCCAGATATCACACCAATGGATTTTTATTTGTGAGGGCATATAAAGACATTAGTGTATACTGGTTGCGCATTTGAAACCCGCGACATGTTGAAAGAAAAAATAATTTGGGCATTTCATCAAATCAAAATGAATCATCAAGTATTATAATAATAATAATAATTGTTTATTGCCTCTAAAAACACACAATTACATACACGTTAAAACAAAAGAAGATTATAATTATCGGAGACAAAAGGAGACGGCTCAGCTTTGTCTGTAACGAGATACAAATCTCGTACAGAGCTGTTTTTCAGCCGCTCCCTCCTTCCTGAGGTGTTGTGCGGGAGTCCAAAGTAGCAGGCTCCCCATTTACCTGACTTATACTTAAAAACTAAACTACGTACAAGGTAATGTGATATTAAATAAATAATATATTATATCGTGTTGGTGAACAGTTAAGTTTTATATATAGCATAGAATGTGGAGGTGATTATTTTGAACGCTGTGTGCGCGACTGCGCGATACTCACCGCCACCCGCGGACAATTACTAGACTAATTTGGGTAAAATTAGTCTAAATTTTAAATTTGTATTTTGATTTTTTTTTGAACCATTATACCTTAATATCTTTATTCAATTGCTGTTAATTTGTATTTTATTATTATAAATATTTTATTGTAATATTGGTAATTATTTTAACCTGCATCCATTTTTTAAATACAACTTACATTAAATAAATAAAAAATAGTTAAGAATACTCATTTAATTTGCACGTGCTGCAAACATTGATCACAAAATCGATGGCTGCAAACCGAAAAGGGCAGGCAGCGCCTTTGATGACGAAGACACCTGTGTCGACGTCATAATATACCTTTGGCTTGCCCTTGGGCCGCCGCATGTGCGACGATGAGGCGTTGCTACCAGCTGGATGCGACGTTGCCTCTTGGATGCAGGCAGCGTTACTAGCAAACAGTATTCGTAAAAAAAACAACTAAATGTCTATTAAAGAATGTCTATTAATTCGTAAAGAAATTAATAAAAAAATCAAATAGTTCATCAAATGGTTTTATGCAAAATAAAGAAGTATATGAAAAGTTAATGTAAAGTCATTTAAAGTGGCGCCCTGGTGCAATAGGCACAATGATGAATGGTTTAGTAGGCACTCGCAACGCAATCAGCTGAGCGCGGGCGTCGACCGGCCCGGCGCTCCTACTTACTTATTATAAATTTTAATATTTGTGATCTTTTTTTAATGTCATTTGCTTATTTAATTATGTTTAATGATTTCAACATAATGTGTGATACTGATATCAAGTGTAAAATAAATAAGGCATTTTCTTTCACGATTTATTCTGACATTGCTTAGGTAGTACTACAAAATACAGACTTAAAAGGAGTCAGACATGACAACAAAAACTTAAAAGTAGTTTTTTCGTAAATGTATTATATTCTGTAAACAGTGATCTCGCTGAAATTGTTTGTAATGATGTAACCAATATATTCCCAAAAGGTCTTTAGTAAATTAAAAATGACCCTGTATACACGTCCCACTGCTAGGCACAGGCCTCTTCTCATTTCTGAGAGGGTTTTAGGGCAAGGAAAGGTCCGCCGTACTGCCCCAATGCGTGTTGGCGAACTTCGCATGTCTTCGAAATACATATATTTTTTTATTTTTCTTATTTGTCAGACATGCAGGTTTCCTCACGATGTTTTTCCTTCACCGCCGAGCACGTGGTAAATCAGTACTTAAAATTGCAATTAACAATTTCATTGGTGCCGGCGGGGATCGAACCCGGGTTTCTCGCGTACTGTGAAACTTACAGCGAGTGCTAACCATCTGAGCTACCACGGCTCTTAAAAAACGGATAAGCGAAGTAAAAATTATAATATTTCAGATGTTCGACAGAATCAAAAACGAATGCCCTAATGTTTTAAAGAAACTGAAACCGTTGCAAGGTGACGTCTTATTAGAAAACTTCGGGCTGGTGGACTCCGAAATTGAAGGTTTATCGAAAGAAATTTCTGTCGTGTTCCATTTTGCCGCTACGTTGAAACTTGAAGCTCCCCTGAAAGACAATGTAAACATGAACACCTGTGGCACGCTACGTACGCTAAATGTCGTTAGAAGGTTTAAGAATCTACTCGCTTTTGTCCATCTTTCGACTGCTTTCTGCTATCCTGATTATGAAGTTTTAGAAGAAAAGGTAAGTGTTATTGAGTTTTATCATTAATTTAATTTTCTTCGCTATATTTTTAACACAACTTTACTTTGCTAAGTAATTATTAGACCAGATATCATAATATGCGCAGAAGCTAAACTCAATGCGTGGTTGCTACAGGTACTTGGTTAGAAAACTAGACTAAGTTTACGTCTATACACATAAATAAAACTGAAGTGTCTGTTTATAATGTCAAAATAACAACTTTTTACTAAATAAATATAAAAGTATATACGGCACTAAAAACAAAAAAAAACTAGTATTAAAAATTTTGTATGTTTGTCTGTCTGCTTGTTCCGGCTAATCTCCGAAACGGCTGAACCGATTTTGACGGGACTTTCACTGGCAGATAGCTAATGTTATAAGGAGTAACTTAGGCTACTTTAGATAAAACACTAGTGATCGCGCAAAAAAAGAAATGAAATGCCCATGAAATCCAATCGTAATAAATTCCATACGGGCATAGTTGCGGTACAGCTAACGGTAACGGTAGTTTCCGTATAAACATAAACTATTTTATTACGGAGTTTTGTACAATATACAATAACATATATAATATATACAATATACAATAACAAATACAATAGTGTCAGAGACACAGGGGCACACCCTGTGTCTCTGACACTATTGTATTTGTTACAGTATATTTCGATATACAGACCATAAATACTGACCTACATTCGATTCTACTTACTCGTATATTTAGTATGTTAATTTAAAATTATAGATTCACGCACCCCCAGTTAAACCAGAAGATGTGATGCGGCTAATCGAATGGATGGATGACAAGCAGCTGTCTATTATCACACCGACGTTGTTCGGCTCACAACCGAACAGCTACACATTCTCCAAGCGGCTTGCCGAGTGTGTAGTGGCCCAAGCCTTCGATGATATTCCAGCTGTTATAGTTCGGCCTAGCATAGGTAAAATCTGTTATGTAAATTACACCTGAATTGCGGACTTAGAACGGCCATTTATTGTATGTTCCATAATGTTTTTCACCAACACTCGCCTCGTTAATCTGTTTGTAACTTCTTCCTTTATTTATCCTTAACTTACAATATATCATATTTTAACTCAACGCTGGTAACAAGAAAAGTTTTGTTATGATGGGTAATTATAAATGCAAGAGTGGAATAACTATCCTATTATTGAACCAACTTTGGCTTTTATGCTGATTGAATATGTCTTTTAACTACAAAAAGTTTAAAAATTCACTTATATTCGGGATGACCATGTTGTTTAGTTGTCAGAGAACCTGCTAATAGCGTTGTGAAAGTGAGTATGCCTGTATCCCAGCCAAAGTTTAAATTTTTGAAAAAAAAAAGAGATATAATAAAAAAAAATACCGTGCTCTAATAGAATACCGGTGTAAAATAGCAGCTTTACTCATGTGTTTCGTATTGTGAGTGTGGAGAAACAAAGACCCATTAAACTGAAAGCGTTGATCCTTAACTGAGGATAAATGGAGGTGCCTATGGGCAACAGCATCTACTTACCATTAGGTGGACTGTGTGCTCGTTTGTTGCTCTTATTCTATAAAAAAAAGAACAAATAGAGCGTTTTGTAAAACCTTATATCATGTATAATTTTTGCAACATCCAATCGTTTCACAATAGTAAGGGTACTGAATGACTTTGACGAGCGAAGAGTACCTATCTAACTTTTTTCGTATAGTTTTAGATCCTATGCTGTTAAAAGATTCCAAACCTATTGAAAAGTAGTTCCCGTCACGTAGTCGAAATGAACATATCAACATATTATCACCATTTCGTATTTACTTCGCAGTGTGTCCAGCTGTATTTGAACCTATACCTGGCTGGGTAGATAGTTTGAATGGACCGGTGGGTCTAATGCTGGGAGCCGGCAAAGGCGTTATCCGAAGCATGCTCTGCGACGGCAGTCTACTCGCTCAAGTGATTCCGGTAGACACCGCTATCAACGCTATTATCGCCATAGGAATGTTGGAAGGAGCTAGGACTGAAAAGTGAGTGATAGTATTTTCCTCTATCGCTATGTTATGCCTGTAATTGTTTCTATATTTAATTAATACTGGAAAGCGCGTCTGTGTTGTGTCGCAACAATCATCACTAATTATTACATTATCATCATCATCATCATTACAGCCCATCATAAGTCTTCTGCTGAACCTAAGCTTCCCCCAAGGAATGCCACAAAACACGGTCGTATGCTACCTGCTTCCAACGACTTCTTGCATCAATCAACATTTTATCACTTCATCTAATTGCGGGGCGCTCTACGCCTTGCTTACCGGTACGGAGTTGCCACTCGAGAATCTTACTAACAAACTTGACAATTACTTGATTCATAATTAATCCACAAAAAGCTAATTCGTTGATTTTTTTGTCATTTTGTATGAGTTTTGAAACTACAATTAATTGTCATTAAAATTCGACGGAAAGATTTTAATACAATAATTTCGAATATTATATATTGATATAATTATAATATTATGATGCATCCGTTTACTGTTTTGTTTCTATATTTTTGGTTATTTTTGATACTTAGTTCACTTTTTCCGCAGAGATGTTTTATTTTCTGCGGACTCTACCATTACGAATTTCCTTTATTTTTATAACTCAAAGTGACACCCGATGAGGATATAAAGGCGCGTCTCCACCAAAAATATTGACAAAATTTATATTTCCGACTGTTGACAAATCAACAAAAGTTGACGACATTTGTTTCAAAATGTTGCAAGAAGCGTCTCCACAGAGGGAACAAATGTCGGCAACAAGCGTATTGCCGCCGAAAATGGAAACACGATTCCCGACATTGTTTCGTTTTGTTGCTAAAACTAGGTGATTACAGAAACATTTGTCGGCAACACGTGTTGACAAATGTTGAAAATTTTGGTGGAGACGCGCCATTATGGTCGCTGCGCCAAAGTGCATGTGATTAAGTGAGATCTATTTACCTTTAAAAAATTGTACTCAGTTTTTATTTGAATAACTTATTAAAACTAAAATTAAGAAAGTTGTTTTTATTTGTCGGGTTTTGAAGGCGTAGAGACGTAATTATAATACATTTTAACTCTAATTTTTGTAACACCTATTAGAACAAAAAAATAAATATTTTAGGCAGATAGGTACATACTAAATTCATTTAAAAATTGGTGACATTTCTTGTATTGTATATTCTTGATTCCTGCTTAAAATAAGTATTTAATATTAAATAAAGTTTTTAATTGCAATTATCATTTTGCGGTTGCGTTCTGGGGGACTTCGTATTTTTACTTAATTCAACAATGAGTCAAATGAGTGGTTCAATTTGACATTCCTCACTCTAAATTATCAAAATGACATGGCTTCAGAAAACATAGCCGTCCTTTTTTATAATACAGTCAGGATGATATGATAGAATGAGATAGGTTGAGGATGCTATAATATGAGAATATATGTTTTTAGGCCTGCTGAAATCCCCATTTACAATGTGAGCATCGGACATCAAAAACCCACGACGTGGGGGGAAGTTCTTAATATTGCCAAGGTTTACGGTCGTAAGAAACCACTTGCCTGGCCGCTCTGGTATCCCAATGGAGATATCACCACCAACCAAACTCTGCACAATTTCAGGCGTGTTTTCTATCATTTACTACCTGCCTACGCTATTGACTTTCTACTGATGATTCTTGGACAAAAAACCTTGTGAGTTTTAATTCTACTTATTGTTAATAAAGATTATACAATAGCATATTATGTACATCAAATAAAAATGTCGCATGCTAAGTCACTGATAATATATTTTTACCATTTTAAAAAAAATGTTTGGAAGGAGCTTCTATAGATTGAATGACTCTAGGTACCGAAGGGCTGGCGAATATTTTTACTCCACCACTGTACAGCTATGTATTATATTATGTACAATTTTCTAGCTTATAATCATAATTATACTATTGATTGAATAGTATAATTTTTATAATCTCTTTAAAACAAATCAATGGCTGTCCGTTAGTCTCACTAAAAGTCAAAAACAGCTTGAACGATTTTGATGAAATTTTTTGTGTTTGATGCTTGGATGGTTTGTATTCACAATTGGACCCGGTAGATGGCGCTATTGTCGAGATTCAGCAAATCACCCGTGTGAAACCGGGGCGGATTGATATATTATACATAAATGTACAAAATATTATAGTCTTTTGATTATTCTTAACATTGACATATTATATAAGCCGAAGTAAATAAGAGTTACACTACCCGGCGGTCACTATACGTCTGATCTGTGCCTTATGAATATGATATAATACTACGGTGGAAGCTCCAGGGTGGCCCGCGAAATTAAAATTTTCTTGCGTTTTTTGGAATTTGCAGGTCGGGGTGGGGTTGTATATTTAACAAAATATGATTCGCGACCGTAGCGATTATGTGTTTACAGAATTATTATCATTAAAATCACCAATAAAACCCTGTAAGTTCATATTAGCCCTTTGTATGACTATTTCTAGAAAAACTCATCCAAAAAACGTAAGAAAATTTGAGTTTCGCGGACCACCCTGGAGCTTCCACCTTAAGTTTTCGCCGAAAACAATTGGAAAAATAAGTGGTCAGTTCTCTACAACTACCCTACACCACTTTATATGTGTGTGTCTATGTATTTAAATGCAATATAATTCAAAAGTCACTACAAATCTAAAACAAATGTAACAACTGTTAATTTTATTGTTATTCCTATTTTACAGCATGGTAAGAGTACAAAATAAAGTCAGCCAGGGTTTAGAAGTTCTCCAATACTTCACTATGAGATCTTGGGTGTTTAGGTGTCCAAATTATGACAGCATTCATAAAAATCTTAACGAGGAAGAACGCATAATTTTCAACACAGACTCATCTACAGTAGATCGTGAGGAGTATATCCAGAATAGCGTGGAGGGTGGACGTGTATTCTGCTTGAAGGAGGACCCTTCTAATATACCATACAATAGAATGTACCATAATTTGTAAGTATAAATTTTGCAGCCTGCTTATGTAAAGAATGAGAAAGGGAGTAGACTCTCATGTTAGTTTAAATACTTTGAAATCGAATCATTTTTCTATAGTAATTAAATAAATAATACGTGTATTTCGGTAATCATGTTAACAGCATAATACTGATACTACCCAGTGAGTAATCAGAGGATACTCGTGTTGGGAATGCCCCTTTACTTCCCTTAAGGATTACGAAACAGTAATTAGTATATGTATATTAAGGAGTGTGTGAATGTAAGTGTAGGAGTGTTGTTGTATGTATGATGTAGGAGTGTGTGTGTATGTGCTGGTGGATGAAGAAAGTATAAGAAGACTGAAAAACGGTATACCGTTAGACTGTTACCTGTAAATGTATAACATGTTGGTGAGATAGATGTCAGACAATTCTATTTAAAAGATTTTCAACCTCGTCATAAGTCAGTGTATACAACCAATGCATTAACCCTTTCGCTGTCCCGTGCACTACATATAGGTCATTGCTATTGCCTTACTATTGTGTTTTAAAACCGGACAGTGAACGTGTTAAAGTTCTTTGCATATGTTTATTTGCATAGGATATATTTTAAGTATTTTTTTATAATTTATTATATATAAAAGCAGACTGACCTGTCTAATAGCAAAGGCTATGTAAATTTTATTTAATAGAGTGCTAGACATTGCTGACCTTAATGATTTAAATACCCAGATTAACTTTCTGATCCGATTTATAACAGCATCTACGAGCGCCAACTAAGCCTTTGTTTAACGAAGATGCCGTGGTATTTAGTTTCGTTCACCTTATTTATAAGCAGACACACACGAGGTATTTTCAAGATTTGGGCAGCTGTGGATTTTGATACATAAATTATGTCCTGGTTGCGACGATGTATAGGGAGCAAAACAGATGTAGTTCGTTGTTTGGATATTTAAAGTTAAAAGATTATCCCTCAGTCATTTAGACACACGAGGTAAGCCCTTTGCAGCCAGATGGTGTACGGAATCCCAAGTCTTGCTAGAAAATACGATAGCGGTATCATCCGCATATGAAATATACTTACCAAGCCGAGACCGGCCAAGGATACTCCCCTGTGGGACACCAATTTTAACGGCATCTTCGTCGCTAATGAAGCTATCTATTTTTACGGCTTGGGTACTGTCACGAAGGTAACTACTAAAAAGAGAGAACACAATCCCCCTGATGCCAATGCTCTCTAACCTGTCTACAAGAATGGAGATAGAAACGGTTTCAAAGGCCTTGTTCAGGTCTAGAAAGACCGTAAGGCATTTGTAGGATACAAACTTTTATCGACTTCCTTAGCTTTAATAGAGATCAAAAATAGAATTGTGTTTTGAGTTGATATTCCTTTACGATACCCATATTGAAATTCTGATAAAATAAATTTGTTAACATAATTAATCAGCCTTTTATTAAGGAGCTTCTCAATTATTTTTGAAATTGAAGTCAAAACAGCAATAAATATCGGTGAATCGTTATTTTTTTTATTTAACAAGAAAATAAACCTTTAATAGAAATTAAAGTTGACTGTAAATAAAGTTCTTACCATAGAATAGTTTCTGAAATTATTGCTAAGTCATAGTGCATCTAGATTCTTTAAAACCCCGACTAAAGAAGCTACTATTATGTGGAAATTATTAGTTTTAGTCGACTTTTTCGTTTTGTTAAGATATTTTTTTACCCTTTGAGTGGATTAAAGAATATATCACAAGTCCAAGGTAAAGATAAAGATAAAAATATTTATTTTGTAAAACATGAGTAGAAATATAAAGGTGTCAAAATCTTCAAACAAGTTACATGTTTTGCCATTTATGGCGTACAAAAATTATACTACATATTTTATTAATTATACAAGATAAATTAACTAACCCTACAGACATATCAACTTTTATACGTGGTAGAGCCATGCTGCAGGTATAGTTGTAGCACGAATGGGTCGGTTCAACCGGGAAAGGACAACGCTCTCACAGAATACCAGCGTAAAATAGCAGCTTAACACTGCTGTTTCGTATGGTGAGTGTAGAGAACCGGAGACTCTTTTTACTGGAAAAGAGGCATTCCATCTTAGTACTCACGGGTGACAACGTATCTGCCTTTTGATTCTTTATTGAGGATAGATGTAGATAATCTATGGGTCACAGCAACCACTTACCACCACCTGATGGTAAGTGGTCACACACACAAACGAGCACACAGTCCAGGTGGACTGAGTGCTCGTTTGTCACCCTATCCGATAAAAAAAACATAATTCTAGATGTGCAACAATTTCAATGGCATCTCCTAAGATTGCATTAGAGAAAATGTCACAATTCAATATTTAGCTTTATAAAATTTTGTGTAACCGACTTCAATATAAATTATTAGGAATAACTCAAAAACTATTAGTCAGACCTTGATCAATAGTTTTTGAGTTATTATATGGGACTACATGTGAGCTCCAGCTTTCAAATAAAAAAAGAATCATCGAAATCGGTTCACCCAGTAAAAAGATATGAGGTAACACACATAAAAAGAAAAAAACATACAGTCGAATTGAGTACCGTCTCCTTTTTGAAGTCGGTAGAAAAATCAATCATTTAAGAAATCAGACAAGCTGTAATAACATTTGTCTATCAGATAATTTTTGAGATGTAGCTTAAAAAGTGTAGTAGGCAGTAATTGTTTGATGGCTTTGGGGATTTTATTATATACTAGCTCACCAGGCAGACGTTGTTCTGCCCTTTCTAACGGCCCTTCCTATAAAAATCCTTAAATTCGCAATAAAAAATTTTGAGGGTCATTTAGCGGGATAAAGACTATCCTATCTCTCAAGTTGGACCAAAATGCACGCAGTGTGCAAAATTTCATTGAAATCAGTTCAGTAGTTTAGGAGTCCATCGCGGACAAACAACGTGTCACGTACTTTTTATATATAAAGATTATTGGCGCCAGACAGAAAATACTTGTATGCATCAAGCCGTTCTTGATCCAATTGCGCATAACCTGTTATTACCCCGGCAATTGCGAATTGTAACGTCTGATAGTTTTGTTAAACAATTTAGGGTTACTTAGAACGAAATTTGCTACTTCATATATAAATAAGGAGGGTAAGCTTAAAATGTTGTACTCAATAAAATATGGTTTGCAGCTATCAGTGATTTTAAGACCGAACATAGCCCTGATGCACGTTTTTTGGGACTTAAATATAATTTCCTTATTAGTAGAATTTCCCCAGAATATGATGCCAAACCACAAGATGGAATCAACAATACCGTGGTAAGCCATCGGTACTTACGACGGATGCGAGTTTATAGAGCGCATAAGCAAAAGAACCAATTCTCTTGTTTAGTTTTTCTGTGTGCGTTTTCCAGTTCACACTTTTATCAATTGTTACACCTAGTTGTTGTGTTTACTTGGTTGATTTCTGTCCCTTGGTAATTAACGTTAATATTTGGTGTTGCTAAGCGTTGACTGAAGTACATAATTTTTGTTTTATGAAGATTTATTGTTAAATAATTATTATTTAACCAGTTGATCATTAAAGACCAAGGAGAATAAGTATAATCATTATGTTTAGTAAAGACTATTTAGAAAGTTATCTATTTAGATAATCTTCAATGTTGTTAATGTTACTATTTAGTAACATTAAAAACTGCATACCCTATTTTTCCACCCTTAAATGCCCATCCCTTAAGATGGGACTAGAATGAATATATGAGACAACCCCTAAAGATAAGAAGATATCGCGTAATATACATACAAAAAAGGATGCCTTCTTAAGCGCAGTAGCTTAGCAATGAGTTCGGCACTAAGGGCAACGCGTTCGAATCCCGATGGAATCTGGATCATAGATAAGCTAATATAATATCTGGATATTCTCGTGAAATGTGTGTACCTCGAAAACTGCCTTCACGAAACAGGAGAAATTCCTATTGAGTAGACATGGAAGTAACCAGTGTGGGGGTAATGTTAGTCGAAATTAGAATCTTCTCCTTCCTTTAGTTTTTTTTCTTTTGATGATAAATCAGCCAGAATTAATATTGTAGCGGTGGAGGTAACTATATTAATTCCATTAAAATGGCAATTCGCCCAGTTTGCTAGAGGTCAATGTCCAGCAGAACACCACTATTGCGCGACTTTTTTCCGAACCGATACGACTTAGATACTTTAAGAAAAGAGTTTACTCCTCTTAAAAAGGCCGGCAACGCGCCTGCAATTTTCGTGGTGTTGCAGTTTTTCATGGGCGATGGTTGACACTTACTATCAGGAAAATTTGATTTAATTTGGACGACACTGCAGGGTGGAACGGTAGAAAGCTAGTAAAATATAAAAATCTAGTAAATATTTTCGTAGGCTGGGCAGGCATAGACAGAACAAATTACGTTGCTGGTGGGGGCGCATATTCATAGTTAGCCTAGGGCTGTCGGAACTCTAAATCAGGCACTAGGGATACCCCTCTCGGCGTTGTCCACCAACATACGTAATACATCAAAGTGGGCAGGGCAAGCCCACTCGGAGCAGCCACATCGAGCCAGCTATATCAGTTCCTCTTAGTTAACCGTGACCAAGCAACGGCTGCTAAGTCCCTCTCCCAGCCATGACAAGGCAGGAACTCGCTTAGAGGAAGTAACCCCGCCAATACATGAGAAGTCTTGAAGAAAGATTTATAATAATCACACCTTTTTAATTCTCTTTTTCAGCTTGTACGTACTCCACTGGATTGTGAAGATCTTCTTCTGGCTCCTGATTCTCTCATTCTTGGCAGCGTGGTTCGAACCGGTGAAGACCTCGCTGTCATACGGCGAGCCTATCGTGAAACACCTACCATTCTTGGGACGCGCGGTTTTTAACGAATAAGCCGACGACCGTCTGAGATTTTAACGTTTATATAACATTACTCTTAAATGAGTTTGTCTATATTAGTCACGGTATACGAAGATATATGCTTTCAAATTATGGATTTATCGAACGGTATCTTATTTTTTCAATATGGCATTTGATATTGTAGTTAGATTACAATAATTCTTTCTGCCAGTGTCTGGTCTTTGGTCTGTCATATCTTGTCTAGATGTTTCTTGATGGAATAGGAGTTGGCGGTTTTTTGGTGACGATGTGGCTAAAAACAAAACATAAATAATTATAAAGTTATGGACAACACAGTAACGAACAAACGTCTAGTTATGGGAGGAGAGTAGCCTGAACAGGGATTAGAGTTAGGTTAAAGTAAAATTTAAAAATAATTATTAACAATGGTTTAATATTATACATTTGAATATGCTACTTCGAGATCATATTACATAAATATAGAATCAGGGGAAACGATATCTTACACGGGATTAAAAAAATATCATTATTGAAACTATATTTCCTCTGTAAAATTGTTTTTACCAGCAGTATTTTTTTTAATAATTCTATTTTTATTAAATTTATTTACGCGAATTGCTCTTAACATTTTTCATACTTTTATTTATATTACTTCGAATTTATTTAATATTAATAACTACATAATTATTATACATATTTCAATAAATCAGCAAAATTAAGTCCCAGTGGAAGTGATTGCACAAATCATATTATAAGGTTTTAATTTAACAAGGGATAGCTTAAGATATTATACAAAAAAATTTAATTAGGTACTATATTTTTTATGGGATGTACATAATGGGTAATATTATTTTTATATATACCTATAAGAAATGCATAATTGAGTGGATAATTGAATGAAAGGGATTGAGATATGTAGGACAAGCCATTTCAGACTTCTATCTATTACCAAAGAAATCTTGACCATGACTTTTGTTTTGACTTCCTAACATCAGATCTTAGGATGTTTTGCTTTAATACACTTTTTCTATTTGCAGGAATTGCAAATATATTAAGAAAAGATAATATAATCATTACAGTCAATATAGTCCGTAGGATAAGCTATTTAGTGCTTGCTTTTATATCTTGTACGTTATATTTGTTATATTAATAAAATATTTTATTTCAACTAAATTTGCAGCATAATTCCATATCAACTTAATTTTATAATCTTAGAGTGCTATCAAGCCGCCTATCTATCATATTACCTATATTAAAGTGGAAGCTCCAGGGTGGCCCGCGAAATTCAAATTTTCTTAAGTTTTTTGTACTTTGTAGGTTAGGGTCAGGTTGAATATTTAATAAAATATGATTCGCGACCGTAACGAGTATGTGTTTACAGAATTATTATCATTTAAATCACCAATACAACCCTCCAAGTTCATAGAATTCCTTTGAATGAGTTTTGCTGGAAATAGCCATACAATAGGATTATACGAACTTAGGCGGTTGTATTGATGATTATAATTCTTTAAAACATACTCGTCACGGTCGCGAACAATATTTTATTAAACATAAAACCTGACCCTAACCTACAAATTGCAAAAACGTAAGAAAATTTGAATTTCGCGGGCCACCCTAGAGCTTTCACCTTGAATGGCTACTGTATAATATGTACCTATACTGTGTACGGTATAAAACACCAACTAATTTCGAACCTGAACCCAACGAGAAGATAGACAAAACACTACGTACCTTTTCAAGTGACACCGAAATCAAGCCGAAACTATGTACCTATGTAATTACTCTAAGGCCAAAACCATGCACAAATTATTTTAAGAACATCACGAACACATGAATCTATAATCATTTGAAACCGTAACGTTATAGGCGCCTATGTGTGCGACAAGCAGTAAACTTTTAAAGAATGAAACGATAAGCGTGCTTGAGTGCGTGTCGAGAAGATGAGCATGGTTTCGGCATCACTTTAGTGTCTATTTGTTGGGCTGAGTTTCGAACATAGTATTTTAACGACGCGCTACACCCCTGAGGACTAAGATGGAATATCTCATAAAATATAATTTTACTCATCTAGTGGTGTCGGAACACAACAATGGGCACCTGTACTGCTGCAAAGCAGCAGAAATATCAAGATTTTTAACTAATTATTATTAATTATTAATTTAACTATTCTAAGCCAGTGCTTGACTAATATCCCAACTGATTGAACTGACTAAAATGGAACTTACTCTTAGAACTGAACTGATAGTCCTTCTATCCAGATACCAAAATCGAAAAGCAGCCCTAATATTCGTAATATAATTAAGTCATTGTGATCTTGGCAAGAGTTGAATGAATGAACAAATGCTCATGACACAGCTGGCGAATTAAACAAAAACTGTTTTCCCTGATTATGCTGTATTTTACCAAAAGTAAAAATGCCACGACACAAATAGAGCAACGAGTGAGCTTATGGCGGTGCTCGCGCTGGCGAACTACATGTAATGTAACATTCAAAGGGATTCGCCAAAATACCGATAGATGGGTGGAGCGCGCTTGAGTGCTCGGCGCTCGTGATGGAGCTGCTCGGCTCGCTGTACTGACATGCCGAATATTCGACTTGTAACGTGCTGACATCAGTCGCCACCTTTACTGGTAACGGGGCATTCCATCTTGCTACTAAGGAATTACCTTATATAATATTGTAGTCATAGATTTAGTATAAACTGACGTTAGAAATTGTAGACTTTTGTCAGGGGCAACGCATCTGCACTTCAATATAAAACATGTATCTATGGACGACGGCCTCGATTTATCATCAGGTGGACTTTGTACTTGTTTGTCATACCCGTTGGTACCGCCACAGGACGCCTTTATATCTTATTTTTAAATTAAAAAAATATATATATTTATCAAATTGGTACAGCAAGGTACTAAATTTGTACCAAGCACATGTCCGCTCAGCTGTGGATTACTGCTGTCCCATATATTTATTATTTTATATTATTATAATATTTTATTTTATATTATCAGCTTTAGTGTCAGTATAAAGTCGTAAGACTTAATAAAACTGATTTCGTATCTCCAAGAACTCCGTTTTGGTGTCTAGCAAATCTCTTAGTACCGAGTACAGGTGTAAGGTTGCTAGTCTCCCGATATTAAATATATTAAATTTTTTAAATGTGGTTTACTTTGTTCTTTATAATGCGTATAGCAAAAGATTGGCATGATTTGCCAGCATAAGTCTTTACATCTGAAATTGAGATTTGATTGGGATTGTGATGAGCTAACCTACTATTTCTTCTTCACAATTTTGTATTTATTTCGACTTTACCTACTCTTGGGAATTACAGGTGTAACATAAATGAATGTATAAATAACATATAATTTAAATGATTTATTACCATGTGACAAAACAACAGAAATAAATAAAAATCATACCCAAATACAGCAAATTCATTAAATTACAATCTCACTTATATATAACAAGCATGATTAAGATAGTTTTAAATGAACAATCTAATAACAAAATTCAGTATTGATAATGTTTTAATAATAAAAACATACAATTAATTAGACATTTTATATTCACTTGGTAGCATTGATAATATCAACAAATTCTGGCTTCAAGCTGGCACCGCCGACAAGGAATCCATCAATATCTGAACAAGCTGCTAGCTCTTTAGCATTGGCTGCAGTAACAGACCCACCATATTGTATACGCACAGCATTTGCTACATCAGGCGATACATTTGTAGACAACCAATTGCGTAGAGAAGAATGAACTTCTTGTGCCTGAAGAAAAATGTAATAACATTAGGAAATAATGTTATGAATAAAAAAGTTTTATTTAAAATTAGCATGACCTTAAAAAGACATACAAATAGTTCCGATTAAGGATCCCATCTAATAAATGTTACAATCCGACAAATAATAAAGCTACAAAATTGTAAAGGTAACACTACTAAATATTTGTATATTTAACTTTTAAAATTGTAAAAAATGCCTGTTATTTTAGAAAACAATTACCACATGGTAAGTGAGCAAAGTTTAAAATTTGAATTGGAATGAATAAGTTTTTCGGGCTAATTTATAAATTATTTCTTGTCAAGTCTTTTATTTAACAAAAATGTGTAAAATGTGAATCATAATTACAATTTGTCGATTGTAACTTTCATTAGATAGGACTCTGTTTGTTACATTTATATATATGTAAGTACACATAATATTGGTTATGACATATATAAATTAAATATTATACAGGGTTGTTTTTCAAAGAGTTTTATATTTAAGTTCAATTATATAAATAATGATATACCGGTATCGCAGTTTTTGAAAATACGAGTAAATGAGGCTTCTCCTTTTAATGAATATACAAATTGAATGTCATTATGTGCTATACAGTGTTTCTACCTACTGATGGACCCTTAGGAATGTGTGCGTGTGCAATAAAATCAGTTAAATAAAAAGCATTACCACGCATAATTTTAAAATTAGAAGATAAAATGGACAAGACTTTTGAGATTTTTTTAATAATTTTTCTTCACAATTTGCCTATATTACTTATTCTGAAACTGCTCTGCAAATTTGGCCGGTTATTGAAAAAAAATCCTGTATAGGTCGAAATGAAAACTAAACAATAAAAACCAATGTTTGTTAATAAAACAACACTTGCCTGTTGAGGTGAAGCCGTTTTTCCAGTACCAATAGCCCAAACAGGCTCATAGGCTAACACCACATTGGCCCACTTATCTCCAATTGCAGGTAATAAAGCTTTAGTCTGCCGAAATACAACTTCCTCTGTCTTCCCTGCTTCCCTTTCCTCCAAAGTCTCACCAATACAAGCAATCACTTTTAATCCTGATTCCAGAGCATGAGCCACCTAAAAAATTAATGTATGTAACTATGCCAAAACTGTACTTAAAACTAAAAACAAACTCGTTAAGAAAAAGCATACTTTCTCAGCAACCAATTCATCTTTTTCACCAAAAATACTTCTTCTTTCTGAATGTCCGAGAATAACCCAATTTATGCCGACGTCTTTCAACATGGCGGGAGAAATTTCACCTGAGACACACAAATATACATCACTAACATGTATTATAAATTTTTCATCATCATAATAAACAACATACATAATAGGAATACAATCATATATTTATAAAAAAATTGTATGGCAGATCACTACAACTTACGAAACACTGATTAGGTTCACAATGCATAAGTTGTGTAATTTTTAAAGTAAGGGTCCCACCAATAAAGGTTGTTATTCTTGGCAAGAAAAAATTTTGTACAATGTAGTGCAAAGGCAGCAGGCTTTAGACATAATTACTCCACTCTGGACCACATACATACAGTGAAATAAATTGTAGAAAAATATAATGAGTTTAATAAAAAACTCTATATGGCATTCATCGATTACTCTAAAGCCTTTGACAGCATAAGACACACAGCCATATGGGAAAGCCTAGAACAGCAGGGGATACCTTTAAATTATATCAATATTATAAAAAACATATACTTGAACGGCGAAGCGAGGATCCAACTAGAAACCTTGGGAAAAAAGTTCAAGATCGAGAGGGGAGTAAGACAGGGAGATCCTCTTTCGCCAAAACTGTTCTCGGCTGCTCTGGAAAGCGTCTTCCGCAAACTAGACTGGGAGGAATATGGTCTCAATGTGCAGGGAGTAAAACTGAACCACCTAAGAATTGCAGATGATATAGTCTTATTTGAGGAAAACCCGACACATCTTGTTAAAATGATAGAATCACTAAATGAAGAAAGCCTGAAAGTGGGCCTAAGCATGAACAAAGACAAAACAAATCTGCTTACAAACTCTAAACCAGTAATTATAAAAATTGACAACCAACCACTCGAATATGTGTCAGACTATATCTACTTAGGACAGATAATATCTCACAAAGATCAAACCACTAAGGAAATTGAGCGAAGAATAGGAAATGGATGGAAGAAATACTGGTCTTTGAAAGAAGTCTTAAAATCTAAGGAGCTAAGTATGCAAATAAAAAGGAAAGTTTTCAACACGTGTATACTTCCAGTCATTACTTACGGATGCGAAACCTGGGCACTCACCAAACACCACAGAGAAAAATTAGAACGCTGTCAGAGAGCCATGGAGAGAAGTCTGACAGGAATAAGGAAACAGGACAGAGTAAGATCTAGCTTAATAAGAGACAAAACCAAAGTTGTCGATATAATAACCCGAATAGACCAACAAAAGTGGAGATGGACAGGTCACATGATGCGTGATCCACAAGAGAAGTGGTGCAAAACTGTTACTGACTGGTATCCCAGAGATGGCAAGAGAAGTAGAGGACGCCAACAAACAAGATGGGAAGATGACTTAAAACTCACGGCTGGACATCATTGGAGAAGGGTAGCACGGGACAGGTCCCAGTGGAAAATGTTAGAGGAGGCCTATGCCAAAAGGCAAACTGAGCTTCGGGACATACTATAACAAACAATAACATGTCTAGATTTCTTATTTAACCGAGAAGTTCAGAATAAAAAGGCTTATTATTATTATTATTATTATTATTAGTGCAAAGGCATAAGGTTTGCTTTAAATTTCATGATGTTATTAATATAAACAGTCTAATAACAAAATTCAGTACTGATTATGACTCAATAATAAACATGTTAAGTAGACATTTAATGTTCACTTCGAAACAATAATATCAACAAATTCTGGCTTCAACCAAGCTATTCCAACCAAAAAAATGTCTAATAATTTATTGCAAATAATGTAGTACAAAGGCTAATTGCTTGATTTACATTTAATGATGTGTTGATCAAAATCTACCATGTTCCCAGTGGCCACTTGAATATTGAATAAATTAAAATATGTTCTAAGTCATGCAAAACTACCAGTATAAATTTTAAACCTATCCTAATAAACACATTGTGGTATCAAAATATAAGAAATTGAAGGAAAACAGATATATAGATTACATCTGTATTCCTTCAACAACAACTAATATAATAAAGAGGAAGAGTATTTTTGTTTGTTTAAACATGCTCTCTGGAACTACCTACTTGAAAAATTATTGTTATACATTATGGCCTGATTCATGAGGAATAGTATAGGCTATCTAGCATTAGGCTACACCTCTCAGCTAGCCTTAAATATTAACAGTCAGAAGAAAAAGTACTCCCAAACTGCTTTATTAACATGTGCTAGCATAATGGTACATAGTTCATTTATTCTGTAGTAATAGTTAGTGATACGTAAATACAATGTTCTATAAAAATATTCATCTTTACTTCACCTAAAAGAAAAGTTCACGATACTGTTTGCCTATTTCTTATACATAAGCCAAAATAATGTATTTTATGACAAAAATATTAATAATTTAAGTTATTTATGAGCGCTATTATTAGGCATGGCATATTAATCCTTAGGAACGAAAGTTACTTCATCATTACACGCAAAATACACGAATAGACGTGGAGTTGCAGAAAACAGCCCGTCGTATTCATCATCAAGACAAGTTTTATTTGATCTTTATAGCATGATCTATGGACCCATATTATAAAGAAATTATGACAAAATTAAATATTTTAGCTTAGCGCTTAAACTTCGCATAACACTTGCCACCTGATGAGAACCAAGAGAAACTAGCAGTGAACACCTCTATAAGCGAGTTGTCATGACTCATGATCAAGACGCATGGCTCAGACACATGATATAAGCCAATGTAACCGTGGAGCACAGTTTATATAATATATGGCTGTCATTTTGCTTCTTTTTTAAATTAATTATATACCTGTAAATGCACCCTTGGGCACTTTCCAGCAGTTTTGGGCTGCTACAGCAATAGAATCAGGAACAATGCTTTTAACATAAGCAAGGTAAATAGCAGGCACACCAATGATTACCTGCACATAGCAAAAATAAATGTTATAACAAATTAGGTCATACTTTAACAGTCTTATACATAGCAAGTTATTAAGAAATGTTAAAGGTTTATAAAACTCAGAGCATTATTAATAATAAATTATAAGTAATGCTTCCAGTTGGACATAAACATCCCTAATTCCTAAAGTTGAACATAATACTGTTGGACTGAGGTCCTTCAGTGTTTCTGTCATAATGACTATATTGTTGGCAATCAAGCTGAGTGATGTACCTGCAGCCAGCAGCCAGGAGTCAAGATGTTGGCGGTGTTTCACCACAGTTCTTGGAAAGTATGTAAAGTCATTGGTACTGCGCCTGATCTTTCTCCAGTCATGTCAGATATATGACATCAGACTATAAGAGTAAGGGAATAGAGAGCACAGTAGCACTTAGTCTCAGACACTAAAATCCTGTACTGCCCAGATGGCTAGTCTCAGTTAACGATGATCACTGTTACACTTACGAAAATCCATATTTCTATATCATACTGTTAAGTTAAATGGTTATAAAAATTGAACTCTGTGACATCAAATATGATTGATATATTTGATGTCACAGAGTTCAATTTGATATGATTTGATTCTTCTTTTCCAGATTCTAATGACAGAATTCATTTACATGCATAAATTATTTACATATTACGTAAAACAAATACCTCGACATTCTCATCTAAGGGCCCTTTCTTCAAATTGTTCACAATTTCATTTATCTGATTTTTGTCACCATTCATCTTCCAATTACCGCCCACGACAAATTTGCGACCCATAATTGCAATTTAGTTCTATAAGCATAAAATATACAATTTATAAAAGAAAATATGAAACCAAGATTTCTAGCATTAAATTAAGTAATTCAAAATAAATTTTGTCCAAACATTTTATGTTGAAGATGAGTTCAGTTTAAAGAATATGTACAGAATTTTATACTATAATTCCGACTAACTGAAAATATAATTCATAACGTAGGAGGCTTGTGTAGAAATACTAAAAATAAAACATTTTATAATATACCCTTCTGATCCGCTCAAAACCGCCGGGAAATAATGCCAAAGTACAGCTACAGTTTTTAATTATATGTTTTCTAAACCAAATTACAAAGTAAATTATGACGTTAGTGTATAGGCGCTTTCTCATTTGCTAAATGTCTTGAAGGTCAAAACGATGACCAATTATGTATAAGTCTATCGATTTTGGTATTTCGTCGAGCAAAGAAAACAACCTTATTGCAAATGACCTTTGTGACATTGACACAGCACACAGAGTACATTTACGTTTTACGATCATAGACCAATCCTCTATCTACGTAGAGTATATTGTACAAGTGTCTTTGTGGTTGACTATAGGTCACAGAACACTATTACTCCTAGTTTTAGTGCTACCAGAAACGAATATAATTTTCTACTCATTAAAAATCAAACCAAAAAATAAACATTTTTTCGTCTGTTAATGGATATTATAATCTAATAATGCAAAAAATATGGCAGAAATAGTAATCTTCCTATGAAATATTTAAAATTTGAGAGTGTCTAATTCATCTTTAGCAAAATTTTACTCATTGTTACACAGGACATTTATCTGACGAATGGTAATAACGAAATTTAGCCCCCGTAGGAATTTTATTCTGCCCATACGAGTTTTGGCGGGAACTTGACCGGCGGCGGTTTGCTGCTCCTGTATTATAGTTTAAATAATAGTTTGAAGTGGATTTTGATATGTAAAAGTGGTGCGATTTTATGTATTAACTGTCTACGCATGTGAACTATTAGTGGAAACGATGAAACAAGTGCTCTGATGGTGATGGATTCTCAAGATAAGCTATTTGCTTGCATAGGCGCCTTTAGATACCATCGCCAACTATCAGCTGTCTGCTGGCTCAAGTTGCCGTCAAAATCTCCCAAGGGCTGCACAATGTGACGCATCAACATATTGTGAAGCTTAAAACCTATATACAAGGCTGTATGGCTTAGCTGTTATCAGGAAAATGCTGCTGTTTATCTTCTTTAATGTTTCCCTATGTCGCCTCATACACCACCCATGGAATTATATGGGATAGCAGATAATCTTACACTGCATGGTAAATTAAAATTAGAATATTATAAAACATTTTATTTTATTTTATATACCAACATATTACAAAAACAAACCCTTTGTTGATGCTTTACAACGTATATTAACTAAAACATTTTACCACCTTAACCATTAGGTAACATGATTAAGCCACCTAACCATAAGTAAGTCACCTAAAAAAGGCCTTCCCTAGATATCCTCATAGGATGACTTTTACCATAGTTGCCACGCCTGCGTGAAAATATGCGTTATGCTGGTTGGCCAACGCATTTATTTATTATTTCAAGTTTTCATCGGGAAAGTGCTACTGCCCCATCCCCATCTTATATTATTGCTTACGAGGCGGAGTAGTATCATTCCGTGTACAGACAAATTCTCGTGTACGCCACTACTTGCCGCACACAAGACACTAACTTAGCAAAACATGCAGGAAATCGCTGGAGTAGCCTCGTAACCGTGTTTTGTACTACAAAATCTAAGTGGAAAGCCTTTCCTTTCGGAGGTCTGTGTTCAGCACTGAACTTGTGATGGAATGGTATGTTAAAACATTATTGATTTTTTTTTGTAAAACAAAACTCGACACGAGGAAATTTTTGTTTATTATTTAATATTTTTATTCTTAATTAATATTTAAGTACATACATAACATATTGTTATTTATTAGCAATATCACACTTTGTGCTAGTAGCGTCTTCACATAGTGTCGTCGAAATCCAGAGTTTATTGAATGTCCAGTAAAATCGTCGATGCGCCGTTGAATACAGAATGATGATTCTGTTTTTACGTCGTTTCTGCCCGTAGTTTTTAGTCACAGAATGTATTTTCAAGAGAAATGAATTAATCATCTGAATTATAAAAGAACATTTTTTTATGGTAACAATTAAGTTTTTTGTATGAATGTAAGTGCTGTGAATATAAATAAACCTAAAACGGGGGAAATGGAACAATATCTGGTAACACAGTGAAAGTACCTCCCGCCTATTTCTATCTCAAAAGCATACGCGAATGCTTTATCTAGTCAATCCTCTATCTATGACAAATACACAGAAACAGAGACTACACTCTTGGTAAAGAGTAATTGTGTTCTGTGGACAGAAACAAACTCAGAAGGGCTAGAACCCAGAGCCGTAAAGCCAGTTTATAAAAAAATATTCCGCCCATACAAAGTTTAGGTGCGCGCCTGTTACTATAGTCTTTGGTTCGCGCGCTTTAAAAGTTCATAATATCTAAGTCAAATTGCGAAACTGTCAAAACAAAACAGTCAATAAAAAGTTACTTCCTTTTTTAACGCGAAAGAAAACAAGATGAGTGAAGTAAGTTCTAAGTTTTTGGGCGTAAAGAGTTAATTTTTGTATAAAGACATACTGTAATAATGTTTTTCGAAGGCATTTTCAGATGACGTATGTAATGCTTTGGAAACTGATATCATAGCTGACGCGATACAAGATAGAAAATCAAAAATTAATCCTGAACATAAAATATCCAGGTAAATTAATTTAGATTAATCTCATATTATTAGTACTAACAATTTAAAAATTATTTAAACTATACTATTCTTATATATTTTCTTATTATTTCTTTAATTATTAATTTCTTGAATTATGCACATACTTAAAACATCATAATATCAGATTTATAACTCTTATTACCTACATAGTTATCAAAAGATTAATGCAGTACCCATTATCCTTTCCATAACACCCCACTAAAGTCCCCTGCTGAACATAATTTGCCTTAGATAGTTTTTTTTTATAGGATAGCATGACAAACTAGGGATGATTGATGTTGCAGAAACATCGATGTTGGCATCGATAGGTCAACATCTATGTTTTGAGCTCAAAACATCGATGTTGACCATTATCAATGTTTTTTTGTATATGTGTAGATACTTACATATTGTTTCAAAATTATGTGGGTGTACACAGCAAGCGAAAAAGAAACAGTTAATTTGAATATCAATTTACATAGAATAGTTATTATGTGACAACCTACAATGACGCTAGAAAATAAAGCAAAAGCAATGACCACTGTGACATTACAGATGACACTTGTCAATTAAGTTTGACACACCTTAATGTTATTCTTTTAGGTTAGCGATGCATTCAGTAATTCTGAATTATTCATAATTTTAAATCTTCAGAGGAAATGCAAGATTTAGTTGATATTGATTTTGTGGGTTCACATTGTTTGCAAGTCCCCAATAATCGATTATGCGTTCATTGACAACATCGATTTTAAAACATTGATGTTTTCATTTTTAACATCGATGATCATCGAACATCCTTATGACAAACGAGCACACACCCACCTGATGGTAAGTGGTTGCTGTGACCCATAGACATCTACATTTATCCTCAATAAAGAATCAAAATGCAGATGCGATGTCACCTGTGAGGACTGAGATGGAATGCCTCTTTTCCAGTAAAATGGGTCTCTGTTTCTCTACACTCACCATACCAAACACAGCAGTATCAAGCTGCCATTTTATGCTGGTAATCTGTGAGAGTGTGGTCCTTCCATGGTCGAGCTGACCCATTTGTGCTACAACTATACTACTAATATAGCTGCAGCATGACTCTACCATGTGTAAAATGGTGATCTTAATTAGCAAGTGTGGCAAGTATTAAATACTTGCCACACTTGCTAATTTGGAAATACGGGGGCACTACTAGAGCTTCACGTTAATAGTAATTCCAAGAAAGACAGTGGCATTTACAGGATTCAACTCCATTTAAGAACACATTGTTAATTGAATGTTTGATATTAGGTATTGTATATTTAATTTTATTGCTGTTTAAAAACAAGTTAGCAATCACAGTTTTTCTAATTCATTATCAAGAAAAAGCTTGTGCCCATCTCCTGTTACAGTATGCCTTTGACGACACCTACAGGACAAAATGGGGTTATGAATATTCTTACATCCTTACATCCTTACTTATTCTTTAAATTAATGAAGTTCACACTAATAAATATAAATTTTGAGTTAAAGTTCGTAAATCTTTCTTACTTAATGTTAGTTTTATTTTATATTTTAAAATAAATCATGCAACCAAAGATGTTTTATCGGTCCAGATACCGTGTTGCGAACACACCGCACCGTTCATAGTGATGCCAGTCTTTGATTCATGTGTGCGTGTGTACCACGTGACGAGCATATTTTACGTACCATGGCTGCATTAATGTGCGTGACTTCGGTAATAACAGTGCGAATCGATTACCAAAAAAATGTGGGAGATTTTATATTTCATTCATATTGACGTACCTATTGATTCTACGAGTATAAAATGTGTGTGCGAGGCGTGTGCATTTGTGTGCATGTGTGTATGGGGAAATGGTTGGTTATGTGTGTTTTATGTAGGTACGAACATCGCACTAAAATATTGAAGATATGTAATAAAACCTATAATTATTGTAACACTTAAAAATAAATAAAAAAGCACAGTAGATATTTATGTACGTACATCTTTATATATAAAAATTACGTGTCACATTGTTTGTCCACGACGAACTCCTAATAGCTTAAGAGCCAGTGAGCGGCAGACTTACGGTATTTCAATAAGCTTCACTTTTTTTTCAGTTAATCCCCTATACCTGAGGCACATGAAACGGGGACTCTTTAGTTTGACCGGCGTTCGATATAGAGACGCTCAGGTGTTAAAGGTGTAAAAAAATGACCCAAAAATACGTGATAGCAATAAGTCTGCCGCTTTGACATCTTGAAATATTTAATAAAAGTTACCGAAAAATAAAATTGGCAGACACCTATGACGGTTTCAAGGTCATGGCAGACAGGTTGAAAAGTACAATTTTATATTAATAATTTACGTTATTTCAATAAAGCTGCAATTTATATATATTGTTGATAATATTATTTGACATGTATAATTTTCACGGCAGACATATATTGTGGTTGTATCACCCAGGCAGACAGCAAACTTCTGGGGCGTCCATAAGCGCGTACTATAATAGCGCTCACTCTAATACAGTCGTTAGATCAATGTTGATTGCAATTAATAATAATTACGGGTTATAAAATAAATAAATATCAAATAAGCACACAATAGTTAAAAGAATAAGTTTCAATTTGTAAATCAAGCCAATTATAATAAAATAAATAATTTAAAAGTATAAATGTTTATAAAAGAAAATTACCTGGTAGATCTGCGACTAATTCGTTCACAAAACTGGGCAACTGATCTCCGTCAAACCATTTAAATATATATGTATCATTTTCTTCAATCCAGCCGTGCTCCAGTGGATCTAATAATACTGGATATTTTTTGTGAGCATTTTTCCAAATGCTGGAAATATAATGCGCACGTAAAAATTGCTGATACAGCTCACGTTTACACGGTGGTAAAGAGCTTCCATCAAAACAGTGTAATTTCTTACTAAATTTTTCATTCTGATTTTTTGGTCTATAATTAATTATAAAAAAAATGGAACCTGCCATCATCTACATCTACTGATTTCTTTGCATTATATATTTGAAAGGTAAACTTTTGGACAACATTAAAAAGCTGTTGTTTTTGGTTCTCAGCTAAATTACTGTCACCAAAAGCTGCGAAGGCTTCTTGGTATGCCTGAGTTTTCTGTAGTAAGGTAAAGGGTCGTTTTTTTCCCTTATTAAAAAAAGCTGGATTATAATCACAGCCCGTAAATGCATAGAAACCAAGCAAGCTTTCACTCAATAAACCACCACGTTGCTCATAAATTTTTGAAATATTTATGAATCGTTCATTATTTCCTGTTCCCGTGAGAATCCATACTTGAGAAGAGCTATTTTTTAAATGTTGCATATTACCAAGCATGATTATTATGATATCCATATCAGAGCTTCTAATAACAATATTTGCTTGATCGACGTAATTGCATGCATGATAAATTATTTTACTATCTGCCTCCTTATGTGACTCACAAGATAGTTCTTCAACAATACTAAACTCTACTTTATTATTATTAATATAGTAAGAGTGACAATTACTAAAATTGAGATAAATTATTTTGTTGTTAAGAAATGGCGCTATTTCATCACTTGCCCAATGTACAGTAAAAAAGTTAACGATAGATTCTTTAAATTTAGTATTTTTCATTTCTTTTGAAAAATCTGCTGGTCTTGTTTGATTAGGCCCAGAAATGACATACTCACTTTGTGGCATTTCATGCCGTAGAAGCCTTTCATTGTCTTTTATTGAAGGGTGAAAATATCGATCAAAAATGACATCAATTCTTCGCGCTGGTAATTTAGTTACTATTTGCAAAAATTTCCTTGAAATATTTTCAAACGTTTTGGGCACCTCTTTCATAATATGTAGTATAAAAAAACCATCTACTAATAAAACATCAGTATAACTTGGTGGCTCATGGTTAATATTTGCCTCAAGACATTTAGCAAGTACTGATTTAACTGTTTTACAAATCGTACCATCCAAATGACACAAAGACAGAGGAACAGGAGTAATGGGATATGATAAAGTTTTCAAAACGTCGATATTATGGTCCATCGAGAT
Organism: Parnassius glacialis; assembly: GCA_033319125.1. NCBI lineage: Eukaryota > Metazoa > Arthropoda > Insecta > Lepidoptera > Papilionidae > Parnassius > Parnassius glacialis. The sequence continues at coordinate 11,070,342 of JAVANC010000004.1, read as the reverse complement.
TCCTAACATACGACCAAATAAATCTCGTTGTACTCGAATTTCTTGAAATTTACCACCAATTTTTACAGATTTTTTCTTTTCCATTTAACTTGAAAAATTCAATACCGCTGTCTTCTTAATAGCTTTTTCAAACCTGTTTATGTCCAATGTACACTCAGAAATAAAGTTCTCGTTGCTCGTTGCCAATACACTCAACATTTAGAAGAAATTGTTCAACTTGAACTGAAGCAGATTTTCCTGATGAAATATTAAATAATTTATCTGGAGATAAATCTGGACTGAACGGATTAATATATTGACTAAAAGAATCGATAAATTTTTTTAATTGTTCAGAATTTTTTTTTATATTGTGAGGTTTTAAGTCTGCGGATATATCCTCATTTTGTTTAAATCCTAATTCCTCAAAAATATGAGTTATAATGGTTGATCGAATATCGTGACTTCTAGCCCAACGTTGACGAGAGGAAATTGAACCTGTCAAATGTATTATTCCGGTTAGTCTTCTAGCAGCGTCAGCATTAATGGTCTGTTCTAGTGTCAAATCTATAGGCTGTCTCGAAAACGATTTTTGCGTTCGTTTAATCCCAAAAAAACCTTTTTTAAGATCTTCCAAACCTGGATGTGTTTCGGCAAATTTCATTAAATTATAGTGATATTTTATAGTCCATCGTGCATAATTTAAATGATTACAAGTAAAAAATAAATTGTTTATCTTCGGGAGTATATATTTAAATAACTCAAAATCTCCAACACGAATACTTCTGCTAAGAATTAAATAATAGTGCACAAGTTTTATATAAATTACATAAAACTTGGCAGTTTTACCAAATTCACCGTTGATAGTTTTTTCTTGATATATAGCGTACTCATCGTATCATTTCTTGAGTTTTACATTCTCGATGATGAATAATGATGTTTCACGTTCAAGTTCTTCTGTTATATCTTCTGATATCTCTATATTTTCATTTTGCAAAAAAGATTGAAAATGGAGTATTTGTAATCCCAAGGCCATGAGAGGGTGTAGCCACTTACATCTATTAAAATGCTTGCCTTCAATAAAACTGGTCACAGACCCACTTGCAAATAATTCACTTTCAACCAGAATTGCCGATAGTCCACAATCATTAATTATTTTACCAATTGCTTTGAAGTAAGATAGCATGATGTGAAATGCCCCCAAATGTATAAATAATCTGTCGAATTTTGGTCGCTCTGTGGCTTGAATTTGAAGTGCAATTTTGCAATCGCTAAATCGTACGTCACTTGTATATAAGGTTGATTTAATTCCTCAAGAATTTTGATACTCTGCAGCATTGTTTCGAAGCCAACATCTTTATTTGTTGGTGACGAATTTATTGGAGTCAGGTAAGAAATTAATTGTTGTGGACTGTCATCATTGGTGATTTGACTATTAAACCCAACCCATATTGGAATATTTGGTAAGCACTGAGCATGACTTAACATCCAAACAGTATCTATTCGAGTATAGAGCTCTAAATTTTGAGGGAAATTATCTTCTTTGTCAGTTACAGACTGAAAAGTACCAGTCATTCTAGGCTTCTTTGGGTATAGAGTTAATTCTGTTTCTATAGTTTTCAAGGACCTCATTCTACGTTTTTTTATATAACTGTGCGATCCTGCATCAAATTGTGGAGTATTGTCTTCAAAGTTTAAATCAATATTTTGATAAATGATCCCCACGGTATCGTGAAGAGTATCTTTACCAGTCTTCGTATCAACTAATCTATCGAAATTGTCGTACGCAACACCTACCGACAAATTCATAGATTTTTTTATTACTTCTGGGCTTATTCTTGCTCGTGTAATTGATGTATAAGTTGATTCTGTTTCTAATTCTTCTACAGCATTATGACTAATACAATGACCATATCTATTTAAAATATCCAGAACTTTACGGCTACTTGTAAGGCTTTTTAATGTCATTCCTAAGTAAATATGTTTAGAAGTTTTTATATTACCGTTATGGGTCATGTAAATAAAATCTTGAGTTAAAGAATCGACGTAACGTTTATAGCTACTGCAATTCCGACGTTTGCGACTATTACTTCCAATAACTGATGCTACAAAGTCGGATAAAATTTGTGGTGTTGCACATTTGCCTTGTATTAAATGTTGGCTACTTAAATTTTCTGGTAGTTTTTGCTTATTTATACTTAAAATTTGTTTCCTCAAGATTAATGCTGCTGCTTGTAAAGTATCTTGCTCTTTAAGATGTGCAAATAATGATTCATCGATTTTTATTGATATTTTTAGGGTCTATTACTTTCTTATGATTAGATTGTAATATTTGTATACAGTCAGTATATTTACTTCGAATTTTATTTTCCAAATGTTGTACTGTGAATATTGAGCTCGTTATTTCTTCACGGTTTTCAGCTAAGTCCATTAATAATTCACTATAAATCGTGTGTAGATATGTAATAAAATAACAGCGTCCTTTATCAATTACATTATCATTTATAATTATACATATGAGTATTTCCTGAAATACTGCTTGATGGTTATCGCGATGAATATGCCATATGGGTCTTTTGCATGTTGGGTCTTTTGATGAAGATTTTGTATCATTGTTAAATTTATATCTACAGATATTATGGTAATATATTACTTCATCACTTATATTTTCTAATTTCTCCAATATTGATTGATTACAGCTACCTGCGTCTGCTCCTACAAGCTGAGTAATACTTGTTTTCAACTGTTCTTTAGTAGTAGTATGCAAAACCAGTTGTTTAGATCGATGTTTTTTTACATAATTTTTTACAAAAAAAAACATAAACGACCCACATTTGTAAGAATTACATCTTCTGATGAAATGCCTTCTTCAGGAATCTGAGGAATTTCAGGGATTCCTTCCTCATCCTTCCGTTCATCGTTTTGAACAATACTAACTTCTGTAATTGTATTTCTTTCAGGGATATCAGTGTTTGACACATCTTGCTTTGAAATATCTGCATATACTTCTTTAGCCATTTTTACTAAATTATCGGCTGATGTTGATGGCTGTATATTTGATCTTGATTCCAATACATTTTCATTGGATTGAGATAAATTATTTTTATTTATTTCTGTTTTTGTGGTATCATAAAATTTCTTTTTTATGACTGTAAATGCTTTGTAACAAGATCGATGATGCCCTTTATCAAAAACTCCAAGAAGTAAAACAATATCACTGTATTTTAGGTTATAAATTTTTCGCAAACATAAAATATCTTTACATTTTCTTAAAATTTCTTGTGTAAAAAGTTTCACAGTTTCACTTTTCTCCAAGTTACAAAATGTACACTTTAAATCAGTTGACATAATGTTAAATTAATAAAGAAACAGAAAGAAAGAAATTTTCAAAATATTTAATCCTAAACACCAAAACTCTACGATGCTTCTCTACCAAAGTACAAAAATATACCAAAGAAATATTTGACATAACCGTTTCAAAAATTATGTCAAATATATTGTTTCTTTTTTGTTATGAGTAAAACAAATTTCATACATGGAGTTTTCCATTAAATAAAACTAGAAAGAAAAAGACTGTATTAGAGCGAGCGTTATTATACGCGCTTATGGACGCCCCAGAAGTTTGTTGTCTGCCTGGGTGATACAACCACAATATATGTATGCCGTGAAAATTATACATGTCAAATAATATTATCAACAATATATATAAATTGCAGCTTTATTGAAATAACGTAAATTATTAATATAAAATTGTACTTTTCAACCTGTCTGCCATGACCTTGAAACCGTCATAGGTAGACACCTATATAAAATAACATTGGCAGACGCCAATGTTATTTTTCGGTAACTTTTATTGTCAAAACGGCAGACTTATTGCTATCACGTATTTTTGGGTAATTTTTTTACACCTTTAACACCTGAGCGTCTCTATATCGACCGCCGGTCAAACTAAAGAATCCCCGTTTCATGTACCTCAGGTATAGGGGATAATACTGAAAAAAAAGTGAAGCTTATTGAAATACCGTAAGTCTGCCGCTCACTGGCTCTTAAGCTATAAACTACTGAACTGTTTCAATTAATTTTGCACACTGTGTGCATTTTGGTCCAACTTGAAAGGTAGGGTAGTTTTTATCCCGATAAGTGATTCTCAATTTTTTATTGCTAATTTCAGGAGTTTTTTTTTGGGGAAGCAAATGGTCTTTCGAAAAGGGCAGAATAACGTCCAGTCAGTTAGTATATTTATAATCTATTATTATTAAATATATACAGGGTACTACACTCTATAGGTTGGGTAGAATCTGTAAAATTAGACCGTTTAAAACCCCTATACAGATAAACTTTCCGGTTGATCATGACATTAAAAAATGGTAAAAATATTTCATAGACTAGGCAACACTCGAATATTATTGCGCAGTATTATTACTTGTTTTAACATTTAGCTTTCGTATTCTTTTGCAAAGAAATACACCATAAAATTGTATACTTATTTATGAAAAGTGATGTTCTTATCCTTATCTTTTTTCCAAGAGTAATTTTTACATGATTTCACATCTCAAACAGTCATTTTGCGAAATTAAAAACACCGGTGCGTGACGTACGTTAACAGTGAACGTCGCTGGCGTAATGGCGGAACGGTCGAACGAATACACCAGTATTGGCGCCTTTGAAATGGAAGCGTTTTAGGCGCGCGTACACGGTATCTGGACCTATAAAACATCTTTGCATGCAACACATTTTCAACAAATACTCATTTTAACAATTGATTGAAAATATACTTTGCATATATGAATTTTGTTAGTAAGACTTTCAATCATGCTATGATTGAAAGATATTATTTTTTATACTTTGGGTTCTAATTCCTTCATCTTTATGTTGCTATTTAACCATAGGTTTATCAGACATTTGATTGATATTATTTATTATGCACCATTATTATGTGTTTATTGTCAATTTTGGAGTTATTGTCGATATTTCTATGCTTGACAAAAACTCCAACCTATTGCACGACATCATCATTAGTAAAAGTTTGAAAAGTAAAACCAATCCATTTTTGTTGTGACATGTAAAAATTCACTATTGTTGTTTTAAAAATTAAAATGAAGACTATTTTTTTTCATTATTCATTAAAGTAAGGTAATTATTACAAAAACACACACACACACAGACAATCATTTTATAAACAGTATATTATTTCATTTGAAATTTGGACTTTCAAATACTTTCAATACCAATCTACAACTGCATTATTGTAACAGCCTATCACAAGTCGTCAACCAAACATAGGCATCCCCGAAGGAACACGACTGACATTGAAATCATATTTGTCTTGCAAAAGAGGGCAGTACGGGCAATTTAAAACTTAAATTGTATTAGAGCCCTTGGAGATAAAATTTAAGAAATAATCATATTAACTTTTACTTTACTAAATTCACTTTATTAAATTAATTTCATGACTCTTTTCGATAATTAACTTTCTAATCCTCATTTCCACTAAAACTCATGAAATTTTCATAATATCATAATTTAATTATTTTTGAAACTTTGCCAGCTATCATCTTTGATGGGGCTGGGGGTCCTTTTTTCCACGGGGCTCTGGGCTGCAGCCAAAAAGCCCTTAAATAAATCAACCCCTACATTATAAGATTAAAGAATTTTAATTAATAAACAAAACCTAGGGTAATTAAACTTATAATTAAATACTTAGATACATTTATAGTTTTATCTACATGATATTCAGAAAGAATGTACTCTCATTACTCATATAGGTACTTATTAATAATGTATAACTTACTATATATGTATATATATAAGGATCTTCATATACTTTTTTAAGTGAAATCTTCATTAGAATTTTTGTGACTTTAAACTCGACGAAATGAAAAATGACACTAAAAAGAGACAAAAATGAGAATGAGAGAAGAGAGAATGATATATAGTGTTTCCTATTTTTTTGGTCTCCTCTCTTTGTGCGGAGCTTTAGATGGTTAATATATCGTTTAACTGTTAAAATAAACAGTTGGAGCATCAACAAATTTATTAAATAAATAAAATTAACTTAACTTACATAACTAAGTATTTATAAAAGTGATGATTTCACTCACATTTCTCGAAAATATATCAATCCTCTCGGGAAGCAAATTGGTCCTAGCCACGCGCAGCGTGAGCAGCGGCGGATGACACCGCCCCCACGCGTATCCGGGGCGCACAGCTACATGTGTCGCATGACCCCCGGGTAGCACGCGCTGCTGCGAAATGAAGTTCACTATGTACGCAGCCAGTGCAAAATCCCGTCTCACTCTGAGCTGATTGTACCCGATCACCCTGAGCACGAACAATGTGGGATACATCAAAGGGTAAAACGGATATGCTCTATACAGTTTAAAGTACATGTGCCTCATAAATTTGTTTTGGACACGTTTTAGCATTAGGCTGTACTTTTCTTCGTGCGAAGCCCATATAACAGCACAGTACTCCAAGTGACTCATGACCGGAGTATCGTATAGTACTTTTAGTGTGGTAATATTTGTAAAATCTCGTGACTGTCTCAGGACAAAATCCAGGTTTCTATACGCGTTTTTACAACTTTTAACAATATGCTCGCGAAACGTTGGAGAGGAGGTGAGATCGATTCCGAGATCTCGTACCTGAGAGAACGGCGTCGCTTCCACCTTGTATTCGTAGTGCATCGGCTTACGCGCACGGGTCAAAGACAACATCGAACATTCGGACACATTAAAATACAATTTATTTTCGTGGCTCTACTTCCCTACTCTGTTTATTTATATCCTCCTGCAGAAATTCACAATCAGATGTAACACTAGCTGGAAGCAGCAGTTTAAGGTCATCTGCAAATATTAAACACGTACTATATCCGACGACTTCTGATAAGCTATTTATCATTATTACAAATTCAAGAGGTCCCAAATTGCTGCCCTGGCTCACACCGGTTCGTGTATAATATAGTCCAGATTCATACTCATTGTAATCCACGTACTTCTGTCGATCCTTCGTGTAGCTGACAAAGAACCGGAGCATGTACGGAGTACATCCGACATGATCCAACTTTTTCAATAAAATATCATGCTCCACCGTATCAAACGCCTTTTAAAATCAAAGTAGGCTACGTCTACTTGCACTTCAGCATCAACTGCCGGTACTACCTGCGCCATAAAGTTCTGCTAATTAGTGGCGGTACTGCAGTCCGGCCTAAACCCGTGCTGCGCGTTGCAGAGATGAGCGCTTATTTGTGACTGCATCCGCCGGTGGTTAGATGACTTGAACACTTTCGCTGCCGTCGACAGCAATGCCACAGGTCTATAACTGCTCACATCAGGACCCGACTTACCTTTAGGAACCGGAATGACTCTCGTGATCTTCCATCTGTCCGGGAATTTTGCATGGGGCACCGATGAGGTACTAGGCTAGCCTAGGGCGCAATCGATATTTAATCCGCCTCTGCCTCCGGACTTGATAAAATGACTTCAAAGTGTACTTCGATGAATGCTACTGGAACTCCTTGAAGAAGACAAAGAGAAGAAGAACTCGGTGTACCGAGTTTGGCCTCGTTTTGTTAGTTATGATGAGACCTTACCGCCAGACTTGAAAGTGGACTTTGATGACTGGTACTGGAACTCCTCGACGAGTTGAACTAGATGTACCGAGTTTGGACTCGTTTTATTACTTACTAGCTTCTGCCTGCGACTTCGTACGCGGATCCTGTTGCTTACGCCAGTGACAACGGGGTCGTCAAAATCGAAGATCTGAAACATTAGTAGTAGTAGTAGTAGTGGCGAATAATAGTGTTTGTTACAGGCATCCATGAAGATACACTGCCGAGGACGGTCGTATGTCAGGATTGGCTGTGTAGGCACGACTATAAAATACTGACCAGATGAAGAGTAAGGTTTTACTTTAGCAAAGCGTCGTTTCTTTTGGTAACGTGGCAACTGTTGTTTTTTTATAGGGTTTTTGAAATTAACATCATCGGGAAAGCGTACCATATAATTGTGACCAATTGCTAACAACCTGTTTATTATATTTTCTTGTACTTTATATTGTAACGTACGCATATTTGCGCACTCCATCATGAGTGCATCTAGGATGATGCTCTTTCGTCTACACTTTCTTACGTCTATATATATATATATATATATATATATATATATATATATATATATATATATATATACCTTTGCCATTTATTTACTATTTTTTATTATTATTACCTTATTCTAAAGAATTATATATAATATAATATTCGAAGTAGAAATAAAATGTATTATGTATATTGATTTTATATGATTTATTTTTTAGCTTTTTTTTTATACTTGTTTAAGGCTTTGCATTGGTGGCAATCTACGCTTTTTGATTCTAATGATGTCCGTGCCTTTCAGAATCCTACCCGTGGCATATACTATAGAGTAAACTTAATCATTCTCTTGCTGCCTGCTCTTGAATATTTTCAGTGGAAGCGTTATCTTCAATACATTCAATATCCAGTGTAGTGAGCTGGAAAAAAAATTATTTAAATTAGTGTTGCCCAAATGCAAGAATAAGACGAGACTTAGCCAGTCTTGGTCTTGCTCTTGCGCCAATACACCTGGTCTTGGTATTGCGCTCCCAGTCTTGTTCTTGGTCTTGGTCTTACAGCAAGAGTCTCGCAATTAACTATTAGCCTATTGCAATTTATTAAACGTTACTTTAGATCTTAGAACAACTCAACAGAGTAGGTACATTTTGAGCTTGAATTAACATAGCCATAGGTGGGGTTTGAACCCACAACCTAAGCGATCCGTGCCGATGCTCTATCCAACTGAGCTGTCTACCGTCTCACGGCCACGGGAGTCAGTCTGTTTCTTAACACTTTTACTGTCCGGTTAGCAGACACAATAGTAAGACAATAGCAATGACCTATATGTAGTGCACGGGACAGCGAAAGGGTTAATATACGTTTACATTTAGTAAGCTTTCATGTGCTAAAACATGGTCAAAATATATAAAAAACAAATAAATGATATTAACTTGACTGTATTTTTTTGAAATTAAATTACATAACAGTACACAATAGCTTTCACTAATTGCTTTGAATAATGTGGTATTTGCAGTTGCGTTGTCGTCCGTGATACCTTATACGTGATATTTTATCATTTATGTCATATTCCAATAAACATTCGTGGAAAATCGGGTACAACTATTGACGTCCGTCGAGTTGGAGAGTTGATATTTTTTATAGAAAGGTTACATTATTATAAGCACACACGCAAAGTTTCTACATGCGGAAGTGCGTACTTTTTGAGAAAAAAATTATTGAAAATCAATTATTTTTGCAATATTTATGCCAATGCCCATTGACATCCGTCAAGTTGGGGGTTTATATTTATAAATGCCAACATGAAAAAATATAATTTTAGAAATCGATTTTTTGTTAATCGATACATCAGCTTATAATTCGAATCGATTTGAAAATCGATCTTTTTCGGAAAGAATCGACATCCCTACTGACAATGACAATACAAAATAGCGTCAGTTTTACGGTAGGAATTGACGTAAATATTGCAAAAATAGTTGATTTTCAATTTTTTTCAAAAAGTACGTGTCTGAATGTTGAAACTTTGTGTGTGTGCTTATAGTAATATAACCTTTCTGTAAAAAAAAATATCAACCTCCAACTCGACGGACGTCAATGAAAAGCTAAGCCAAAATCGTTGCAATATCTTTCCCAGTATGTCGACCGCGTGATGGTATAAAATCAAGGACTACAGATCGATACTTCCATTCGTTGTCTGTATAATGAATAGTGTAGTGTAGTGTAGTGACCCCGTAGTAACTCCTACCAGCAATTGACGTTCATCCATCAATGGTAAATTACATTTTAGATGAAAATTGTTGTAGTCTTTTCTTAAGATTCAAAAAAGCTGCTGCGTGGATATTTAACACTCTAAGCTCTACATATTTAACACTATAATCTATATACAACATATAATAAAAATAATGTAATTAACGCACACCCTCAGACATCCAAATTAGTATCTATATTATGTTATAATCATAATACATACACTGACTTTTTAGTTAATGTTTGCATGCGACCAATCACCGCTGGACTTACGCAGCTGTTTGTAAAATTAAAATTTTAATGTGTGGTGTGTTTCCTAGTGTAGTGTTGTTGGAAGTACTGGTGCTGGGATTAGTGGTGAAGGTGATAGTGCACGCAATAGAGGGAGGGCGGGAGGTGCTCTTCAAACTAGGTAAGACACATCATTTTATTTTATCGAGCGGATGTACGGGAAGTAATTTTTTACCAACTTTAATACGTTAATTACATTAAATTTGCCTAGGTACGTTACTTGCTGTATTTATCTAGGTACTTACTAACTTCTAGAGTACGATGGAAGTTAATAAACCGACAGTGCTAATAAATTTTTGGAAGTGTGTGATTTTAAAACACAAAATGCGCGAATATGATAATTATTTAGAGAATATTTTTTATTCAAATAGGCATTAAAAATACACTTTTGAATAGTCATATAATCACTGTTTCCCCCCATTTTTTTTCTTTTCCATGTTCAGGGGTGCTGATTCTACTGAGAAGAATCATGGAAAAAAGTAAGAAACTCAGTAGTTGCTCTTTTCAAAATATTTTTACAATAGTACTATAATTATGTAAAGCGATAAGTCAAACATAAAATGGCAAATGTATATGTAGATACCAAATCGGTTTAGAAATTTCTAATTAGTCCTGTCTAGTACGAGAGGTTCCAAGCATTTTTGTCATTAAGATAATCATTTACAGAATAATATGCTTTTTGGCTAAACAAGCTTTAATGTGCAACTTAAATTGAAAAGGTGAAAGTTCTAACATTTTTTTTGGAATCTTGTTATAAAAGCGTATACCGCTACACAAGAACGCATTATACACTTTGTGTTACCGGAAAGCAGGTATTGTGATTTTATTTTTATTTCTACTAGGTATTAAAATTGTGCAAATCACTATTCTTTACATGTAAGTGAATGTTTTGTCGTACATACGTGATATTTGCAAAAATATATTGTAATGCAATCAATTTCTTTAAACAGTTCTCTCAGAAATACTCGGGCTGCTAAGCAGCACATAAATCTTATTTTACGCTTTTTTATTTTATATGCACACTTTTTATATTATTCGATTAGCATTGTGGAAAATTTTTACACGTTTCAAGTGTTAAAAGTGACTACAATATTTATCAAATGGGTGACGACATATTCGAGCACTTTGCGTTTAAAAACACACACTTCCAAAAATCGAGATTTGCAGTGAAGTTATTGAACATGTTTATCTATTAGGTAATAATAATAATAGCAAGTAATTATTATAAATCCATATAGTTAATATTATAATAATTTTTTACTAGAATAAATTATTATGATATCCTTACCATTATAAAATTACAATATTCTTTAGGACATGTACTCTGTGGCGGCAATCAAACTGTGTCAAATGTTGTGCGTGCGCCGCGGCGGCGACGATTGTATGCGATATCAATAGAAGCTGCGGGCCCGTGTATCTTGACCTTGTACTTCCGAATAGCTACAAAATTTCTTTGACAAGTCAGTAGCCGACCTTAGATAATGCCGACAACAAGACGCTGCGCACTATCAAAGTGCCGATGGTCAAAACTAGGGATGCACTCTTTTTTTCTTTTTATGGATATTTTCATTCGCTATGTATGTTTATGGTATTGTTCGTAATGCGCATAAGTCCAATTTTCCAAATTTTTTTAATATATTTTTTGCGTCTCATAGAGTTCCTAAGCATATACCCGAACTCCTATACTTCCTGAAACGATACTCAGTCCAAACTGCAAGACGCAAGAGTCTCCCAGGCTTAGTCTTGTTCTTGCTCAAATCTTGCACGGTCAGTTTTGGTCTTGGTCTTGCTAAAATTAGGCAGTCTTGTTCTTGGTCTTGTTTGAAAAATGCAAGAACAAGACCAAGACCGATTTTGGGCGTCAATTGTAATTGTTGTTTTTTTAAATGTTTGCATAGACAATGTCAAGACAAGAAGAAGCCATAGTAATCAGACAAAGTTACTTTCACATAAATCTAAGAAGCTTTCACAATTATACAGAAATTTTCAATTACATTCACGAAATTACTTACCTAGCTGGCTTACGATAACTCGGAGCGGCAACGCGTCGCTTCGCGCGCTGGCAACCACGCAACACGTCTTGTACCTACTCGTGTTCGATCCGATTCTGTGACCGCTTATTATTAGATAGCGCGCCAGCACACTGTAACAATAGCGACTAAACGACACGTTTGGTGCACAATGGATTGGTAGATTTGGGCCTCGTAAGTGGCCAGCAAGATCGCCAGACCTCACGCCACTCGATTTTTTTTCTGGGGTGCTATGATAAGTGTTTGACTTCACTTCTGCTGTAGGTACCACTAGCACTGCACGCCGTGGCGTCGATGCCTATTTTTATTTATTTCCAAACTGACAGCTAGTAATATATACGGAAACTCGTCCCTTTCACCTCTTGCCCCCTTCCCTTTGCCGCCATATTGTCTTGTAAGTCCCGCCGCACATACGGAATCCCGTTTTGCCCGCAAAATTTCGAACTGGAAACCACCGTACGTGTCTATTTAGTCTATTTTCTCTGATGTTTACGCTCTGACACAGGCCGCGAGCTATTTAAAAGTGGAAAGGCGGTAATTGGGATGAGGATGATGATGATGATGGTTTATGAATTGGTATTGTTACCAATCATGATGTCCCCTTCGTAGAGGTTTATTTTGAGCTATCTAACCGCTTTCCGACGGGGGGGGGGGGGAGTGCGAACCCCTGCCTCTGACTGCTTAGCTCGTATCGGTTGATACTCACACACCGTACGTGTGTGACGGGTCATAGATTTTATATGGACTTGCTGCGTTCGTAAACCCGAATAGGAATTCCGAAACTGAATCCCGAAACAGAATTCTGTATGTACCTATGGGGCTGGCTTTCTGTACTATTAGCTAGATTTTATATTAATAAGATTAAAAATAAATAAACTAAACCACAGATATTCATAAAAGTAGAAAAATTAAAAAAAAGTTGAAAATGTGCAAAAGATTAAAGAGCAAACCACTAACGCATTGTTTTGTGTATTAATATAATACTCTAGAAACTGATAAACTTTTATTAAAAAACAACTTCTTAATTAAATTACATTGTGTAACAAAAAACTTTACCTCAGTTACAAGTAGCGACATCTGGTGAGCAGAAAATTATTAGCCCTCATTGCGCACTGCATTTCGGTAGAATCTACTAGTTAGTCTGTGCATTGCATTTCATACGGTCAAATCCAAAGGGAATATAAGTCAAATCAAAGATAATAATTGTTTATTGCTGAAAGATTACCAGCTGTGTGATTATGTTCTTGTTCTGTGATTGACATACAAAATGTCGTAAACTACAAAAAATATACAAAATCCGCACTGGAGGAGTTCCTGGATATACAATTGTTAATTTTTGGATCATACCTTATAAACTTACAATTTCATTTAATGAACCTGTAACCTGAAATCAGAAACACTTTAATTTAAAAATTATTACTGCTAGCTGACATAATACCTGCGTCGGAATAATAAAAAATAGTTCCGGGGAATAGGGAAATAAAGATTTATTTTTCGTAATAATTTCGTATTATCACGGATTCTGTTCATTATAATATTATTGAATTTTGAGGTAAGTTACAAAATTCTTTTGTAGATTTTTAATTATGATACCTTAAAATTTAAAGTTATATTATGCTAAAAATATCAATATCCAAAAGATTTCACAAAATGGTTTTAGCCATTTCAGCTTAATTTATTGAATTCATATTATATACTAACTTATAGTTTAAGGGCTGTTTATTTTATGAAATAAATTAAATATAATCATTAACATTATATAAAAATATATTAATATTCAATTTCAACCAATTTTTTTGGACCATTTTTAGAATAGTGCAAATTTATTTTAGTAGGCATAGGGGGCATAATAATATTTTATTTTGTTGTTTATTTTGCAACTTAGTAGGTATTGCAATTTAACAAATATTACATGTAAGGGATAACTAAAATCAAACTAACTTGTAAGAAAAACATAGAAATTCTTTTCGTTTTGAAACACTGATCAATTATGGGCAGATTTTTAAGGATATTATACCTTGACATCTTACCAAACCACCATCATTCATTTATATTTGAAATAAACAGTTACATGTTGAAAATAAACAGCTTGTACAGGTTTGAATACTCTGAATTGCCTTGAAATACAATAAATTAATTTTTAAATATTTACATTTATAGAGACACTGAAAACAAGAAGAAAATGATCTCCAAGCACATACAGGTGGATTTCAAAGATGATTTACCCGATGGTGAAGTGATCTTTGACATTAAATATGAAATGTATTGGCAGGAAATGGCTGAATCTAAACGGTAATAATTCACATTTTAATATGTATTGCAACTTGTGTCAAATTGAAAAAGGGATGGACTTTCAGTTTTATTGTTACACTTCAAAGCGTTTTTCCATATAGTTAATACTTTAATGAAACAGTGATCAAATGATTACAATAATAATAGGTTTTGATTTCTAAACAAGAAATGTATATAATTCAATATTATTGAAATTATGTACAAGAAATGTATATAATTCAATATTATATAAAAAAGCTATGAGGTCATTTACAATGTAATAAAAATCCAGTTGTTTTAATACTTCTTCATCAGTCCAAAGAAGTTCACTGCTGGACACAAACTTCTTTTAAAGGGGAGAATAAATATCTCTCTGCACACTGTATTTAGTGTTAAATTATAATTACCTGGTTATTGGGTGATAACCAGGTGATTATAATTTAACACTATCAAACAATAAAACAAGATTTTAACATATTTATTCTGTGGTTCTATTAAGTTTAAAGTGGTGTAATAGTGTTGTATAGTGTTTAGTAAGCCATTGCAGTCACTGGTATACGTGGTAGAGCCATGCTGCAGCTATATTAGTATAGTTGTATCACAAATGGGTCAGATTTACCGGGGAAGGACCACACTTTCACAGAATACCAGTGTAAAATGGCAGCTTGACACTGCTGTGTTTCATATGGTGAGTGTAGAGAACCGGAGACCCATTTTACTGGAAAAGAGGCATTCCATCTTAGTCCTCACGGGTGACGACGCATCTGCACTTTGATTCTTTATTGAGGTGAAATGTAAATGTATATTGGTCACAGCAACCATTTACCATCAGGTGGACTGTGTGCTAGTTTGTCACTCTCATTCTATAAAAAAAGCATGTCAGGCAGATAGACAATCACTGCCAAAAGTCATTTTTGATGCCGTTCCACACAGGGTTGGCTGATTTAAATCAACACATAAATTAATGTAATAAGCAGAAATTGAAATAATAATGGCTTAAAATAAGGTAAAATCTTTTATTGTTTTATGTTATTCTTATTATTCTACTACATAAAAAAAATTTACTACATATAAATTATTATTCTACTACATAAGAAAAATTGTGTGTATTGCCCAAATACAAAAACACTGCACAATTTTAAGATGCTGTTAAGTATCACGCTGTGTCTATTACTTTAAATCTAAGACTGAGATCTATACACCTTACTTTGACTTTGCACAGACTTCACTTTTCGAACTAATACAATGTCGGTATATAAAGAGCTAACTTCGAAGTCGTGCTGAGTGCATGCTTAGCAAAGCCTAAGTCAACGATATCAACGACTTACATAAAACTCAGGATATTATCCAAAACCACTGTATTAATTTTAAATTGTTGTTTTCATGTTACTGTAATCATTATCTAATTATTATTTAACAACAAATCAGTAGTTTTAAGCCGTCTTCTGGTTTTAAATAGCACTAATTCACTTTCTATTAACGTAATTAAAAAAAATTATGAATTAATGATTTCTTATAGTTGCGTGAAGACTACACATTAAATGAAACTAAGTTTTACGGATTTTATCGCGTTTAGTTTAACTTTTCTAATTCTCGACGTTTCGGAATTCGAAATTCGGGAATTAAACGCGAGAAAATCCGCAAAAATTACTTTCATTTATTTCTAATTTCTTAAAATCTTCTTTTCTGATTTTTCACTCTTCTCATCTGTTCCCGTTCTCATACGTCCGTTTTCTATTGCATGTAATAATAACTTATTTATTATTGTTGTTGTT